>JALMGJ010000063.1:1347500-1947500 GCA_023362775.1 Charina bottae | reverse complement strand
TCAATTTATTACAGCTTTTATTATTTATTCAATTTATTCAATTGATATGGATGGAAAATGGTGTAATGTACTTTGGTGTTTTCACTGTAGCAAATTAATTTCACTACCACTCTCAGAGCTAGTTCCCTATTTACTACTTCAAAATAAGTTACTGTGCTCAGAATGTGATAGAAGCTAAATCCTTACTATGTTGTTTATCTGGTGAAATGTGACCATTTCTTAAATGTTTGTCAAATTAGATCAACTAGGTTACCCTGGCTGGCTTTGTAGAACTCACTGGTTGCTGTAGCTTCACCCATTTGGACCTATCAACCAAGGGAACACCTATCATTCCATGCAGAATTGGGTCATTACTTCCTGATCTTTTATTAAGGAGATTGCAGGAATATGTTATCAAACACTTACAAGCTTATTTATGCTAATAATTGTGTGTCAAAGAGTTCAGTGCCTTACATTTAAACCTTATGCAGTATAAGTTATGAGTTATCTCTGGATATAACCAACAGAGCCCAGCCTTTTGGATAAAAGACCACAAATAAAGACTGTATGTCTGGTAGACTGCATGTAGGCCCAGTGAAGAAAGGGTATACAATCTAAGTTCCAGTTTATCTTCTCCCACTTTATCTACCTTACCTATCTTAAACCCATCAATTTAGTTTTAACCCAGGTTGGGCAATGAGTTGTCCTCTAGTTATTGCTAGTCTACATCTTCCCTTACTTCTCACCATCAGCCATTTTGGCTAGGTATGATACTAACTAGAGTTATGTAAGGGTTAGGGATGAAGGATCAATGGATGAAGGGTTGCCTCTCTCTGGAGATCTACAGGGCAATAGATCTGCCTGTTTGTTCAAGTGTTTAAGCTATAACTGTATCAGTGCATAATTCGCAATTACAAATAGATGCATCCCTATGCTTCAGGTGATCTTCCTAAGACAGAGCTTTCCAAACTTTTAATGTTGGTGACACACTTTTTAGACATGCATCATTTCGCGACACACTCTTAGAGCAGGGCATCATTTCACGACACACTCTTACAGCAGGGCACAA
Source organism: Charina bottae (assembly GCA_023362775.1). NCBI lineage: Eukaryota > Metazoa > Chordata > Lepidosauria > Squamata > Charinaidae > Charina > Charina bottae. The sequence continues at coordinate 1,946,452 of JALMGJ010000063.1, read as the reverse complement.
GGCAGGCACTAGGACCTGCGTGGAATCCTGGCAGGGCAGGTTTGGAGGCAGCAGCAGCCGCGACACACCCAGACACTGCAGCCGACACACTAATGTGTCCCGACACACAGTTTGGAAAGCTCTGTCCTAAGAGAACCAAACTCAGATAAGCACTGCAATCTCACAGATCAGAGAACTGGGTTGAGCATAACAACAGATGGAACACATTCACATGACATATAATACTTAGTTTAGCGTTAACTATGTTAAGGTTTTCATCCAGCAAACGCATGGCCCAACATGGCTATCAGTCCCTCCCACTTTTTTGGTTAGTACCCATAGAGATACAGATCTGGACTGCAAAATTCCGGCTGAGTGGCCACAAAGAAATACAGAAAATACCAACTCTTTGGTGCCATTAGTGTTGTCTGAATTTGTGCAACCTAGATCTGATAGCTATAGTATTCCAGAAATCTTTGTGACACCTAGCACGTCCTGTACATTTTTTTAAAGCCTTGAACCTGTTTGTTTTCTAAAAGTAGTCCCTGTGCTCCAGAAGGGGCACAAAAAAGGAAAGTAGAGCAACAGGGATGTTTCTGGAACAGTTTTTTTTTTTTTGGCCTGAGTGGCCAAAAAAAGCAAGTGACATAGTAACTCAGTAACTGTGTTTCATTTTTTGTAGGTAGCAAAAAAGGAGGATTTAAGAAAATGTCCCTGCTTTAGTGGTGGCTTCTATATTTTAAAAGTGTGAAAAGAAAGCCTTCAGTTTCCTGTTGAGACTATAATAACAAGGAAGAGAAGAAAAAATACATGAGAATATGCAGTCATCATACTCATGGGGAACACTTAAAAACATGAGGGAATTAAGAGGAAACCATATACTGTAATATGTTTTCTACAGTATCTGAAGCTCCAAGGTATGATATTCGACTCTTGTGACACTTTGTTGACTTAAATGCCCTTAGAACCATTACCAATATTTATCTCTTAGAGGGTCACCACCATCTCTCTCTAAGTGTGATATTCAGTCAGTATGGCACCCCTAATGGGAATCCCAACATTTGTAGAAGTAAAGAAAATATGTAGAGAACAAAAACAATCATAAAAGGAGTTTGTGAAAAGGGTTTTTTTTAAAGAGAAAAGAATTGTAACCTACTGAGAGGTTACAGTGGCCATGTAGATCCAGTCACAGTGCTATAAAAGTAAAGGTAAAGGTTCCCCCCACACGTTTGTGCAGTCGTGCCTGACTCTAGAGGCCGGTGCTTATCTCCATTTGTTAGCTGAAGAGCCAGCATTGTCCGAAGACACTTCCACGGTCATGTGGCCGGCATGACGCACGCGGAACGCTGTTACCTACCCACCGAAGTGGTACCTATTAATCTACTTGCATTTGCATGCTTTCGAATTGCTAGGTTGGCAAGAGCTGGGGCTAGTGCGGGAGCTCACTCCATCAAATGGGACTAGGGATTCGAACCTCTGAACTTGCGATCTTCCAATCGACAAGCCTGGCGTCTTACCCACTGAGCCATGCCAAATCACAATCAGGAATACCTATCATTCTGATTCTTGCAACTGTTATTTTTTTCTTACTCTCACCAGCTTTAATTACAGGCTTCTAGTTGTACATTCCGGCTTTACAATAGGCAGCAAAAGAATACTAATAACTAAAATGCATTTATTTTCTATTTAGTTTTAACTAATAGAAAATTTAGAATAACACCAATTATATTTACATTATTATTGCACAACTTAATGGAAGCCTATTGAAGCATGTTGAAGATTAGTAAAAAGATTGCTTTCAATAGCAGGTGTAACATACATTATGGATTCTCTTTCTAATGGGTGGAAGATTTTCCATTCTGCATGTACCTGCCATTACCTCATGCCATCTTGACATAAAGGTTTTTTAAAAAGAGATTTTGCTTCTATCTGTGCTCCTGCCCTCTGAAGATGCTGGCCACAGATGCTGGCGAAACGTTAGAAACCACAACTTCCAGAACACGGCCACACAGCCCGGAAGACCCACAACAGCCATTGAACTCCGGCCGTGAAAGCCTTCGACAATACATAAAGGTTTTTGATCGATGTGGGAAAAAATGTGCTCTGTAGAATCATAACCCCTGTCTAAATCTTGCATCTTTCTGATTTAAAGATATACACACATCATGGAATGATTTAGTATAGAAATTATTTTATTCCTGATATTTCTGGGCTGCTCTACTCCAAATAGCATCTACCAAAAACAATGAAATGTACTCATAAAAGCAATTAAGGTTGGCTAGGCAATTGAAAGCTCCATTAAGAAAGCAAACCAACAGAATCCAAATCAAGATTACTCACTAAAAGTTTCTGTAGCACAATCCTACGCATGATTACTCAGAAGTTAGTCCATTTATGTTCAGTGGTACTTATTCCAATGTAAGTACACACAAGATTGCAACTTAATTTTATTTTAAAAAAATGAATTGTCACAAAAAAGGTGACTGAGATGACGTGGATATTTCACAAACAGGCCCTTTTCCGGTTACCTGAAGAAGTAGCATCCGGGAATAATTTCCAACACAAGGGTCCAATTAAAGCCAGAGTTTCTGCTCATGCCACTGAATGACTTGAGGACATTCTAATTAATAATTTACTTGGACTCCAGGTCTACAATACTCAGACATGGAGTTCTTTATACATTTTTTGGTAATTGTTCTTAAATTCGACTACTTCCAGTCAGTGCATTAGAAGACTGCTGACATACTTTATTTCACCAAAAGAGAAGAGTGTCAGTATAAAATGGAATGCTGAATAAAAAACATTCCAATCACATCATTCATTTGCCACTCTGACATTAATGAAGAGGTTTTTAGCCATTTGGATTCAAGAAAAAAATTAGTTGTCCTGGTTCTGTCTTGACCAGTTCTTTAAATTCCACCATCACATTCTTCAATTTATCTGAGTTGCATCAAGGAAGGAACAACCAGAACAAGAATTTTAATTTTTATTATCTTAAAATATTCGTCTGATCTTTTCACTGCAATGGTCCAGGAAATATTTGAATTCCAGAATTGTTGCACTTTCATAGTTGTGCATTCAGGTAGTTAAAGTGATACAAGACTCTTTGATTTTTTTCTCAAGTGTATTTCTAACAAGGGTTTTAAAATGCCGTTTGTCATGTTTCAAGATCCAGCTTTCTAATTTTTCTCTCCAATAGATGCAGAAAGTTCTTTCTTCTTTTAAACCTAATTCTCATATATGAATGGGGCCACCTTGACTACACAAGAATCAACATTTGGAAAAAGAGTTTGCTATTAGGATGTAGGATAAGGAAGCTGGAACTTCTACTTGTGGAATTTCCCGATCACATTCCTCTGACTCTTTATATATGGTGATTGGATCAGAATCAGGAGCAATCAGGTTCCAAATAATTGCTATCACTGTGGGTTGTAGATCTCTCTGTTGGCAATGCTTCAGTTATTAGATTAGTGTTTCTCGACCTTGGCAACTTTAAGATGTCTGGACTTCAACTCCCAGAATTCCCCAGCCAGCATGGTTGGGGAATTCTGGGAGTTGAAGTCCAGACATCTTAAAGTTGCCAAGGTTGAGAAACACTGTATTAGATTATAAGTAGTGAAATTTGCAACAATACAGTTGCTTTGAAGACTTTTATGAAAATTTGCTCAATTAGAAAAGATACAATTGGCAAGAAATGCTAGAAGAAATAATTAAAGATCTAAGAGGTAGATGAGGCAAGATTAATGAGAAATAGCTTATTATTGTTCCTATTTTATGATACAATTTCATAAATTCAGCATTGATATTGACTGATAGTATGTTAACAGTAATTTTGACAAAAGTGAGGCTATTGTGCTTTTGTCCACAAATCATTTCAGTTACACATTCTCTTTTTCTCTTATCACTTAGCTGATCTCTAGTATGCCAAAAATTAACCATATATTCATTTTTGGAGAAACCAATAATATTTGAGAATTGGTCAGATAATTGTTTCAAATTCACTGGATCCACAAGTCCTAATAGCACGAAAAAGGGATTTCCTACCCAGATTCAGCTCTTTTTCTTTAGAGATTGTATGCCTGAATACAATTCCACATCATTTGCATGGAGGTTTAATTTCAGACTTCTATTTAATGATGAAATAAGAGAGATGCTCAACAGAATGCACAATGAGATGTTAACATAAATACAGGAAGTGCAATCCTGACCATACAGGATGCATAAAATTAAGATCAGTATGGTTTCCCTGTTACCTTTTGCTCATAAGAAAAATATAAAACATACCAAACAAGTTCTCACTGATGGCGTAAGTAGACTTCTAGTGTGTTTGTGTGTGTGTGTTTGTGTCATGTTAATGGGGTTATTAGTAATTGATGGAATTCATTAACAAGATATAAATGGCCTAACAAACTGCTGTGCTCCTGAAGTTTGCTAAAGGACTTCTGTCTATACACAACTCCTGAGCATTCTCTCTCTGCCCCCTCTCACCCCCTGCCCCAAATTGCCAGGATAGGCAAGGGGCAACTTGGACTGAGGGATTGGTAAAGTCTTTCGAGTTAAGCTCAACTCCAAGTGACTTCATGGATCTCCATGAGATACCTCCTGGCCACTTTACAGGAGTAGGTTGTCATTTCCTTCTTTCAGGATGTTCTTTTGATTTCTCAATTTATCCTACAGTAGAGAGTGATTTAGCTCTTTGCCCTCCCCCCACCCCTTGAGGTCCCAATCAGATTTAGTGTGATGTGCCTATAAGTTTGCACTGTAAATTTATTTGCAGTGCATTCATTTCCATGTGTTTCAACTATATCACAGCTAACAATATCTAATAATAGGAAAAGAGGCTTCCACATGTTTATGAATAGTTTCCCAGAAATGGTTGACCAATATATATATATTTAAAACCCACAAAGAACTTAAGGTAAAAAGGTAAAGGTTCCCCCCGCACATTTGTGCAGTCGTGTCCGACTCTAGGGGCCGGTGCTCATCTCCGTTTCTTAGCCGAAGAGCCAGCGTTGTCCGAAGACGCTTCCATGGTCATGTGGCCGCATGACGCGCGCGGAACGCTGTTACCTTCCCACCAAAGTGGTACCTATTCATCTACTTGCATTTGCATGCTTTCAAATTGCTAGGTTGGCAAGAGCTGGAGCGAGTGCGGGAGCTCACTCCGCACGCAGGGCTAGGGATTCGAACCTCCGAACTTGTGATCTTCCAATCGACAAGCCTGGTGTCTTACCCGCTGAGCCACCACGCCCCTTCACAAAGAACTTAGGGATTGTAAAAAATACCTTCTCATTAGCTCCTTATTACTTCCTTATTAGGTCCTAATGGGAGGATGCAAAGCACAGTAATGGTTAGGGGAGATGAATACCATTAAAAGAAAAGCAATGGTCTGTTCTGATGTCAATTTTCATTCAATTTGCTACTTCTTTCCTTTGATATTCTTCTTTGGTCCCATGGCTCTCCAGAAAAATCCCATCATAATTTGAAATGATGTTCAAGAGATGGACATCCTTACCTATAATCATTTCCAACTTTCAGCTAGAGAATTTTCTACCACTCATCTAAGGTCACTTCCACACCCACCACTGTGCTAACACAGGATTGGTGCCACACCCCTTTGTCCTCACAATGCTGTTGATCTCAGGGAGATTTTCAGCAGCTTATTAATTCCCAGCTAGGAGGCCTCTCCAAAGCAAATACTGCAAAGATCCATTTCCTCTGGAGTTTCAGGGAGGGTGGAAACTCATCCATGACTCTCCATTTTCCCTTCTTGTGCCTGGCATCCAGAGGCTTTTAAGTTTCATCCTTTATGCAGAACTTTCAGAATTCAAAATAAGGAATGATTCCACACAATAAAGTTATATGTGAATTGTAATGTGATCAAATATAACTCTCTACATGTTTTTGACCTGGGTTCCAAATTTCAGTGTGAATGAATGGCTAAATTACAGATTTTTGATAGCCTGAACCCTATTCCTTTCTCCCATTATAGTCTAATTTTTCCTTCACTCCAAGCCAGCCTAACCAGCTGATTGTGGATATCATAGCAAGGTATTCATCATTTAATTATTGTGCATTGGTACTCCTAAGGATTCAATTGCCAAAAATCTACAAGTGAGTGTCACCAGTCCCCTTAGACAGTATCTTGTGTGACCCAGTCTTTGTATAATAATTAGGAAAATAAGTTAGAACTAAAAAAGGCAAAGAATGGAATAAGGTGGATTCTAGAACTAGAAATGGAAAGTGATATTATGAATATTCTTTTACTCTAAGCTCCTTAACAGCCTCCCGTCATATATGTACTAACTTACAATGCAAAACACTTATTGAGAGTGAACAGCTGCCCTCGCCAAATGACTATAAAACTTTTATAATATAAGTGGTAGCTATTATCAGCCATTTCTCTTCGGCACATGTCCTAACAAGCAGCTGTTATTAGGTTTCAGTGTGATTTTGTTAATGTATTACCTGCCAAGCATTCGTGCCTACCTGCTGCCGTCAGATCAAGTCAAATTTTTTTTTAGTTTTGGACCTTCGAAAATGGGCCTTCAAAAATGATGGCTAAGCTTCCCCCTCACACACACACACACACACAAACACACACACACACACTTTTGCTCCTGCAATAGCCCTGGAAACATCTTTTTTCTCTGCTGTGTCCCCATGATGGTGCCTTCTTGTCTCCAGCCTATGAGAGAGACAGGCTTAAGCCATCCATAACTGTACTGGTGTTAAAGTTGTGCCCCCACTCCTTATTCATACACCACTGAAGGACAGCCTCAAAGTGTATAAAATTTGTTATTCTTGGTCACCCATTATTTGGAGAGAAGGCAGGTGGCTTAGAACAGCAGCAGACTATGGATCGGCAAATGGCGACAGCAATTTCATGTCAGCATGTAAGTTTTCTTCTGACTCAAGGATGGGTGGATAGCAGTTCGGCTCAGCAGCGGGGAAAACTCACTCCTCCATGCTCATTTGGCAGTGAAACAGTAGCCAGAGCTATGCAGGTTTGGTTCAGTGTTATAAGCTTCAGATTTTCTCACAGATTCTTTGGCTCTTAATGGCTCAGAGAAGGTGCTATGATTCAGAACGTTTTTCACTTAGATCCTGCCGTTGCCATTGGCTCAGCCTAAGGCAAGGGACTTTCTCCTTTAGCCTCACTTTTACAGAGTTGTAAGGACTCCAGACAAAATCCAGACTTACTTTTCAGAGTAAACCCTCTGCAATGAATGGAAATTAAGTTAGCCATCTAACTACGTTCCATTCATTTCATGTGGGAACTATAAATAGGACTAATTCTACAATAATAATGTCTGCAAAATGTTTTGAGCACTGAGAAATTCTACATATACAGTATATAGGTATTATTCCTATAGTCTTATGGGTTCCTCCTACTTTACCTTACAGGCAATTTTAAAGCATAGGAAGAAGCAGGATATATTGCTCCTTTCTCTTCCTTCCTTCCCTGCCTCTCACTCTATTAAGTTATCCAACAGCACTGATGCAAACCCTGCTAGTATAGTGAACATTTTAGAAACCAGTGTAAGAACGATACTCATCCACGCTGTCATACGAAGCACAAAGTCAGCTAAGCATTTTTGCTGAACGGAGATAGAGATAATTTCAAACCAATGAACTCATTTGCAGTGGAGAACTTTTATTCTTTTGCAAAGAACTGGAAACCTCTCCCATATTTCACCACATTTTCTCTATAGTCGTATTTTTTTTTCTCCAAGCATATTCACAACCTAATGGCAAAGGGCATCTGCTGCAAAAGCAACTAACAGTGTGCTACCAAAATTAAGGTGACCAGGCTCTGATTCTGGGTTAGTCTTTCTGGAATACTTATGTCAGCATATTCATGGATGGGATCAAAGACCGTTTCCCATGAGAGGAGATATTTTGCTGTCAGGACAAACAAACATTAGAAGTAATGGTCACAATCACAGAAGGTAACCACCTTATATTGTAAAATAGCAAGGACATATAACTGTTTAACAACTGGTAATCCTGTTAATATAATCAGTCATAAAAAATGGGTCATGATGAAAAATGAGTCTGAATCATATGAAGCTGTTATATAAGAGACAAGCAATCTAGAGAAACAGGAAACATTTAGAGTCCATCAGATGGCATTCTCTTATTGGCCTTTTGTCTACTCACAATTTACATATTAATTTTCTATTGTTTTCTTATATATATGATTCATTTAGTGATATGAGAAAGATTCAGCTGGGCAAACTTGTTTGACCAAGTTTCAAAAATATTTCAGGACTGAATTCAGGAGTTTGAAAATCTGGTGCTGAGTACATCCACAAAGAGAAGTTGGCTGCAATCCTGCTCACAGTTCCTTACCGAACTTGATAGGGCTTCTGAATAGACATGCATAGAATTGTTTTGCCAAGGTAGACAACAAAAGGTTTAACTGCATCTCTACCTGTTTAGGTATAAATATTTGGTAACGCAGTGGCAACTACCCTGCATTAAACAACAAATGATTATTGGGTGTCATTTTTTTTTAAAAAAGCTTGCTATCACTATGGAATTTGACCTCCTGGTCATTTAACAGCACAAGTCTACCATAGTTACTAAAAGTTCCTATTATCCTCAGTGGCATTTAGCTTCAAATAAGTGTGTATATAATTATATCTTAAAAGCTGGGCTAAGTATCTTCTTAATGGAAAGCAAAAATTATTTAATTTACCAAGAGGCTCTAGATTATAAAGATCCCAGGAGACTGTTTGGGTTCAAGTGGAAAAAAGTGAGCTGATTGAGCCCAGAGTTTCATTTCACATTTATGCTTCAATAAGGATGTCAGCATCAATAATGATGCTGGGAAAGACTGAAGGCAAAAGGAGAAGGTGACGGCAGAGGATGAGATGGTTAGATAGCATCACCGATGTAATGAACATGAATTTGAGTAAACTCCGGGAGACAGTGGAGGACAGGAAGGCCTGGCGTGCTATGGTCCATGAGGTCACGAAGGGTCAGACACTGAACAACAACAACAAAAGGATGTCAGCAAAGAAGAGATTTTTCCCCACCAACATTATATCCACTCAATGTTTTCTTTCAGGAAAGTTCTGCTACACAAGGGGCTATTACATCTTAGGAGTTATGATCAACCTTTTTAAAAAATGTCTTATATTAAAAGGCTGAACTCCAGAATAGTGGAAATCATGGTTTGTGTATATGAGCTGGGAGCATATGAAGTGTCTGTTCTTGTAGTTTTATGGAATAGGCTTCAGCCTATATTTCCTATGGAAGAGAACAACCATTTAGGAGTTCCACCACTTGATCTGACACTAATCACCACTGATGAAACAGGACATCATTTGATAATTGCTTTCTTAAGTACTATGATGCATGCTAGGGAAGGAACATCCAGTCAGTTGTAGACATTGATAGTCTTCCCCCACTGCCCCAAAGTTGCTTTCAGTAGACTTTTTATGGTAGGATCCACATTACAGAATATACCATTTAGTGAATCCAGATGCTATTAGCCATTTGGCAGCTGCCAAAACCTGATAAATTCAATCAATTTGGTGTGCAGGCTATCTGGATATTTTAATTATGATCCATTTATTCTGATGTGTATATTGTTTTCTCTAATTGTAAGCATTAAAAATATATTGTTTTTGTTATAATAGTTATATAATCCATTTGAATACTACAAATCATTTGGGCCATGATGAGATTATAATTTATACATTCTGAATAATAGTAGTTGACTACTTGACAGTATTTCTGCTACATTCAGTGCTATATTTGCCTCCACGTTTTAGATCAGAGCTTTCCAAACTGTGTGTGGCGACACAAAAGTGTGTCGCCACACAGTCTGGTGTATCGCCACACAACCCGGAAGCGCTGATCATCATCAGCGCTTCCAGGTTTTCCCGCGGCGACACACCAACGGCGGCGCGCAAAAACCCAAAAGCGGCAGCAGCGCTTCCGGGTTTTCCCGCAGCGACACACCAACGGCGGTTGGTGTGTCGCCGCAGGAAAACTTTGGAAAGCCCTGTTTTAGATAATCTTGAAGGCTTATTAAATGCAAGGTTTCAATTTGGATAAGGCATGATTCCTTTTTTCCTTTACTCTCATTATAAAGAGCTGAAAAGCAAAACCTGTCATTGATAGCTTTGACATCATTATTTATTCTCAACAGAAAAGATTAGCTCATCTAAACAACCTTTGGACACTTTGAGAAACTTTAATGAATATTTTTTTCAATTAGGGTTTGGCTCTATTTGCACAAGTTATAAGTAGGCACTCTATAGATATATTGCTTTCCCTGTTCCACTGGAGGAAAATACTTCTTCAAGTCAGCAAATAGTGAGTAATTAGTTCCCAACACCTTTCTTACAAAAAGGATTTATAATTTATCTTTCATTTGTCAGGTGGATAGTGCAGGGAGAGCACCCAAGACAGGTTAATTGTAGTGTATTAATATCCACCTCACAGTAGGACTGAGTAATTGATATCCTGCTAAACCACTCAAAATTTCCAACTAGAATCCTTAGTTCAAAACACTAACATTTGGGATGGTCAGCAGAATCATGAAAAAAGACCAAGATCTGAATCTTGATTTTTTGCTGCAGTTGACCTAGAAACTTTACAATACAGGGTTGTCATTCCCAATGGAAAAAACCCCCTGGGAAACTAAATTATTGCCTCCCTTATGGGATGTCTTTCTATACATAAGCTACTTAGCATTCTTTAGATTCTGAATAACAAAAATGTGCTCTATTTTTCAAGAATATGTATAGCCTCATCGAGATAGGCTGACCATACGTACAGTCCCGTTTTCTAAACAATTCCTGACCGTCCTGTCGTTTTAAGAAAAATATCCATTTTGTCCCGTTTTTTAAAGTTCCCGCGGCGAAGCGCACCTGCACACACCCGCGCACTTTGTCCGGCGAGTGGTGGGTAGGTTAGGGTCCCGTTCTTCTCTCAAGGAAATATGGTCAGCCTACATCTAGATCAGTATTGTATAAAAGATTACAGCTGCTTTAACGATTTGTTAAATTGTTTCTTTATATCAGACAGTAATAAAACTAATGACTCATCCTCTAATTTCAGGTGGCCACCCTTCAATGTCATCACCACCATGTTGGGTTTATTTGCTCAGGAGTTCTTTTAATTTTACAAAGAAAGCAAGTCAGGGAGAGACCAGAGGCAAAACCAGGACAGGTTGCCATAGTCATGGAAAAGATAACTTTGACAGCTATTTATTTAGTGCCAACAGTGAAGATTTTATTTTGTAAAGTACAACAGGACAGGCTCCTTCCCCAAGGAATTTAGTGCTAAAATTTAGGGGGGGGGGACAGAAGAAGGGGAGGTAAATGGTGTTGGGATGAAGAGGGAAGTGACCCCGAATAGTTGCAGCTGCACATGAAGGATGGAGGGGGGAACTTGGATCACTTCAGATCCTATGAATGAAAATTTCCATTTGGGGATATAAAAGAATCCCATCATAATCCATTGGAATCTAATTTAGGCATTCCACTCCCCCAATTTGGTAGCAGAACAAATGCTAGAATCAAACAAGTCTCCTAAATGTTCCTCCATCCAAAATCTACAAAAACATGTTTGGAAATGTTACTGAAAACAGAATGAAAGTATGTGTATGGGGGTGGGGGTTAAAGAAATTGCTTACATTATGGGAATTTGCATTTAAAAAGCAATGCAAATTCCCATAATGTAAGCATCAGGAAAGTCTATATGTTAAAAAAAAGAGGATGATTTACGTTAAAAAAATCTCATTGGAAATTTATATGAATAGTTTTAGAGATTAGGAGAAGATATGTACCAAGTGCTTTTATGTTATGTATGTTGAGAGTATGAATGGTTATTAGATTTTCTTTTTAAAAAAAGTCTATGGGGGAAAAATAAATCTGAAGAGGATTACTGCCATTTATCATGGGCAGCAAAACAGACAGAATTTTTAAGCAAACATATATGCCCACTCCCTGATTCCCTCACCACTGCCATGCTGATTTGGACTGCTGAGAAATGAAATGAACAAAATCTGGAATACCGTAGGTTCCCACTTCTGCAAAAGGGAAAGCAAGGAGGGGGTGATCAGCCAAAGAACATGGAGACACTTAAACAGAATTGAGATAAAACTGTCCCTGCCCAAATTCTATTTTCTAAATATTTCTGTTAACAGTTAAACATTTCTGTTAGCACAGCTATCAAAGAATGGATGTATGTCCCACACAGCACTTTGTGATTAAATATAAGTCCTAGATCTGAAAGTTGAACTGAAATCCTAGATCACTGCTTTGTGAAGTGTAATGAAATCACACATAATTTCAAAGCACTGTCTTAATGAGGAAAACAAAAATCTAATCCATTCTTGATAGGGATTGCTATAAACTGATCTGTTATACTCTTCACTTTGCATGGCAGATTTCTACTTCTAACAGCCTTGCAGCAGAGATTTTCATTAAATATAGATAAGCATCAATTAATTGCCCATTTAGAGCAGACAGAGATTTTATTTCTAACAATGTCTGAAGCAGCTATGATTGTCAGCTTCCCCCCCCCCCCTTTTCACAACAAAACTCTATTCACACGCATGGCAATGTGTACATTCCCCAAGGAGCTGCTATTTTCCTGAATGTGAGCTGCTCTTCATGTGGGTCGCAAACGTCTCTCCCAAGAAACACGCAGGACACTCGTGCTGGGCAGTAAACGGTTTATTGCGCACACATGGATCATACACGGAAAAAGACTAGGATGTTTTGCGGAAGTATGTTTGGATATATTAATGCCTGTAAGGGTGCGTGCATCTCCTTTTTCTGGATCATGTCTACTTCAGGAATTGCTGCGAAGTCTTGTCCCGTGGCAATTTTGAACGGTGCAAACCCCGTGCTGTGGTGCACTGCATTGTTGTATGCCACCTCCGCAAATGGTAGTAGGTCAGCCCAGTCGTTTTGCTGGTAGCTGATGTAGCATCTTAGGTATTGTTCCAGTACAGAAATCAGGCGTTCAGACGATCCGTCCGTGCACGGATGGAACACGCTGCTTAGTCCTTGTTCAGAGCCAATTAATTTTAGAAATGCTTTCCAGAATTTGGACGTAAATGTGCTCCCGCGGTCACTGATAATTCTTTCTGGTGTTCCATGTGCCCTATATATGTGTTGGATGAATAGTTTGGCAAGTTTTGGGGCAGATGGAATTCCATTGCAAGCAATGAAGTGAGCTTGCTTTGAGAAAAGGTCCGTAACTACCCAAATTGCCGTCTTCTTTTTACTTGCGGGTAGGTCGACTACGAAATCCATGGCAATTTGCCTCCATGGCTGTGAGGGGTCTGCTATGGTTTGCAGCGTAACCTTTGGGTTTCCCGATTGTCCTTTTTGCTCCCGCTTCGCTCCTTGCTGAAGGCCTGTCCCGCGGCGCACCTTAGGGCAGGCCGTTGTCATTTCCCGCCGGCACGAACTGCTCATCGGTGGACTCTTCCGTGGTCGACTCCGGTTCTGTGTATTTGCGCCTTTCTGTGGCTGCCTTTTCTGTAGTTTGCTTGTAGAGGGGGGCTTTGTGCTGCTTTTCTCCTGTTCTGTTTCTTTCCGCTGGTTGATTGCACTCGCTGATTCTGTGGCCTTCTCTCCCGCACTTGAAACACAATTTGCTTTTTGTCCGTCGCTCTCTTTCCTCCACCCATGGTTTTCTTTCGTAGTCCCTTTTGTGATGATATTGACTAGCGTGTGCTGTTTGTCCCGTGTATTGGAGCTGGCAGTATGAACGGATTCGCAACTTTGTGCTCTCGACTTTTCCCGCCAATTGGATCCACTCGTCAAGCATCTCTTGGTCCCCTCTTCCCACCGCCATAACCAGTAACTCAGGCCTTAGTCCCATTTGAAAATATTCTACTTTAAATGATTCAGGCCAATTCGGGAGGCGGCTGACCAATTTCTTGAATTCTAGTGCGTATTCCGCCACCGTACGGTGTCCCTGCCTGAGTCTTTGAATTTCTGCCTTGGCTGACATTCGGGACAGGGTGTCTTCGAATCTCTTATGCAAGGCTTTCATAAACATGCTAAAATTATGCAGTTCTTTTGCCTTTGTTTCGTGCAGCATTGCTAGCCATTTTTCTGCTTCCCTAATCAGGAAATTAGAAACATATCTAACTTTGGCTTCTTCATTAAGGAAAAATTGTTCTGATTCTTCCATGAACCCTCTTACATGGTTCAGGAAGCATGCTAGCTTTTCAGGGTCCCCGTCAAATTTAGTTTTTAACTTTATTATTATTACGGGTTTGTTCTGTTGATAGGGGTTACTCACGTAGCTTGTGTGCGCTACCGGCTCGTCTATTTCTTCTCTGTCTTCCTCCCCTTCCTTGTCACTTTCTCCCATGCTCTGGAATTCAGAGGACCCCGAGGGAGAGCTGTCTTCTTCGACCATGCCTCTGTCTCTCTCCCGGCGCTGGGGTTTTCTCAGTAGCTTCTCTAGGGTAGCTCGGATTGCCGCCAGCTTTGCATCCGTATTCTCCAGTCCCGTTTCCACCCGGGCTGCCCTTGCCTCCAGCGCCACGATTCTCTGGGATTGGGAGATTCGCGCCTTGGCTGCTTGCTTCCCTGGGGCTCGTGCCATGCCTCCTCCCACCCCAATTGACCACTTTGCTGTCGGGTTGCTTGCGCGTGCGGTGGGGGTGCAGAGGGGCTCATTTACCTCCCTCTCTTTGCCTTTCCTCGCCTCCCGCCGTCCGGCAATCTCCACCGGTTCTTCGGGCCCCGGCTGCGCTGCTGCTCCTGCCGCGTTCGTCTGGAACCTGGTTGAGTTGTCGGCTTGGTATGTTCCGGTTTGCTCCATGGTTCGCCCGGTAACACAATCTGGGCCGCCCGCCGTAGGCTGCAACTGGGAGCCGATCTCAACTATAGAACTTCCTGAGGTTTTCAGGTCCACTCCCAGGAAAATCAGCTGGGTCGCCCGCCGTAGGCTGCAGATGGGAGCAAATCTCAACCGTAGAACTTCCTGAAGTTTTCAGGTTCGCTCCCGGGAAAATCAGCTGGTGATGATCCTAGTCTTTATGTGAGCTGCTCTTCATGCGGGTCGCAAACGTCTCTCCCAAGAAACACGCAGGACACTCGTGCTGGGCAGTAAACGGTTTATTGCGCACACATGGATCATACACGGAAAAGGACTAGGATGTTTTGCGGAAGTATGTTTGGATATTTAAACCCTTCGGGCTGGGCTTCCGCCCCCTCCCCACCATGGACTTTCCCAGGGTCTGCTCAGGTAAGTCTCAATGGGTGCTTAAACGCCCATTAGCTTTGAGGCGTGGTTGATTGCTGTCTTTCCGCTCTTGCCCCGGGTCTATTGTCTTCTTCTTGTCAGTTACTTCCATCCCTTTCATTCCTGTGCGCGTCTGCTGTATGACAGGACTCTGAGGTCAGGTCAGAGTTCTGACACTGAAGTATCTTCTGGATGTGACCATATAGTGCTATCTGGTCACATGATCACTTCAGAAAGTGCTATAAATAAGAACCAGATTCTGAGGAAAACCTTGCACTACTGTTAATAAAGTCATAAAGTCAAATTCATGGCTGTGAATAAAGCCATAAAATCAGATTGAACTGGTGGTCTGGTGCGCAAGTGGTTGAACTCCCAGGTTGATTACATCTAAGGGCCTTTATTAGGGATATTCAAACCGACCATTCCAGGAATGCAATGTTGCACAAAACTCCAGAACATTTCGCATCTCCTCTAGACCATGACTATCTGGCTATTTCAGGGTAGTTTGATGGTTTTCCAGAAGCTAATTTTCAAATTGGAAGTGGCTTGTGGTGTTCCAGATGAAACAGTTCTGTTTCTGGTCTCGTGTTAAGCTATCCAGAAAGGGAAACATATATGCCTTTTGTGAAACATGTACTTGGGACTTCTTAATGTCCCATGGTGGGATTCATAATATAAAGAGAAATATAATGTTGTAAAATATAAGAGAAATGAAGAAAGTCAAGAGTTTAAAATTCTTTGGAGCCTTGATGAGTTCTTGGTCCAATCCACACAACCCAATCAAAGAGCAGTGAGCAAACTTTTTTTGTTTTGTTTTTTTTCAGTTTTGTCATATTTAGTGCAGCACAGTTTACCAGCGTAAACTGGAACTTCCAGTGTAAACTGAAAGGAAGCATGCTTCCACACAGGGAAATAGCTGGGAAACATGTTGACAGATGCACCCAAACCAATCATCTTATTGGCTACATTGGAAAAGAGAGCATAGTGTGATCCAAAAGCAATCTGCATGTTTAAAAAAGCACTTTTCATTTAATATAGATGGCAGTTCTGACAAGGATGATGCATTTTTAACAGCAGTTATCACTTCTGAAGATATCTATCTCTATCTCTATCTCTGAGTTTTTCACTACAGTAAAAACAAGCAAACAATACAAACAAGCAAGCAAAGAGAAAGTAAGTAAGAAAAAAAAGAAAAGGAATGAAAAGAGAAGAAAACATACAGTTATGCCTTCTGCCCTTCTTTCTATCAAGAAATTATCATCTTATTCTTTTCCCCATTCTCTTTGGCCCTTTTTAATCCCCAAATCCAGAAATTATCAATCCGATCTTTTCTTCTTTCGAGAAAAAGTCTATATGAGGTTTCCAGTCTTTCAAAAAATTCTTTTGCCATTTTTTTCTCTGACCAGACTGGTCAGCTTCGCCATATCTGCAAGTTCAGTTAATTTTATAATCTAATCTTCCACTGTAGGTATTTCATTACTTTCCCAACTTTTTGCATACAATAATATTGCTGCAGTTACCATATACAATATTATTTTCCCATATTTCTTTTCTGATTCCATGTTCATAAAACCCAATAGGAATAATTCTGGTTTCATTGTGATGTTTGTCTGCAATATCTTTTGCATTGCTGTTTGAAATTGTAGCCAAAATGCATACTGTATTGCTGTATCCATACTTGCATTGCTGTATGGATTTGCAAAATCCATACCTGCATTGCTGTATGGATTTGTAGCCAAAATGTCTTTGCTTTTTCACAAGTCCACCATGCATGATAAAAGCTCCCTTCTTCCTTTTCACACTTCCAACACTGGTTTGATATTCCTTTATACATTTTAGATAGTTTAGCTGGTGTCATATACCACTGGTACATCATTTTATAAAAGTTCTCTCTTAAATTATAACACAATGTAGATTTAACACCAGTTTTCCACATTTTCTCCATATTTCCATATTTATATTATAACCAATTGAAGAGAATATTTGTAGCTCAGGGTTGAACTGTGGAGTCCTTGGTGCTCTCTGAGCCTTGTTGTTTTCTTGCAGACGTTTCATCGAGGTGTTCTGGTCTTCTGGCTTTTCTATTGTCTCTTATGAATGGTATGTAAATGTTGTTTACCTCTATGTGTCTGTTGATGGCTGCTTTGTCTGAGTGCCAAGCTTCCAGGAATTCTCTAGCGTTTTTGAGTTAACTATTAACTCAGTCAATCAACCAAGTAGCAAACAACAGCCCAATCAAGGAACTCCTAAGGAGAGAACAACACCCCCACCAACACAGGCAGGACAAGCCAGGGTATATAAACAGAGAGCAAGTCCCACTCCCTTTTCGCACTGAAGATGTTGCCTAGCCTGGCAATGAAACGTCTGCAAGAAAACAACAAGGCTCAGAGAGCACCAAGGACTCCACTGTATAACCAAGGTTTGCAGCCCATTTCACCATACAGTCTTTACCCTGTTCATCCTCTGTTTCAAACCTTAGTAACAATTTGTACATTTTAGCTATTATATTATATTACTAGTCCCGCCTTAGTAGGCTGACCATATTTCCTTCAGACAAAAACGGGACTTTTGGGATGGCAAAACGGGACAGGGTCTTATGCCACCATGCCGGCCTCCAAACCCCGCCTCCCAGTCCACGCAATTGGCTCCCACCTTCAAACCCCGCCCCCGCCCCACACGATTGGCTCCCGCCTGCAAACCCCGCCCCCATCAGCGTGATTGGCTTGGATTTTAATTTTTTTCCCCAATTTTTAAAGGTTTTTTTTTCCTTCTAGCAGTAAATGGTGCGGCAGAGCTGGTGTGTTTGGGGGAGGCCGGAGTACACACACTGTGCACACAGCACCGTCATCGGCCGGGGAACAAGGGGCGGGGATGGAGGCCCACCACTGCCCCATCCCCCTCGGGCTTGGCCGAGGGAGGGAGGAGAGTCGCTGCTGCTGCCACCGCTGCAGAGCAGGAGAAGCAGGAGGAGCCGGCTGCGCTCGGCTGCTTCAGCCACACCACTCCGCCCCTTGCTGCCCGCTGAAGCTCCCCAGGGTGGCCAGCTCCTGCTTGGTGGCCCGACAACGCTCCTCCCTCGGCCAAGCCCGATCAGATGCACATACACACACTCACACACTCACAGGACAGACTGTCCTCGGCAGGAGCCGGCTGTGCTGGGAGGCTTCAGCCACACCACTCCGCCCCTCACCACCCGCTGAAGCCCCCCAGCATGGCCAGCTCGTGCCAGGGCAGTCTGTCCTGTGAGTGTGTGTGTGTGTGTGTGTGCATCTGATCGGACTTGGCCGAGGGAGGAGAGTTGTTGGGCCGCTGAGCAGGAGCCGGCCGCGCTGGGGGGCTTCAGCGGGTGGCAAGGGGCGGAGTGGTGTGGCTGAAGCCCCCCAGCGTAGCCGGCTCCTGCTTCTTTTGCTCGGCGGCGGCAGCAGCAACAACTCTCCTCCCTTGGCCAAGCCCGATCAGATGCACACACACACACACACACAAGACAGACTGCCCTCGGCAGGAGCCGGCCACGCTGAGGGGCTTCAGCCACACCACTCCGCCCCTTGCTGCCTGCTGAAGCTCCCCAGGGTGGCCGGCTCCTGCTTCTCCTGCTCGGCGGCCCAACAACTCTCCTCCCTCGGCCAAGCCCGATCAGATGCACATACACACACACACACGCCCCCCACACCCTCTTTCTCCAGCCTCCCAATGACCAAATGCACCCGCACCTGTTGCAGGGAGGCTGGAGAAAGAGGGTGTGGGGTGCGTGTGTGTATTTGTGTGCGCGCGATTACGCTGAGCAAGTAATCTGCGCACGCGCACACACACACACGCACCCTCTTTCCACAACCTTCCCGTGCCTGCTTTCCCTGGCCTCACCACTGCTGGGCGAACAATCTCAGGATCAGGTAAGGAGGCAGGAACCTGGACTGTGGTGCTGCTTCTGCTGCTGGGCTCGCACGTGGCAACTGGGCTTCCAGTTGCTGCGCTGATAGGGCCTCTTCCAGGCTGCCTCCAATGGCAAGTCTGGCTCCAGTCCTCCTTCCTGTCTTCCTGTCCTCCTTCCCGCCGGGTTTAAAAAAGGGACAACATTGAGATTTTGATCAAAACGACGGGACGGTTGAAAAATGCTAAAATAACGGGACTGTCCCGTTCAAAAAGGGACGTATGGTCACCCTACGCCTTAGGCATGAAAGCCAGCTGGGTGACCTTGGGCCAGTCACTCTCTCTCAGCCCAACTCACCTCACAGGGTTGTTGTTGTGGGGAAAATAGGAGGAAGAAGGAGTATTTGGTATGTTCGCCGCCTTCAGTTATTTATAAAAATAATAAAGGCGGGATAGAAAACAAACAAACAAACAAACAAATAACTCTACTTCAAATTCAGTTTTCCTCTTCTGAATTTCAGTTGTCCTTTTGTCCAAATTAAACCTCTCTTTCGTCTGATTATAAGAAAATCATTGAAAAGAATGTTCTTTTGTTGCTAATTGTTCCCTTGTCTTCATCTTAACTTCTTCCTTATCTTGTATTAATAAATCCTCATATGTTAACCATCGTTCTTTATCTGCTGTTTCCCTTCTGTAGAAAAGCTTTGTGTGTGGATGTCAATAATGGTATCTTTCGACACAGTCTGGGTTTATATTTATTCCATATTATTAATAAAGAGTTTCTACATTTACTTTCAAAGTTCACTTAGGACTTCAATTTCTGGATACTACATACTGTAGTAATAGATGCTGAAACTATTGCAAAGGCCATGGAAGATGTCTCTCTGAATCCCTGATTACCTCTGACTCAGTCTATAGGAACCAATTAACCCAACATAAAATTTTGTGTTCTTTGGTATTATGGTTTTAGTGAAGACTGCTCCCACAGTGTCAAGTAATCCTTCAGTCCCTAATGTCTCATTTAGATCTCTCCATTAGGGCTTGAGCTACAGAAGCCATACTGCTGCTGGTGGGGTTGGAGCAAATGAAGTAATAAATATGACTTCCCACAGTGCATGGCACATGAAGCAGACTATGTCTCTATTCCCGATCCTGCCACCCTGGCAGTCACGATGATGATTACAGTTGGAAGCTAGTCTGTCTTGCTTCACATGAACCTTCATTGTGCCACACTGCTGCTTTCTCGGTACTGGAATGTCACACATGTGTGAGCTTGCTTCCAGATAGATCTATCAGCCTGCTTTTTAGGAATATGCTGCTGAAGAGAAGTTGGCTGAGAGGATTGCTGAGCACCCCAAATACATCTGCACCACACAAAAACCTCCAACCACAAATGCCAACATGCTGAAGGCACTGGAGTTGGCTGGCTGGAGGCTTTTGCAGCTAATTTAATAATTACTATTCAACTGTATTACTGAGCTGGTTACCTTTTGAAAAAGGTATTTTAATTGCTAACATTTAAATTTGTTCAGTTTTTAATTTGTATTTTGATACCTTTTTTAAAAAAAAGAAACTTGAAATTGTGAGCTGCCTTGGGGGCTTTTTTCTGAGCCAAAAGGAAGGGTTAAAACGAAAGAAAAGAAAATGAAATAACTCTTAGCAGCAGTTACATTCTTTTGAAATAAAATGAGTCATACACATGCTTCATAGGCTCCAGCTTGTACTATTCTCACTGGGGTCTTTTTAAGCAGAATCAGTGTGCTTAAAGTAGATGCAAACCAATCTAAGTGGCTAATAGAGTTTGAAAGGGCTAATTTCCACCTCTCATAAGCATGACATAAAAGAGGAAAGAAAATTGTACTCAGTGCTGGAAAATAGGAAATATGTCGCAGTAGGGCCTAAGTAGGACCTCCTTGCAGTCCAAGGAGGACACCAACTGTGGTGCTGGAGAAGACTCTTAAGAGTCCCATGGACTGCAAAGAGGTCAAATCAGTCAATCCTAAAGGAAATCAACCCTGACTGCTCATTGGAAGGACAGATACTGAAGCTGAAGCTCAAATACTTTGGCCACCTAATGCGAAGAGAGGACTCACTGGAAAAGACCCTGATGCTGGGAAAGACTGAAGGCAAAAGGAGAAGGGGACGGCAGAGGATGAGATGGTTAGATAGCATCACTGATGTAACGAACATGAATTTGAGTTGGGAGACAGTGGAGGACAGGAATGGCTGGCGTGCTATGGTCCATGAGGTCACAAAGAGTCGGACACGACTAAACAGCTGAACAACAAAAGGGCCTAAGTAGGTGCTATACAAGACATGCATGTAAGCATTGTCAAGTATTTGTTTTTTTCCTCCAATGAAATTCAGTGGCAAGTGGCTGCATTTTCTCATTCAAATGTCTATACATTTGAAAACAGGTGCCCATATCTTTTCCATGGATTTGGAAACAATCATTTTGTGCTCTATAGGAGGGGAAAGAGAAGACAGATGGGTTTAACCAGCTTCTATCTGCCATTTCCTCACATATGATGGTGACATCTTGATTTGGCCAGAAACTTTCTGCTCAAATAAGTTAAGTGCTGTCTTTTGCCACCAATTCATACCAATTCATACAAAGGATTCTTGGACCTAAGAGTTAATAGCTTTCTGGGGGAAAGTCCTATGTGCTGTTATTATGGAAAAAAGTGTCTCTGAAGACAGCAGAATTTGCTTCTGAATATGGGCAGCACAGCTGTACTAATTAGTGTGACTGTACGGTGATTAAACATCCTGCAATCACAAACAATTCATATAAAAATAGAAAGAAATCTTGGGGTGCACCTAATATTTGCATCAATCCTGACCCTCGTTTTCATAAGTTTAGTAGTAATTCATAATAGTTAGATTCCAGGAAGATATCATCACCTAGTTGCAAACTCTTACTATGTCACTACAGAGGAATTCAAATTTCAGAAACAAGGCTTTGTCTTATGTGTCTTGCCATTTAGCTCTAGTTTTTTTTTCCAAAGGGATGATGATTACATACTCTCTGTAATATGAATGGTCAAATGCCAAGTTTTAATTAAAGAGTAAAATATAGAAGACCCAATTCATTTCTCCCACCCTCTTCAAGGGATGATTCCCCACCCTCTCAAGGCATGATTTTCATTGGAGGCTGAATTAGCATAGAACATGCCCTGAATTAGCTAGGACATGGGACTATGTCCCCAATACCACAGCTCATATTCAAGGGTTTGCTTTCCTCTTCCGTCTGGCCACAACTCAAGGTTGGCTGGCGTACCTCAAAATCCAAAGGGGCTCTGAACTCTTCAAATAATGAACAGAATATTTCAGTTCTTGGGATATAGTAGTTAACATCCAAAAAGTATTGAACATTTCAAAAGAAAAATAAGTAAACAAGAAAAAAAAGAGAGAGAGAAAGACGGATAAAAAGTAGGGTATAAGTGAATAAACAGGGAATTTACAAGTGATAGAATTAAAGTTTTTCAGTATTTCATTGATTAATTGTAAATAACTGAGTATATTATATCATTTAAAAAAATTAAAAATCAGTGTTGAACTCTAAACAGAATATAAATATCAGGGACAGAGTCAACACAGTATAAATCATAATATTTTAGAAAATCTTATAAAACTGAAATATTAAGACTTTATGAAAAGAAAAACCCACATTTGGGACAAGGTTCAAATCCACATAGGAAATTGTAATCTAGAAATGGTTTCCAAATTGAATTATTTTTTTTCAGATTTACTTTTAAATATGGAGTTATTTGGGACATGGAGTTATTTGGGACATCAAAGCATATTCCCACAACTTAGTTAACCACAGAGGGGATGAAACATCCTTCCCAATAAGATCCATAGAGTATCCTCTCAACAGTTAGCATATACAAAGCTAGTTCAGAAAAATATGTGGGAATATGTGACTTAGTAAAGTTTAATAAAAATATTGCAGGTTCAACAGGAAAATCAACTTTTAAAATTTGTTTCATTCTAATATAAATGATTTTCCAGTATCGTTGAGCTTTAGAGCATTGCCACCAAATATAGAGGAATGAACTGACCTGATCATTAAATTTCCAACAATTTTTAGAAAATGAATGTCCATTTTAATAAACTGGAGTAATATGCCAACAATAAAACATCATATGCAATTTTTTTCTGTGTGATATTCGGTGTAAATTTGGCAGTCTTTTTCCATTGAAATTCCCATTGTTGCATATCTATTACTACTTCTAAATTTTGCATCCATTGAATCATAGTCTTTAATTTGTTTGGTTTCTGAGTCATATTTCACCAACAATTTGTAGATAACGCCCAACAAATGCTCCATTTTTTTTTTGTTATAAGATTTTCAAATTCAGTCAGATCTCTAAGTATTCCCTCTCGTTTTTGCAATTCTTTTAATATTGTATTACTCATTTGAAGATATTGAAACCAGGTGGATAAGATTTTATCTTTGTCTTGTAAATAATAATAAAATCTTGTAACCCGTATGAATTACTATCTCTCTACTGTGCAAATTCTTCTGTGCTTTCTTCTTCATAAAAATAAACATTTGAGAATGAAGTAAGAGGGGATAAACTTGGACCAATACTTTTCCTGTATTTATCCCAAAGTTTCTGTATGCTGCTTATCATTGCATGATCTCATATAAACTTCTTGTTTCTATTTGTTTCAATCTAGAGATATTTATGATGTCCAGTACATTGACAGCTCACAATCCACAATCTACAGAAGTCAGAGAGGGATGATGTGGTAATCTCAAAGGCAAGAGGTACTACTGACAGGATGTGATAAACTTTGCTTATACTGACTGAAGGGTTAAGAAGGACTTTGTGCAAATGCATATCCTATTAAAAGCAATGAGTAGTATGCATGTCGGGATGTACATTAAAATGAAAAGTGATTTATGCTTATAGTTTCTAAAAGCAGAGATTTCTACAAGTATCTGGATATAAGGGATATAAGAAGAGCCATGATGGATTAGGCCAAAGGCTAATCTAACCAAGCAACCAATTACCATAGGTAGTAGCCAGCTAGATATCAATGGGAATCGCAGGACAAGACATGAGCAGAATAGCATCCTCTTTCTCCTGTTCCTGTAACTGCTATTGAGAGATATATTGCCTCCAGTACTGGAGATATTGTATAGCAATCATGATTAGTCATAAACGTTCCTTTAAAACTCATCCAAACCGCCTCAGTACCAGATTCTGTAGGTTAACTAGGTGCTATATGAAAATCACCCAACATCCTGCTCAATGCAAAAGTCCCAATTAAAGCATCCTCATTAAACAGCTGTCTAGTCTTTAGCTGAACACTTCAAATGAAGAGGAGGAGCCCACTAGTTCTCTGGGCAATTGGTTCCAGTGTCAAAAAGCTCATATAGTTTGGTAGTTATTCTGTATCCTGCACTCTGGAATGAGGGAGAATCAATTTTGGCCTTCTTGATCACCTTCTGTGTGAAGGTCCTCCTAGGTGGGTTTTTTTGCCCCATGTCCAGTTGTGTAATAACACTTTTTGACCTGTAATAACCCAAACTGTATACAGTGTTCTAAAATGGTTGCACTATAAGGTTTGTATGTCACTATTTTTTTATTTTTTTCCTAATGATCTTCAACATGGAATTGGCCTTTTTCTTTTTTTTACAGCAGCTGCATGTAAGAACACATTTTCACTGTGCTTTTCACTTGAACCGAGAATACATTTCTGGACAGTCGTTGATAGTTTGGATCAATATAGCTGAAGTACAAGATGCTTTGCCCAAGTGTGAATCATCTACTATTACATAGAAGAGCAATAACTATTTTATTGCTGGTTTGCAGAGATACTTGGAAGCTCTTGGCTGTCCCTTTTTGCTTTGTCTCCAACTACTCTGGAGTCAACACCAAGCTGCCCAGCTTTAACTCCAGATCATTCACAAACTATTTAAAAAGCATTGGTTCTAGTATAGAATTTTCTGGAATTTACATTCTTGCAAAAACTCTCTTTATTCCTATTCTGTGCCTTCTGTTCTTTGCCAGTTTCTACAGCCTCCGAAGCAAAATCAGTTGTAAATAATTCATTCAGCTTCTTTGCAATCTACTTCCCCTTTAGTACTACTTTAATTCCCTTGACATCTGATAGTCCTCCCTACCCAGTTTCCTGCTTCTTATGCATATAGGTTTTAAACTGTCAATTGTATATAATATTTTTTACTGATATGCACCTCAAAATCTTTTTGGCATACTTTATGGACTTCTTTCATTTCTTTCACACAAGTTTGTGTTCCTTTTTTTTGTTCTCCTTGGAGCAAGATTCTATTTGCTGAAAAAGCCCTTTTAAAATTGCCAATAGTTTCTTAACACAGCTCTTGATGCTTGCTGGTGGCATCTTGACTTGATATGGCCTATGTTATACTTCCTAGCTGAGTTTTTATCATTCATTCACTTGTTAGATTTCTATCTCAATTTGCCTTCAGGTAATCAAGATGGTATACCTAATAATCCCTCTTCAATTTTACAGTATCCTCACTGCAAAACCCTCGGAAGACCGATGGGGTAAGAAATAATGACTGGCCAAAGCCATCCAGTGAGCTTCCATAGCTTAATGTGGAGGTGAACCTGGACTTTCCTGGTTCTATATCTAGATCAGTGCCCTAATCAACACACCATATGTCCCCCTGGCCCAGTTGGGGAAAAAATGCCACTAATAGACTCTGCAAAAAAGTATTATTTTGCTTATCTGTGCAGCTATTACACTCTTGCTATTTCTTAAGTGGCAGCCATCCCTATGTTAATTATGCAGAGGAAGTCATGAGAAAACATACCATGTGAGCTGTGACTTCAAGAAAACCTGAGACATAGTCAGTGCTAATTTTCCCAAAGGGAAAAGTGTATTTTGGCAAGTGGTTGAGTAAATTCTGCCCAGCACAAATCCAGGTTCTTTCAGTATTAGCTCCTGCTGGAGGTGGGCACTCAATAGATAGGTTAGTCCTCATCCTCAACATGGTGCTGTATGATTGCTAAGCCTTTAAAAAAAAAAAGCAAACCCAGAAGTGCGTGTGTGCGTACCATTCCATACTTGGCAATCTCAAAGCTGCATCAGTTCTACACAATAGTCATGGCAATACCAATTGCACCCATTGGCAGAAAAACACCATCTGCTCAGCAGCCAAATATTGTAATTTGACTGCTGGGAAGCACTACCTTGAGGGAATAAGTCTAGATCCCTTGCCAACTTTTAAAAGCAACTGCATATTTATTTGCACAAATGTACAATTGTTTAGAAATGCCGCTTTATATAGGCAGAGTTAAATTCATCAGTCCTTCAGATCTAGCCCACTGTCTCACTTTAGGAAACAGCCATCCTAGATGTCATTGATTGTTCCTATCTGATGGGCTGAGTTCTATCTGATGGGCTGCACTCAAACAAGAACTGAGTCAAAAATAGGCATATGAAGACCACTGCTAAAAAGAAAACATGTTTTGCCTCCTGGGCTCATGGTTTCTCTTTGAATGTGTTTGCTTAACTCCCCCGCCTCCCACGACTTTTGGGTGTGCCTAATGTTGGGACCACAAGCACACAAACAATAGGAAACCCGTGGTCTTCCAGACATTGCTGAAATACAATTCCCAGCAGCACTAGCCAGTCTGGCCAGTAGTGAGGAATGCTGGGAGATGGTGTTCAGCATTATCTGAAAGGCCACCAGTCTTCCACCTCTGCTTTAGAGGATTGTTTCTGGTTCCCTAGTCAGAGGGCACTCTGGGATGAAGCACTATGTTGGGATTCTACTTTCCCCTCCTTAATGGCATTTGCTGGTTAAAAAGAAGCAGCAGCAGCAGCAGCTCTACTGGGAAGACATGGGACGGTTACAAGTGGAGATGACCCTGTCTGAATTCTCACAAAATTTGATGAATGAAATATGGCTGCACAAGAAAAGTCTCACTGAGAAGCTCTTGAATTGCCGTATCTCTACTTACAGTGAGATTAATTAGAACAGCCATGTTTAAAGGTATAGATCAGTTTTCTCTAGTCTGAAGACTTCTAGATGTGTTGGACTTCACTGCCCATCACCCCTAGTGACACAGCCATTGGACATGCTGCCTGGGGATGATAGAGATGTAATCTCAGCATCTGGAAAGTTCCAAGTTGAAGAAAGCTGCTTTGGATCACACCTACTGCTAATATGACTTGGCCATACAAAAGATACAACAAATTATGTCCCAGTAGATGGCAACACCTAGCTGCCCTTGGTTGATCTTTAAAAGCTACATAGAGTTAGACCTCACTAGTATTTGGATGGAAACCCCCCAAGAATCCCAGGACTGAAGGCTAAACCAGGAAAAACAATTCCAGAAGAAGGCAGTAGCAAACCACTATTGAAATATTGCCAAGAAAAGTACATGGACAGAACCATGAAATATCAAGAGTTGTATTCAACTCAAAGGAGACTTTATCATTTTTACATTAAGTGTTGTTTCAGGGAAAGGTTGTTGGATTGAGTTAGAAGACATCTTTCATAGTAGCATGTGAAGTTTTCAAAGACCACTCCCAAGTCTGTCTCTCCAGAATACTAACCATATTATAATTACAACATTTACAGAAAATTAATGTCACAATATTTTGTTCAGTGACAAGAGAAATCACATTTGATCTATATTTTGGAAAATCAAACAGCTTTTGGAATGACTCTATATACCTTTTAAACTTTGTTGCATTTAAAAAAAATAACAAAGCAAGCCAGAGTGATAGAAGTTAATGTAATATTAAATTACCAAAAGGCAAGTAAATTGACAATAGTCTACTGTGGCTTGAAGTTGTTGAATCTATGATCTGGCAGCCTTTTTAAAAGGAGAATGTGAGAGGAGCCCTGTCAGCATGTCTTTCAATATATCATTATACAAGAGATGAAAGTTCAGTTTGAATTAGGAGAGCAGGCAAGCAGATTCTGATGTAAAGAAACATGGGTGGTAAAATGTCAGAAAGATTGCTGCAAAAGAGATCAGACATCAATCTGTTTCTTCTTGGTACTCATTTTTAATTCTGACTTAATAGGCCGCTAAAAATACAGGCATCTAGGCTTGACTAAACTGATTCCCATCCCTGTAGGCTTCGCTGGAAAGTTTAAGATGTCAACCACTTCTGATTTCAGTGTGATAAAATAGGAGCAAAAGGGTAGGGCACACATTTGAATTGATGGGCAGATCTGGAGCTTTGCCATGGGGACTCTTAAAAGTGGCAGCTGGAGTGGACATGGCTTGTCACAAAGGCTGCTTTACCAGGAGACAAACTGAAGTTGCTCCTCTTCACCCAGCAGCATCTGCAGGTTGAGGGGTCACAGGCAGCAGGACGGCGGATGGAGCATCACGATGCAAGCCCCACCCCTTTCGTACCTGGGTTGATGTCACACACACACTCTAAGGGGACCAAGCTTGCATCATGATGCTCCATCTGCCGTGTTGCCAATTTTGACTCTGCCTGCAAACACCACTGCCTCCACCTTCTCATCCTGTCATCTACCCTGTTAAGAGAAACTGTTTTGTTGCAAATCCTATTTGCCAAGTTAGATAGCAGGGGTTTACCAGTTTAGGATTTCATAGTTATGTAAGTGTCTAGTGAAACTAGATCATGGTATATATTGATTTTATTGCTTCCATGTAGTTTTAAAAGTTGCTTGGTTTTACTTGTTAATATTAATTGTGTTTGGATTGTGCCCCAGTGAGAGTGCATTTTAGATTTTTTAAATTTGTTTGTAAACAATTTACTTGGTAAGGTGGAATCTTCTAGTTCCCATTAGTTTCTTCAGCTTATCCAAAGGCTTGTCAGACCATCTATTCAGCGTGATATTGCGGTGGTAGTGTGAAAGCCTGGGAGATGTCCAAGATGACCAGCAAGGATGTATTTCCTCCGTAATTTTGGCAGGGCTTAATTCACAAAGAGAGCAAGACACAAGTAGAGTGCCAAAAACAGACCTGGAACACAGCTGAAATGGATCTAGAAAAATCTGTATACAACACACACCCTCCCAAATATTGTTTCAAAATGGTACTCATCCAATGAGTATCTTGCTCCTAATTTGCTAATCAGAGAAAACATACCACTTCAGTGATCTATATTGTGCCTGAGGCCTCCGCCTCTATTGAGGGAAGGATTTTCCACTTTGGCATGAATGGATTCCTTAATCCCTCTCTCAAATCACCTATCTTCCCTGTCCAAAATGTGAACATTAATGTCCTCAAATGAGTGTCCTTTTTCTTTTAGGTGAAGGTAAACTGCTGATTGATATGCAATCCAGTGCAGTGAGGAGTGTTCTGAGCTCTACATTGGAGAAACGAAACAGCCTTTACACAAGAGGATGGCCCAACACAGGAGGGGCAACACCACAGGACCAGAATCAGCAGAAAAAGGACACTCATTTGAGGACATTAATGTCCACATTTTGGACAGGGAAGATAGGTGGTTTGAGAGGGGGGGTTAAGGAATCCATTCATGCCAAAGTGGAAAATCCTTACCTCAATAGAGGCTGAGGCCTCAGGCACAATATAGATCACTGAAGTGGTATGTTGTCCCCCATTTATCATGCTGCTCTTTCATTAGTCCCCAGAAAGATTAAGACCACTTAACAAGTTCACGAGCAAGGCCACATTTAACATCCATTTGGGGATGAATAAAGGTTTTAGGAGTAAGACATCCTAAAGACTATCTACACCTCAATTGCCCAATTAACAAGCCAATCAGGTGTAAGGCCAATACAACCACCCTGGAAGACATATATGGGGTCCCCTCACCAACTTTTGCCCAGACTGAAGAAGCTACTTGGACAAGCAGCGAAACGTTTCAACCAAAAGAAAGAAATCCAGTTGCCATGACTCAACCTACAGAAAAAGCAGCAAGATATTATAGTGGCATAGGAAGAGCTGAGTTATGGGGCTCTAACATATGGCTGGCTGGGGAATTCTGGGAGTTGAAGTCCACACATCTTCAAGTCGCCAAGGTTGAGAAACACTGCTCTAACTTGATCAACACAGGAGGGAGGGAGGGAGGGAGAGAAAAGGCGAGGGTCCTCCTTTTGTCCTTGATAATCTCAACAGTACTTTGGTCTTAAACTATTTCCACTTTCAAATGTGGCTAAATTTGAAAAACTTGATCGGTGCTTGGATGGGAGAATCAGGGAATGCCGGGGCTGTAGGCAAGAGGGCAGAGTCAACAAGACAACAGCAGCAGCAACTTCTTGGAAGAAGGCAGTGGCAAAACTCTCCTGTACGGGTCTCAATAAAACGACACGGGCAAAGTCGCCAGGAGTTGAGCTTGACTGGAAAGAGTCTTAATTTATTAAATGCAAACCCCACCCTGGTTGCTCAGCCATTTGAGACTGACTGTGCCTTTGATTTCCATTTCCACAGAATGCAAAGATTCCATACAGCGTTGACACCAAAGCTCCTATAGGGGCGGTTTGAAAAAACAGTAAAGAATCGGGAAACAAAAGGGTTGGCTTCAGTTTTGGCGGTTGCTTACCTCAGCAATAAAAGTGGATGGAGGTCTTTGACAGAGCAGTTTATTTAAAAGGAGGACGCTAACAGCCCTGAAGAAGCCCTCGCGCTGCAATTAAAGCCAGCCTTGCAGAGCGCGGAGAGAAGGCGGTGAATCCCCTTTGAAGTAAGCCCCACCCACAAGATCAGTAATGGCACAACATCAAAGCAGAGCTGTTGCTTCCTTCTTCGAGTCAGCTATAGCGTCTGTCAAAGTTAGCAAAGTGATCCAGCTAGTTTCCAGGCAGTGCAAACTCAAGGAACGAATACCTGAGCAAGGGTGTACTTCCAGTGCATGCTCAAGCAAAGTCTTTTAGGGCGCAGCCCCCAGGGATGGTCCAGTCTCATTTTGGGAGGGGGGTGTCACTCAGTCCAAGTTTGGAACACAGCCTCCCCCCCCCTTTATGATAGGCCATGAAACAAAACAAAAACACCCCTTTTTAATTTTAAAATGACGCCTTCAGTGTTTCTGAAATGACGCCACAACCTGCAACAGTTTTTTTTTTCTTTCCTGCCGTGGTACTGACCATCTTTCCCCTTTTTGCTATTTCTGTTTAACATACCATCTAGCTTGTAGAGGAAGTCTTTCAAAGTTGGGGATTATTTTTAATTTGCTGTAACAAAGCTATTTGTTCTGCTGAAGTTTTGATTTTTTTTTAAATTCCCCTGGACAAGGACGTTTCATAAATAAACCTTATTTATCTGGTCTTTTTGTTTGCAAATTGGGAAATGGTCTCCCAAAGTCAATTTCTCTTGCAACTTCATACTGATAAATAAAATACTTAAATGATTTAATTGTTCTTGCCCTTTAGTAGCACACCTGCAGTTTTTAATGAGTGCTAACTTGCTGAAACTTCTTTCAGCTTCTGCCAGTCAGAATAGAATTAGGCACATTTGACTGAAAATTATTTGCATTTTTAATGGACTCAATTTAATAAGATAAGTCAGAGTATTTCATAGTCTTTCCCAAAAGTAGTCTTGACAGCTGGCTTTAAAAAAAAAATCCAGTGGAGCATTTCACAACTTCTTTCAGCTTCTGCCAATCATAGGCAAAGTTCAAGAAAATAATTAGAAGTATGAACATTTCTCTGAAAACAATTCAGTTCTTAAAAATAAATTTCATTTCATAAAGGAGAGTATTTTATACTCCTTTCCAAAGCATTTTTCCCAGATGTCAAATAAATCTTACCAGAGCATTGCCTTCCCTGTCCTTGGGATAAATAACCCTGATTGTTATGAAAAAGAATAGTAACTTTGTTGACTGTGAGGGGGGAAACCTCAAAATCTATAGACAATACTTTTATTATATTGCTTTGCCCCTCCTACCAAACCCCAGCCCCTCCTGCTTTTGCTCAAAGGACTCTGGGACGGTCATTTCTGAGAACTATGAACTCTAGTCTGACAAACAAATTCTATCTTAGCTGCACAAGCTCTTATTTCTGTAGCCAGAGAAGGACCATCAACTTAGGCTTCAGCACATTATCAGCACTCATACATTGCTTAAGATCTGGATAAAGAGGCAAGGAAATCAGTTTTCATACATATCCTTAAGCGTGAGCTTCAATTTAGCTTTTCCTCAGCCTCATTCATGAGAGCCAGTGGGGACCCTGACTTCTAGTCCCACCGTAGGCATGAAGCCAGCTGGGTGACCTTGGGCCAGTCACTCTCTCTCAGCCTGAGGAAGCAGGCACTGGCAAACCACTTCTGAAATCTTGCCAAGAAAACTGCAGGGACTCGTCCAGGCAGTCGCCAGGAGTCAACACTGATGCGAAGGTGCGCGCACACACATCCATGGTAGTGGGTAAAGCCTGGCCCTGGTAAAACATTCCCTTCCATCTCTTATACCAGGACTCTCCTGTTCTGTAACCACAGCTCAAGCAGAACAAAAGATTTGTGCACACCAGTGGAGATACTCAGAAATGTTCACAAGCACAAATGGCAATCAGGGAAATATAACAAATCTAGCAGGCCAAGCTTTTGAACAATATCAACAGAGGAACCACTTGGATGATCAGAGCAAGAATATGTGCAAACCCAAGGGTCATCAGGCTGATTTAGCACATGACTACTATTTTGCAATGTTAATTTAGATTAAAACTTCCTAAGATTAAAAGACTAATTATTAATTTAAAGAATTCCTAGCTGATTGATCCTTGGACTTAAAGGATCAGCTGTGTAATTCAAAAAACAAAGCTTTCCCAGTGAAAAAGAATGGGGCTCATGAATTCTCAATTGCTATAATAACCATCACCATTTTTTCTCTAGAATTTATTTAAACAAGTTGAGATTTCACCAAAAAATCCAGGATTGTATTCTAGTCTTGCATTGTTAAAAATGAAGTAGTAGGTGCTAGAGAGGACTTCTCAACCAAAGAGACCAGAAAGCTGCTGTCAGAATTGATGTTCCAATAGAAGAGAGTATCTGTAGCTCAGGGTTGAACTGTGGAGTCCTTGGTGCTCTCTGAGGTTGCTTGCTTGCTTGCGGACATTTCATTACCCAAGTAGGTAACATCTTCAGAGTGAGTGAGTGTGGAGTTTGCTCCGTGTTTATATACAGTAGCTTGCCCTGCCAGTGTTGGTGGGGGTGTGGTTTTCTCCTTGGTAGCTCCTTGATTAGGGTATTGTTTTCTGCTAGATTGTTTGTCTGGTGTTAATCCCTGCTTATCTGGGTGTTGGCTGCTCAAGAGGATGTGTTCTGGTCTTTTTGTTTCCTTCTTAGCTTTTTTATTGTCTCTCTTGAATGGTGTGCAAATGTGGTTTATCTCTATGTGCCTATTGATGGCTGATTGTCTGAATGCCAAGCTTCCAGGAAATCCTAGTGTTTCTGGATTTGGCTTGGTCTAAAATGCTAACAGTTTCCCCGTTGAAACTGTGGTTGAGTCTGTCCATGTGTTGTGAGATTAAGGAGTTTTTATTGTGTCTTCTGACTGCTAGTTGGTGTTTGTGGATGTGTTCTGCTAGTCTTCTGCCTGTCTGTCCTACATAGTGGCTGTTACAATCCTTACACTGTATGTTGTAAATGACTCCTGTTTTTTCTTCTTGGGCTACTGGGTCTTTTGGTTTACTTAAGATGTTTTGGAGGGCTTTAGTTGGTTTGTGTGCTATGGTGATGCCATGTGGTTGTAAGAGTCTGTTGGTTGTTTCTGAGATGTTTTTCATGTATGACAGTGTTATCTTTTTCATAGCTTGTGTTGGTTGTGCTTTAGTGGGTTGAGTGGTCAGGCACTTTTTGATAAAGTTGCGTGGGTGTCCCATTTTGTTGGAAGTTGTATAGGTGTCTGTTTCCTTTTTCTGGTGTTCTGGGTTGCTGCAGTGCATTTGTACGCATCTGAATAATGTTCTTACACAGCTCCTCTTGTGGGAGGTTGGGTTGTTACTTTGGTAATGGAGCACTTGGTTAGTGTGGGTTGTTTTTCAATAGACTTGCATTTCTAATTTGCCATTGTTTCCTCTGCTAAGGATATCTAGGAAGGGTAGTGTGTTGTTTTGTTCTAGGAAGGGTAGTGTGTTGTTTTCTTCTTCCCTTGTGAATTTTATTCCTTTTAAGGTGTTGTTGATTGTTTCATGTGTCTTCTCTAGTTGTTCCTTTTTTATTATGACAAAGTTTTCTACATACCAGATCCATACTTTTGGTTGTATCTGTGGGAGTGCTATAGTTTCAAGATGCTGCATTAGGGTCTTTGCTATGAGTCCTGAGAGTGGTGATCCCATGGGTGTTCCTCTGATTATTTTGGTATATTTGTCCATCAAACTGAAAGTAGGTAGCAAGGCAGAGGTTGATGAGGTCTATGATTCTGGGTATTTCGATCTTAGTGTATTTGGTTAGGTCAGCTGTGTTGTGTTGTGTAGTACTGCTGTCAAGGATTCTTTCGCTAGTTCTGGATCTATGGACGTAAAGAGTGCTGTGACATCAAATGAAACCATAATTTCATCTTCTATTTTTAGGTCTTTGATATTCTGGAGGCACTGTAGTGGGGAATTGATGGGATATTCGCTCCCCTTTGTGAGATGTCCAAGCTTTTTTGTAAGTTCTTTGGCTATGTTGTATGTTGGGGTCCTTGGTAATGATACAATTGGACAAAGAGGTATGTCAGGCTTGTGTATCTTTGGGTATCCATAGAAGCGTGGGAGGATGGGTCCACTGGTTTTCATCCACCACTGTTCTTTTGTGATTTGACCTCTCTTGGTTAGGTTAAGAGTTCTCTTGATCAGGTTGTCTAGTTTCTGTATTGGGTTGGTGTTTGCTGGGATGTAGGTTTCTTTGTCCTCCAGTAATTCTTTGGCTTTTTGTATTGATTGTGTTCTGTCCATGATAACCATGGTTTGGCCTTTGTCTGCTGGGAGGATGGTGATGGTTTGGTCCTCCTTTAGGTTTGCTCTGTCCTCTCCTTTGAGTTGGTTCTGATTCTGTGTTCTTCTGGTCTGTGGTATGGTTGTCTGCCTTATGTTTTCTTGGGTCTCTGTGGCAAGTCCTGTGGTTTTAAATGCTGCTTCTGTGGCCGCAACAAATTCTTACTGATTAGCATTGTCTATGTCATAGTTGAGGCCTTTCTGGAGGATATTGTGTTCTGCGGTGGATAGTGGGTGGCTGGACATGTTGACTACCCATTTTGGTTCAGGTACCTCTTTGCTTCTGGGGTTTAGCTTGAGCAGTTTCGTTTGGAGTTTTGTTTTCCTTTTTTCGGCTTGTCTTAGAGATGTAGTCTGGATGGTGGTTGTCATCATTTTTGTGTGTTCTGGGGTCATGGTTTGTTCCAGTTGCTCCTTGGGGTTATCTGTGGTGTGCTGGTATTTGTTTAGTCTGAGGTGAGCATCCATGATCATTAGCTGTATCATTTTTCAGCAGCTTTGTTGAGCTATTTTCCATCCAGCTGTGCAGTTATTGGAGGTTTGTATCTGACACCGGTGGGCAGAGCATGCTGTCGTAGGCATTCGTGCAGAAAGGATAGTGTTCCTTGGTGGAGGTTTGCCTACCTGCAAATTTCTCGTGTTTGCGTGCTTTCTGAAGCATTTGAAGAGTTGATGTTGCCAGAGGATACTTGTGTTCACATGCTGAGCCGAAATCTCACTGAAGCACTTCTTCCACACCATTTTCAATGCTTGCAAAGCCTTATTATGCTGCCTGTGATTTTTTAGAATGGATAGCTACAGTAACTTATATTTGGAAGAAAATGCCTAGGGTTAGAAAGATACTGCCATTCTTAATGGGAAGGCCCATTGCATATTCACCTCCCTCTGACTGGGTGAACCATGGGTGTAGGTACTGCTCTATTTCCGAATTCTGAAAGAAGTAGACTTGTAGAGGGTATGAATCTGGCAGCCGGAAACCCCTTTGGTGGCTTGGAGAAAACCCCAAGAGAATTTTTTCTTCAACCGCCAACCAGCTTCCTCACTTAAACCACAGCCAAGTGTGGCTGGGTTGGACTCTCTGCCAGCTAAGTACTACTTCCTGCCTGAAATATTTTATTCCTGTGATCCAAGTGAATTGGAAGTGTCTGCAGCTGGAAGATTGGGGCCTGAACATTGGTAGGATTGATTAATTGGTGGAGCTATTGGGCTTTTCTGCTTGTCCACCTTCTCTTCCAAAAACAGGTTCAAACAAGCCTAAGCATGGCAAAATCCTGATACCTCTTACTTGGGTCCTTCAGAAATGGTTTCCTCTCATCCATTTCATGGTGGATTGTATGCCCTTTTGTTCCCTCCTCTTTTTCCTGTCAATCAACACACTTTTCAGTTGGGTTCATATCTGTCAACATAACCCAACATCTTGCGGTGCTTTCTAGGATGTCTGGTTGAGGCTTTGCCAGTAGAAACATAATAATGCCATCCACCACTACAGCCACCCCGCTATGTTATAATAATTTCTCCCCCCAATTGAGCTTTGTGTTTCACAAGACATTGTTTTCCTTTTTGCTCAGCAACATGTGTTTCCTTGGAAAGACTTCATTTACTCTCTTGCCAAAGGGCCAAATGGTACTTTCTCATGCCTTCATAAGGAAGGAACAGTAAAAAGAAAACTGGTGGCTGGATGCACACACCACTGTTCCTAATAATCAGAGGGAAAGCAGCAGTTGGGAACAATGGAGCTTGTGAGAGGGAAGCCTTGCCAGTTTCACTCCTGGGTGCTTGGCCGTCCTTGTAAACTGAAACTCTGCAAACTGTGCACATCTAGTCCTCAGCTGCAATGAAAGCAAACAAGTGGCAACCCATCATAAGCA
This sequence comes from Charina bottae, assembly GCA_023362775.1. Lineage (NCBI taxonomy): Eukaryota > Metazoa > Chordata > Lepidosauria > Squamata > Charinaidae > Charina > Charina bottae. The sequence goes on along the minus strand of JALMGJ010000063.1, from coordinate 1,909,639 downwards.
GGAAACATCCACGAGGCGCACTAAGCTGACAGCTTTTTAGCCTGGAGGCTAATACATGCAGCAACTAATTCCAGGTGAAGTATGATACTAAAAGTGGACACATCTTTATGGGGTGTCTATCTCAGATCAGATCAAAGCAGGGCAGACTTGGGAGAGAGGCACTGAACCTGGGTCCAGTTCAGTGCCTCTTTGGGAAAATATTCTGGGAAACTTCAACTTGGATCAAATTGAAACTGTCCGATTTGACTTGGAGCCTGACTCCAAAGCAAGGTGTGCTCACACTGACTAGCGAGGGAAAATTGCAAATGGCCCTGTTGTTACTTTTGAACAGAAGAGAGTGACATTTGTTGGTATGGTGGACACTTTTGAGGAGACAGACTCCCCAGTATTAGATAAAGAGCCACAAGATTTTTGGAGAAAGGCATTGTAACAGTGTAACATCATTGGTTTTAGATAGAGTTCTGTTATAATTGTCAGTGAGAATTACACCTATCTAATTACATACATATAGCTATGGTGGTATTTGTGTATTTGTGCACATGAATGTGCATAGGAAGAATCTTTCCAAATTTGATAGGTATATAAAATAGGTGAATTCATTCTTACTCTTGATTGATGAGCAGTATCTAGGAAAATTTAGGTATAATTTAGTACAGGGTTCCTCAACTAGGGTTCTGTAAGAGGTCACTAGGGGTTCCCTGGGAGATCACGATTTAAAAAATTATTTCAAATTTGGGCAACTTCACATTAAAGAGGTAAGTTTCATTTTTTTATTTTTAGTTTAAGAACACTGTTAATGCATATACTGTATGCAGGCCTACCCATGAAACGAATATAATAATTTTGTAACTTCTGGCCTGTATTTGAGCCTGAATGTGCAGGGGTTCCCCGAGGCCTGAAAAAAATATTTCAAGGGTTCCTCCAGGGTCAAAAGGTTGAGAAAGGCTGATCTAGTACCAATGTGGCTCTTGATACAATCACATGTTGGCTCAGCCCAGCTCCTGTGGGGCCCTTTTAGGCTGGTGCAAGCATGCTTCCTCTCCTCCAGTCACTGGGAACTGCCCTCTATGGCTAGTTTGGCTTGGACTACAGGACAGACAGGCTACCTGGCTTCTGTAGAGGCATGTACCTGCATAAGATCTGACTGGCATTTTGTGAATCTTTTATTAGGTCTTACATGGGCATCCTATAAACAAGGGTGTAATCCTCTTTTAAAGTAGTGCCCAACTTGTTTTTTGAAACATGGGGTTAGCATTCTTTTAAAAGAACATTTTCCTAAGCTTTTAAATTTATTAATTTTTTAGAGAAAATTGTTCTGTTGCTGACTAAGTGGATATGCAGTCTTCCACATACTTGAATGATCAGTGCAGTGATTTAATTTTATGTGTATATATTCATTATACAAAAATTGATTTGATAGCTAGAACTTTCCTTTAAAATATTCCATTATGTATAAACAGGTTACTTATCTGTAACTCTGGTTCTCATATGTACCTGTGATCTACATATCTGAGCATTCCTGCATCTGGGCAGGTCTGTTCGGAGTGATCTAGAATTGTGTTTTGGCAGGCCCACAGGAACTCAGCTAGCCTGCATGCCCTAAAGCACTCCCATGACTTACCTCATACCTTGGGAACAACACAGCTCTGATTTGTAACTTGAGAGTACCAAGAAGTGGCTGCTCATGATGGCAGATCTGCCAGTGGCACAGTCACTGCAGGTGGATGGATCTTAAAAAGGGAAAAGAGTGGCAGCTATTCTTACAAGGCTTGTAGAAGTATCCTGTTGGGTGGGGCCATTTAGGCCAGTGTGTCCAACCCTCCCCAAATGAAAGCATCCCTGAAAGGTGGCAGTCCAGCTTTATCTGAATGTCTAGCTTCTGCCTGAACTATAAGTAAAATGGTATGGAATTTGGCTTTGACATGCACAGTAGGGTCCAGTTGAGTCTCATACAAGCACTGCCGTCTGTAGTATGGTGATGAACAGAATTGGGACCCTTCAGTACCATAGAATGAACATGGACCCCTTGCCCCAAGAGGAGCCATAGACTAAAATGAAAGGGCAGATGCAGATGACATTTGGTTAGGGTAAATGGAACTGTGTGATTCCTGGGAGAGAATTGCACTGGACTGTGTTAATGTGGAGTCACGTGGTTTCTGGCATTTTGATGAGATGTTGTACTGATTAGTTCTTAATCCTCCCTTTTGACACTAAACTTATGTCCCATCCCAGATTGGCAGGTTTAAGGACGGGGACAGAAGATTGATTGATACTAATGTGAAGCAGTTGACAAAAGATATAAAGTAGGCTAGCTCACTTTCTTGAACTAGAACTGGATCAAACTGGGAAGATAATATATTACTGGTGTAATATGTTCATAATTTCCAGTTCATACTGTTTCTGCAGTGTTCTGTACCAACTGAACATTTATTGGCCATCTTCAAGGACAACCCCATGGACAATACATTTCATTGGATTAATGCATACGAGAAGCAACCTGGTGCACCAGCCTAAGCTGGTAAGTGCTGCACCAGGTTAAGTGGTGCACCAGCCTAAGCTGGTAAGAAGGTGCTTCATGATGCAGACGATGCATATCTTAAATTACAAAGATGGATGTAGAAACATATCCAAGCTACAAACTTGGTATTTTGGGGGGAATGTTATCTCACTTCAAGAGCAGGTTGAACTCCACTCATCTGGACAGATAAACAGGTTGAGTGGCACACCCAGATTGAACTTCAGTTTCTTGGCCCATATCCAGTCCATTATCATGGCCAGACGCTGATTCAGCACTTCCACTGCCTCACCTGTATCTGATGAAAAGGAGACATAGTGTTGCATGTTATCAGGATATCAATGACACTTTACTCTAAATTTCTGTGTGATCTCGCTCAACAATTTCATGTGGATGTTAGAGAGCATGGAGAATAAAATGGAAACTTGTAGGATCCCACAGAATAAATGTCACTGAGTTGAGCAGAAGTCCTCCAGCTCTATTTCCTAGAATGACCATCCATGAATGAATGGAACCACTGCAATGTTGCCCCAATCTCGCTTAGTTCAGATAAATTTTCCAGAAGGATACTAAGTTCAGTGAAACTTCCAAAGAACATCAGGGTCACCATCCCCCCATCTCTCATGTAAAGAATATCCCACAGTGCAATCAAGGTAGTTCAATGCCCAAACCAGGCCTAGTCTTTGATTGAAATAGATCCAGAAAATCTTTTTTATCCAAGATGGTCTGAATCTGATCAGCCACCACTTATTTGAACATCTTTGTCCAATCAAGAGATGTTGGCCATAGGTCTAGAGTTGTCCAGATCTTCTGGGTCCAGTGATGCTTATTCTCAGGAATGATCTCCCTATGGTCTCCTTCAATGTGGATGGAAGTGTATTTCATATAATAAGGAATTTATAATCTCCTAGACCCTGCAAAGCACCCCCTTTCTGCTAGGCCATGAGGGATGAGGGTTGAATATTCAAATGATTGATAGAACTTTAGGAAGTTGAATATGATTGATTTTATCCTCAAGAGTCTAGCCAAATATCATGGCATGCTAATAATGGTTCTATTTGATTTTATGCTGGACCAAATTTCAGAAGAACTACTCAGAAAAGCTCCACTGGGTAACAATGAGGGGACATCATGGTGAAGGAGGAAAATTACTTTTTTATCTCCATCACCACCACAGAGTAGGATCGATAATACGCTCTTTAAAAAAAATTTGTTGAAGAAATTTTTTACAGAATAAAAACAATACTAATTTAGAAAAAAAAGGGAAGTACAGAAAAGTGATAGGTAAATAAGAAAGAAATAAAAGAGACAGAAAAGAAAGAAAAAGAAAAGGATATAAAGGAGAGGCTTCCAATCTTCTTTACAGCAGTTACAATGCATTTGCATAGGATCGATAATATGCTCTGACTAGTTCTCCATTAGATTTGAGAGTTTTCTTCCATGTCGTTCTACTTATCTTCCCACTTGCTTCTTTGTCCTCAGCTGAGTGTCTTTGGAAGGAGCCACTGTATCAGAAGATACCCGTTCTAGAAAGCAAAAGAAAGTTACTATCTAGGAAGCTTTATTTATTTATTACTTACTTACTTACTTACTTACTTACTTACTTAAATTTATGACTGCCCATCTCCCCCAACGGGGGACTCTGACTGCTAATCATTTTAAACAACTGCAACTCTCCTCCAGTTTTTTCCACAGACACAGCTGCCTAGTGCAGCCTTCTCCATACTGATGCCCCACTGGCTAGATAAGATAGGAGTCATTGTCTGGCATACCTTGAAATCACCAGCAGGTTGGCAAAGTTCAGCCTAGGGAATACTACTTGGGCTTCCTGTTTCCTCCTCATTATAAATCTCTGATCACTATTAAGAATTCTTCTGCTTCTCACCTTTATATACTTGCCATTTTGAACAAGTGACCTCCACTGTCATCTAGTGATGTTCTAAAATTCAACTTCCGTTATGTCTCTTTCCTGGTTTCATCTTCCCATTCACTGTCTTACTTAAGTGTGCATTAGCATTTTCCCTTGTTCTTTCTTGGAATATTTATTTATTTATTTTTCCAACTTATATCACCGCCCATCTCCCCCCACAAAGGGGACTCTGGGCGGTTACTGGTAATATTACCCAGAGATAATATTCCTATCTGGACCCTGACGAGCTCCATGCTGCACCAGGTGCTCCAACTAAACCACTCATTGCCCAGTCTTTCCCCCCTGCTGCCCCCTTCTTTCATTTAAGTGTCTCTTGCAGAAGTAGGAAAAAGAAGTTGCCACAATTTCATTGGGAAGCAGTGCTCAAAAGCCTTTCCCCTATGTTGTATAAAGATGTATAATTCAAAGATACTTTTCCCTAAGAAAAAAAAGGGAAGTCCATAAAAACAAGTTTTAAAAAAAAACCCAGTGAAATTGGAGCACAATGTTTACCTCCTCCTGAGAGAGGATGGACTATTCCAGGACTGCCTGCCACCATAAAAGGGTAATGGGAAGGGCAAAGGGTGAAGAAAGGGTTCCTGCAGAGTCAAGATAGGGACATTTGATAGCTCATCAGGGAGCAGAGTCAGGTTTAATAATGTCTCTGCTAAACACAGTTAATAATTGAGGTCAGTGCTCTTGGCAAGAATAACAAGAAGATAGTCTCCCCAAGTGTCGAGTGATGGTGTGAAGGGCAGGCTGTTCAGAAAACACAGGTGGCAGAGAGAACATTTGCCAGAGGTATATGTGGCTCTAAAGACAGCTGGATCACTGGAGAGGCTCAGAGGAGACTTACTGTTCCTGGGCTTTTGCATATGGGCTAGGGAGACAGGACAGAGTTATGGCACCAAGACACACGGATTGCTTGCCCATCACCCAGAGATACCAAGTCTGCATACTGAATTGCACATACAGATGCCCTTTGGTAGGGGCATTACCTTTACATGATTGCATGTTTTCTCTCAAAAGCAGAGAAGAGCGGATGATATGTGTGCCAGCTCTGCCTGCTCTCTGAGTGATAAGCATTCATGGACATTATTAAGGCCAAGGCTCAAAATCTCTTCTTAGAGTTCTTCATATTTAAACCTATCTTGGCTGTACAGTTCTTCAGATATAGGACTATAATCTTCAAAGAAGGATCCACTGCTCCCCTAATATATAGCAAAGGCAGCTACAAAGCAGAAGACAAATTCACCCAATGGCCAGACACGCAATTTTTACCTGAAACACTTTCACGCTTTCTCTATACATGTTCTTAACCATTCAAAAGCCTGGTTTGCTTATAGCAGGCTGTTCCCCTTTTCTTCCACCCCCTGGGACATCCTGCTTCTGAATGTCCCACAAGCTGTTCTGAAAACCGAATGCCGAGTAAATAGCCCTTTGTTTCTCTGCAGTACGGCTTTCCTGGTTCACAACCATATTTCAGTCCTGATTTTATTTTTAGCAGAAGTTTACCAAATTAGTCAAGATTGGGGCCTCCAGTGTATTTCCTTTTCAAGCAAACGTCCTGTCTGGTGTAATCAATCAGACAACGCGGTGAACTTGCAGATCAGGGCCAGGACTATGCAGGCTTCGACTATGATCAGGGAAATAGTAACAATTCTACTCTCAGCTGTGAAGGGCACTAAATGTCCAGTTTCCACATCCTCCTTGCCTGATGTCTGTTTGCCTTGAAGGGTTGCTCTGGCTCTTTAATAAATAAGAAAACCCTCGCCAGCCATATCCTCTGTTTGTATAAAGAAGGCTAGTAGTCACTTCTCTGGAAATGGGAAAAAATATTGTATAAGCAATGCCTGTCTCCTATACCAGGCCAGCAAGTTTAGTTAAATTAGAAAATATAATCTAGACTGATGATAGGATAAGAGTGCAGGAAAGTGACTCCAAAAATAAGGGTTTGTATGCTGCTAGAGAAAACTGAGGAATATTCATCTTCGGACAAGATTCAAGCTTGTTTTCTGACAGGCCAGAATCAGCCTGAGAAAGGTAGGCCAATTTTAGTAGTTGTTACAGATTTCAGCATTAGGCTAGCGAATTTCTTTGCAACAAGGAGTTGCAAGGAATGGCTCATTTAGTAGAGATTTAGCATATGTATGTAAGTTGTTGTCTTTTCTGAAAATTTAAATGCAACTTTAAATTTTGCATGTGGTAATATGGTAGTAGGATAACTGTAAAAAAGGTAAAGGTTCCCCCCGCACATTTGTGCAGTTGTGTCCGACTCTAGTGGCCGGTGCTCATCTCCGTTTGTTAGCCGAAGAGCCAGTGTTGTCCGAAGACGCTTCCATGTGGCCAGCATGACACGCGTGGAACGCTGTTACCTACCCACCGAAATGGTACCTATTCATCTACTTGCATTTGCATGCTTTCAATTGCTAGGTTGGCAAGAGCTGGGGCGAGTGCGGGAGCTCACTCCGTCACGCAGGGCTAGGGATTCGAACCTCCGAACTTGTGATCTTCCGATTGACAAGCCTGGTGTCTTACCCGCTGTAACTGTAACTGTAAGTAGCTGGTAAATTAGAGGTAGTACTACTTGATTGCGCCTTGGTGGATGTGGGACTTGGGCTATGTTACACATTGTTATGATGGCTGCTGTTATTCTTGTTATTTCTGTTATCTATAGTTACATGAAATGTGGATATCATATTCCAGAAGATCCCAGACTGATATTCATTAATGTTAAAAGTTAGGGGAGTATGACAGTTAATACATTGGCCTGTCTCCTTGTTCAGACATTCAAATGCAAGGATGACCTTTCCTACTTTAAAAATACATTTGTGGGATAAAATAGATATCCCACAATAGATAGATGCCATTAAAATAATTTTAAAAAGTTTGGTGAAAGAGATGCATTTTAACTGTTTTCTTATATACTGGGAGAATGGGAGCCAAATACATCTCTGTAGGGAGCAATTCGTAGTCTGGGAGGCACACAGGAGAAGACCCTTTCCTGATCATCAAGTTTCTGACAGTGGGGGCATCTTCAGAAGGGTCTCAGATGCTGATCTAAATAACTGGGAAGGTTCAGAGCAGGAGAGGTAGTTTTGCAAATAATCAAGCCCTAAGCCATTTAGGGCTTTAAAGGCAAACTCCAGGCTGGTTGGCAACTGGTGGCCAGTGCAGATCTTTCAGTGGAGGCATCATACGATGTCAGCATCCTGGCTATCACATTCTGCCCCAGTTGTAATTTCCAAGCACTTTTCAAAGGCAGCCCTAGATAAAATGCATTGAAGTAGTCAAGACAGATTATAATTAAGGCATAGATAACTGTTGCTAAGTCCAACTCTTTCAGGAAGGGTTGTAGTTACTACACTGACTGGAATTGTACAAACATAATCCTCACCACTGCAAATCCAAGCTGGGGGTCAAGAAGTACTCCCAAACTGCAAATCTGCTTCTTCTGCAACCCCATCAAAAACAAGTTTCTCTTTAATTTCAGACTCCAACTGCACATCTGTCATGTCTGGATTTAACTTCAGTTTGTTCTCCTTCATCTAGTTGCTACTGGGATTAAGCAGTGTTTAAGGTTACTGATTGCCCTGTAGGATTTAGAAGGTTTGGGGCAATAGGGCTGGATGCCATCAGGATTCTTATGGCATCCACTCTGGAACCCTGAATGATCTCCTCAGGGCTTTCTTATAGATCTTAAACAGCCATAGGGGACAAGATAAAACACTTGTCAGTGACCTAGGTGTTGAACAGTAGTCCCCCAGCACCACCTTCTGGGCATGTCCCAACAGGAAGGAATGGAATCACTGAAAAACAGTGTCCCCAAGATCCAACCCTGCCAGACTCCCAGAAGGATACCACAGTCAATGAAACTGAAAGCCACCCAGAGATCCCAAAGACCGAGCAGAATTTGACTACCTGCTTGCATCTAATTCTGACATAAGTCATCCACCAAGGCAATCAAAACTGTCTTAGAATTGTATCCTGGACAAAACTCTGAGATGGTTTCATAAAATCCATTGCACCCAGATGCATCCAGAGCTATGAGGCCATAGCTTTCTTAAGATACCTTCTCAAGAATGGAATATTTGAGACTAGCTTATAATTAGAAAGATCATCCTAGGGAAGTGAGGGGTTTTTTTTCAATAAAGGTGATGTTGATCACCTTCCTTAACTTTTGAGGCCAGTCCCAGCCTGGCCAATTTAATCAACCAGGAAGGGCAAGGTTCAAGGAAGCAAGTAGTAGGCCTCATGTCCCTACACAACCTGTCCATAATCTTGAGATCTACATGCTGAAAAGAATCCATATGAAACTGATAATGAGTTGCCAAAGTTATCTTCCTGTGGCGATGTGGCCTGTCCCAACACTTGAGTGCTGATAGCAGTGAATCTGGTGGCCATTGTCAGCAGAGAATCGGGAAAACTGTTCATAGACTAGTAAACCTTCAACTGTTCTGACAACATCTTGACAGAGATGCCACCCAGAATAGAAAAATATTGCTAGCCTGTGCTGTGGAGATACAATGAAAGTAGAGAAGGAAGCCTATGCTGCACCCAAAAGAGAATTTGCTGCACCGGAAAGAGAATTTCAAATTCAATTTCTATGCTGCACCGAAAAGAGAATTTCAAAGGGGCCTGAAAGAGGGGTCCAACCCTCTGTCTCCTTGATCACTCTCAGCTGACTAGAGAACCAAGATGCCAACTGAACAAGAGGAAAAGGGCTCTAAGGGTGGTAGCGTGGACTATCTCCATATTCCACAGATCAGCCAGGGCTTCCTCAGTATCACCAACAGACAAAGCAGGAAATTCTCCAAGTGCATTCAGAAAATAAAGATAGGTCTTTAAAGTTCTAACAGTTCTCAATTGAGATTCTCCAGTTACAGTATTGCTAACAAATTTATTGAGTAGGTCTACCTCTGCTTAAACAGAAGGAAGTCCCTCTTCATTAAATGCACCTCCTCAGTGCAGGAGTTCTACTTCTGAAAGACAAATAATGAGAGAAGATTGGATTATCACCATTCATTTGAAGGGTCATTTTAAAGAAACCCTTCGGTCCATACTTTGACAAACATTCTACTGCCTATGGGGAAGAGAAATTAGATATGACTTTGCATTATTCAAATAGCTTTAAATGGATGTATTTATTTATTTACAGGACTTATATGACAGCCTATCTCATATGATGACTCTAGGCAGCTCACAATAATCCATAAAAACATGGCTAAAAACAAGTACCCTTCCCCCCAGGTGCCAGACCAAACATCTTCCTAGCTCAACCCCCATCCTAGCCCAATGCTTGGGGGAAGAGCCAGGTCTTCATGGCCCTTTGAACTTTACAACCCTTCAGAAAATCTAGGAAATCTATCGGTAGGTAAAATAGGATGTTCACCTCATCCAAAGTCAGCCCCACCAGGTAGACCAGACCAGGAAATCAACTCCACAGGAAAGCTAAAACTACTTTTACTGAGATTTGCTGTAATAACAGCATCTTGCAAGTCTAATTGTGCTGTACCTCCTCCTCCTCCTTATTGTTCAGGGAATTAGGGAGGCATCTGTCGGAGCCACTTCCAAATGTTACCTGGCTGTTTTAGACTTTAAAAAATGCTTTAGCCCCTTTTGCCTAGGCCAGGGGTCGGCAAACTTTTTATGCCGGGAGCCATTTTGACATGCTCGTGCACATTTTGAAATGCTAGAGAGCCAGGGGGCGGGGTTTGCGGGCGGGGGCCAATCACGTGGAAGGGGGCGGGGTTTGCGGGCGGGGGCCATTCGCATGGAAGGGGGCGAGGTTTGCGGGCGGGGGCCAATCACGTGGAAGGGGGCGGGGTTTGCGGGCGGGAGAGGGCGTCCACCCGGCCCAGCTGCCCGGGGTCCAGGGAGATCAGCTCCGGCGGGATCTGTGGCGAAGAGCGGCCGTGGGGGGGGGCGGCGACGACAAACGACACGCTTCAGGCTTTCAGCGCTGGAAGGAGGCCGCCTTCCAGCGCTGAAAGCCTGAAGCGCGCCGCTTGTCGTCGCCGCCTGCCCCCCCCCCACGGCCGCTCTTCGCCCGCACGCGTTGAACAAAGAAGACGATGGAGGGTGGGAAACGAGGCCTGCCCGCTTACCTGCCTGCTTGCCTCCCTCCGCGAGGCCCTCCGCTGCCTTCCCGGGGTCCAAGCCGGATCGGGGGCCTCGCGGAGAGAAGCAGGCAGGCAGGTAAGCGGGCAGCCCTGGCCTCCGCCGCCGGGCCCGCCCCCCTCGGCCGCTTCCACCCGCCCGCGTGGAAGAAAGAAGACGATGGAGGGTGGGAAACGAGGCCTGCCCGCTTACCTGCCTGCTTGCCTCCCTCCGCGAGGCCCCCCGCTGCCTTCCCGGGGTCCAAGCCGGATCGGGGGCCTCGCGGAGAGAAGCAGGCAGGCAGGTAAGCGGGCAGCCCTGGCCTCCGTCGCCGGGCCCGCCCCCCTCGGCCGCTTCCGCCCGCCCGCGTGGAAGAAAGAAGACGATGGAGGGTGGGAAACGAGGCCTGCCCGCTTACCTGCCTGCTTGCCTCCCTCCGCGAGGCCCCCCGCTGCCTTCCCGGGGTCCAAGCCGGATCGGGGGCCTCGTGGAGAGAAGCAGGCAGGCAGGTAAGCGGGCAGCCCTGGCCTCCGTCGCCGGGCCCGCCCCCCTCGGCCGCTTCCGCCCGCCCGCGTGGAAGAAAGAATACGATGGAGGGTGGGAAACGAGGCCTGCCCGCTTACCTGCCTGCTTGCCTCCCTCTGCGAGGCCCCCCGCTGCCTTCCCAGGGTCCAAGCCGGATCGGGGGCCTCGCGGAGAGAAGCAGGCAGGCAGGTAAGCGGGCAGCCCTGGCCTCCGTCGCCGGGCCCGCCCCCCTCGGCCGCTTCCGCCCGCCCGCGTGGAAGAAAGAAGACGATGGAGGGTGGGAAACGAGGCCTGCCCGCTTACCTGCCTGCTTGCCTCCCTCCGCGAGGCCCCCCGCTGCCTTCCCAGGGTCCAAGCCGGATCGGGGGCCTCGCGGAGAGAAGCAGGCAGGCAGGTAAGCGGGCAGCCCTGGCCTCCGTCGCCGGGCCCGCCCCCCTCGGCCGCTTCCGCCCGCCCGCGTGGAAGAAAGAAGACGATGGAGGGTGGGAAACGAGGCCTGCCCGCTTACCTGCCTGCTTGCCTCCCTCCGCGAGGCCCCCCGCTGCCTTCCCAGGGTCCAAGCCGGATCGGGGGCCTCGCGGAGAGAAGCAGGCAGGCAGGTAAGCGGGCAGCCCTGGCCTCCGCCGCCGGGCCCGCCCCCCTCGGCTGCTTCCGCCCGCCCGCGTTGAGCGAAGATGATGATGGGGGCGGGAAACGAGGCCTGCCCGCTTATCTGCCTGCTTGCCTCTCTCCGCGCAGGGGCTGCTGCGGCTGGAGATGGCGCTGCCTCCCTGCCGCGCCGGGCCTCGCTCAGTGCGAGAGCCAGGGGGCGGGGTTTGCGGGTGGGGGCCTATCACGTGGAAGGGGCGGGGGTGAGTTCAGCTGCGGAAGAGCCACACTCAAGGGGCCAAAGAGCCGCATCTGGCTCGCGAGCCGCCATTTCCGACCCTTGGCCTAGGCAACGGATCCTGCATATCTCCGTCAACGCCATCTTCCTTACTCTCTACATCCAGCCACCTAGGGCAATTGACAAAAGGAAGCATGATTAAGATTTATTTTATTTTTATTCTTTGTATTTTCATTCTTATATTTGGATGTTGTTGTTTTTTCTCCTTTGTGTTTAAGATAAGGATTTTTTTTTTAAAAAAAGGCATGTTGCCAAGCCTTGTGTAATGGGCAGCATAATACTAAAGCTGTCTCAACTTCCTCTTCCCGATGAAGCTAACTAAGGTGTGATTATTGCTAACTGAGACAGGCTTTCATTGTCAGTTTTTGAATTAGTATTTTCCCTCTTAAGCCAATAGTATCCAGTGGCAGCCACAGGGTGCTTAAAACCTATGATGCTTCACCACCCATTACCTGGGTGTGAAGCCAGGTGGCCAATAGCAGGTGGGATCCAGGCTGTTTCAGGCAGAAGTGGGCACACCTCCACCACCACCCACCATCCCTCTGGTGCCTAGTCAGTCTCACCTTGTGCGGTCATCTACTGAAGAGTTGGACACAGCAGCATGTGAAATATAAAGAAAACTACTTGCCATGATTTGAAAACCCATCCCTCCATTGCCTTCTAAAGAGTGTACAAAGGAATCCGAAAGTCAGCATTGGTTGCCTAAAAGGGAGGGAAATCTGAGATGAATGTGCGGGGCTTGTGACTCAGCTTCCTTTGTGACTCCAATCTGATTGAAAAACCCCAACCTTTATTCAGCTCAGTCTATTACAGATTGGGGTATAAGAGGAGGTTACAAGAGGGAACTGAAAGATGACAGGCAGAGACCTGCAGTCAGACCTGCCCCACTCCTGCTGCATCATACCATGAGTGGTGGCTGATCTTCCCCCCTAGCTGATGTCATGCAGAAGAGGGAGGCAGCGCAACTGGAGGCTTAGCCAAGTGCTGCACATGTGAGATCAGGACAGCACCATTTGGCAGTGGCTCAGAACAGACAGGTTAGGAGCAGGATTGGGACTGACAATGGGTTGAGTGGAGAGCACTTCAGCTCAGGCATAGGGAAAATCCTATAGGCACAAGGCTGCAGAACCTTGAATCAGTACAGCTGCTAGAACCGAAGGTGAAGTAATGGAAGATGAACACAAGCTTAGCTTTGGTGGCAGCTCGGGAGAAAGTTGTATCCAGTGTTAGTTTGAGGATTACCATGCCAAAATATTGGAGACAAATGTCTTTGGAGAGTTTCCAAGATACGAAGCTTACAAACTGTATTAGGTTACTATTTTTAACAAAAAGTAATTGTACTGAGCTGAGCCAGTCCTCAATTGTTTCCTGTCCAGAGTATAGAAATGACAGCATACTCCAACAGTCTCTTTCATATATAAATTTCCAATAAAGCTGCAGTCCACTGACAAGCAAAACTGACAGCAACCAGGCTGTTGGGAAATAATTCCATTTTTCTGTTTATACCATTTTCTGAGAACCAGCAAGGAGCATCTGAATGAAAAACTCAACTGTAAAAGAATGGTCCAAGTGGTTCACAGCAGAAGTGAGCTACGAGTCCAGAGAGGGTCATCTCCCAAAAGAGGAACTGGGCTGGTTAAAATGTTGCATATGTTCATTAAAAGCTGTTTGACCTAGGACTGGGAATGAGATGGCTGATTTTTAGCTTATACCAATATAGTTGCGGGGGGACAAAATAGCATTTTACTGTACTTGACGTAAGTTAGATGAGGGAGGGGAGGGGAGGGGACTACACTAACCTTCAAACTGTAATTCTTTCCAAAACAAAATGGTAATCTAGCAAAGGCTGTGGAGATAATTGTGTGGACCTCCTCAAGTTTCTGTATGAGACACAATTGCCAGAGGAATGCTCCTGCACGATACCACTGCCAGTGATATTTTCACGGAGATAGGAAAAACAAACTCTCTACACCAGCAGCCACCTAGATCATATCGAATGAGATGTGAAGCCTGGGAGGCTAACCTCTTGGAAGCACATTTGATCCCCTTGCTCTGAAGCCTTGTTTCGGTAACACACCTTGGACAGGATGTGCTGTTAAATGATTCAGGCCAGGAGAGATTTGCAGCCTGGAAAAGTAAAGCTCATGTGTTCACATGAAAGGGAAAAGAAGAAGAAAGAGACATCACAGCAAAGCATTTAGCAGGAGAAACAAAATCCTCCAATGTGAGCTATGCCATTACCCAAAAGAGAGGGAAAAAATGACAATATTGGCAGAGAAAAAAAGAGTCAGGATGGGAGTATTATTTGTAATTTGTCCCATTCCTAAATTACGTGTCACAATATACAGTATATGGAAATTAAACCCTCAAGTATGACGTACAGTAAATAATTTAGAATGTCTCTTTCATCAGGCGTGAGTTGGCCTCTAAGATATCGATACCTGCATTTTAGCGTAACATCCAGCATGTATGTTTCCTGCTGCCACATGGAACTTCTGGCTTAGTGACTCTCAAGCATCCTTGGAGCTGGTATATTCTCCTTAACTACTTCCTGCAGCCTGGAATGGAAGAGAGAAATTCTCAATGAGATCTATATTCTGAATCACAGAATTACGACACCAGTCACACATTTCCTTATAGCAGAGCTTTCCAAACTTTTCATGCTGGTGACACACTTTTTAGACATGCATCATTTTGCGACACATTCTTACAGCAAGGCGTCATTTTGCGACACACTCTTACAGCAGGGCACAAGGCAGGCACTAGGACCTGCACGGAATCACAGCAGGTTTGGAGGCAGCAAGGCACAAGGCAGGCACTGGGACCTGCGTGGAATCCTTGCAAGGCACAAGGCAGGCACTAGGACCTGTGCAGAATCACAGCAGGTTTGGAGGCAGCCAGGCACAAGGCAGGCACTAGGACCTGCGCAGAATCCTGGCAAGGCTCGGAGGCAGCAGCAGCCGTGACAAACCCAGACACTGCAGCCGACACACTAACGTGTCCCGACACACAGTTTGGAAAGCTCTGCCTTATAGAAATGATTGACCTGGGCCAAGGAAGAAGTGTGGGGAAACAATTGTTTGTCTTGGCAAATGGAGAGCTCCTATGATACCTGCTCTGGCCAATCATTCTGAAGTTTGGAGGAAGGGGAACTAAACTTCTCTAATGGCCATCCAACAGCAAGTGTCAATGGGGGAGAGAATCCTTTGCTAGATTCTCTCTCATGCAAGGCTAAAAAGTTACTAGCAAAAAGACTCCTGTAAATCAAATTTGATTCATCCATGCACTTTCTTTGCAATAAATTGAAAGTGGTTTGCCCTGGGATTTTTCTGACTTCCCAATCTAGCCTATATCCCTGGGATTTCCTGGTGATCTCCCATCAAAGTACTTTCCATGTGTGATGCCCTTCAGTTTTTTTAAAAGACCCACCAAGTTCAGCTCGTGTTCCAGTATTCCTTTAGCAGGTATCTAACAGGTTGGAGGTCTCAGTACTTCAGCTTGCATTGTGTGCACAACAAGCCACAAACTAGCAAACGGAATTTTACCGTATTGTGAACCAGCCAGTGGGGCTTGTTTATGCTTCTGTGTATTGTGCAAAATCCAGGCAGTTGGGTTAATTCCACAATCCATGGCTTAATTAAACATTGGATGGAATGTTGTATGAAAACATCCAATGTGTTTTCAAGATCCTGAAATATGAAGGAAGCTGTTTAGATCCAGTGATATTACCAGCAGAGACACTCCCACCATTCACTGGGCCAGTTCAAAACTTAGCCCTGCAAACTGAGCTCTGCCACCCCCCCCCCTTCCCCATAAAAAATATTAGGGATCAGAATAATCAAATTTAGAAATCTTCTGAAGACATGATTAGGAGAACAGTGAGTCTGCATCTGTGTCCCCAAACTACCATGACATGCAAGCCCCCCTCCCTGGCTTTGCAGTAGGGATGTTAACGGAAGCCACAGTACCAGAGAGGGAAGAAAAAAAAGCGTATATGAAATGCTGCTCCTGTACTGCAGAGTTCCCAATGCCAAGAGCTCTAGGAAACGTCATTTCTCCAAGACACATGATTGGCTTCAGATGCTCTGGGGAAACATCA
The DNA here is from genome assembly GCA_023362775.1 of Charina bottae. Taxonomy (NCBI): domain Eukaryota; kingdom Metazoa; phylum Chordata; class Lepidosauria; order Squamata; family Charinaidae; genus Charina; species Charina bottae. The sequence continues at coordinate 1,893,606 of JALMGJ010000063.1, read as the reverse complement.
TTTTTGTTATGTCCCAATTACCACAGCAGCATTCCATGCAAAAGGACAAAAGCATCCCTCTCTATCTTACCGTAGCAGCCAAACCACCAGATAGAGGCAGAACCCGGGTTAGAAGTTATTAGGACTGTTTTAATCAGTGTATGCAGAAGAGTTCTCCTGCACTGTTTTCTACCAATTGTCATTCCATTTAATGAATGTAGCTTCTGAAATTGCTTTTGAAGGAAAGGGGAATTTGGGGGAAACATTCATGGGTGGAGCTTGGAATTCTTGCAATTGTCTAGCTACATGATGGCCAAGGAGTGACTGTGAATATCTTGTATTTCATTGTACAGCCATATCCCAATGCAGCCTCCCTGTGTTTCTATGCTTCAGTTTAGTTCCAAGGACAGCCCTTATAAAGGAGCTCTTCCTATTGACCCTTTCAATTGTGAGCAGCCAGAGAGCCTTCAAAACTGCCAGCAGCATCAGCCATAGCCTGTCCACCACCTCCACTGATAAAATAAGCTGCAAGACATCAGGAGACATTTTAAAGCAAATCTTCAGTATTCTGAGAATACAGTAGAAAAACAGAATGCCTTTTTCACTGAAGGAGAAAATGTCTGAGAAAATGAAAAGCTGATTCTGGCACAGTATTTGTTCTAATTCTTTCTCGTCTAGACCATAACAGCAAGAGCAGCCAACTGTGTGCCATCTACTGTGGTCCTAAACACTGGAAACAAAATCAAGTTCTATTTTTCCCCCCAAACTCCACCTCACTCTAGCTCGATGTTGTCCAGGTTTGGGAGAATTCATACATGGGAGAAGCCTGACAAATGTCCCAACTTTACTGATTTTGACAATGAACCATTTTGATTATGATCTACCCACTCCCTCCCCCTCTCTCTCATAGCACCCATTGGGAATGATTAATTTATCAATGGCTGTCTCAAATATTTGGACATTTCTCTTAAAAGAAAAAGCTCAATACAATACATTAGGGAAAAGAGCTTTATGGTACTTTGCTATTCACTAACTCAACATTTTACAGTTTGAGAATACACATGTACTTGGAACTCATCAATGAATTTTGGTCCACTAAACTGTCCTAGCTAAAGAGAGAAGAGAAGCTTAAGATCTCTGAGCCATCTCAAAAGCTACACTTAAGCCTTGCAAGACCCTCTTTGAAATAACCTGGAAGGTTTATCATGGCTAAGTATAAAACTGATATGGAAATGGGCCAGCAACACAACTTTTGGGGAGGCAACCCCAACAATAAAATAAAACTAATCAAGCATCCTATCATAAAACCATCTCTGGAAACTCTACCAGAGAAACCAACTACGGAACAACTTTTTTCACTAGAGACTGGGACTATTAGTCCCAGAAATGTTAGAAATCCTAGTAAGAAACAACACAATGCATTTCCTTTTGACCTGAAAGTACTTGGCTGGTTCCCATTCTCCCTCAGTAGGGTAAGATCTGGCTTAGAGGCAGGGGAAAGGAGAGGTAGTGAATAGCACCAAAACCTTGTAAGTCTCTGTAGTTCTGTGTGCAAATATTGAGAAAGTAAGTGCTTGCTTTTCCAAAAGCCTCTGGTCAAATCTGAAACTCAACCATGGCCACTTGAGCTTATACAGCCAATGTACCCCATATAATTACAGACACTTTCTGAGCCCTAGCCCTCAAAACTAATTGAAACACAAAACTCTGGGTATTATGGACAAATACCTGGGATTTGACAGTATTTGTTGTATTCACTGAGGGATGAAAGACACAGGAAAGGATCAAGATGATTAATAATCAGCAAGCAGGTAATACCTTAGGAAAGGGAGAGCTAACTTTATGATAGAATGTTCTGCTAAGAGTAACCATCTGAACAAGCGTGCCAGGCCTTTGCAGGAAAGGAAGCAAGTTCCAAAATATTTATCCTAAAAGCTATATTTTTAACAAAATGCACACTCCATCAAGGCAAGGTGACCCCAGCACAGCAGACTTCAAGCCTGGTTCGCAATAAACTTTAGGAATTTAAGTGGAGGTTAGCTTACCTGAAGGACTCCTTCCACTTTACAATCAATGCTGTGATTCAGACATTCATACAGTCTTTGCAACAGTAGTTTATCTCCTTGCCAACTCAATTCAGTAGCCAACATCTCTGCTATGGATTACCGTTTTCCTGTGCTAACTTTATTCCTATCGTGACCTGGAGAGGAATTTTGAGCTATTATTAACATTACCTTTGCAAGCAGCTCTGACTGTGGTGTTTGAAAGCGCACACAGATCCGTTCCGCTGGCTGGCAATCAAAGCAATATGTATGATACCAACAGAACTCAGTTCTAAGAACAATGTTTATATTGTCCTCTGCTTTTAAAGCCTAGTTAGTTAGCTTTTTTTTTTAACTTAGTGGAAGCTACATCTAGGAAGGATAGGGAAATGTATGCACTTAACCTATACAAAGGGAGGGAGGCAAGTTGGTGGAAACATTTATAAGTCTATGATAACTGAGAATGGAGGGGAATCTATCCATTTTTACATTAAGTCTTCATTTGTAGACTCTTGAAAACATTATGTCTATGAAAACATTGCATGAATACTTTCAAAACATTCCTGTAAGGTAACAGGGAATGCATCTCCTAGGACCCCTCAGTGTTAGCAAGGTGGGCTGGTGGTTCAGGCAAATGCCCACAATTTAAGATCAGTAGTTGAAACTCTTCTCACTTGCCCACCTTCAGAGGCTTTTAATGTAATAAGCACAAAAGAAAGGACCTTTCCCCTAATAGGCTCATACCTCCAAAAGGGATTGCCATGTAGATACTCTCACTGCAAACCTTAAGGAACATTGAAGATCTGGTCATATTATTTTGCCTTTCTGCAAGACACTTTATTGGATCATTCTTGATTTTTAACGCCAATTGCAATTTAGATTATTGTACTTTTGTATTAGTATTGTAACTGTTGGTGCTTGTGGATTAGATTAATCTTAGCAGCTTTATTGTTTTACAGAATTTTAAATGCATGAGATTTTTTATCAAGCTACTGTTTTAAGTATTTCATTTGTTTTACTTGCATAGTTCCAAGGAAGTATTAAACTGGCTGTACAATCATGCTGGCCTCATTGTTCAAGACCACAATCATTAAACCAGTGGTAAAACTATTAGTAGCTCATTATGCTTTGGTTTAAGTGGGTAAATGAGGAGATAAAGTAAGCAACCTTTTGTTCAAGCCAACATCCCCTCAAAAGGGCTGATAACACACTGTGTTTGATTTTAGCCAAGAGAGAGTAGAATGAAGGACTTGGGGATTTAACAATTGTAGACAGCATCAGTTGAGGAAGGAATTGTGCAGTTATATGCAATAAGAGGATCTCATGAAATAGGCATCCAAAGTTATAATGTGCTATTTTAACTTCAGTGTGGCACTGTTTAATTAGAAGTAGATCAGAATAATATTTTATTTTAAGGATGAAAAAATATAATAAGGGGCGTGGTGGCTCAGCGGGTAAGACGCCAGGCTTGTCGATCAGAAGATCGCAAGTTCGGAGGTTCGAATCCCTAGCCCCGCGTGACGGAGTGAGCTCCCGCACTCGCCCCAGCTCTTGCCAACCTAGCAATTCGAAAGCATGCAAATGCAAGTAGATGAATAGGTACCACTTTGGTGGGTAGGTAACAGCGTTCCACGTGCGTCATGCCAGCCACATGACAGTGGAAGCGTCTTCGAACAGCGCTGGCTCTTCGGCTAACAAATGGAGATGAGCACCGGCCCCTAGAGTTGGACATGACTGCACAACTGTGCGGGGGGAACCTTTACCTTTACCTTTTACCAGAATAATATAATATCAGAAGCTACTAAGAAGACCATGAACTAAGATCATTGTTGCAGATTCCTGAATGCATATGGAGACATACAGTATTTATATTAGGGGATGTTTCAGTATCCTTCCCCAAAGATGGTCATGCTGGTCATCTGCATCACATCCATTTCTCAAAATGCACCTTGTGATGTAAGTTGCTTTTTCCTGGCACTACAAAAAAGGAAGTACAGCACCACAGCAGCCAATCAGTGCTCTTTCTTTGCTTCAGGCTTGCCAATCACTAAGCCGCTGCCCGCCCACCCACCCACCTGGGAACATCCGACACTCCATTGTGTAACAAACAGCCACTTTCTGTCTTCCTTCATTAAAAAAAAAAGAAACTATGTCAGGTGATTTCCAAAATATTCTTCCTAATGGAGGCAATCACAAAGAAAGATTGGAAAGACATGCCAGAAGAAGGCAATAGCAAATTACTTCTGTAACGCTCCAAAGAACCTGCATGGCGGTAGTCACCAGGAGTTCAGCCTGCCTCAAGAGCACCATTACCTTTAGTTGCCTTGGAAAGGCTTTCATCCTTAAAAGATGGCCTGGAAAGGTTTTGAACACACAAACAAAAATGAAAGGAACACTACCTCTGAGCACATGCTTAGTCTAATCCAGAGATTTTCCCCCAGTATCAAATCCATCTTTAAAAGTACGTACATCTGTGATTATATGATTCATGTGGCTGCCCAACTTGGTAATGGTGTTTCTGGATGGCTGACATAGGCTTGACCCCCTCCCCCCAGGAATGACAAAAAACATACAAAAACCAACTACACAGTACAACTGAGGTCAAGCCACAAACATGTTCCCATCTCACAACCATTACCAGATGGACTCATCCAACACTCTGGCTCAGTGCTCAGGGGAGAAACCTGGTTTACAGTACAAGGCTTTGCAGAAGGCCAACAGGGTTGGGGCCATCTCAAACTCAGGGGAGATACTGCTCCAAAGGGCAAGTGCTGCGACAGAGAAGGGAGGCTTCCCGAGTCTTACTAGATGACTCGTAGAAGGGACTGAAGTATGCTCACCTTGCTGGATCTCAGGGGATCAGCAGAGACGATTAGAGACAGGTAGTCCCATGAATAACCTGGTCCTATGCCATGAGGAGCTTTGTAAGTGATAACTAGCATTTTGAATTGCACTCCAAAGCTTACAGGACACCTGTGCAGCTCATGAAATAGTGATGTTACATGGGTATATTGTGGTGCTCCCATAACTACCTGTTGTGCTGCATTTTGGACCAGTTGCAGATTCTGGATGGTCTTCAAGGGCAGCCCCAGGTAATAGTCCAAACAGGAGGTGACAAAGACATGAATGATGGGAGACTAAAATCAGAGAATATGCTGCAATGGCAAAATTGACAGTATATATCCACAATAGAAGTCTAAGTTTAAGCAAGAATGGCTCCCTTACATACAGGATATCACACAGCAAGGCAGATTTAGATATCTGGAATATGGTTTTTAGGACTCAAATAGAAACTAGCAACTAATGTTAGATGCAAAGTTTAAATATTTAAACTGTGGTTCATGGTTGGGGATATAAATAGAAGGGAAGGGGAGGATTCAATTTACTTCTTTCTTTTTTTACTATGGTTTTCTTTTTTAATTTAAACGTAGTAGATTTATTTTTTTTTACCTTGGTTTTTTTCTTTCTTTCTTTGTATTCCAATATTTGCTTTTTCTATATTCTTTGTCTTTTAATATTTTAATAATACATATATTAGACTGGGGAAACCAAACTTGGGGGATATGCAGCAATGGCAGAATTTATTTATTTATTTATTTATTTATTTATTTTATATGAATTAACAGTATACATACAGAATATAAGTTTGACTAAATTTAAGCAAGAATGGTTTCCCTGTGTATTACATGTCACAGAATTAGGCAAACCCAGATACTTAGAGTACAGTTTTTAAGGGGGAAATATTTGATGTAAAGATAGTAACCAGAAGTAATTTTAATGTTTATAAATAATTTGATGTAATCATCAGTTGGTTACAGGGGGAGGGAATCTAGAACTTAATATTGTTTTTACTGATTGGTTTTGGTATTTTTTTCATTTTTCTTTGTTATAAGATCATGTGTGTTTATTTAGATAATGATAAATCGTGGTGACTATTAACGTTTAGAGTATTAACGTTTAGAGTTTTGTAGTGATTTACAATTATTTCTCAAGATGATATGAGTTTAGTTTTATATATTCAATTTATTATTAAATCAATACAGTAAAGAAAATCCAAGAATGTGGCAGAAAGAATAGCTGCATCAGCATTCCCATTCTGTTTGTTTGCAGGTGTATTGGGCAACTCCAAGCATTTGCCATCTAGCACACTGAGTAGGAGTTTTACTTCAACATATCTGAGAGCATTAAAGGAGGGAAAACTGAGCTGCACAATGTATTTTAACATGTTGTGCAAAGAACCCTCCATTGATGCACCCTGAAATTCTGAGTTCGTTCTCATTGAGTAGTTAACCTGGGTCTGGACCGAAACATGAAGGATGCAGTTCCATTTCATCTGAAGAAATGGTGAGAAATTTTTACATTAGATATCTGAAAGGGTTTCAGCGTAATGGTCCCCATCATTTGGTTTTTTGGGGGGAGAAATGAAGGGGGAAGGGAAAGATATTCTGTATTATTATTATTAGTTATTTAATTGATCCCCGCCCATCTCCCCGAATAGTATTCCAATATATCCTCTACTATCTCAAGTAGTGCAACCTGAACATGTTAACTCTCTCAAAGTGAGTAAAAAGCTCTCTCAGTAGCATGTATAAGAAAGGGCACATGGAATAGGCATTGGCCAAATATGTAAAGGGAAAGAAATGGGAGTTGGAAAAATCCACCATGATGAAAGTGCACAAGCTCTTCCATAAACAAGGAATCCAACTTACAAACAACGTCTCCTGGTAACAAGCAACCAGAAATACCAAGAAGAGCTTTATCCTTAAAGCTCTCTTAAATCATCAACTTTATCACCATAGCAGATATTTGCAAAGGTCTGTACTTCTAACAAAATATTTGCTGTGATTAACAAACCTCCTGTTTGCTCAATAGCTGGTGTCCTGGAAGATGTACATAACCCCGAAGTGCAAAGTTAGGGGGAAAGAAGAGAATGGGAGGACACTGAGATGTTGCTATCCATTGTTTAGCTAGAGCTACCGTTGTGAGGGTTCTGTTGCTCTTTTTCCAAACACACATACACCCAAAGACGGTACTGCATTTGAGATCAAAGAATTAAACATTGGAACAAATAATGGCAGGATATTAGACTTCAAAAGGGCAGCCATGTTACTTTGTTATAGGAAATACAGAGAATCTTGTGGCATTTCTGTGTATTTGTCTATAATGTACTGTATAGCAGCCTTTCTTGCAGACTGCCCTCCAGAACTGTCAATGACTATAACTTCCAGAATCCCCAGCCAACTGAGAATGGCTTGCTAGGAATCCTGACAGTTGTAGTGCTGGTGCATCTGGAGAGGCAGAGTCTCTTCCTCCCTCATGTGGACTGCATCCATTCAGTTTCAGTGGGACCAAGGAACTGCTTTGTTTTTCTAATGCAAAGCTAGCCTAAGACATCTGCACTTGGAGGCAAAGCAGCCAATATGCATAATCCACACAACTGGTCAGATTATTTTGACAACTGGAGCTGGCTGTCCCACAAGACCTTCTTCTCTTGTGGCAGATAGGACCGAAAGCCTTAGAAGCCTACCTGTCAATGGAAAGAGAACAGAATCTGAGTCCAGAGATGGGAGAAACCACATGGCAGGGTGGCTGTTGCCATTGTCACTTTCCCACCAAATCTACTGTTCTTTTGGGGAAGGACATACTGTAGATTTGCAAAAGCTATATTTATAGATGCTAATTAATACTTTTCTATACTTTACATAGAAAATATAGTTCAGTTGGATAAGTGATCGACTTGGTTCCCATATTATGCTAAGCTGTAAGGTTGCTTGGATTTGGTTTTGTGTGTTGTGTGTTGTGTGAACTCAGCTATTGTGGTTATTCACTAAACCACTGTTAAACAAACCATGGTTCAGTGTTGTGTGTAAATCCAGTAATTGTTTCCTTTCAAATGCCACTGCAAATAAAAATCCATTGCACCGCAGGTCAAATCCATAAAATACTTTGCACTTATCTAAATATCAACGTCTGCAGAAGAGAATTCTAATGAGAGATTTCGGGACACAAATTCACTCCAGCTTGGACCTCTGACTGGTTCAGCAAGAAAATATTCAGAAGCAAGCAGTTGTGTTAGTTTAAGCCATAGTGCAATAACTACATTCTAGGCTTTCTAAACAATCCACCTCCTTAGTGTGGAGTGTAAAGCAGCACTTTCAGTCTGAAAGATCTCACTAAACACAGCAAGTACATGCTAGTATTTGTTAGGTGCCCTTGACTGATAGTAGCAGTAGGTATCTACATGCATAGGGGGCACCAATAACAGAACGTGTATGATGATGTAATCATATAAATGCCATGACATGTATTGCATCAGAAGTTGGGTCACAAGCATATAGTGGTGGCATTTGCATGAAGATGTCACCATATGCATTTGTCATGTTGGCATCGTGGCAGTTAGCTACAGACACTATTGCCCCTAACTATATAACTTATAGTTATAACTCTATAACTCTGGAATGAGATTCCCCCCAAAATTTGAACAGCTCCCACCTTACTGGTATTCTGAAGAACCCTAAAGACCTGCCTCTTCACCCAGGCCTTTGGAAAGGACAACTGACACCCCCTTTTTCCTTTTTGCTCCCCTCCTGGTTTGTTTTCTTTGCCATCATTGTTATTTTGTTTTGTGCTGTTTTGGTGGTTTTTGTATTGTTTTTTGCTCTTAAAGGTTTTTAACAATTGTAAACCACCCACAGTCACGGAGTCGGGCTGCATATTATGATTATTATGATTATTATTATTATTATTATTATTATTATTATTATTATTATTATCTGCCTTACCAATGTGCTCCTTACCTTTTTCTGCTGTTGCCCATGTATCTACATATTACCAAACAGAAGCATCATATTCTTCTCTGCCTTGCTATTAAGACGACCAATTTGGAGTTGTAGCCACCATTCATTTTCCATAACAAATTGGTGCCAAAAACATGCATCTTCAGTGCAGCATTGCTAACTTGTAGCAGCTTGACACTAGACTGCCAATACTTATTTTTGATCTCCACCACTTCAGGATCTTTTGAAAGGTAAAGAGGGCATACATCTGAGTGCTAAAACTCAGTAGGGAATTCTAAGGCTTCATTTATACATTACCTGGAGAGATGTGGTTATTACTTTTGCAATTGTGGCCACGAGGCTCTGAGGAGTCTATATAGCTGTACTTGCATCATGCATCAAACTACAAACCAGCTAATCACATTTAAGCCTAGCATAGTCCAAGAACACAGCTCACGGGTTTAGTTTTGTGGCTAAAATATGGTTGGTTAGTTTGTGATTGGGCATCGGGTGAGCAACCCAGCCCTGTAAAACATTTTCAATGCTCCTGAAACAATGGATGCAATTCAATGAGATCTGATTGAAATCATTGTAGATAAATTGTTGCCCAATGTGCACCTAACTCAGTCAGTAAGTTTGTGGTTCCGGTGATTATGGCACCTCAGCCGGAGTGTCATGTAAACCCAAAAAACTGGATGACAAAAATGATGGTTCAGTCAACCCTTCAGTAAGCATGTCATGCAGACACCGCCTACATCTTGCATCCTGTGGCTGACAGATCCCACATTTTGAAGCCTGCTGGTGAGGGAATCATGTTCTACATTGCCCCCTGTACAGGCTCAACCTCGCTCAAAAGATTACCCAAATCCCTGCTGGAAAGATCATCAGTCAAACACTTTATTCTTTGAAGACAGGACATGATTTTTAATGCACTCCAGTCAGAACACTAAGGCAAGTATCAAGACTCAAATCTTTGTGTTTCAAATGAGAGGATTAGAGCTAGGGCTGACATGTTTTGATAAAATGTATGCTGATATATTTCCTTGGAGAAAGAAATGAAACTGTGCAAGAATTCAGTTCCACTAGAAAATACTCTTCCTAAGCAGTAAGCAGTTACAACAAATTCTGATGAGGTTCACAGGGTTGCTGTGAGAATAAAAAACATGTCTGGGGCAGGGAAATATACTCTTATGAGCTCCTGGAAGTGAGGAGAGAGGTAATTTGTATCTAATGGGCTTTGGTTGTGTCAATCTGCATAGAGTGACTTGGACAACTCTCATCACACTGCAGATTATTTCCCCGTCTTCCACCTGCAACCAAATTATTGTGGTGGTTTGTTAAAAGCAAAAATCCATGCCAGCTCCAATCGGTGTGCATGCTCCTACCGCATCTGAAGCTCACAATTCACCAATTAGATGGTGCAATCTGTCCTGTCTTCTGTGGTAGGACAGTCATGGGGTCCTGTTATGTAAGCCACTTGGACACATACTTAAGCCTCATTACTTCAGACATCAAAAGTCACGATATTCCAAAATCCATAGTAAGGCATTACAGTACCTTTATTTGGCCAATTAAAGACTGAAGTTTCAAGGTCCCTGGAGTTTGCTTTTCTTTCCAAAAACAATGTTTTACACAACCCTTATGATTACCCTTGCTTTCAAATTTAAGCATGATGTCATCTCAATGAGATCAAACATGATAGAACTGCATGAACCTGCAGAAACAAGGCTTCCATTGGTTCACCAGTTCTTAAGGGTGCCTTACATAAGACAAACACAGGCCGGCCTGATTCTAGCAAATCCTGGGCACTGAGCAAATAATCTGCATTTTACCCAATATCTCCTCCTCACGTCTTTGTTGCAAAACAAAGACACACACAGGAAAATCTTTGGAGGCTCTTATCCATTACATTCAACTGTTAATTGGCTATCTTTTCAGAAATCTGTGGCAAGACAGAAAATGATAAGGCATGGTCCAGAAAAGAAGGGGAGGAAGTAAAGACTGTTTCCTAACTCCTTGGGTCCTTGCTTACTCTCACAGTTTCCACTCTGTTTGGAAGCCAGCCAGCAGCAATTGTCTATCTGTTTGCTCCTCCAAAACACTAAAATACCCAAATGCTCCTTCCAATCGGCAGTGTTTCTCAACCTTGGCAGCTTGAAGATGTGTGGACTTCAATTCCCAGAATTCCCCATGCTGGCTGGGAAATTCCGGGAGTTGAAGTCCACACATCTTCAAGCTGCCAAGGTTGAGAAACTGACCTACAGCCAGAAGAACACAAAAACCAGGCATTCTGTTCCACTGCAGCTCCTGTAACATGTACTGTAAATCCCCTCCCCGCGACACCGTGCAATGAGGAAATTAAGCTGCTAGGGAAAATAAATTATAAATTATGATAGGGAAAGAAAGGTCACTTGTAAACATCCAAGCCTCCTTCCTCCTATTCTTCTGCCACATTTAAAGGTCTCCAAAAATGGCATGACAACCTATCAGTGGGATGGGAAGGGAGGCAAGAGTTCCTACCAATAGGAAAAGAGACTGCCATAAGTACAAAACACCAGCTTTGCTCCAGTTTCAAATAAATCAGTGGAGTCAGGAAAAGCAAGCAAGCAAACAAGCAAACAAACAAAAGCCAACCTTCAGCTCTCAAAACCAGCCAATGATGGGTAATCATATCAGTTCGGAGCTGGTTCTAAACCAGTACAAATTCCTCCACTTCTGTGGAGATGCCTCCAGATTATTCCTCTCCAGATACATGTTTTATCAGTTGTTCTAGATTAATCTATCATTAATTTAGTTTTTTAATGTGTTCAAGATGCCTAGCGTGGATTGCCTTCCCTTCCTAACAACCTTGCAAGGAAATCATTGTTATGACCTCCCATGTGACAGACAGAGCAGACATAGCTCTTGAGCGAGAGGTGGATCCCACTTGAGGTGTTCAGGAGCCATCCTTAATGTTTCTTTGTGGGGTGGGGAGGATGAGGACCTCAGTGGACAACTCGATGATACAGACTGGGTAAACCTATGCCACACATAAGAACATGATCTGGTTGTTTAGTTTTTTCTCAGGATTTGGGATGGTGGCTTTCCCCCCATTATTTATAAAACTATTTTAAGTCATGCAACCCTTGTTTTGTGTGCTCCCTGCCTCAGACTGATAGATAATAAGCATCTGAAGTTGGAGCAGCTCTGGGGGCACCAGAAGGAGGTTTGAAGGCATCCAACCTTGCCCCTCCTTCCCTGCTGTAGAGGACAGGACTAAAAGCAATGGTGGAAACTGCCAGGAAGCAGAGTTTGGCTCAATGTTAGGAGAAACATCTGAACAGAATGAGCTCTTTGATGGTGAACAGCTTGCCTTGAGAGGCAACCAGCTCTCCTTTCCTAAAAGGTGTTTTAAGAGAGGTTGAATGACTTCCTATCAGGAGTACAGGAGTGATATTCTCCATTGAAAGGGGTTGGACTGGATGTGCTGAAAGACCCACTCATGTTCTATAATTCTAGGGCAAATTGCACTGATAAGAAATTACAGCTGACCATGATCATGAGCTTCTTATCATGAGCTTCTTATCGCAAAATTTAGGCTTAAATTGAAGAACGTAGGGAAAACCACTAGACCAGTGCTTTCCAAAGTGCTGCCGTTGGCGACACACCAGCGGCGGCGGTGGCGCGGGGGTGCAGGCGGGGGAGTGCATGGCGGCGGCAGTGGCGGCGTGCATGGTGGCGGTGGCGGCCTCCGCTAAAACACGGAAGCGCTGATGGCGCGTTGCTGCCGCCGCTGTGCACACCATTGCTGCGCGCGCCGCCACCGTGCATGCCCCCGCCGCTGCTTCTGGGTTGTGTTGCGACACACCAAACTGTGTGTTGCGACACACTAAAGTGTTGCGACACACAGTTTGGAAAGCTATGTACTAGACCATTCAGGTATGACCTAAATCATATCCCTTATGAATATACAGTGGAGGTGAGGAATAGATTTAAAGGATTAGATCTGGTAGACAGAGTGCCTGAAGAACTATGGATGGAGGTTCATAACACTGTACAGGAGGCAGCAACTAAAACCATCCCAAAGAAAAAGAAATGCAAGAAAGCAAAGTGGCTGTCTGGTGAGGCTTTACAAATAGCTGAGGAAAGAAGGGAAGCAAAAGGCAAGGGAGAAAGGGAAAGATAAAACCAACTGAATGCAGATTTCCAGAGAATAGCAAGGAGAGATAAGAAGGCCTTCTTAAATGAACAATGCAAAGAAATCGAGAAAAACAATAGAATGGGGAAGACTAGAGATCTCTTCAAGAAAATCAGAGATATCAAGGGAACATTTTGTGCAAGATGGGCATGATAAAGGACAAAAAAGGCAGGGACCTAACAGAAGCAGAAGAAATTAAGAAGAGGTGGCAAGAATACACAGAAGAACTATACAAGAAAGATCTTAATGTTCCTGATAACCACGATGGTGTGCTCACTGACCTTGAGCCGGACATCCTAGAGAGTGAAGTCAAGTGGGCCTTAGGAAGCATTACTAACAACAAAGCTAGCGGAGAAGACAGTATTCCAGCTGAGCTATTTAAAATCCTAAAAGACGATTCTGTTAAAGTGCTGCACTCAATATGCCAACAAATTTGGAAAACTCAACAGTGGCCACAGGATTGGAAAAGGTCAGTTTACGTTCCAATTCCAAAGAAAGGCAATGCCAAAGAATGTTCAAACTACCGTACAATTGCGCTCATTTCACATGCCAGCAAGGTTATGCTCAAAATCCTACAAGCTAGGCTTCAGCAGTATGTGAACCGAGAACTACCAGAAGTGCAAGCTGGGTTTCGAAGAGGCAGAGGAACTAGAGATCAGATTGCCAACATTCGCTGGATCATGGAAAAAGCAAGAGAGTTCCAGAAAAACATCTACTTCTGCTTCATTGACTACGCTAAAGCCTTTGATTGTGTGGATCACAACAAACTGTGGCAAAGTCTTAAAGAGATGGGAGTACCAGACCACCTTACCTGTCTCCTGAGAAACCTGTATGCGGGTCAAGAAGCAACAGTTAGAACCGGACATGGAACAACCGACTGGTTCAAAATTGGGAAAGGAGTACGACAAGGCTGTATATTATCACCCTGCTTATTTAACTTATATGCAGAGTACATCATGAGAATTGCCGGGCTGGATGAATCAAGAGCCGGAGTTAAGATTGCCGGGAGAAATATCAACAACCTCAGATATGCAGACGATACCACCCTAATGGCAGAAAGTGAAGAGGAACTAAAGAGCCTCTTGATGAGGGTGAAAGAGGAGAGTGCAAACGCTGGCTTGAAACTCAACATTAAAAAAACCCAGATCATGGCATCTGGTCCCATCACTTCCTGGCAAATAGAAGGGGAAGAAATGGAAGCAGTGACAGATTTTATTTTCCTGGGCTCCAAGGTCACCGCAGACGGTGACTGCAGCCATGAAATTAAAAGACGCTTGCTCCTTGGGAGGAAAGCTATGGCAAACCTAGACAGCATATTAAAAAGCAGAGACATCACCTTGCCGACAAAGGTCCGTATAGTTAAAGCTATGGTTTTTCCAGTAGTGATGTATGGCTGTGAGAGTTGGACCATAAGGAAGGCTGAGCGCCGAAGAATTGATGCTTTTGAACTGTGGTGCTGGAGAAGACTCTTGAGAGTCCCTTGGACTGCAAGGAGGTCAAACCAGTCAATCCTAAAGGAAATAAACCCTGACTGCTCATTGGAAGGACAGCTACTGAAGCTGAAGCTCAAATACTTTGGCCACCTAATGCGAAGAGAGGACTCACTGGAAAAGACCCTGATGCTGGGAAAGACTGAAGGCAAAAGGAGAAGGGGACGGCAGAGGATGAGATGGTTAGATAGCATCACCGATGTAATGAACATGAATTTGAGTTGGGAGACAGTGGAGGACAGGAAGGCCTGGCGTGCTATGTTCCTTGAGGTCACAAAGAGTCGGACACGACTAAATGACTGAACAACAACAACAACAACAACAACAACAACAACAACAGCATGATGTTCAGTATACCTCTGACCATCATGATGGTGGCCATCTTACAAAGTTATAGAGTTCTCAAAAATGGAGTGATAAGCAGGGAAATTAGGACCTCTGCAGATGCTATAGCAGAAAAACGAAGCAGGGGAATAATTCACCTGAATTCAGAGCTCTCTCTAGCAGTTTCTCAAATGAGGAGATACGTCTCCATAGGCAGACATTAAAAGCACTGTTTCAGGGCATGCCAGTGATATAAGGAATTCCTAAAAAAGGAAAGAAAGTCCTATGCAAATATTTGAAAGAATGCCTTGCAAATGAATAAAGTCGACTGAATTATTTATATGTATATGCATATAACTTAGAGGCCATCCAACTCTAAACAATTCAGGGTAGCTTACATTTTAAAAGCAGGAAAAATAACAAAGAAACAGATAATGTGAGTCTAGAAGAAGAACCATATAAACAAGCAAAAAAGCCTATAGAGGCTTGACAACCATCTTACCCAGGCCGGTGGGAATAGCCAGGTTTTCAGAGACTTTCTGAACATCATCAGGGTGGGAGCCATACCACCTCTGGGGTGGTCTATTGCAAAGGGCAGGGGCCGTGACAGTGAAGGTACCCTTCCTAGCTCCAGACAGATGGGCTTTAATTGAAGGGACCTGATGTGCATCTACTCTGCCCAATGTTACTAGATGGGCAGAAGCTATCAGAGACAGGCAGTCCCTCAGTGACCAGACCCTATGCCATGAAGGGCTTTATAGGTGATAACCAGCACCTTGAATTGCACCTGGAAGCTTACAGGCAACCAGTGCAGCTTGCAGAGTAGTGGTGTCACAAGGGAATACTGCGGGATGCCCATTATTGCCAATGCCGGTGCATTCTGGACCAGCTATGGCAACCCAATCTAAAGCACATGGCAACAGTCAATTTGTGAGGTGACTAGGGCATGAGTGACCATCTAAAGGATTAATTCTCTTGAACTACAGATATTAGGAGATGCCAGTTAACACAAATCAGTGCCTTAAAGGGAGCACGGTACTAATACCAGTATATAATTATTTATAAAAATAATAAAGTCGGGATAAAAATTAAATAAATAAATAAATAAATAAATAAATAAATAAATAAATAAATAAATAATAATTGCAGATATGATATTCAGAAGACGTGGAATGTGTTCAATAATCATAGCTTTATTGTTCACAACACATCTGGGCTGCAAATGAATCAACCACAGTTTAGCATGCTGTATGAACTCAGACCTAGACATAGCTGCTTCTCAGATGCCCCTTCAAACTCTAGGCTGGATAAAAACAAGAAGGATGCACAGTTTATAATTTGTGGTTCTTCTAGATCCAGTTCACTCATTGCCTTGGGCATGTGCTGGGGGTACCAGCGGAAGGTTACCATAATCAATTCTCCTTCCACCATTGCTTGTCATAGGTTAAAATGCAATATTATAGCTTAATATCCTTGCATATTCTTGCGCCTGTCCAGGTGTGAAGTTTAACTGGTTATTCTAGTAAAACAGACAACCAAAACAAACCAGTTACAGCCGCCTGTCATACTGCCTTATAGTAAACCTTGGTTTACTGAACAAATCAAAGATGTATACACTATACTGAACCATAAAACCACACTGGTTAAGTTTATACATTAAAGATTCCCTTAAGCTGAATTTGGTTCCTGGTAACTTCCTGGAGGTACCCATGTAGTCTTCTCAGGAACAGAATGATAGGTA
Source organism: Charina bottae (assembly GCA_023362775.1). Classification (NCBI taxonomy): domain Eukaryota; kingdom Metazoa; phylum Chordata; class Lepidosauria; order Squamata; family Charinaidae; genus Charina; species Charina bottae. Next base: position 1,877,077 of record JALMGJ010000063.1, on the reverse strand, counting down.
CCATTTCTAAGAACAAAAGAATGGTGTACAGAGCACAATCTTCAGTTCATTGCGATTACTATTCCAGCCACTGTTGCTCTATTGATTTAGGACCTTGCTTTTTCAGGCTTTAGACTATTACTACGCTGCTCTATGGTCAGTCTGCTGGCTGCTTCCTCCCACCAGACAATGCCTGTGTTCCTTGATTCAATTTATCCAATTAGCCGGATTAGAGAACAGGCTGAATCACAAACTAACCATATGAGCTGAATTTGTACAAGAAGGTAAAAGCCAAGTGACAATACTGATTCCTAGTGATATCCTTCTTCTAAGGTGCTTTTCAATTTCCCAGCCCAGCCTACAACCCTAATATTTTTTGATAAAATCTCATTGAAGAACTAATCAGGCCTGACTCCACTTAGCTTTAGAGTCCAGACAAAATCAGCCATGTGCTGTTGCCTGCTACTGAGCTCCATCTTCAGACCAAAGCTTTTACTATTTCAGTCATATTTACCATATTGAACTAGACCTTTGCTTTGTAGATTGTAGACTATAACTAGGCTGGTTTATATGCAGTTTTTTGGCTGCTTCCTCTAACTTATGAGAACTGTGTTCACACAGTATGCTTACCCATGGTTAACTCAGTAGGGCTGACTGAGCTAATCTAACTGCCTGGTTTAATACAATAGATTGAACCATACTGTAAGCTAACCATGTGAGCTGGGTTTGCACAGCAATGTAAAGATGTCCTTGAGTCAACTTCAGCTCCTGGTGACTGCATGGAGTTTTCTTGGCAGCAACACTGAAGTGGCTTGTCATTGCCTTCTTCCAAGATACTTTTCAATTTAGCCAAAGTCCTGGAGTTCTGTGGTGGTCTCCCATCAAAGGACTAAGCAGGCCAGACCTTATTCAGCTTCCAATTCCAGACAAGATTGGCTAGGTGCTAAGACGTGACTAAAATAAGATTGGTTGGTTTGTGGTTCAGGTGCTAGGTGAACACAGCCATGTTGTCTTGGAAATAATTAGATGACAGGACACCAGAGGAGTAATGGGCAACTTTTAATCAGTGGTGTCATCTGAACAGGACTTCAGGACAAAAGTTGAGGATCCCATTAAACAGACTGACTGGGAAGATCCCCAAAGGCAGCAGAGCTGGCCTATAACATGTCAACATAAGAAAAGGAATCCTCATTATTTCTGGGGTGGAGATGGGTGGGCAGACGACGACTAATAAGTCCAGAAATCTGGAGTCCAAAATTGCTGAGCTACATCTCTACTTTTAATCTCCATATATGTAAGGTTCCCTGAAAAAGGGACCATGTAGGCTGCCGATCAAAAGGTCAGCAGTTCGAACCCCGCGGGATGAGGTGAGCTCTCATCCTTAAATCCTAGCTCCTGTCAACCCAGCAGTTCGAAAGCCTTGCAAGTAGATAAATGGGTACCACCTTAAAAGTGGGCTAATTTGCTGGCATCCTGTTGGGAAGTCAGCTCCACCGGAGAGGAGAGGATCAAAGGATCGGAGGATGATCAAACAGCGGTGGTGACGATGGACCCGGATATGACAGCTACAGGACGTCAGCAGCCGGCTCAAGGCATCCTGGGAATTGTAGTCCAGAGCCTAATAGAGTCGGTTCCCTTACCCCTCTCCTTTCACGAGCGGTGAATTGTATATATTTGGAATTGATGTATAATTGAATTGTATATATATATGATTGTAAACCGCCTAGAGTCCTCCACTAGGGAGGGGATAGGCGGGGTATAAATAGCACTATAAATAAATAAATAAATGTAGCTTACGAGTCCAAATAACTATGAATGGAGTGTGGTATAACAAAATATAAATATTGGATGCTGCACTCAGCTCTGACCTTGATAGATGATTTTTATTAGCTCATTTTCTTATGGGAAAGTAAAACAGGAGGCCCAATTTGAACATTCTCATCTTCTCATAAACTAACATTATGCTTGAGTCCACTCAGTCCACTCAGTAGAATGCTGCAAACCTGGGCTACTTTGAAAGTTAATCAGGAAGCAGAAAAAAATATAGCAACTTTCTGACATATAAACTAATAATTTTTCCAGGATTCGCATCCAAAATATCAGCTGCATTTAATTGGATTTATCATCCTAATATGACAAACCAGCCTTGGTGCAGGTAAAAGAAGCAGAGTTCATGATAAAGTACCAGATCTGGATATCAGTTGTTTTTTTATCTCCTGGCACAATGCGTAGCTGAATAAGCTGTAAAGGAAGTTAAATCTAGAAATACTCCAGAGTCAGGATGGAGTCAGGTGGCTAAATAAATAAATAAATAAATAAATAAATAAATAAATAAATAAATAAATAAATAAATAAATTCTTGTTTAATGTGTGTGATGTGTGTACTCGGGCTACTAGATCTGGGCTGCAAAAATCCACAGGTAGACATCAGAGCTTTTTAGTTATCCACTGCAGAGGCAGAACACAGGCTAGCTGAGGCTCATGGAAGTTGGAAGCTGAGTAGGGTGTGAAACCTTTCAGATTCCAACTCCTACCCCCCACCCAAGGTAGTGCCCAAGATAGGGATAGTATTCTCTTTAGCAAGTTGCCATAATCTGTTTTGGAATGACAAGGGATTCCTTCCTTCCTTCCTTCCTTCCTTCCTTCCTTCCTTCCTTCCTTCCTTCCTTCCTTCCTTCCTTCCTTCCTTCCTTCCTTCCTTCCTTCCTTCCTTGGTTTAGCTCATGGTGGTGTGGGGGTGCAGAATGTTGTGGTGGGGAAGACACTGAACTAGGACCAGAAGAAGTAGGGTTCAAGTCCACCCTCAGCCATGGAAGGCCACTCAACTCAACCTATTCTGTGGGGATAAAATAAAAGGAGAGCCACATGAAAGCTGCCTTGAGTTTGGGAGAAAGGATGGATGGATGGATGGATGGATGGATGGATGGATGGATGGATGGATGGATTCTGAATGTATGCTATAAGCTTGGCAGGCAGTCATTCCAAGCCCACCCAACTCATAGCCACTGGTGCTTTCAAAAGGCCTCTACTCTAAAGTCTTGGGATTGGACATACAGTAGCTCAGGAACATAGAGAAAGCCACAGGCTTGAAGTCCAACACCCTTAGCCAAAAAACACTGCCCGATCCCAGTTTTTTGAGCTTCTCAGTCTCAGAAAAAGGTGGGAGGGTTAGGGTTATTCAAAATCCACCATGAAAGGCAACCCTTTTATGAGGCAAATGCACAGTTCACCACATTGTATCCCAGGTTTCATGTTTCAAGAACAGTCTATCAGGCAAGAGAGTTAGAAAGCCTGAACAAAATAAGCAGTAAGGGAGGGGGAAAATGTGCTGAGTGTTTCAAGCTATGGCTGCACCAAATTACAGTCTTGGCTGGATCAAGGGAGTAGTCTGCAGATGTGCAAACTGGTCCTAGGAGATGCAGAAAAGGCATTTGATTGCCCCGAAGACTTTCTCAAAGTTTTCTTGGAAGAAACAAGCAAGTAATTGGTCTCCTTTTAGAGAAATATAAACTTGAGTTGTTAAAGTCAAGCCTGTTTTCCTCTACTTACTACCAAACAAATTTACTTTTTTATTTTAGAAAAAGGGTTTTAAATGCAATAGAAATCTAAAAGTGGATCCATTTGATTTGACTGTAAATGAGCTATAGTCACATTAAGCATGATATCTGTTATATTTTCATTATTAAGAAACCTGCACCCCCATCTATTTTAACATAATGTCACAATTCTTGGGGAACATAGGGATCCTACCCCATTCCCCAATATTTTGAGCTTGCAGATTTCAGGAGTTTATACTTTGAAGTATTACAGTTACAATGATTTCAAGTATAGTTCCAGGTATACGGGAGAAGAAAGCCAGCTTAAAGACTTATTAACCAACAATAAACTGGTCTTTAATGTTTCTAATTGGGACTTTCCTTTCTACAGAGATGTTCTAGCATCTTCTACCACAAGAGGGCAGCCATTTCTAAATTTAAAGTAAACATGATTTGATAAAATATAAGTTCTGTATCCTGGAATGAAAAATGTGAAACAACCAAACAAATGGAAAACACAAACAACAACAACAGCCATATTCACAAAAGGGCACAATCTTTTCAGATCTCTGCCGTTTTTCATGTTTAGTGACTTAGAAGGAATACAGAAAGGCTTTCCCACCATTTATAGGAAGCATGAAGCTACTGTTCCCCTTCTCAATCCTGTTGTAAACCATTGGGGGGTGGGGGGTGATCATGGTCTTTGTCCTAAAAAGCCAGAACAGAACCTAACCAATTTTCATTGTCTGTTGGTTGGAATAATGAAAGCCTCACAAGGCAAGACTCTGCCCCCTCCCACAAGTACAGTGAATAATGGATAGTTGAATATAAGACAAAGTAGGTTTCTACACTGAAGGTCCTCCCCAGGTAGGTCAGATTTAAACTCTGACATCCCCAGGTTAGGGAAAGCTGATCTAAAAGTGCACTGTTGCAGATCCCATCTGGATTTCACAGTCAAAAACAATGGTCTGCTTTGACACTAATACATACTGTAGATAGGGGGTTGGTGTTAAAATGTATGTTGCATAGATCAATTTTCAAAATGGCATCTAATGCTGTAATCCTGGAAGGTATAACTGGCAAAGGGGCAAAAGGTAAGAAAACCATACAATATGGGCCAAACAGACAACAAGCATGGCCCAAAAATATCCTCCAGCCTTGAAAAACTGAGTTAAAATGAATCCATTGGATGACCCTGGTCTAGTAAATCCTTTTGGTAATAATGACCAATTACAAAAGAGCTAAATGAGACATCCATGTGTGGTGTATGGTTGTGTTTGCACTAATATACTGAACCACAACTAGCTATTTCCATTTTAGTGCTATATAATAGGTTGTGCAAACCCCACCAGTGCAGGGGTCATGCAAACCTGGGAAATTGGGTTACAGTAATTCTATAAATCATGCAAATGTTCTTGCTATCTTCTCAACATCTCCAATGCAGCACCTAGCTTTGACTGATCTGTCCTGTATTTCTATATTGAAATGTCTGACTCACTTTTACAGAGGCCAGGTTTTCTCTAACAAAACCATCTCACATATGTGATTTGGGATTTCCAGGGGTAGAATCCTTAGAAGTGAGGTGAAATTAAGTTATTTTAAACTCTGGACTTGCTGCTCTTACAAACAACCCCCCCCCCTTTTCCCTATCAAACAGGTTCACTTCTTTTAAAGTCTGCTATTCCGGCCTTTTTAGATCTGAGGAGCCTCCTGGGGCCTTGCCTCAAAGTCCTTTCTCAAGAGCACCATGATGGATGGGTCTTCTCTACGTTTTGCTATCTGCAGGGGTCACATGGTTAAGAAGCAAGTATAACTGCCTTGCCTGATTCATAATGACTGTCACAACTAAGGCTGCAATGCTATCAGGGCTGGCCATGGCCAGGGGCAAAGGGAAGGTTAGTCAGGGGGTTCAGGTGACAAATTCTGGGGAGCAGCAGCTGCTGTTACTATTAGTTCTGACCATCCTTGCCATTTGCCAGAGGATAGACTGTGTGACGGAGTCTGTGATGATCACTCTCAAGTGGCCTTCAGGTGCAGGGAAACCCCCTGATCCATCATGAATGGGGAAGTAACATTTAATGGCCAGTCCAGCACCAGGCAGCAAAATGGGCCAGTCCTGAGCTCTAGGCACACTTGCTTGGGAATAGGCATGCAGAATGCAGTGGGACTCACTGGACAAAATAGGAAAAAAAGGGGGGGATAAAAATGCCCCTACATGACTCACGGGACAAGCTGGAATGCTGAAATTGCACCACCAACTGCAGAAAATATTATTTCTTGCTTGCAAAAACTAATGCATATGCATTACCTTCAGAAAACCAAGTCAATCTTAACTCTATTGGGTAAGACACTGGGCTCTGACCAGAGACGGATTGCTTCCAGTCTTTTCTTACGTTGTTGTTGTTGTTGTTGTTGTTGTTCAGTGGTTTAGTCAGCCCTGGCATTTGATGTTCATTCTTTGGGAAATCATTCCCTTTCCTCTTCATAACAGAACGATAGTGAGGATAAAATAGACAATGCGATAAATTAATCTCCCCCTCCCAATGTGTTAGACTAGAGTGTCCATCCCTCACCACATACCAGCAAAAGCATTCCGGAAAGATGTGAAAAACTGTCAGGTTAACCTAAGCTGTGAGAAAAGGAACAGCCTAAAACCATCCTGATACTGCATTGCCAATTTATAATTAGCCATTTTTATTTTTAATTGTACAATATTTGTAAACTGCTCCAATCAGGACAACTCTGGGCAAGATTCCAAAACTGAAGATTTTTTGATTAGAAGGGGAGAACCAGCGGCTGAAGGATTCTTGTTTTTTTAGCCCAGCAGAAAAAAAATGGCATACAGGTGAATATCTTTTTTTTTTCTTAAAGGCTGTCCTTGAGCTCTTTTAAAAAAGGGTACCATTCTCCTGCTTTGACCTTCACGCCCTTAGAGTGAGTAAACACTTAAATCCCACCGCTGGAAGCTAGCCCTATCTGCGGAGGCACAACTAGTGAATTTCTTTCTCTTCCTTCACAGACAAATGCCAGCATAATCGATCTTTGTTGGCTGTTCCTCTGGCCTGGGACCGCCTCACCAAGCCTTCAGTCGCGCTCGTCCGAAGTCAAACTTTCCTGCGGAGAAGAGAGCAGGCTTCAGCCTGGACGCGCCGGCAAACACCAACCTCTTTTCGAGAAGCAGAGACTGACAACCTTGTTTTCTTCCCGAGACAAACCTCTGCGGGATTCCTTTCACAGCGAACAGACACAGCATCGCGCTGCGCGCTTACAGCCCATTAGGCGTCCCTGAACTACGCGCGGACTTGATTTCCGCGCATTGTGCTCTTCTAACCCAGGGTCGAGCTCTACTGAATCCCCCCAAACTGCGCGTGTGCTTGGGCAGCCACTCCGGCGGGAACCCGGAGCCGCGTCGTCTGCGATCGACTCCCCCCACCCCGCCCCCACGGCCAAGATCCGCGGATCGTCCTGGCAAATCTCAGCTTTGGCAGAAGGGCCTGAGGGGAAACAACCCCTCCTTCTTAGAACAAGCGTTGAAAAATCTCCCCCCCCCCCAAGAAATATCCGCCGACCCGGGGCGCTGCGACTGTTCACCGCAAAGAAATAGCGCCGCGTTCATCCCCAGAGCGGGCTGGCTGTATGTTAAAAGATTATGTTTTGGCAGCACAAGCTAACCTTGGAAGCGGCAGCAGCCCTTCCTTCCTTCCTTCCTTCCTTCCTTCCTTCCTTCCTTCCTTCCTTCCTTCCTTCCTTCCTTCCTTCCTTCCTTCCTTCCTTCCTTCCTTCTCCGGAAAGTTGAGGGAGAGAAGGAAAGCAGAGTAAGGCTGGGCGGAGGAGGAGGGGGAAGTTTAAAAAGGGGCGGCGTTCCCTTTAAAAAGCCTCCCGCCACGCCGCGCTCCCTCGCAGCACTAGCGGCGGCTGGCTTCTTGGCTCCCGGTCTCACCCAGGCTTTCCGACTGTGATTGGCGAGCGAGCCTCCCCAGCTCCGACGGCCGTGACATCAGCAGAAGCGGCGCAAGCAAAAGCAAAGGGGAGGAAGTTCACCAGCAGCACCTCAAGCCCGCTCCGAGCGCAGGCGGACGCGGAGCCGAAAGGCAAGCATCTCTGCGCGCCGGGTGCTCGGGTGAAGTTGCAGCCGCCGCGCGGAGGAGGAAGAAGCAGCTGCCGCTGCTGAGGCTGGGTCTCCCCGCAGGCTGCTCTTTGCAACCGGGAAGGAAAGTGCGCGACCCAGAGCAGGAAAAAGTGAAGTGGAGAGTTATGGGGTAGCCGCGGTAGCCCGGAATCCAACGCCGCTACCCCAAAGGAGGCGAAGGGCTCCTGTCCTATTTACAGTCACCCATCCGAGTGAAAAGCGGGTGTTGCTGCTTCGTCGGCCTTGATTCGGGGCACAGCCTGACTTCCCTCGCCCCGGGAGACTCTCGCTTTTTTCCGGAGTCGTCCTTGGTTCCAGACTTCCTCCTGCCTACTCGCGAGCAGACATGTTTTCCAGCCAGCCCGGGCCTGGGAGAAGGGCGCGTTCGTTTTCCCCGCACCCTCCATCAGGACAGCGCCCTTTAAGTCTGGAGTGATGCGGACGTCGGAAAAGGTCGCCGGGCGAAAGCAGCAAAGCGAGATCGCCGCGTGCCACCTCCCTTCCTCCTCCTCCTCCTCCTCCTCCTCCTGGTCGTGCCCGGGTTAGAGCGAGCGAGCCCCGCCGGGATGTTTCCTCCTCCGAAAAGCGAGCTGGGATTGTGGCGGACGAGGCGCTAGAGCCAGGCGAGGCCCCGGAACTCGGACAGCCTCGCGCCTGAACGCGGCTTTTTCGCGGCCGCTTCGAAGTGCCGAGGGGAGAAGAACTGGATTAGCCCTCCTCGCCGCGCGCTACCTCGGTCTCTTCTCCCCCCACGTCCTGCGCCTCCTTTCCCCCGCGGCCAGGACGCCCGATCCCATCCCGCTGTCGGAACAGAGCGCGGGGCCGGGGGGAGACGGGGCCGGAGTGCATCGCGGGACGCCGGTCGCTCGGCCAGGCGAGTTCGATGTGGAGGCTGGCTCGATGGACGTGGCCGAGTGCGTTGCTGCTGCTGCTGCTTAGGCGATCGGCGGCATCCTAAAAGGTAGCGGGGAGTGGCGGAGCCCGGAGGGGGGGGATGGCGGGAGACGGAACGCGCAGAAGGCAGCACCTGTCAAGGAGCTTCCGGGGGGCACTGTCCCCCCAGCTCCTTCCCCCTTTCCAGTGACGTCGGTGGCCCTTTCTTCTCCCCTCCCGGCGCTCTCCCAAACCCTTTCGGAATAAAGAAACAACGACCAGCTGTCCTGGATTTCAGGTGACCACAGGCCGGCAGAGGTTCCTCTCCACCTTTCATTACCTTGGTCTATGCATCTGTTTCCCCAGTTCTTGAGAAGCTGCATCAAGGGTGGCCCTTTGTTCCTTAATGTGTGTGTCTGAAGCAGCCACTGAAAGCACCCGAGGGTTGGGGGTGGTAGTGGTGGAGGATGTGTTTGGGGAATACCATACATAGCAAAGTCCCTGGGTAGGCGCTATCCAAGCAGTAGTCCAGCATCCTCCTGAGCAAACTTCCCCGATCTGGTGTGTGCCAGAAGTTGGTCTACAACTGGCATCATTTGCCAGCCATCTGGAGAGTACCGGGAGTTGATAAAAGCCGCTCTGAGTTATTGCGCTGTATCTTCCTGGGACATGTTTCCAGCAAATATCTGGGTTGAGGCCCCAACACCAGGTGGGGTCATTCTTATTCTTTATACATACCACCCCGTACATGATGCCGAGTTGTCCGACTCCCCTGCCCATCCTCATTTCTTCTCTTCGTCTCATGCTGATGGAGTGCCATCAGACTGTGTCAGACTGAAACCCTCCCTTTCCCCTGAAATGTGCTTCCATTTGGGACTTGGGTGTGCATGTGCTTGCTTAGTGTCTTCTGCATTTGACATCAGGCCTTTTCGTGTACATCTGAGCACTGCCCTGTGCTTCCCTCCTCCCTTTGCAAACTCCGTCCAATGAGTGTGAGCCCTCTCTCTACGCTGCAAATGGTTGCCCAGCATTAGTTACCCTGACTGAATAAATACAAAGTGTTCGAACCCTTCACTGGAGCTGAAACAATGCATCCGTCTTTAAAACTGTATCCTAAAAATAACTGTGTGTAAACCCTTGCTGTTTTAAGCAAAGTTAGGAACCCGTTCGCAAATGATGACTCGCACAGACCCATTCAGTTTTCATTCGGCTCACATAGCCTTGAATGAATCTAAGCACTGAGCAATATTATGCCAAATGCCATCACAGTCCAGAAGAGGGCGTGGAGGGTGAAGAGTCATGGGGAAGAGATGAAGTTATGTTTCTGTGAAGACCCACTAAGTATGGTTTGCCTTTATCCCAAGAAGCACAAGACACAGTAAGGATTAATATGCGAACTTAATTATCAGAACACAAGTCCCAGTGATGCACACAGTTAGTTGCACATTTTAATGTACAGCTTATGCATTATGCATATTTACTTTTAGGCTGGCCTATGCATACTTAATTTTATGCTGTCTTTGCCACTTCAGTCTATAATCTATATTTTAATCAGTAGGATCATGGTTTTCACTGGTATAAGTGCCTCTATCCAGTTCTTAGGGAATCAGCAGGCAGCACTGCTGATTCCCTAAGTGATGGGAAGTTCCTCCTGCTGACAGTTCAGAACTGCAGGCCTTTCCCCATTAATAATGCTCCTCCTTCAAGTTTACTTCATAACTAAACTGTGAGCTATCTTCCCTTTTTATTGATTTTCTCTCTAAAATCTAAGCCATGTTTTTCTTTCTAGTCCAGTGTTTCTCAACCTTGGCAACTTGAAGATACGTGGACTTCAACTCCCAGAATTCCCCAGCCACCATGGCTGGCTGGGGAATTCTGGGAGTTGAAGTCCACACATCTTCAAATTGCTAAGGTTGAGAAACACTGTTCTAGTCTATCAAGAAAGTACAGTTTTTCCTTGTTTGAACAAGCTACCAAGCTGCTCTCAGAGATACCAGCCATATGATGCTTGTTCCCCAAAGCCAGCAGTCCATCATATACTCCCACTCCCAACCCCAAAAGCAAACCCCAAACCCACGTCCTTTGAGTGGCTGCCTATTTCAGGAAATTCTACTGCCTTGGCCCCATCATGTTACAAATATCTGAGGATTCTCCATGTCCTAACCATTTCATTTCTACTCTCTAGAGTGAACATCTGCTCTTGAGTAAATGGGAGTCACAGTCTGACTTTACAAATCTCATTTTGGTGACTCTGGCAATCGGTTTTCTCTTGGTACGCTCTCTGCCATGGATTGACATGGTGGAATCTTGCTGCTAAGGCTATGAAAGGCACCCCAATTTGCTTGTGACCACGGTATTCCTCCTCCCGGCTTTCAACAGAGAGTTGAGTGGCATGTTAAGTGAGCCTTGAAAGCCTGTGCCATTGAGCCCCAAATTCATCATCTGGTTTAGACAAGGAGTGGCCACTGGTGGGGGGGGCGGAGGGTTGGAGACTTTTGTTGCTCTTCTCACTTCACCTGGCTTTGCAAGAGGAAGAAACCTTCCTATCAGCAGTTGAACCTAGTACTAGGAGGACCTGTCCGTGGAGTGTTGTCTCTGCTTGGCCCTTCTGCACGCTCCCGAGCATGGAACTGATCGTGTCCCCCTCCTTCCATTGGAGTCCAACTCCCTTTTTTGACTTTGTCTCATGCCAATAGGTTGATGACCATGGTGGCCAGGACCTGCTCCCTACTAGTGCTGCTGCTTTATCACACACTGCTAGGGGGCTCTGCCAGTCTCATCCCCGAGGTGGGCGACCGGCGAAGATCCAGTGCTGATTTGGGCCAGCCTGCTCCGCTGCAGCTCTCGGAGGAGACCCTGCGTGAATTTGAACTGCGTCTGCTCAATATGTTTGGGCTTAGGCGGCGGCCCACCCCAACCAAGAATGCCATTATCCCTTCCTATATGTTGGAGCTCTACCATCTGCACACGAGTCAGAAGCCAACTGCCATGGACTACAGTCTAGAGAGAGCAAGCAGCAGAGCCAATACTGTCAGGAGCTTTCATCACGAAGGTAAGGAGAATCAGATTTTTTTCAGCTCCCGCTTCGATAACCTGATCCAATCAAAATTAAAACTGCTCTGACTTGAATATTTACAACCAGACATTCTGGCAACGTGGACACTTGTGACTTGTTATTCGCTCACTTGCAAGGCAATACTTGCAATTTAAATAACAGCAAGCCCCTTCCTTGTGGGTATATACTCTTCCTGACTGAGTGATGATCACCCGTGTGCCCTGCTGCTGCAATGGAGACCAAGTTAAATCTCTAACTTTTCAGATTTAGGTGCATTTCTCACGCTGAATTGGCCCATTGGAAAATGGGCCATTCAAATGTAAGACTTTCCTTTACCCATCTGTGCAAAGGAAACAAGAAATTACTAGAAAATGCAAGTGGATGAAATGTAATTGTCTCTTTTGACATCATCTCTGCTCAAACTCCTCTGTGCCATTAGTACAGGTGTGCCTCAGCAGTTTGTAAAACTAACTGGTGTTCCAAAACAAGGTTGGGGAATCTGTGGCTTTCCGGATCGTGCTGAGCCAAACTTCCCAGCATCCCACATTATAGGCTGGGACTGCTGGGAGTTGTAGTTTAGCAACAGCTGTAGGGCCACTACTTTCTCAAACCCCACCTGAAACCAGTGCCAGAGCCTTAATAGTGCATTCCTGGACCTGTGGCCTAGCTTTCTGTTCTCTACAGAACCTTTCAATGGGAAACGCCAGCTTGAGTTGGCATTGGAAACTTTCAAGCAGATTGGCATCGATAGGTTTGAAACAGCACAGAGATGCGTGATGACTTGGTTGTGCCAGTTGTGTTCATGCCCAGGTTGTGCAGCAAGAGTGGAATCTTGTTGCTGCAGGGTTACAAAACTGCCTGCTGCCAATTTGAGTATCCTAAGTGGAAATCTTGTAAAATATATCTTGAACAGTAACACGCTGTACACCCCTCCCTAGCATTCATGATAATAAGCATCATTGTAGCTCGCTTGACAATTAAAAAGCACTGCAACCAACTTTCAGTTAAGTTTTCAAGGATTGACATGTGGCGAATGCTTGAGTTGAGGCCAATGAGGCTTCAGGGTGATAGGATCTGTTGTCCCTTTTAAAGGCTGAGACCCGTGCTTCATGGTGCATGTGCTTGCCTGGTGTTGTGGGTGGCCAGCTTGCCTGCTGCGGTAAGATTAGAATTTTGCTCAAGGGGATGCGCGTGTATGGATTATACGAAATAGCCTGGAGCAAAGTTGGGGAGGAGTAGAAGGAAAGCCACATTTTTCTTCCCTCTAAATAGCTAGTAATCTTAACAACAATGAAAGTGGTGTTCCATTAAACGTGTAGAGAGCATACTTTTCATTCAAGTGATGTTATTGTTCCGGGCCTTTGCATGAATTCTTTTGAAATGATTTTACTTGATCCACAGCAGATGAAGAAGGTGGATTTCTCTTTCTTTATTTTCAAGCACAGATTCTTTCCAAATTAGTTTCCACTGAGAACTGTTGGAGGCTAAGCAGTAAAAAAAAGTCTGTCGAATGTACAGTTGGCAGTAGGGTCACTTGGAAGGTTTTCTAATCCCTATCTAATCCCCGTGAGAGATCAGTTTGACAATCAATTGTATTGTCTCCACTATGACTTTGTCTTCTGTTTAAGTTTTGATTTAGTGTAGACCTAAGGTAAGTCCTTTAGAAAGCAAGCTTGGTAAGTTTTAGAGCAGCTGTCCCCTGGATTTCATAGGCAACTGGGGCTTACTGAGATTCAAAGCCACAGGCAAATAGACGTTTACTAAGGGCAAAACAATTGTGAGTTAATGCATGTGCAGTAGGATAATTGGTAACAATGTCTTTTAGATCTAGTCTATTTTATTAAATTAAAGGCATCTTGTCCAAAATGTTCTGCAAAGTGCACATATTGAGGCTCTTAAAACTTGAACAAACTTGTCCACAGCACTAGGGTGTAAAATATTAGATCTTCATGTTACAAACAATTATTTCTTTTAGCTCTCTTCTCTGTTTTTCTATCCAAACTTTTCTGCATGGTCACACATCTCATTTCTCCTTTCTGTTTGTGATTCTGGGCACAATTTGTGCAATTATTTCAGCTGCTTATAAATAGCTATGTAATACCATCTCCAATTAATATATCTAATAAAAATACCTGATAGTAATAGCATAAGCAAAAGATTAGTTATTTCCAACCTATAGCAGGGGTGGGGAAGGAAGTGGATCTAATTAAATTTACTGATCTTACATGAACCACAGTAGCTCAGCCAGGATCTCTATTAATAAACATCTCAACTATGATAGCAACTTCCCACCCCCATCTGAAATTAAGGAGCTATGGGGTAACAAGGAGTGTGGGAAGGTTGATCTTAAAGGCAGTTCTGGCACTGAAAGCTATTTTTTTTCCTCATTCTAAGTGTATCTTCTGCCCAAGGTTTGTGGAAAATCTTGGGGTTCTACTTGAAGCACAAGGTAGTTCCTGCAAGCCTGAAGTTTGCCCAACCCTAACCTGCAGGTTCCTTATTCAGTTTATTTCATCCCACCCACACCTGTGCTAATGCAATACAAGTACACCTGCAAAAGCTACTTATTCACTGTTTTCTGCAGCCATTACCAAATCAAAAGACTGCAAATGCACAGCTGTTCATTTTACATTAGTGGCCTGGGTTTACTGTAAAAGTAAAGGAAAAAGCAGACTGAACAGGTTATGAAGCTAGTATGGCCAAGAAAAAAACCCACACACATAAATATGTATTTTAGGTTTAATTAAATTTGTGTACAAGGGGTGTGGCTATACCGATTATGCTAACTAATAGCAAGTCTTAATGCGGTAAGAGGTTAATGTTGTAATTTCACCTTGTGCTGTGTTTACACTGCTTTGCGTATAAATATAAAACTAATTAATGGGAGAACGTATATTGCATCGTCCACTTGTGCCAAATTGCATTTTAATGCACAGTTACATGTCCGCATGGTTCGGGAGAAACTGATACATATTTCAGAATACAAATTTATCCACCTTTGCCTGGGAATAAGTCCATCTAAACTCCGTAGTATTTACTTCTGAGTAAGTATATATACTTACTTAATTTAATTTAATTTAATTACTACCACTCAACTAAGCCTTATTCCTGTGAATTTCATTATTTATCCTGAACAACCATGGGAATGAGACACTTAACTTGAAAAATTTGGTCATTGCAGATTTAAAATTCTCTAGTTCAAATGGACGTTTCCAGCCTTTGTGAAGACATGGCTTTTGCCCTCTTCCTTTTTCTCTTTTTTAAAAGTTAAGGTGTATAGATGTCTAGCTAAATTGCTAAGCTGTTCATCAGTGTTTCTACTGAAGCTGTCAACTAAAAACTGTCTTGGGTTGGCTTTTAACACACAATCACATCTAATATTTGTCTTAATTCTTAAGGATTTTGTAGCCCAGCCTTACTCCAAGAAGCCGGAGCGGGTGGGAGTGGGGCTTTGGATTTGAAAAGTGGATTTGAACCTTCCAATGAGTTAATTTCCTATGCTGCCTATGTAAGATAGTAATTGTCTTCCAAAACCTTTGAGGAACCCTGGTTTAGAAATACAGTCTCCATCCAGTGATTTTTGGAAGTCCACTGGTGACAAGTTTACCCTATCGTTCAAGCAACTTCTCAGGGTGGCTGATAGGAAGAGGAGAGTCTCTATGGAAGATCTTATGCATGCGCATATGAAGATAGGCATGTACTGTATATGATACTCTCCTCTCCTTAGAGGAGATTTAAATGTGGGTTCCTGCTCATCTGATGGTTGCAGAGGGTAAAAGCAGTGGTGCTCTTTTCATTCCCTTGATTTTTATAGCCACAATGATATGTCCTTATGTACAAACTTGGTTTAATTATGGTATGTTACAATTCAGTGTTGCAAAAGGGGATCCTCTTCCACCCAGTCATGTGTATCTGCAATGTAGGATTCCCAAGTGTCATCAACTTTCTGAGAAACTGCTATGCTGGAGCCACCATTGAGGATCTTGGAGAGTCCGTTCTGCATGATTGGCACTTTACTTTAATGAAAACCATCCTTGTTACATTGAGCAGTGGCAAAACTCTGTGTGTTGTTGCATCAGTTGGGGCAGACTGAGCGTAGGAGATAAAACTTCAGTCGGGTGGAGAAATGCAGCATAAGACAGCACAACCCTATACAAATTGAGTTAAAAGTAAGTACCCTAGAGCTTGGTGGGTTTTGCCCCTAAGAAAATAGGCATAGATTGCAATCCTGATTGTTCAATTCTTGAATTATAGATGGAGAGGGAGCAGTAATTACACAGTGCCAAAGTTTGATTAGGGTTTTTTTTTAATGTATTTGTTTTTAAAAGTGGTTTTCATGGTCATTTGTAGGACACTTAGACTGGACTTAGATATACAGGAAAATAAATTGCCTTGAGCACATGTGGTAAGCTCATACCTACGACATACCTAGGATGGAATTATTTGGGACTTAGAAAACTAAATCATAGGCTGTGAAGGTAACCCAGGGATTACAAGCACTTGGAATGAGAGGTAAACAGCAGGTGGCTGTGGCTTGTTGTTCCGGTGAACCCTCCCTAGCCACTGGGTAAGCTGTGGCTCTGACATGGGCAGGGTGGGAATTGGAAAGCTGAAGGCAGAGAAAGTCCAGAGTCATGGATGGCCAGACTTGGAGAAGATCTAATGGGTACTCCCCTAAGGAAGGGGCGGTCAGGTAAAAGGCAGGGTGAGGAAATCATGGGATTTCTGGGGCAGTGGGGTTTTAGGAGGTAAGGCATGAAGGTTGGAGGTGGGTGAAATTCACCAATTAAAACTCAGCGGGCTGGGAACATTTTGGAATGCCCTTTTGCTTCCTTTTGGAAGGCTGGCTGGCAACTTTAAAAGTGCTTACAAGAAAGTAGTCCCAGCCCATGTCCCCACCCTTGGAGAGACTTAGTTCTCTGAGGCAGGTCCCAAAGTTCCTTTTGTAGATTCAGCTTTGGAAATATATCTTCCTATTACCATTCAGACATTAGCAAGTCCGCCTTTAATCTACCCCCACCTTCTGCCTCTCGTGGTGCCTCCTGAAGCAGGTGTTTCATCCTGTGATGTGGCAGGGCCAGGAGCACAGGATAATATTGCAACATGTGCCAGCATGCATGTGGCATCAATACAAAGGGGTATAGCGATTGACAACCAGCAGAGTTCAAAATAAACCAACCAAAGTAAGCTTGCAGACATTTGCCTCCTGTTCCTGCTTATCTGTGTTGAGGTGTAAATGCATTGAAATTGCATTAGGTGGCCATAATTGAAGCTGTGATTTCTTCAGGCATTGGAGGAGATCAAGTTTTTGAATGATGGCCACCTTGCCATAGCTACAGTAACATTAATGTTTGTTTAGTTATTTATTTAAACTCATCATTCATCATTGGCGATATGCCCTCATTGTGGGAGGTTGTGCGGATCCAGAATTTTTTAAACTATTTGGCTGCTCAAAAACAAAATTTTAAAGGGATGTAATGGCAGTAGAACCATCTAAACAGTATATATTATGCTGAGCTGCCCCCCCCCCCCGCCAAAGCAGCATATTGCATTCAACCACACAGGTTGGGCTCCCTTAATATCTCGTCCCCAGTGCCTGGGGGAAGAGCCAGGTTTTTAAGGCAATCCTAAAGGCTAACAAGATCAAGCCCATCCATATCTCTGGGGTGGGGGTGGGGGGAAAGATGCTCCACAGGGCGGGGGCCATGACAGAGAAGGCACATTTCCTGGGCCCCATTAGATGACACAGCTTTACAGAAAGGAATTAGGGCATTCCACTCTGCTGGATCTGGTGGGACAAGCAGGAACAATTGAGATAGGCAATCCTGTAAATAACTTGTGCCTGTGCCTTGTAGGACTTCAAAGGTGACAACCAGCACCTTGAATTGTACCCAGAAGCCTACGGAGAAACAGTGCATCTCATGGAGCAGTGGTGTTACATGAGCATACTGCAATGCATCCTAAACTGCTCATGCCGTTCTACTGTTGCTGAGGATTCCAAATAAATGCATTGTGATAGTTAAATAACTGGCACTATGCCTAGCTTAGTCATAGCTGTAAGATTTATGTCTCTTTTAATAAAAATGTGTTGGACCCAGGCTGTTATGCTTAGAGTCAACCTGCTGAAGTCCATGATACTTTGGCTAATCTTAAATTGCTTAAATTCCATTAATTTCAGTAGGTCAATTGGAAGCAAAACTAAGTGTCTACCCAGCCCAGTGTGTGTTCGTTTTGCTGTTGTGTAATTCCTTCATTGGCCTGGGCACAACATCTGTTTCCAGCCTAACCTAGAGATGTTTGTGGGAATGATGATCCTGGAATATGTAAAGTGGAAACACTAATGATCTCTTTGCCTTTTTCTAAAATCTCATGTTCTTGCATATTATTTCAGAATTTAAATGAATGAAGTCCATTGGAAGTTTATGCTCTAACCCTGGTTGGGTTAAAGGTTAGGTAAAGGTTAAATTATTGTACAGTAATTCATTGTTTTGAGCTGAAATGTTAAAATAAGTAAAACCCACCCTATAAAATATTTTAAAATGCTTCATTCAGTTTCAGGCCCAACCTTTGATGCCATCTTCCGCACGAGTTCTGTTTTTCCTTCTATCTGTATGTGGGTATGTAACCTAGGTCTGTTTCTCTTTTTCATAGCCTCTTTCTCTTGGCACTCCATCTTTGAAAGTTATTTCCCCTTAAAAAGAACCAAAAGAAAATACGCTTTAGGTCTTAGGCTCGCTTTGTTTCACTTATATTTGAGATTTGGATCCCAGTCTGCACAGTGAAGCTAACAAATCAGATGACCTTAGTTCAGTTTTTTGTTTACCCATGAAAATATGGGTGAGAAACCAGGATTATGTCGAGAAGGTAGATCAGCCTTCTGCTCTACTTGCTTGAAATTCTGGGAGTTGCCCTCCCAAAACGTTTGGAAAGACCTGGGTTGGAGAACACAGGAGGAGGAGATACATTGTACAAATTGGGAATAAAACACTTTCTCAAGACAATTGCACAGCACCTCTGAAGGCTCTTTAGCACATACTCCTGCGTGTCCCCCAGTTCACAGTATGTAGTAAGCAAGTAGTAGACAGACAACCACGTGGCTGATAGACTTGCCTGGCTTGATAAATACAGGATGCATCTGTTGTAATGAATGTTCACAATACTTTCCTTGGACCTTTGCGTGTGTTTATTGGACGGAAGGGTTAGGTCCGTGTAGGGTCCCTCCAAGTCAATGCCTAAATTTCACCCAAATACTTTTCATTCAGGGCCCTCTTGTGTCAAATCACTGGGTGTGCTTTGCAAAGTTGTCTGTAATTAAGATAAAATCTTTTGGATGGTAAGGTTTGTAAATTATGAAACTTGTGGCCTAATGCTTTTGGAACCGATTTGGGGAGACTGACATGAAAGCTGCAGCTGGGTGGTTTGTTTTTTTAAGAAATCTCAGAAATGCAATCCCTTTCCTTGATCCTTAGTCACTTTTTAATTACTCTCACAGGGCCCCTGCTAACCACCGTGTTAAAAAAAAATCTTTAATGCCCTTGAATTCCAGAGCAATGCCTCACATTTCTTCCCCCTTATTACGACCACCTGGAATTCAAAACGCACTCCGTTGGGATTGAAAGGCAGGACAGCGACACGAGCAATATAATATTATGCTTCATGCAACTGTTTAAGAAGCAAGACAAGGTTTAAATGTGTATTGGTTTATGCGAAGTTATTTGAAAGTTTCCGTTCAATAGCTCAGGCATTCTACTGCGGGGTCTAAATTACTGATTGTCCTTTTGCTTTTCTCCTCCTTCAATCAGAAACACTGGAAGAGCTTCCAGAAAGAAGTGGGAAGACATCTCGGCGTTTCTTCTTCAACTTAACTTCTGTCCCTGACGGGGAGATGATCACTTCAGCTGAGCTCCAGGTTTTTCGGGAGCACATCCAAGATGCCGCTGAACACAATGGCAGCTCTCATCACCGTATTAATATTTATGAAATTCTCAAATCGGAACGAGAGGCCGATTTGGACCTTGTCACAAGCCTCCTGGACACCCGCTTGGTGCATCATAATGCCAGCAAATGGGAAACATTTGATGTCACACCAGCTATAAGGAGGTGGATTGCGCATGGACAACCTAACCTTGGTTTCGTGGTAGAAGTGGTACATTTGAACAATGCCAGCAATGTCTCCAAGAGACATGTCAGGATCAGCAGGTCGTTGCATCAAGATGATGCTAGCTGGTCTCAGATTAGACCCTTACTGGTCACCTTTGGGCATGATGGCGTGGGCCACCCGCTCCATAAGAGAGAAAAACGTCAGGCCAGACTTAAGCCACGCAAGCGCCATAAATCCAATTGTAAAAGGCATCCTTTATACGTGGATTTCAATGATGTAGGGTGGAATGACTGGATCGTGGCCCCCCCAGGTTATAGTGCCTTCTACTGCCATGGAGAGTGCCCCTTCCCCTTGGCAGATCATATGAATTCCACCAACCATGCCATTGTTCAGACGCTGGTCAATTCTGTGAACCCCAAAATTCCCAAAGCTTGCTGTGTGCCGACAGAACTGAGCCCCATCTCGATGCTGTACCTTGATGAGAATGACAAGGTGGTACTAAAGAACTATCAGGACATGGCTGTGGAAGGTTGTGGGTGCCGCTGATGCAGCAGCAAAATTAAAGGGACAAATGGAACAGAAAAAGAAAAAAACACACACACCCAACTTGACACTTTAATATTTCCCAATGAAGACCTTATTTATGTTATGATATGGAGAATTACATCTATTTTGAAAAGCTATTTATGTCTACAGAAAAAAGTGAGGAAAGATATTTTAATCAGAGAATTATTCCTTTTAAAGATTTTTAAACATATTTTAGTTGTACATTTTATATGGGTTTAACCCTCCCCCTTTCCCACAGCACATGAAGTATAAAGGTCAGATTCTTATTTTGTATTTATTTACTATTATAACCACTTTTTAGAAGAATAGCTAATTTGTATTTATATGTGTAATCCAAAACCAGCAGAAGAAAAAAAATATATAGGGTTTGTACATAATTTAAAATGAATGGTAGCTGTTTTCAATTGTGTGTATTTAAGTTGAAATGCAGAAGGGCTGTCATGGCAAAGATGCATATATCCCATTTTGCTTTTTGCAGTTCTACTGTTAAGGTCACAAGTGTAAACCCAATGAAAAGGGGCTAATCCACCCTGCTGACTCAAGATTATATTGTACAATTCTCAGGAATGCTGCAGGGTGGGCTGTCCAGGCCGTGAGAAACTACCATGCTCTCGACAGGACCCGGCTTTGCCCAGCAAGTGGAAAGAGGACGGCCGCTCCTGCACGCAGCCCCAACTGGGCCGCTAGGAAACGCCTCTCTCCCTTCGCTTCTTCCCAGCCCCTACCGGAAAGCGAGATGTTGACGCTGTTCCTCCCCTCTGAAGGCGTCTGTCCATTGGAATCCATTGTCCTGGCCAAATACTTAATAAAAGACCAGATTTCCTCCGTTTTCCAAAGCTTCTTCCTATTCACCTTTCCTAACAGTTGCAAAGAGGGGGCGCTTTCTCTTATGGAGTCAGAGAGTTCTGAGGCGGGGAACCAAGCGCACAGTTCCTACTCGGGAGGCAAAGGGGGACACACTAGTACTAGAACACCATGTTCCTGAAGCTCTGTGTCCTGAGAGAGATCAAGCTTCACTCTGTAATCTCAGATCCTTCCCCGTTTTCATACCTGTATGCCATGTTCCTGTGAAAAGATACTAATATACATGGGTTTGCATATTTTTTATTACATTTATATCCCACTGCAGTTCAGTTAAGGACTTTTAGTGGTTCACAGGTATAAACATTTAAAATGTCCACGGTAAAATGATACTGTACCCCAAGCCAATTTATGATCTCACTCAGCAGTTTCGTGTAGTTATTAAACAGGGGACTGGGGACAGAGTTGACCCTTCTGGCACCCCACAGAGAAGCAGTCACAGAGTGGGTTGCTCCTGCTACCATTAACTGGAACTGGCTTCTGAGGAAGGTGCAGAACCAGGGCCTCTGACCCCCACAGGCAGTCCATGCTTGATAGTATCAAAGGCCACTGAGAGGTCTAAGAGGAGCAGGATGGTTGCGCTCCTGTCCAGGTCACAAGAAAGGTCATCCATTAGATCAACCATCGTCATCCCTGTCCCGTGTCTGGGTCTGAACCCTGATGGGAGGAGTCCAGATAATCTCTTTCCATGCTTCAGGGTCCCCTGCCCTTGTTTTAACAAACTTCTCAAAAAAGGAAGAGTTGGAGACTGGGTGGTAGTTAACTAATACTTCTGGATCCCTGGAGGGCCCTTTAAGGAGGTGGGAGGCACCTCAGCCCCTTTCAAGGCTGCCAGCAACCTCCCCCTCCTACAATGAGATGTTGACCACTTCCCAGATCCAGGTAACTCTCTCCTCCCGGACCACCCGCAGTTGCTCGGAAGGGCAAGGATCCAGCCTGCGGGAGGCAGAGGATGTGCTAGAAAACACCCTATCCACTTCATCAGAGGGGACAGGCCCAAAGGAGTTCCAGGTAACCTGACAAGACAGCACCCCAGTCCCCTCCCTGGGGCCTGGCCATGCAGAATCAAGGCTAGAGCAAATCAAAGTTACTTGGTCGGCAAAGTGCTGTGCTACCAGTCGCAGTGGCCAGGCAAGAGCTCTTGATACTGGCTTCTTCCCAAAAGCCAAGATGCCACCCTAAACAAGGCTGCTGGACGAGAGCCTGCTGGTACAATAAGAGAGAAAGATGCTTTGCCTCTTATCACCACAGCTCAGGCCTGAACATTTGAAAGCAGATCGTTGGGTATTTGCCTGTAAACATATCCTTAATATTTCAGTTTGGCCTTCTCCAAACCCAGTTTTAGTTGTATTTGCATCGTATTGTCTATGCAGAAGGAAAGGAAACAGAGTGAAAGACATTTTTCATCATTTCTTTCCATATTTTTCCCATTAATATCCTTCCTTACCTGTATAGAGGTTGATGGTGTACATGGTTATTCTTTTATTCTCTCAACACCCTGTGAGGTAGGAAAGGCAAGACGCTCAATGTTATCTAATAAGCTTCCTGACCGAGTAGGAATTTCAGCCTCCCAATTTTGTACCAAAACCTGGCTTGGCCAACATAAATAAAATATTCTGACAAAAACTGCAAATCAAGTTTGCAAAATATTCATGATAGCTAATAAGATACAGATCGAATCTATATCTGTGCATTTCTGTTTTGCAGATAGCTTTGTATGCAATGCCCATAGTTTTTTTGGCAGAAAATTCAGCTGGCAATGCCCTTGAGTGGTCTGACACTTTTCAGCTGAAGTATCTCATACGTTTTTGGTGGGGCAAGATTGGTGTGTTTCCTCTCTTTGATAGAATATACAGTATATGAAGATTGCATGACACTGTATCTACTTCTCCACAGGAAACTGTATTTTAAGAAGAAGCTTTAAATGTTAATACACCAGGGGCTCATTTTCTACTTGTTCTGATATTTGTGTCTGCCTGGCTTCACCACCAAGATGGGGAAAAGAACATCTAATTCCTCCACTGTCAACCCAGAGCTCAAATTATTACATCTCAATTCCTTTCAGAAATATTTGTGATAGGATATTAAAACTGACATGTAGACTTCAGTGGCAGAGGAGATACGCAGCTGACCGCTTTACCACCACAATGGCCAATTTGCACACAAAATATGCATTCTATCGTAGTCACATCTACCCATTTCTGCCCTGGATTGCCCAGTATTAAGAAGCAAAAACTGCTGAATTTCAACTGAGTCCAGTCTTGCAAAAGAGACCAATGTCCCATTTTCCCCACCTATTTCTTGAAATGTGGGGCTCTTTTTCAAAGGCAATGCTGTGAGATCATTCATAGTGGTTAGCCCATTCTGGACCAAGCCAAATTCTATGGATGCTACAACTAAACCTTCCAGTGAAAGGAGAGATTGACCTTGGGAACAGTAGAAGAATAGATGGAAATGCAGAAGTTTGGATGTCAGGTTTGTTTGGTGTTCAGTTGATGAGATGCTTCGTTTTTGAACATCAGTCCTATCAAATTGCATGGTGAACTTTGATTCTATTTTAGGTACTTCACATAGGCACCATCATTAAAATGGACATTAAATGCATTGTTAATTTTATCTTTCCCACTCCACACATATGCACCAGTTTGAATCCCTGCCTCTGAAACTCCACCCCAAACACTCATCAAATATGTCCTGATTCTATGATATCTGGGTGCAGGCACTTACTAGCTTTCCTTTTTGTTGTGTTTACTACATTTTTGCCTATCCTCAGCCTGTTCTCATCAATCATGTCCCTTTATCTGAGTAAAAGGCCATTAGAAGGGTTTAAAACACACAGAGACATAAACACACCCCAAATCAGTCTGTTCGTTTGCAGCTACTGCCGTTTGTGCATGAATCAGGCTACCTTTTAAATCGATAGGACAATAATCCAGAGCAATCCCTTCCAATGCTGATAGTTCTTGAGATCTCCAATATGTGATGCTACTTCACCTGAAGAATAGGTGCCCACTGTGACTTCTTCTCATAGTCCCCTGGCTCTGCCACATGCAGCTTTAAATTCAGTCTAATTTCCTGCCATATTGTAAAGGGTGGAAGTGGGCATCGTGTTTGTAGTTACACAAATCCATGGTGGCAACTTCAGCTGGGTAAAAGGCAATTGGTGGAAGTATCAAGGCATGAGAAGGTGACATAAAAAAGCAGGCTCTATCACCAGTTTTAATGCAGCAGTGCACTGGTAGCCATTTACGAACTAAATCTTTCCTGCTTGCACTTGTGAAGCAAGCTTATAGCATTCCTTTTGTCACCCAGTTCTGCTAACAAATTTCTCTATATGCTTTTGCTCTTAAGAAGTTATTGTAAACTCCAGATACAGTGCAGGAATTGGTCCTTTATAACCTTCATCGAAAAGGCAGCTAATCTGGGCTACATGTTCTCAACATGAATCAGAAGACATTAATTGTTGATCTGGTGTTTATGTTAAAGTGTTAATTGCTAAGAAACTGCTAGTAATTATTTGCAACATTTGGCATTCATCTTTCAGTTACTTTCTTTTAGGCTGATGTTAAGCTTTGCTTCCAAATGCCCATTACGAAAACTTTGCACACAGTTACCACAGAGTTTCAGGAACAGTTTTACACTTCCTAGCAATGTCGGTCTAGCTTAATAGTTTGTTTTCATGGCTTACCAGTATAAACCTTTCTGATCCTACATATACTTTTCATTACTCATTCACTGCTTTTCTGATTCTGCCAACGAAGTAGCTTTATTTCAGCTATGTGCAGACATAGACTCCAGACATTCACAGGACAAAATGTTTTTCAACTCACATTCTTCTCTTCCTTTTTGTACCATTTTCTATTTTTGAAGTGGTTGCATGGCAGCGGAGCACGGTATTGTAGTACGTTCCTCTTGGGGCTGGCTAATCCCATGAAGCTCTCCCTAGTATTAATAGTTATCGCCCTTGGATTTTATATTTATTTATTGATGCTGTGATTTTGTATTTGTATTTTTAACCTTGTTTTTATTGTGAGCTGCCCAGGGTCCCTCGATTGGGGGAGATGGGTGGTAATACAAGTTTAAATAATAAATAAATAAATAAAATATTATAGAACCAAGTAGATGAGGGGAGAAAAAAGTCAATGATGCAGTTGTTTAGTTAAAACAAATTGCTTTTAATGCTTCTGAACTAGTTTGTAAATGGATTATTGAAACCAAATTATGTCAAGTTTTACTCCAAGGTAAGAGAGCCAAATAGGCATTCTATTTTTCAGAAAACAAATTGCAATACAACAACTATCACTAGCAAAGGTCTAACAACTGCAGTTCTATCCATCACCCAAAGAAGAAACACAAAAGCAGAAGGCAAGAAAAGGGCACATACTTGCATAAAAGGTGCATGTGCTGATAATTGTGGACAGTGGCAGATGAAGAAATAATTGCCATCGTTTAGAACAGCAATCCTCATCTGGCTGAGAGCGGTGGTTACAAAATCTACACGCCAGTTCATTCTGTAACTTCCAACCTCCTGCTCTCCTTGTTATGACCCCAGAGATTTAGACTGAAATTTCTACAGATCTTCAAAGAGAGGATACCTTCAAATGGAGAAGTGTCCATTCAATAAAGGTTCCTCCTCTCTACTATTTGACCCATGTCTGCCCTATTCTCCTCTTGGAGCCTGAATTTTGCACAAGATAATTTCCATTATTCCTAAAATCTCTCAAACAGAAAGTAGATTGTCTTCTCAGTTCTGACTCTTTCAGTGCTGCTTCTTCTGCCACTTTGAGAAGGTAGAACTCCAGACATTTCAGGTCAGACTAAGACCTAGCCACATGACTGTTAGTTTATTGGGATGGCAGAGGCCAACTTGATCACATTTTTTCAACTGAGCAGGATTAAGTAGAATGGGTCCATCTTTAAGGAATTCCCTCCAAGGAACACTGCTGGTATTCTGATAACCGGGATCTCCAGGACTGCTCCAAGACATGAACCCAAGGAGTAGAAAGGTACACCCTTTGCTGGTGATTGATACAATAATGCCATTTTACTTTTCCTCTACCCAACCCCTATTGGTAATTGCAAACTAGGATACATTTGGGGGAATAACAGCAGACAGCAGGGAACATTGCCCAAAGCATTTTCTGGGATAACATGTTTAATGGCAAGAGTTCAATTCAACAAGTTCAGTTTTCCCCAATAACTGTGATATGGCAGACTTACAATTTAATGAAGCCTTTGCTCCTAGATATTATATTTAAAAGGATCTTCTGGGAGAGCACCAAAAGGTCTTGTGTGTTGTCCTGTTGCTATCCTAAGTGAACTTGCCAAAGTGGGAACAAAGAGGAGGCTGACATATGCCTTTAAAAGTCATTGCAGGTCCTTCTGGAGTATCACTTTAAAGCAGAAAACGTTTGGCTTAAGCAACCCAGAAACAAAACAAAACAAAACAAAACAAAACAAAACAAAACAAAACAAAACAAAACAAAACAAAACAAAACAAAACAAAACAAAACAAAACAAAACAAAACAAAACAAAACAAAACACTTTGAGGCTGCTAGCCACATCATGATAAGAGCTTTAGAATATAAGGATAATCCTCAACTGGTGTAAGCCTATGCCACATTTTCTGAGCCCCCAGCCCAGCATTGCTGAACATGTGCCCTAGGGAGTCAGAAAGAGTCTTGATTAGTAGCTGACCAGAGACAAAAATTGTGCAGAACTGAAACTCTTGGTTTCAGTTTAGATCAGTGACTTCACCAAAAAAAATGTGCCATTGATGCCACATTTGAGAGGATGTATGCATGTATCAGGGCAAGTAACACACAACAGAAGTCATGTTTAACTACCAGCCCTGGGATTCATCAGAAATCTTGGACTACAATCTAATTCATTCCTAGCCTAGATGGTGAAAGCTTATCAAGATGATGATCAAGACAACTGGAATTTGAAGACCCAACTCAACATCAGGTTTGCTGATTTAATAGGTTTCATACATGTTAGATCACTGTTTCTTTAAGCATGATTTGTTGATTATCTACACATGGTTAGGCCTATGGTTAACTCACAAACCATGGTTCACAAACCACAGTGGCTGGGTTTGCACAACATACTAAGCCACAGACCAATCAGAGTCTGGCTTATACGATCTGTGAGTCAGGCTTCAAAGCACCAGGCACACGGACCAGCCATTCTTGCTCCACTTACTGAACGCCCAGCTTGTTCTTGCATCTCTTTGGTGGGAAAAAGAGGGCACTTGTTCCTATAAAACACAGATTCCATTTACATCTTTGTTCTTGTGCCTCTTCCTTCAATAGTGGGATGGGGGAAAGGAAAAAATAGACATTTTTGTGAGGAATCGATGCAGCAATTTTCACCCAGCCTCCGATTCCCACCCTGCTTGTTTCTGCTTGGTAAAGAAAGAGGACTTGCACCTGGACAAACTCGGTGCCGACTGGTGGGTGGGGCACTTCTTTTGAAAGCCGGGTTCTTTAATGGGAAAGGGGAGGGCATGCAAAGGAAAGCAAGTCACCGGCTGGGAATGAGGAGAGAGGGGTGGAGCCTGATTTACATTTGGAAGAATTGAAATTAAGTTCCAGACACCTGTTGTCAGCTCAAGGGCCATGGATACAGTTGGGTTATTGTCTCTCCCCACACCCCCTCTTTGGGTTCCTTTCAAGCAAAAGGATGTATTTCTCCCACAGGCCCTTTAAATTTACTCCACCCTCTGAAAATACTGTAGATCTGTTTAACATACAGCCTTCTCTCTCACACTCACTCACTCACTCACTCACTCTCAACTACTCCAGATTCCCACTGCTGCAAACTCCTATCTATATTAATGAGTAACAGCAACACATGTCAGCTAATATGTTCTGCTGGCAAGACCCAAGGTATTGCTTGCTTATTGTGAATCAGGAATATCAAATCCCGAGGAAAGGCACGTTGTACCATTCAAATATATAAGATATAGTTGGTTAGTCTGAGATTCCTAACATATCCATTTGTTCATGCACTCTAAAAAACACTGACACTGTACTACTGTGGCCCTCCAGAAGTTGTAGACCACAATGCTGTGTATCCTCAGCCAGCATGGCCATTGGTGAAGGATGCTGGGAAATATACCCCAGCAATAACTGAAGGACCATATGTTCCACCTCCCCTTATATAGTGTTGTGAGCTATCCTTTCTTGCTCTATCAAAAGGAACCTATTGTGATACAAAACAAACCACGCTCTTTCTCATGGCTAATTTCAGAAAGTTTGCAGGCATGCATTCCTGAAATTTGATTGGCCAGAGCTGAGTATTGAGCAGCTCTTAAAACCAGAGAAAAGAATATGACATTAGGTGGTCCATAAATAGCAACTGGGGAATCCTTTCAAGGATTACTTGTCATGGTCAATGAAAAAATGCTTAAGAATCAGATTTTTCTCAGCATCACGGAGGAGCTGTTAATAATGCAAACTGCTGAAAAGTGCCTTCACAACACTGATAGCCATGTGGAGGCCAAGTACTATGCATTTGTGGTGCATAATGTATTATGGAAAAATTGATTAAAGTAAGAAAATTACCTTTAGTTAGGAACTGTCGTGATGAACTATCTTCAGGAATGTGCTTCCCTCTTTTAAACTGGAGTAATAAATAAATTTGTGGACTCTTTGAATGAAGTTCATAGTGGACGCTAAACACCAGCATTCAGCATGGACCACTATGGATTTTCTTCACTTTTCCCCGGCCTCCACTGTGCCTTCCAGATGTTGCTGGGTTGCAGCTCCAGGCATTCCCCAACAGTGGTTAAGCTGTTAGGACTGCTGGAAATTGTACCTCGGTAACATCTGGACACCATAGCTTCCATAGCTGTTTGAAGATTTGCTTACAGTTTTGTATTAATGGCCCAACTTTAATATAGCATCAGGTTTATTTTGATGGTTCTTCTCAATAGATTCTATCAAAGGACTGAGTTTTCTTAGTGACATGGTTTGACTATTTGTACAGAGGCATCAGAAAAAAAAAGATTTGTAACTTTGCTAATAATGATTCTTTAAAGAGAAAGAGGAGCTTGGATGCATAAAACTGGAGCAGGCAAATTAACATGCATGGCTTGGAAGTGAGGTGATAAAACTTTGAATACCATAACTTAGAGAAAAGGAAAACCACCTCCTCCTAATATTTGTAAGGCTTGTGGACACTCTTTTAAAGATGCCCATAACAAGAACAAAGTCAACATATCACAAACTAGGACTAGGCTTAAAATAGAAAGGCTCCAGAGGTAGAGAAGTTTCCAGGATTTCTGTTCATTCCTCCAGTCTCTTGTTTTCCATCAGTAACAGCCAGATGCCAAATGGTCACTGCATGGGCCAAATCAGCTGTGAACCATAAGATAGGATGATCTTTGTCAGAGGGTATCACTGATTAGGAGTTTAGATGGTGGGGGCCATGTTGCTTTTGCTATGGTTAAACAGTTGGGAGTCACAAATCCATGCTGATTTATTCCATGTGAGTGGGTCATAGGGCTGTAGACCTCTAATTTATCTTCTGCCCATCTTCATATCTACACTAGGAATTAGAAACGGATGTCATTGTCTTTGAGAACAAAAATAGCAAGTAACTTATCAGAAACTCATGCAGGACTGAGTTTGAGCCATTCAGGCATTTTGGAGTAGGAATTAAGCCAAAGGCATAGGAGGCATACAATATTCTATCATCCTAATTACTAGAGTTGTTAATGCAGACATATTTTATGAGCATAGGACATCCATTTTTTTCCAGCCCTCTAAAATCAATACAGCCCCAAAAATATTTTTAACCCATTATAATATTATATGGCCGATCTAACACCAAGATGGCATCCTTCCTGAAATAATGTACAGGAAGAACCCTTATTGAGAGGGATCAAAAATCAAATACCAGTATGAGAATTTTGCATTCAGCCAAAATGGATCCACTATAAGATATCATATAAACCATTCCTATCCAAGGATCAGAGTGTCTTTATGGCTTAAATGGGGTATTTTCTGCAATTCAAAGAATCCTCTGAAAGATACCCACGGCCACTTAAATTCAGTTTTTTGCTACTTTCAGCTCCAATATGAACATTTTCTTCCCACCCTTTCACACACACACACCCCTCTATACATATAGGCATACATTCCCATACTTGTGTGAGCACAATCTCCTTAATAGCAGTTCAGAGTAATGAAGGGGCACTATAAAGGTGGGAAAATGAATAGGAAACATGCATTACATGGTAGATGGTTTAGAGAGAGAAAGACTCAGGTGCATTGCCTTGGGCTACAATTTTCCTTAAATTAGCATATTGAGAGAAAAGAAGAGAGGTGGAACAACTCTGTAGGTAGATTATATTCCTGATGCACTAGAAAGCAGGATTTTCACCTTGTTAGGAACTTTGTTATTACTTGGGGAGGACCGGAGCAAAATAAAAGTTCACATTGTTTTATCACATTAAAATCCAAACTTAAATCGATACTCCTAAAAATAGATTTTCAAGAGGTGTTGGGACCAGGTTCCAGAATTATCTGGGCATCTTATTTATTTTGAGGGTGGGGGAGATGTTAGAAGGCAACCCTCCCTTTCCTAGTTTGCAGTACCAGTCCTGTTTCCCTTTTGTAGCTATGGCACACATGCAGTATTATTGTGTTCTTGCCTGTTGAGAAGTCTATCTAGGGTTGCAGCCTTCAGACATGGACAACAGGGCAGAAACAAGTGCCAGGATTATTCCTGGACAACATTACGGCATCTACAGAACTTGGAACTCCAAGCAATATTGTTTGGTCCTGATCCAAGATTAGACAAGCTCCTTCCACTGGAAGTTTAGGTAAGGGAAATTCTTCTTTGAGCTGGGCTTGATTCCTACCAAGAAGGCTGCATGGATTCATGAACCCATCCATGCAATCTTCTTGTAACATTACAGAAGCGGGTGGCCAATGCCTTCTTTCAGGACATTTTGTTGACTTCCCAATCAGTTCTACAGCCCTGGAGGAATCCCACCCAGGTAACCCACCCTGCTTAGATTTGGAGCCCAGCCAAGGTTAGCCAGAAGCTGAGATTTACAAAAGCCCAAATGTCTTGCACGAGGACAGCCAAAGTGAGTGGCAGGGAGGGGGTTCTTGCAGTGTAAACCTAATAATGTTATTTGCAAATAGTCATTAACATTGCAGACTTTAATGGGGCTTATTCCCTAAGTAATTATGTTTTGGTTGCCACCTCTATGGCTGTCCTGCTTTCCATGGAGATTTGCCTAAATCCTCTAACCGTCTTTGGACTGCAGTGAAAAAAACTTTTGTTTGGATTGGGATTGGGTGGCTCGGTTAAGCAAATACAGGGTTCAGTTTTAATTTATGTTGGTTTTTATCAAGTAGTCAGGCAGCCTTCCAGTGTCAAGGGCCGCCTGGTTATATAAAAGGGGCAATCAAGAAGAGCGGGAAAAACTCTAGCAAGTGGCATAGCCATCACTAAATGGCTAAACCGCCCAGAGTCCCCTCTGGAAATGGGGGGAGATGGGCGGTGATATAAGTTAGAAATAAATAAATAAATAAATAAGAAGAAAGAAAGAAAGAAAGAAAGAAAGAAAGAAAGAAAGAAAGAAAGAAAGACCGTGCAGTGTCAAAAACTCAGTTGCCATTACAAAGTATCCAATGTCTGCTCTGAATTATGCCAAATTTATTCCAGAGTAAGCGGGGGGGGGGGGGGGGGGGGTCAGTCGCCTTTCAGAAATGTAAAAAACAAAACAAAAACCCTGCTGGAGAGCAAACACAATCACATTAAGAGAAATGAGCTCTAAACAAGCACAGATTGCATTTTCTTCTTCACTACAATCTTCTGGCACATGAAACCTAAGTTGTGTTAATATTGCAATTGTGAGGGGAAATCCAGACAGCTTTTTAGTGACAAAATAGGCTAATAGGACTTCTTTGGCCAAAAATGTAAGTGTTAGATCATGAATTTGGCAAATTCTACTTGAAGAGTGAATACTTACCTTGGAAATACAATGACGCATCCAGCCTACCTTGTTACTGCCACTATGGGTTACCTCAGACATGATGGTTTGAAGCACACCTACAGAATACGAGTGCAAGAATCACATGTGGCTAAATCTGAGGAAAACACAGATAATATCAGGATTAGTTGGGCTTCCTGTTCAGGGGCAAGGGACCCTCTGAGTTTACCAAGTATGATAAGTGTGAGATTATCTAATACGTTCTTTGTTTTCTAGGTCTAAGCCAGCAGTCTAGCGTTTGTTCAAGGGGGCTATGAAATCAGGTAAAACATCATCAGTTTAGGCCAGTGTTTCTCAGCCTTGGCAACTTTAAGATGGGTGGACTTCAACTCCCAGAATTCCCCAGCCAGCCATGTAATATTATCAGGAGCCTATTCCAAGTGAGGCCAATACTTCCTCTCCACAATCTGATTGTTATTGTGGCATTATTATGCAGCCCAATATGACTAGCTGCATCACATCAATATGGTTGGAACTGCCTCCTGGAAGAGTCCTTTTGTGGTTGTGGTTGTCATGAAAACAGGATTACCAAAAAGAAACAGCCTTAGACAAACAATATTTGTCCAGATTCTTTTCCCCCACCCCTTTTTATCCTGTGGGTAAAATTTTGGTTCAGACCTAACATAATTATTCCTTCATCTGGCTTGAACATACACACTAGAATGTGTGCTTCATAGTGCTGTGTAACAGTCCAATTGCCTTGTGCATTCCACAATCCATAATCTTTACAGTCCAGGGAAAGAGTTTTTCCAAATGGATCTGTTTGCATCTTGAAGACAGCCCCCAAACTTTGCTCTTTCATTTGTGGCCTTTTCAGAGGCTTCCAAGCATACTTCTCTAAACTTGATAAACTCCTACTTTTGCATGCCAAATTATAATCTCTATGATCTTTGAGATCAGGCATCTGTTATCTTTTGCCTCAGGTTTACTTTTAAGGTAAACACAAACCTAAGTGCTAATGTGTGGGGCCTTCACAAAAACAGGATCGCAACATGACCTTTCATTTCTAATGACTCCCAAAGGCCAACATTGCTGAGGTTGGATATCTGTATCAACAGAAGTGTGGGGTGTCTAATCTTGGAAGGTTTTTCCCTAGCCTAGAGTAACTGTACAGTTGCTGGTACAGGAGGAATCTTTTAGGAAAAGTTTCCATTTGTTGTTGGTGTTACAGAACCTCTCTTCTCCAGAGAAGATTTATCATCTCAGTCTTCTCTAGAGGGCTTTTGTATTGACAACACCTGCGTCATTCAACATTTGAAGAATCCTCAGCTTGAGTCATTTGGTCACCAGCAGGTGGCAACAGTCAGCTCAGATAAACAGAAAAATCTGGGGCCACATTATCTCTATTGAGAATATTAAAGAAAGTGATTCTGAGTCAAACTAGTCCTGGATTTGAAAAATCACTCGATTTAGAAAACAAGAAAGGTCTCAAAGAATAGAGATCCCCAAAATAAGTTGTTGGACCTGAGGTCTGGTAGAGGTGAACAAATCATGATAAATTTCCAAAACCCTGGGAGGTGTTCTAGTTAGACAGGGATTTTTCTGCTGTGGGGCAGGGCATCTTTTGAATGCTGCCAATCACATTCAGGAATGGGTCTCCAAGATGTCTAGGAGGCTGCTGCTAAAATAAATAAAATAAAATTTCCTTTGTGGGGATGTACAAAAATGCATTTGGTTTGTGCAACAATGGTGAATGCTAGCCTTTATTTTCAAAGCAATAGGGCAGAGCTTTCCAAACTTTTCATGTTGGTGACACACTTTTTAGACATGCATCATTTCGTGACACACTCTTATAGCAGGGCACAAGGCAGGCACTAGGACCTGCATGGAATCACAGCACGTTTGGAGGCAGCAAGGCACAGGGCAGGCACTAGGACCTGTGTGGAATCCTGGCAGGGCAGGTTTGGAGGCAGCAAGGCACAAGGCAGGCTCTAGGACCTGTGTGGAATCCTGGCAGGGCAGGTTTGGAGGCAGCAAGGCACAAGGCAGGCACTAGGACCTGCGCAGAATCCTGGCAGGGCTCAGAGGCAGCCGCCGCCGCGACACACCCAGACACTGCAGCCGACACACTAATGTGTCCCGACACACAGTTTGGAAAGCTCTGCAATAGGGAAATGTGTATCTGTGCATTATAAGCAACATGCACATCAAGACTGCAAATGCCACATTTTTTTTAATGTGCACACCTGCATTCCCCAACATACAATATTAAGAGCTAACATTACCTGCAATAACAGACCAGCAGCTTCATAGAAGGGTTTCTGATTGTTCTTGAGCAGCTAGACAATTGCAAGCAGTTTGGACCATGGCTTTTTTCCTGGAGAAGTATGTTGGCTAGCCATAAAACTTCAACAGAAATGGGAATGCTTTAAAACAGTGTTCTCATGAACATCAATGAGTTTCTTTATCTGTAAACATCTAATCTCAACTCTGAACTCTAGATACTCATAAAGTTTTCTTTCTTTGGCTTTTAGGCTCCAAGTAGAAAAAAATGCTAGTTTCAAAACTGCATGATTTACTTGTAGTCCAAACTTTAGAAATGGGATCTGTTCACCATTGCAAGTGAGCAACTGCTAATTTCAAATTACACCTACAAATTTGGCACATACTTTCTTATATTAAGATTATTTAACCAGATCTGGACTGCAAACTTCCACACAATCAATTGATGGCAGCAAAGAGTTTTCTATGTCTCTTTGCTGCCATCTCATGGTCATCCAGACCTTTGCAGCCCAAGGCTGGCCCTACCTCAATTTCACATCCATATACAAGCATGATATATTCATAGTAGAAAAAAATAAAATAAAATACAGTTTTGAGATAAACATCAGACACCTTCAAATGGCAGGGATCTCGGTGTTGTATTTATTTAGCTTTTGAAAGCTTTTCAAAGCAGATGCTGTTTTTTTCTTTCAAGCTTATGTGTAGGGCAAAAGTCCTACAGTATACTTGATCAACATCACATCATCATATGATTCATCTATTCCAAATAAATGTTGTGTTTCTTATTAGCTTGTACGTCAAGGTAAACTATGCACAAATGTGTGCAGTGAAGCCCTTGATAGAGCAGCAACAGGGTTACAATTTCTTTCCTTCACTTGCCTCTTAAAAACATTTTATGTTCCAAAGCAGAAGTCACCAGGGCTGCTTTACATGCATTGAACACAGCTTTTCTTTCTTGATTATGCTTTTATAGCTATATAGCTCAGGTGAGAGTCAGTTAAGCAAAGGCCTGTCCCTCAGACATTGCTGGACTGCGGTTCTCATGGTTTATGATTCCCAAGCATTCTGTCTGCAGTTTATGGAAGTTGTAAAGGGGTCACTATGTCACCTACTCCATTTTATCCTGACAATGTCAGGCGACAACAGATTAGGATGAGAGAGAAAGATTGTAGCCTTTACAATTACATCTTTACATGAATATGCAGTTGTGTGAAAAATTGCTTCTTAGTGTCAACCATTTATTTATTTATTATTTAAATTTATATCACCGCCCATCTGCCCCAATCGGGGGACTCTGGGTGGTTTACAATAAAATATTACTATTCAATTAATCAAGACCTGTCTTTTAAGGTGAGATGGAGTAATCTTATTAAGTGAAGAAGTTTCTGGTTTTGGTTGATACAGGCTGAACTATGAAGCACATCAGATATGGTTTACGTTACTGAGCAGGATGACTGCCCATGGGTCCTTGTATCAAAACCACTCCGGTTCTGACATGAAGTTTCTTATTAACCCTTGTTTCTCATTTTTCTTGAACTGAGAAATCATACTTATTGACATTGAAACAAGACATGATGTCTAACCAACAGTGGCTTAATGCCCAGGCTTTGAGGTTAGCCTTAGAATAGTGACTTTGGAACCATTCTTAACAGAAGCAGGAATGCAAACAACTCAATAGGTAATAAAATAAAATTGACAATGATATTTTTGACAACTCTTCTTCTGTCAAAGGGTCAATCCATCCATGATTTGAGGAAGGGTTCAGCTGTGGGCAGGGGCAATGATATTGTCTTTCTTGTGATTCCATCCTCCAGTTCTTCATTCAAGATAATAGGCTATAATTACCAACCAAATAGGGGAGTGTGTCAACCTTGAGCAGAGCTTGGAAAAGAACTATAATTAAAGTTGGACTGTATTTTTTGCAATCCATGTAGTGGTAGAAAACGTGCTCTGCAAAACAAGGATCCCAGGTCAATCCCTGGAATGTCCAGGTTAATCTGAAGTCAATTCTAGCTAAAACCTGCTATTAGTTAACATAGAGAACATCAAGGTAGATTAAGATTTGAGGGACACATAGATGCCACTTTCAACACATCCAGGGGTGTTTTCTAGAAGAGGAAGCAAGCAGTTTGAGTGTATCCCACTCCTATCTTTCCAGTGCATTTCCACAGTTGTCACCAGTATTTCCACTAGCCTGTCCTCCTGATTTCCCAGTGTCCTGTACTGCCATGGCTCTTCCTTCCCAATCAATAGCATGCCTCTATTTGCTTTATATGTTTTTGCTGGTCTAATAACACAACTGGAGGCTACTGTAAATACTGAACCACCCACCCTAAAATGTGATTGTACAGTGCAGTTACTTTCTATTGTTGCTGCATTTTCCCGCAATACAGCAAAGCTTTAGAAATGTTCCCAGTACCTATTAGCACCCAAGTGATTTATGTTCCTTATGGCTGTTAGAGATTTCTCTCCCCTTCTCTAATCAGGATGTATTGTCTGAATTGCAGCTCCATTTCCTTTCCTCTCTCCCCTTTGTTTAAAGTTCATTCATCCTGCAGTCAATCTGTTTTCTCCTCTTTCCCCTTCTATTTGTTAATCTTCCTACTTTTTCTTATTAAAAGTAATTGCCCAACAATGTGAAACTGTTGGGAAGGGGAGTGGGATGGAAGAAAGAGGGTCAATTAACTTCTTAATAGGGTGAGAGACTCTGCTCTAGGGCATCAGCAATTCACTTCTGAATTGGTCGAGTAGAGCTGTGGCTTGCATAATAGCTTCTCCCAAACTGTGGGCAGCAAAAGGCTTTATCTCACCATCCATTGCTCTTTGGGATGCCCTAGAGTCAAACATACTAGGTTGCCTCTCAATTCCTTTAAATACAAGCCTCACTTTCTTTTTAAAAACAACCAAATAATATACAGTGGTCACAAAATGGAGTAGGACTAGGACTGATGATACGGACGTAATAGAGACTTGTAGCATCTTAAAAGATAAATGAATTCACTGGCACATGCTAGGGGACTCTGGTCCAGGACAGTTACACGTTCATGGATCAGATGCCAATAATTTATGCTATAATGGGTTAGTCTTAAGCACTACCAGACTCTCTGCTTTTCCTTCAATGAAACTTCTTAACAGCAAGAAGAGTTTGAGGTGGAATCAATTATCCAGGGCAGTGGTGGGCTCCTCTGGCTATCTTTCAGCAGAAGCGAGACAGCCATCAGTCTGGGATGCTTTCATTTGGATTCCTGTGCTGAGCAAGGGCCTAAATTTGATTGATTGATTGATTGATTGATTGATTGATTGATTATGTGCCATCAAGTAGTTTTCGACTCCTAGCAACCACATAGATTTTTCAGGGCCTAAATGGCTCCTATGAATTTGTGAGCTGTTGACATGACACCCTGGGTTGGGGGAAGTTAGTACCTAATGTGAACACCCTAATCAGTACAAATAACCCAAACAGCTACCCCAGAAGGGCTACAGTTTAGCATACAACAGTCCTGGGTCTGCTTGGGACTAAGATTATTCTCCCCAGTTAGCTGTTTCCCTTCTTATGAAGGGGTGGGGGAGTGTATGCAGAGAAAGCCACAAGTAAAGCTTGACCTCTCTGGCCTAGCTCAGAATAACAGTGTTAAAGAGAGAGGAGGAAGGAATGTGCATTTGGCTGGCTTCCCTGGGTTAAAGTAGATAAATAAGAAAAAAGATGGTTCCTTCCAATTTGTCTCCAGAGCTACCTGCCATTCTGCTGAAAATAATCTTTCCATACATTGTGATAACCCGCACTCCAACAATAAATACAGAAATGTCAACGAAGAACTTAAAACAGCAACGATAAAAGTTATTAATTTTCTAAGTAATTTTTTCAGGAACTAAAATGTTTTTTATAATTGCAGAGAAATACAGGCTTCTTGAATCAGAAAGAATACAAGTCAACGTTTTATTTAAAAATACTGACTATGAATAATGGAGATCAGATACTTTTGATCACACTGAGGCTATGTGGAATAGAAAGAGAATGTTTCTGGTGTAAAGGGGGTGATAGTTCCAATAATTGCGTTTTAAATTAAGCGCAAGAAAGTTCCATGATCACGCATGGAAAGAAATCGAGCAAAAGCAACTACTAAGTTTTTTGACATTTAAGATAAATATTTATAAGTATACAAAGTGTATGAGTCACCACAAACCAGTGGAAATATGTCATCTGGCCTTAACTATTGAAATGTCAGCCTCACTGCATGAATACTTTCTGGTTCAGATATGGTATGGGGAACATACTGCCTTTCTGTTTTCTATGTTTGGTTTTACCTAAATAACAGTGGTTAAGAATCCTGCTCTTGACACAATATCCTCTGATGTTCAGATATTTAATTATGTCAACCTGTTCACTACAATCTGTTTTCTTACAGGTACACGAGCAATCTGGCCATGATCTATTTGATTCTCCCGATTTTAATTTGCTGCTTCTTTAAAATAGTAATGATGATGATGATGATGATTATGAAAGATGCTTTCTTAGGATAAGTCCAATCTTAATCTTATACACAGGCTCATAGAAACTGTTGAAAGTGTTTTGTTTTTTTTAATCTTCCTTGGGTTTTGATCTCTCTCTCTCTTTCTCTCTCTGCCTTTGAAATGGAAGTAAACTCCTGCAGGGTGCTCTGTGATCATTTTCTGGGTGTAGTCGCATGCTTTCACTTCTTGCTGTAGGTGAAATGGCTCATGAGCAATTGCATTAACTCTGTAAGCTCAGCCAAAGAACAAGAGCGCGGCTGAGGATTCCCTTGACACCTGACTTTAGGGCCTGACTAGGTCTATCTAGAAACCGATAACATTCAGGTGTCCAAAAATGCAGGTAACAAAATATTGTACATGATATGAAGAGAATTGTGGTCAGGAAACAAATTTTGCAAGAATTGAGGGTGGTGGTGGTAGTAAGGGGTTGCATGTCTCAGCTTAGCAAACTGTTACCAAAAACAAAAAAAAATTGAGTTAAGTTATGTAGCTAAACTTCAGAGGATCTAAGCACCATGAGCACTCTAACTGCATCTACCTGCCTATAACCTGTCAATACAATGGCAAAGTAACACTATGCTGAGCCAGGAGAGCTTCCAGCAGATCTCATTTGCCTGGGCACCTGTGTGCTGATTCATCAAGCTTTAGAATCGAGGCATAAAGCATCTGGTTAATATTAATCACAAGGATGTTCCCATTGATATTAAATTCTAGTAATACAACCTCTGAGTGATTAAGAGGGCCAGCCCTAGGGGGTGGTGAAGCTGGAGACTTGCCAGGGCCCTAAAACTGGCAACCGACCAATTGCTCCAAAAGGGCGACTTCGTGCTGCTGATTAGAGGCAACAGGAGAGAAACTGTGGGTTGAATATCACCCCTCTCAGGCTGCCTTGCCTGAAGGCTCCCTGAATCCTAGATCTGGGGCTGCTGGTTAATGAAAATCAACCACTGAGTTTTGAAGGCGTACTTAATCCACCAGCCACAGATTTCTGTTGTAAAGCTATTTCAGTAATGCATGATGGGTGATTCTTAATAAGTCCTTTCACGCAGAATGCACCCCAGGCCTAAACGTGTGCCAGTAGCATAGTTTTAAAACTTGAGTTATGTGAAACTTCCAGTTTGGGGGAAAGGGTCAGAGCTCCATTGCCGAATCTGTGTTTTTGAAACAGAAGGTTCAGTTTTGGCCATTCCAGCTTTAAAGTAGCAGAGGCTGGGAGAGAATTGGGCTGAAAGCAGAAACAGCCATTGTTAGTCAGCAGTGACCAGTCTTCTCCAACCTGATGTCCTCCAAATATCTTGGAGAGCAGCTCCCATTATGGATGAGGTTTATAGGAGCTGGAGCCCAAGGACCTAGCTGTCAGCCTTACTAGGTAGACCAGACAGGAAACACGACCAGATGAGTTAATTCTATTTTCTTGTAAAGCTACATTAACAGAATCTTGCAAGTCTGAAAGTACAAATCTCCCGCCGTCTCCTTTACAGCCTGATAAACTAGGGAGGGTCTCTTCTGAGCCTCTTGCCCCACCCCAGCTGCGGGCTATGCTGTCTCTTATCTGATCATTCCCTAGGCAGCATTTCTTGGCCCATTCTCCCAAGGTCTTTCCCACATGTATCATTATACCAGTCCAGGTCAGGAAAGGCTGGGGGAGACAGCCTAGGCTAGGTGGACCAAATGCAGTCTAATTCATATGTTCTAGAACTTTCTCTCATGGGGGAAAAAAACCTGACATTACTGTATATCATAAAGACAATTATCCACAGTAGCAGGTGTGTCATTTTCACAAGGATTTTCTAACACACAGTAGTTTGTCTACTAGCATAAGTGTGCATCATTCCCCCAAACCCTGAATTGCTTGCTACTGCTCCCTTCAAACTTTTAAGGAGTTTGCTACTGCATTTTATTTATTGGTGGGCTCTGCTCTTTCGTATTAATTTGGTTAACATATTAATTTGGTTCACATATTAACGTATTAATTTGGTTCACATACGTGCTACATCACAATGTAGCATAATGTTTGCTTTTGGCCTAACGTTCCATCCTCAGGCACTGAATATTTGTCTGTCTTGCAGACCAAATTGGAAAGAAGAATTCTGCTAACCTGATAAGGACCCAGTGCTAGAACTCTCCAGTAGCTGGCCTTCATCTATCAATGGATTTGGGGAGGATTACCAATGGATCTCTTCTTTTTTCTTACAAAGTCCCCAGTGTATAGAATCTCTTCAGCCCCCAATCAGGTTTGATTCTGTTTTTTGAGATTAGCCAAGGTCAGGTAGGTACTACTACATATTGTGAATGGGAAACAAATACTTGTTAAAAGGGGAACGGTAAGGAAATAAAAATGACAAAGGAAGGAAGCTAAACAAATGACAGTGGACTCTATCCAGTAGTGACTTTGTTCTACTGATAAGATCTTCCACTTGTGTAAGGTTGAGCACCAACTTTTTGGCAAGTTCCCCCAATCCATTGCCGTTAATTTATGTCCAAAGCAGGGCACAATCTGCTTTTAATACTGAAGATGTTTTATACTGGTAAGAGGAGCTGATGTGGCATTCTATTATGTGCAGTATGGCCCAAATGAGAAACATGTGAGAGAAGCAATAGATCTTTGTAGGTTCAGCACAAAACTTGTTTTATTTCCCCTGCTATACCATTATGTCCATACTGTACTAAATAGGGCTTGGCCGTAAGACACATTGAATTGTTAACAATTACTCTATTAGGAATCAATTAACCCCATACAATCTTAACAGTATGATTTAAGCATAAAAAAAGATCAGAATTTACTGGCATGGGAAAATCAGGTAAATGGACAAGTCAGGGAATGGGGCGTTTAATCTACTTATTCTCAGAGGTTAATTATCTTATTATAGTGGGGAATCCCTGGAATCCTTAAATATAAATAAATAAATAAATAAATGTATGTATGTATGTATGTATGTATGTATGTATGTATGTATGTATGTATGTATGTTTTTCCTGCCATTAACAAAGAATCTTGGGGCTTTTCAAAATAAATATCTTTTTATGCCAGAATACAAAAACAAATAGATAAAATGTTAGGCATTGGTTAAATGTCAAAAGAGAGATTTGAACATTTCATATTGCTATTTGGGAGGAATCAGGAATGAAAATCGGATGTTAATGTCTCTAAAATAATAGGCACAGAAACCCACCTAATATAAATTGTCTACAAGGAAATACTCATCTGTCAGCAGGACGGTTCCAACTTTGCTTTACATATGTGTGCACTGCAGGAAGCTTGGAAACACCAATGATTTTTTGGCACACTGGAGCTCACACTTGACTCTCTGAAACATAACTCATTTACTCTTTGAAAGATACTATGATAAATGT
The DNA here is from genome assembly GCA_023362775.1 of Charina bottae. Taxonomy (NCBI): domain Eukaryota; kingdom Metazoa; phylum Chordata; class Lepidosauria; order Squamata; family Charinaidae; genus Charina; species Charina bottae. The sequence goes on along the minus strand of JALMGJ010000063.1, from coordinate 1,834,872 downwards.
TCACATGTGAGACAGAGAAACTTCAAAGTTCGTTCTGTTTTTTTCAACCTTTGAAGGCACAGGCAACCGGAAGTAGCAAGATTAGCATCTAGGTTTTAGCTGACTGGTTGAAGAGACCACCCAAAGTTTTTTAAAAGGGGGTCCATATCTTAGAGGGGTAATGAGAAACTGATTTCCATTACAAGGAGGCTTTTCTATCCCCCCACTCAATTCCATTTCAAATTGGATAGATGCCCAACACAAAGGTACCTCTATTTACATTCTTACCCATGCATAGGTGCAACAGGTGAGCAGTAGAACCAAAAACACCATTCTAAGATAGTGAGCTAAGCTAATTGTGGAGTACTCAAAATTTGTGATAGATTTCACTTTTCAGTATAGATCAGCAAACTTTCCTAAATGCAGGACGGACTGGTGTGACCAACTCTGATTTCAGCCCATTTCCCTTCAACTGTTTCATCACTGCTATGTCATTAAACTGGCAGGAAGCTCAAGAGATGTGTGGCTGTTTATGTAATGCTATATACTGTAAGTGCTAAAACTTTCTTTTCAGTGTGGATTTTTCAGGGAAAACACAGAGCTGCTTGCAGTATGGATTTTATTCAAAAAACCTATCTACATGAGTATTAGCTGAAAGGGGAGCTGAACATGGAACTCAATTTTCAGAAGCTGCTGTGCACTACTAGGCTACAAGTATCTGCCTCAGGTGAAAAGTCATCCAAACTGAAGCATTTCCCCAGCAATCAAGTACTATTATCAGGTTCTAGAATGATCCCCCCTATTGAGACTGGCTGTTGGGTCTCCCTAGAAGGAGGTCCTCTAAAGACTTCCGCTTGTGACTAGGGCAGAGCTTTCCAAACTTTTCATGCTGGTGACACACTTTTTAGACATGCATCATTTTGCGACACTTTCTTACAGCAAGGCGTCATTTTGCGACACACTCTTACAGCAGGGCACAAGGCAGGCACTAGGACCTGCACGGAATCACAGCAGGTTTGGAGGCAGCAAGGCACAAGGCAGGCACTGGGACCTGCGTGGAATCACAGCAGGCTTGGAGGCAGCAGGGCACAAGGCAGGCACTAGGACCTGCGCAGAATCCTGCCAGGGCTCGGAGGCAGCAGCAGCTGCGACACACCCAGACACTGCAGCCGACGTGTCCTGACACACAGTTTGGAAAGCTATGGACTAGGGTGATGCCTGAGCTACAAGAACTTCCAATGTTTGGTGTATTTCTGTGTTTCTCTCAATTATTATTCTTTAGCTCAGTTCTCAATTCACCTTTAATAGTTCTCCTCTGGCAGAGACTAGGGAAGAATTATTAGGACTACTTTGACTGAGTTACATTTAGCTTAATGGATGCCATTGTAAGAGTGTTCTGCAATATGCACAGTGTCCATGTCTGAATAGGCTCAGGATAGCTTATATATATCTATTAATCAAATTTATATGAGTGATACAGCCTTTGTTTTGGAACTGACTGGAACTGAACTGACTTGTCAATATACTTCTGTGAACAATAGAGGTAATGCTGGGAAGGAAAAAAAAGGCGATGCTTTCTCTATTTCCATCAAGCATAGGTATGTCAATTATATGGACATTAACCTCTGATTTCTGTTTAACATGCAAATAGGCATGTAATCCATTCCTACAGTTTTCACAATTCCTTGTTACAATTCCTTGCTAGAGGATTTCATTATGCTGAAGACAGGGCACCCTTAGTTCAACCAAGTTCACTTGTAGTAGGCCACATTTTGTGGCCAAGGATCATATTTAATGGGGGGCAGGGGAGAAGGAAGCACATCACACATGGGGGCAGGGTGGAGTTTTTTGGGTAGAGTTCTTTATTTTTTAACCACAAAACACTTACTTTAGGGATTAGGTTACTGTTTTTATCTGTTCCCATCTCAAAGTGATCAGAGAGGATTCTGCCGGCCATGAAGGGAGGACTCAAAACCACTGCATGCAGTCCTATGGATGTCAAATTCTGAGGCACGTCATACAGAGACCAAGGTGGTTCACCAGAGATTCATTGCTCTAGAGTCTTAACCGTTTGTTATAATCCAAAATGGTTCAGCTCTCATCTATATTGAAATGTGACTTAAAGCATCTTCCTATAATGAGAAGTCTCAGCTGGGGCCTTTTCACTCCTTGATCATGAAAGGAGGCACCAAGGTGTTCCTCCCCACCCCCAAATCTACCTGAAAGTTATTTGTGAACTTGGTGGCTCATTAACAAGCACTGTTCTGAACCCCCAGTTCAGCAGAGAGTCCCTGAGGGGGCCAAGGAGGTGCTGTGTGAAACCCTGCAACAAATGGGAGGCAGGTATTGCCTTCGGGCACCGACTGACGGGAAGACCAGGCGGCAGGCAGCCTGGGACTAGCAACTCAAAGGCTGAGAGCCAGACTAGACACGCCTTGTTCCTGGCAGGAGATCAGCAATAACTCTAGACAACAGGACAGCAGGGAAGTCGGGGTGGGGGGCACATGACTTAAGCAGCTTAGTTACACTGTGGCAAACTAGCCAGGTGGCCAGGCATAAAACTGGCTTTTAAAGTAATTGAACATATCTACACTTTGTAAAAGTAAAACAGAAATATAAGAACAGCCCAACTGTTTTACCCTAAAGTTCCTTTTCCAGAAGCTAGCCAGGGGGTTCTAGGAGGTCCAAGAAGCAAGGCATGAACGCAAGCACGGGCCTTCCTCTGCCGGGGTGCCTTCCTGTCCCTGCAGAGAAAAGTTCCCTGCAGCCAAACAGCCAGCGACAGCCCTTCCCAATCCCCGTTTTGCAAAACCAGAAGGCAAAATGCCAGCGTAATTGCTTGGTTTGGAATTATTGTCCAGCCTTCTTCTTTCGGAGTAACATTTTGAAGCTAACCTGCCAAAGGACTTTTGGCTAAGAACGGAGCTTCCAAAACAGAGCTACTTCAGTGTATTGAAAACTATTAAGTAAGAACAAAACAAAAAGATTCAGGATTTCGCATGAGAAGAATGGGCTGAAGGTCTGTGCATTTGTCAACATCTGGAGCAGTCTTCCCTGGGCCATCTTCTGTCCAAGTTATAGTTTGATGTATTTCAGCGCTGTGCTTGTGCGTGGAGAGCCTGGCATGTAAAATAGGGAGCTTCTGGTAGCCTTTTTCAGCTAGCTCAGAACTGATACACCTCAACCAACATAGCTGGGATTAATTACAGTCAGACAGCTGGCTGTCATAGATGAAAGGCATAGGCCGCATCCAGAATCTATGCAGCCTTTCTTTATAGCGTTTCTAACATTAACTTTATAACATTGATCAGATGCATATCCTAGCTCTCCTCTAGGAGTTCAAGGAGCTATACATGGCGCTCTCTCCTCCAGCTGTAGCCCCAAAACAACCCTGTAGGCAGAGAAATAGGAATTGCCTAAAATTGTCCACTGAGTTTTCATGGCTGAGGAGGGACTTGAACCTGGAGCAGTCTAAGCCCCGACCCCCCAGGTGGTGACGCCAAGGTGTGGAGGAGGGTTAAAAGGAGGGCTAAAACAGTCAAAATAGTGGTCATGACTGTGTAATAGAAATTACGCTCCTTTTGGCACGTAAAGGCACAGGGGCAGGGCTTCAATCGCAACTGCCATCTTGACCTTTTTGACCCCCCTCTGGTGGGTAGCCCTGCTGAGGTACATGCCAAGTTTTCTTCCATACCTTTTTTTTAAATTAACAACAAAAACAGGATAGGAAACTAGCATACCTGACTTAAGAATTACCCACCATTTTTTTTGCCATCTGCCAAATGAGTGTTTTGTGGCTGGCCACACCAACCATAGCAATTATTTTGCGAGAGTACCCATAACACGCTTTCAAAGTTTCTGTGGGGCCTCAATTCTTTGGATGATAGTGATTAAAGTTTTTAATCCCAAAGGATGGAGTGCACTGCCTTATTTATCCTTGTCCTTTTAGTCTAGATAGGGTCAGGCTGGCCCTCAAGCCCATGGTACACCCTTGCAAGTTACTGACATAGAGCATTGCTGTTCCCTGATATTATACTAACATGCTCTTCCCTTTGTTAGATTGTCTTGAGAGCACTGCACAACATATACAGTTTTGATGCAGTTTGATGGCACTCTCCATCAACAGTCACACTGTCCCTTCCTAGAGCAAATGATCTTGGTTGGTCACATGACACTCTCCCATTCATTCACAGCACACACAGGAGAAAGTTGCACTAATTGGCCCCACCTCCTGTAATACTATGTAATACTATGTAATACTCCTGTATGTAATACTGCTGTAATACTATGGGGGCGTGGTCTGTAGCTTGAATCATGTCAACTGGATTTCTATTTTCTCAGTGGAAACATTTCGCTCCTTATCCAAGGAGCTTCTTCAGTCTGAGCAAAGTTGGTAAGGGAATCCTAAATATGTTTCTAGGTAGCTGTGTGACCTTACACCTGGGGCTAGGTCATGGTTATATTGAGATGTTATTTTTAAGTCCTTTTATATTTATTTTAAAAATAACATCTCAATATAACCATGACCTAGCCCCAGGTGTAAGGTCACACAGCTACCTAGAAACATATTTAGGATTCCCTTACCAACTTTGCTCAGACTGAAGAAGCTCCTTGGATAAGGAGCGAAACGTTTCCACTGAGAAAATAGAAATCCAGTTGACATGATTCAAGCTACAGACAATTCCACCTGGATGACTGAGAACCTTCATAGACATATGGGGGCGTGGTGGCTCAGCGGGCAAGACACCAGGCTTCTCAATCGGAAGATCGCAAGTTTGGAGGTTCAAATCCCTAGTCCTGTGTGATGGAGTGAGCTCCCGCACTAGCCCCAGCTCTTGCCAACCTAGCAATTCGAAAGCATGCAAATGCAAGTAGATTAATAGGTACCACTTCGGTGGGTAGGTAACAGTGTTACACGTGCCAGCCACATGACAGTGGAAGCGTCTTCGAACAGCGCTGGCTCTTTGGCTAACAAACAGAGATGAGCACTGGCCCCTAGAGTTGGACACGACTGCACAAATGTGCGGGGGGAACTTTACCTTTACCTACCTGTAATACTAGCCAATCAGGATTCCCCGAAGAAGTTATGTGCATATCATTAAAGCTATGTGGCTATCCCTTACTTGGTGTTTTGGGTAAATGGTGGAAGGTTCATATGATTTTCCGTGGTCTTTCAAAGTAGCAGAAGCCAGGCTGCTCTGACAGTCTTGACCGTCTGTCAATCCACTCTGACAGTGGATTGGGATATAGAAGAAATATGAGGGACTCAGCTACAGCCAATGCCACTATCTAGGAAGAAGCACAAGGCCATCTGCCATGACTAAAACAAGTCTGCCCCAAGCTGATGTCATCCAGATATTTTGTTAGGGATGGCATCCCCCAGAATTCTCAGCTAATCTTGCAAAATAGCTGGGAATTCTCAGAGCTGCACTGGAGCACCGGGGTGAGGAAGTTTGCTAGAAGTCATCCTGCATTTTAGATGATCTCACATTAAGAAATAAGGAAGCAGAATAGTGTTTGCTTCACCCCAAGATAAAAGATAATTTCATATATTTATTCCCATCTCTGTGACTTCAGGTGATGAGTTGCTTGTATGAAACATTCACCACAGACCAGATATGAGAAAGAAGGCATATCCTTCCGCAAACAGCTTTCCGGGGAAGTAGCTCACATATTCCATTTCAAGTCAGCAAGAGACCAATTACTGACTGATGGGACACTAATGTGTCATGTGTGTGCAGCTATGATTCAGCATGACAAACCTCATGACATCAGAACAATGACAGAGGGAAGGAAGTCCCCGTCTGGTAAGGTTTCAGTGGGAAATGTCTGGGTCACTAGGCCATCCTCAGGGTCAAGAATCAAGGACTCTCTGTCAAGCTGTTTCCTGGATTCTTAGCTAACCTGGCAAAGCTAGTGTGACATTTGTAAAATCCTATCCGCAGCGTGTAACAAAATGAAAGTGGGAGAAACTCAGTTGGTGCTTCCCCTGAGGAACTGATTGCTAATGTCTGTCCCTTCTCGTTATACCATACCTTGCAAATGCAGTTCAGATTATGTATGTATTTAAAATATTTCTAAACTGCTTTTCATTGCAAAGAATCCCCAAACGTGAGGCAAGAATGTAAACTATCTGGCAAAGGTTCTTTGCATTAGAAGACATCACTGGAGATGGGGTAACCACAGGGTTATCAGGGGGTGGGGGCTAGGATGGCCACCAACCTACGAACACAGGGTGGCTACCAACTACTAATTTATACACAGGGAGGGCTCTCATTTTGCCTCCCCCTGGCTAGCAACTCTTCCTTCTGAGCAGCTAGGTTAGGAATTGGTACCGTCTATCTGGTCCAGGAGACATAACCGCTCCCCCAGCACTGAGGCAATTGGAACCCCTTCCATTTGCCCACCCCCACAATGCACCATGATCTACCCCCATCCTCATACTCTGACTCACAATTTTTTACTGAGCAAGACTCAGTGTTCCATTTGAAACCTCTACTTTCCCGCCCTGCCTCCCTGCTCCATCCCTTTTAGGAGGCATTCAGTGAAAATATTTGTTCTCTCCGGCCGCAGTGTGATTCATATCTTTTTTTTAAAAATTACTTTCCTAAATCCAGGCAAGGCAGGTCTCCCTTTTCCCTGCTGGATTGTTTCATGCATTTATTCATTATTATAACTTATTTCTAGGCGGTTTTTTTCCCTAGAAACATAATAAATACATTATATACGTTCAACTGTTTAACTTGCATTTTTTTCATCCATGGTTCCCAATACTGTGTCTATAAAACTAAACAGGTACAGACCTGTAAGCACACACATGAAGACAGTGATGCTATGATTGTTAGTATACATAGGTTTAATTAACCTAAACAGGTAAAACAACAGTGGCAGTTGGGTACAATGAAGAACGGCTTGAACAAAAATAATCATCTAAAAAATAATAATAAAATAAAAGATCAGACCCTAATCTGCTCTCCAAATGCACACCTAAAGCATCTTTATTCCCTTGCAATAAACTGCAAAAAAGTGCACCCTCCAAAATACTCTGAAGATGAAGATGAGTAATTGCTATAATTTGGGACAGATCTTCGTTGCAGTTCCTCATACAGAGAAGGGACTCAGGTATGAGAGAATATGCACCATGAGATCCTTAGACCCAAATCATTCAGGGCTGTAAAACCACTGCCCTGAATTGAGCATGAAACAAAGTAACGATCAAAGAAATGGATAAAAATATATTTTAGGGGATCTTAGTGGCTGAAACCTGTCAGGAGATTTACATTTTTGGATTTAAGATATGGACATGGTGGTTTATTATTTTTTTTAATCTAGTGAGCCTTTTCTTCCCCATTAGCTAACCAAATGCAAATATCAAAGACCAATAATTGCCCCCATCAGATAATGAATCAATCAGATAATGAATGTTACAGCCATTACTCTCATATCTTCTAAATACATTATTGCAAGGCCTCACCCTGAAATATCAGGCTGTTATCAAACAGTCTTTCTTTGCACTGAACATTGTTTTCTTCCTTACTTTATACTAATTCAAGAGAAAAATTACAATCCTAGGCACACCGACCTATGAGTAACTTCCAGTGAGTCTTGGGCTAACTGGGCAATTTTGTGACCCCCATTTCTCTTTCAGAAAGAGATGAAGCAGAACACATGTATTGAGAAAAGGGAGAAAGAAATGTTGGCACACATTTTTAAGGCTTCAGCAATGACTGAGAAAGGACTCTGCTGAAGTCAATTCTCAAATGATGGTCAGGGAGGTAAATGTGGGACCACATCCACAGTCCCCACCTTTCCACCCCCTCAAATGTTCTAAACTTGTTTTTTATTCTTGATAGTCCGTGATTTTGTGCTTGATAGTAACTGTCTCTTATTATGTTCCCTGGGGGTTTCCTGGACTCAGGAGATAAAAGAGAATATAAGGCAGCTTTGGGGGAAAAAACAACCAGAAGGATCTGTTCCTCAGAGTAGAAGGTGGATTTGGTTTTACTTGACAGAGGACATTTGCAAGCTGGTAGTTGCATGGATAGGAGAAAAAACATTCAAGCAAACCTGAAAATGAGCTATACTGAGAAGAAAGTAATGTAATACTTTCAACAATAGAAGTCTAAGATGGTGACATTGATGAGTATCTACATCAGTTTGAAAGCCCTACTTGCATTGGACCCATACAGCCTATCTTTTCCTTCACCTTTCCAACAGAGGACTGTGGTGGGATTGTGCCCCCTGAGAACAAACAGTGCTGGAAGCTATGACTCTCAGCTATAGCAATGGCTGCCTTGGGAATTCCGTGGCTTCCCGCTCCAAGATGATGTCAGGGCCCATATATGGCGAGAGAGATGGTGATGCTATGCACGCTTCCTGACTGACAGCATATAAATGACATCAGCATAGAATTGGTGGATTTGGCTTGGAGGTACATCCTTTGAAAATCCTGTTTTAAAGAGAAGAATAACAAATGAGGTAGAACCCAAGATGTTCTCCTGCAGATGTTCGTTCCACAAACCGTTCAAGAGGCATTTAGTTTCAACTTTGCTGAGTTTCCTAATTCAGGATAATGTTTGGCATTTGTGGTAATGTTTGATTACTGAATTTACTACCCTAAAATAAACCTTTGATGTTAATTATTTTAAATATTGTAAGGACTGAAACACAGGTACGCATGGTAGGTCTTTATTACCATCAACATTAATTTGGGTTAGAAGTTAACATTTTCACTTAAGGCAATGTTGCACTCCCTGCTAAGACTCAAACACCTGCATGATGTCTCATTTATTTAGTTAAATCAGCTCCTAATTTCATGAGCCAGTGCTCCCAAAGGTTGTCTTTGCGGGCTCTTGATCTTTTTTCATATTTTAGAGTCTGTTCAGTGACAAATTTATTCAGTACTCTTGTAGTGGGATCAACAACCAAACACAAAGAGCTTCAAACATAAATAAAACCATGCGCTGCAATATATGCTCCTCAAAGAAAATGCAACCAAGTGACTATGTAAAAGAACTGGATGTGTATATTTTGGACTGGCCTATGAAGGCATGAGCCAGTTTGGTGTAGTGGTTAAGGCATCAGGCTAGAAACCAGGAGACTGTGAGTTCTAGTCCCACCTTAGGCGCGAAGCCAGCTGGGTGACCTTGGGCCAGTCCTTCTCTCTCATCCCTAGAAAGGAGCCAAGGGCAAGCCACTTCTGAAAAACCTGCCAAGAAAACTGCAGGCACTTGTCCAGGCAGTCTCCAAGAATCGGACACGATTGAACAGATAAAAAATATATATGAAGGCATAGCTCAATCAACAATTGGAGAAACTCCCAATTATCTTGCTTGTATTTCAGGGGTAATAGTGAGTAGGAAAAAATGTTGCATTTTTTCCTAACAGTTTTTATTCAGTTTGATGAGACAGAAGCTGCTTTAGAAATGTATTTCAAACCACAAGAAAATTTCAATGAAATTTCCATAAGTGAAATATGGTGTTCTTGTGCTTGTGTCGTTACCAAGTGGTCAAGGAATGTCTGTCTGAATGTCCTGACTTTCATTGTGCAACTATATCTCCAGATAGTTGCATCCTCCCTGGTTTCCTATGTTCAGATTAAACCATGGGTCTTTTCAGATTATAAGTGTAGGCATCTAGGAAGGCTTCAAAATGATAAATAGTTGTGTACAAACCCAAGCAATGCTAGCAGAAGTCCCATGGTTTATTGAAGGTACCATCAATAAAATAAGCTACAAAAACACCAAGATAAATTTAAAAGAAATTCTTATATACTCTGAGAACAAGGGATAAAAATAGGAGCATGTTTTTTAAGGGCAAAAAGTTTGGAGAAATAGCAAGGCAGACGTGGGCATAGTAACTTGATGGCACATGATCAATCAATCAATCAACTGTTGAGATACAGGGTGGCTTCCTACTTATTCAGTGGAACACCATAGGAATGGTGGGTTGTTCATTATGATTCTAATGGCCCTCAAAATGCTGCTGCCAGCTCTCCATTTCATTATTTTAAATACTGAGAGGCAAAAGAACTCTCATACATAAGTAATACATCGAATGGTGAGGTAAGAAGATGTATTTCTTCACCCTCCAGACCCATATCTTTCAGCTGGCCGAACCACACACAATCTCAGAAGCACAAAAAAATGAACATGGCAGCGATTAGCTAAACCAGCCCAGCATATTCCTTTAAATCACTACCATACACTTTGGGAACCCTACTTGGAATTTGGCCTCAGAAACCACACAAAGCAAACTGACTACATTAAATCATTACACAACCATTTTACAGGCTTCAGTCTTTCATAACAGGTGAGACAGTGGGCTAGATCCTTATCAGAAAATGGGCACAGCTCCATCGATTGCAGTAGAATCATGCTTGCATACCGCAACCAGGTGCTGAGCCAAATTCCATCTGCAAGAGAAGCAGAAATTGAAGTGTTACTGTCATCTCCCTTCAAGCCTTAAGAAAATAGCTTGAACCACATATTGCAGTAGAGCTTCACAGAGCTCCTCTTCACAAGTCGTTCAACAAAGCCCTTGGAGACCAAAGTGCTGAAACAGCACTTATGTAAGCAAGTCACACACTTCCACACTCAATCCAGTTTTACCAGCATCATACCTACTTTCCAGATAGTTGCTGGTTCATAAAAAGTTTGGATCAAATCTATAGCCCATTATTTCAAACATTCAGCCTCTTGGCTGTTGTGGGTCTTCCGGGCTGTGTGGCCATGTTCTGGAAGTTGTGGTTCCTAACGTTTCGCCAGCATCTGTGGCCAGCATCTTCAGAGGGCAGGAGCACAGATAGAAGCGAAATCTCAGAGAAGCCACAACTTCCAGAACACGGCCACACAGCCTGGAAGACCCACAACAGCCATCGAACTCCGGCCGTGAAAACCTTCGACAATACATTCAGCCTCTTGTTTCTCGCTAAGCTTTATTACCTCCCAGTGACTTGCTTGCAGGCTAATGGTTTCAGCGGATAATACAACTTCTTTCGTATCATATTAGTGGAGAAGCCACAGCTGTTTTCCTCCAAGATAAAAGAGACTTGGGAATTTAGGATGATAAGGCATTATCCAAAGGGAAACACTGTTTCACTTTCACTAGGGTATGCCAATATTGGTTGGCTCATTCTTGATATAATGCCAGAAAATAGAGTTCTCCTACTCCAGGTCCTAGCATTCATCTCCTGGCAAGGAAATCATTACTCTAGTTTCCAAGGTCCAAGGTCCTTTCCCTTGGACAAGCATTACATGGACTGTTAGGTGTGTGTGTGTGTGTGTGTGTGTGTGTGTGTGTGTGTGTATGTGTATAGAGAAAGGTATTTTCCTCACCAAGGTAATTGGCAACAACTTAGTTCTGGACTTATCTGTAGTATGAAATGTAGGTGACATAGGTGTCCATTCCTAACCATGATGATGACAAACATGCATAAAATGTGCATCATAATGCAAGCTCCACCATTTTACTCCTGCATCATGACATCCCATGCAAGTGCATAAGGGGTGGAGTTTATGTTGTGATGTCACATGGTTTATCACTCTCTCCCCCTCACCTATGTGTACTGAAACATCTGGAAATCAATTCCCATGACTGAAATAAGTGTGAATCCTAAAAGCAGTGGTCTTTTTTTAAAAAAGAAAGAAATGAAAAAGAGAACCTCATAAAGTCAACCACTTTCCAATAGCAGAAACTGGAGACGATATGTCTGATTTTATCCTTTCATGATCTCTTCCTGGCTCAATGTCATTCTGTCCACAGAGGCGGTTAGAGGACCATTCCCCTACATCTTCCATGAAAATGGCCTCTGGAAGCAAGACTAGAAGAGATCTCTGCTGAAGCCTTGAAGAATTGCTGCCAATGAGATTAGGCAAGATAACATTTCATGTGTTATTCTTTTAAAATACAAAGAGAGAAAGAGAAGAAGAAAGAGGAGGAGGAGAAGAGGAAGAGGAAGCCTGATGAGTTCATGCACTGATTCATGTAGTTTCCTTGGCATCTGTACTGAAGCATTTTGTCACTGCTTTCTTCTGCATTATTCCCCCCCCCCTTCCCAATCTAGTAATTCTTGGTTATCTCACCTCCAAATACTGAGCAGCATGGCTCTGCAGCTCTGCATTTTGGAAATAGTGTGGAAAGATGATTTAGATCATGCAGGAGCACAACCATAGCAGCTATTTGTAACCCTTTAAAGCAGCTGTCTTTTTCGAGAATAACAAGGTTAGGATTGCATAGCATTAAACATGTGCTACTTTAATGAGTTGCAGACAGGTTCTACATTGCATAGCATTAAACATGTGCTACTTTAATGAGTTGCAGACAGGTTCTGCATCTGTGCCCTTATGTGCTCTGAAGTATCTTTTCCAAATTATTTCCAAAATGACACTAATCAGATCCAAGCCATCTTAGCTTTTTGAAATTAGCCAAGATTGGCTGAATTGTAAAACAAAAACAAAAACATAGCCCTAACACCTCTTTGTATAAACTATACATGCGGCATGGTCTTTGCAATACATGCATTTGGAATGGTGACAGTGGAATAACCCAGCGGTGTTCAGTGAATGGAAAATAGGACAAGTTGTCACAAGGTAAAGGGTTAAGGTTTATGATGCACCTTAAATTGAGCCAGAAGGTAATTGGCAGCTAACACAGTTAACTTAAGAAATCAGTAACTCAAGTTTTCCTAGAAGATGGGCCAATTAGCAAGCATATGTTGAGCACATTGCAGTAGTCATGCTAATCTGGTGGTTATGAAAGGCTCTTTTAAATATTCTATGAAGTTACAGGATCACAGTACCTGGCTGTCTGATACATCACTGAGAAAGCGCACTGGAACTTCAGTTTGTAGTAAGTATCTCCATGGCAGAGAAGAAGAAAAAAAGAGCCAGGAGTTTGAATTCATTTGCTCATGTTTGGAAAGGTGGCTCTTTTTAAAATGCATAATTAAAGACAATAACGTGCAGTCAAAATACCCTAACTATGGTAGCATTAAATCATATGTCCCAAATAGAATTTCAGTGAATAAAGCAGCAGTTCAAACAGTAAAGACTGTAATGCTCAGTTTGAGAATCCATGAAAATGAGTTGATTAAACAGGTAGTAGAAACACAGTTGTGAATTTGAAGGAAGATTTGTTGAGCTCCTGCACTGAAATGTTTTATTTTTAATTGTGTGTAACCCCTTTCTTTGCTTTAGGTCTAAAGGGAGATGGTTTATCTTGTCAGTTAAACCATATTTCTAATTGTTTTACAAGATTGCTCATTGTGGTGGTGTCCCAAGCTGTGCTTTTTAATTCAAGAAAGTCTGCCCATGCTGTGTAATGCAGAATTATTCAGAAGCCTCATTGCGTTCATTGAGGTTGGAGCCAAATTTCTTGATACTTTCAAAATAGTCTGCTTAAGTTTGCCACTTCTATTCTGAAGGTTAAAAGCATCTTTATGAGGCCTCTCTCCCCATTTCCCTCCCCCAATCCTCCCTCCTTTACTATTTGTAGATGGTCCTGGTAGAAAAGAAGATAGTATTTGTAGATATCTGAGTTAATACAGATCCAAAAATGCAAAGTGAAAAGTCAGGGTGGGTGGGTTAAATGTTTGTGTTCCTTATCAGCCAGGTAACTGATTCACCACACCCATTCCTTGTCTTTGTCACCCATCCGAATCCAAACACTGCTTTGTAAACTTTTCCCTGTTCAATCTTTGGATCTCTTCAGAGCTGGTATTAAAAATGACTTACAGCTAACAGAATATGAATGTTTTGTATCTGAAGAGCACCTTTGATGTGAAACTCTCCAACTGCTTTACACATGAATAGATGCCTCATCCCCACCCAAGGGAGACAGTTGTGTCTCATTCCCATATTAAAGATGAAGACACTAAGAATAAGATAGAGTAATCCTGATGGCTCCCAGCACTTGAAGCACAAGCTAGCAAACTACTGTGTCAACTGTCCTCTCTTCTCAAGCAGCAGCTTAGTGTCTTGGCTCCAGGGATTTATTTATTTATTTATTTATTTATGTTTCAATTTATATACCGCTCCATCTCCCCACAAGGGAACTCTGGGCGGTTTACAAAACAAAACAATTAAAATCCGACAATTAAAACAACCTAATAAAATGTTTTAATGTTTTTCTTACATTACCCTGGCATTATCCAGAGTTAGGCTTTCTACCCATTCTAGAAAGTCTATAGGAGAGATGGCTACATTTTCTCTGGAATATACAGTAGAACATACCTGTAGGTTTGTGTCAGAGCTCTGCAGACCTCTGCCAATATCTTAGATAAGCATGCATAGCCAGGGTGGCGTGCAACAGACATGGAAGAGGCACCTACCTTTGAAATAGACCATTCACACCTAAAGAGGCCAGCGCCAGTACACATCTATGCAAACGGATGTCTGAGCACCCTGGAGCCACGAGCTACACGTGTCAACATCAAGGGACTTCGGGAAGGGGAATGCTTAAATGTGACTTGCATGCTTTGCTGATTCATTCAAGTCTTTGTTCGTGTTACCCTTCATGTTCTGTAATAAACCGTTCTGCTTCTAAGAAACCGCGCGTCTGTGGTTTACTCTAGAGCAGGGGGGACTCAGGCATCGGATGGAGCACCTTACAGTTTGTCAGTTTGTGTTTGCTGGTCAAAATGCCCCAAGATAATGTCATGCTCTGGTAAAAACCCCAGAGTTATAGAGGAGAGATCAACTGTTTATCTCTGCTGTGCCAACCATTCTGAGAAATCTCTGAACTGGAATTTTGGAGTTTTTTTTTTTTTTTTTTTTTACAAAGAAGCTACTACAGAGGGGAGGGGTCCCATATCCAAACAGTTCTCAACATTTGGTATGGGGATTTCAACTTTTCTCTAACATTTCCAGATCAAAATAGCCCTTTGGAGCTGCTCTTTGCCGCACAAGGGGAAAAGAGAGAAGGAGGAGAAGTTGCAGATTCCAGAAGAACAATCCTAAATGGGGGTGAGAGCATTAGAACCGCTTTAGCCAGAGCTCCACTCAGTTTGTACTGACAAGGAGAAAATGAGAAGCTGTTCTTTGCAGAGCATTTGGCAGGGAGAGGGGGGAATGGTAGTACAGGTCCCAAGTTTCTTCTCCCTAGGCTTCCCTATTCATGCTGTTTTGCCATCTGCTCATGTTAGAAAACAGCCACAGAGACATTTGAAATGGGATCTCCCCCTCTGAGAGTGAGTCTCTGTCTGCCCTTGATGTCCCACAGATATTCTTAACCCTTCAGGATAGCTGTTCAGTAGGTTTCTAAGAGGTACAATCCCTGAGTGCTCTGCCCTCCTTGTAACAACGGCAGTTTGACTAACACACACACACAAGGGATGAAGCAATCCTGAAACACATAACAGGTGTATGCTTTTACAAGCCCTTTGACATGTGCAGTTTTAGCAGAGATCTGCAAGTGATGGCAAATCAAGCTGGCTTAGTTTCAGGTTTGTTAAACAAAAAGTCAGCAGATCCATATAGGAATTAACAATACCCAATTTACCAAAAATTAATCCTCACATGTCCAAGTCGCCTAAAGGAGAAGGCAGATGGAAATAAGAGCTTTTGGATTACAGAGCAAAGAGAAAGACTTCTTTCTCTTGAAATGCAAATGAAGAAAAGTTTCTGAAGTTGAAAGAAAAGTCAAGAGTACAGGGTTCTGGGTTATTCTTAATAGCCTAAAGATGGTGGAAATTTGAAGAAATTAAAAGATTTAAATTAGAATTAATTTAAAAGAAATTAAAAGAAAAATGTCTATTTCCCCTTTCCTTTCCTTGATGTTACTCAAGTGGTAGAACTTCCTTCTTTCCTTCCTTCCTGATGTGACTAAGGGCTCATCCACACACCTATGTTGATGTGCTTTCCTACCAACTTTAAGATAGGGGTGATATGCGGCACTTTAAAAACTTCTCCTCCCTTTCCCCCCATCCCAGCCTTCCTGTTATTGTAACTCAGGGATCAGATCAGGAGTGCTGCCATTAATGTAGACTGTTTTCTGCCTGGGGAATTATTGGTTCTTCTGGGCTGGCAAAAAACAGTGCCAGAGGACACTATCTGTTGCTTTTTCCCAGCCCAGCAGAACCAATCTTCTGGCTGGAAAAAAGTAGCAAGAATAAGTTCTCCCAGTACAAGTACTGTGTGGTGAGCCTCTTCCCACTTTCCTTCTCCCCCTAACCTCAGTACTATTACTGATGGCTTGAGGATATTCTTAGCCAGTTATGGTCCTTCCCTGCCTTTCACCCAAATAGACTGTGGATGCTGTGTGAATATTTGATAAGAGGGTGTTCTATTGGTCACATTCTATTTGTAGGCCAGTTATTGCATCAGACAACACCCAAAGTCTGTTAGATTGCAGGTGGGGGTTAGAAATGCTGTCAAATATATTAATTTATTTAATGTACTAATGCTTATTTTAAAGGCACACGTGCTCATACCAGAACGCCACCTCTACCACCATGACCTGGAATCATTTTTCAGTACTTGGTTATGCCAATAGAAGCTGAATCTCAAGGGAGAAGGTGCAGCCAAGAACAAGACGATAAACCTCCAAGCTGGAGTTCAGCTGTTTTTCTTTGCTAGGCTCTGCCACATAGTCTCCATTCCCCTACTGGGCTTTTATTCCTTTCTCTCTTCCTCCTTCTACAGGAGTCCTACAGAGCTGTTCAGTCTGTGTGTTGATGGGAAATATTGACCTCCTGGTAGATGTGTGTCGATCTTCTGCAAGACTGATTCCCATGAGTGAACCTAACAGAAAACAAAAGAACCCAGATGCAGGCAATGCTGATGAGGTGCCTCCTCTCTCTGGCAGCCGCAGCAAAACTGATCACAGAGGTACAGAGTCCTCCAGCCTCATGGAAGGTGGTGGCTGAATCCCACAAGGTCATGGAATGGTGTCACAGGAGAGCCTTTTGATGACATTGAGATGGTGGTTAGATCATCACCAGGGTGCTGCTGCTGCTCTTGACATTTCTACCACCTTTAGATCAGCCTACTAAGGTCTGTGGGTAAAAGAAATATTCAGAGTGGGCATTTTGCCCATACTTTCTGAAAGTGGAGAACCTGAACTCTCTACTATGCTATTGTGTGGATATGGGGAGAAGCACATAGGGAAAAATAAGTTTAGTGGGTGGAGGAAGCTTGTGGTAGAGGGAGGAGAAGGAAAGAAAAACACAGTGGGATAGGAACATGAATGGAAAATGAAGGAAATATTGGAACACCAATTTTCTTTCCTGCCAGTGAAAGTCTACTGGTCCTCCCTATTGCATCACTTCAGACATTATCACAAATCCTTGCCATATACAAGATTCCTTGTGAAAATGAGGAGACTTTTTGGATCACTTGGGACTGGGATGTGGCATAATGCAAATGAATGTTGAATTGGTTTTTTTGGGGGGGGGGCCAGGCATTTCTCGGTGGAGAAGAGAGTGTTTATAAATGTTGAGTTGGATCCATGTGCTCACAGAAGGGCAGTTTCTCATTATATATTGTACTATATAACTACAATAAAAACGAACTCCAAATACATTCTGAAACAAAGGTTGTATTCATGGAGCTCCACCGTGCTGAGGTGGAGCTCAGCAGAGGATTTTGAACTGGGGACGGGGTAGAGATACCCATCTCACCTCAAGTGAATTAGGACCTACCCCTGTTTGTGTGAGACTGGCTTTTCACTGAATTGGAGCACAGCCCAGCTTCCTATTTTCATGACCTGTAAGGGGGGCTTCCTGAAAGAGAGATGTTTTGTTGCTGCTGCTGAATACTAGCTGAGAGACCTCTTACATGCTCTCAACTCTCTTTCCTTCCACCGTGCACTGAACTAGCATTGTGACTTAATAAAAAAAGGAATCTCCCAAACAAATGGACAAATCTCATACAGTACTTATCTAGTAATGCAGAGAAAAAACCCCCATCAACATCTCTTTCCCTCTTTCCCTCGGCGATCAAGAAAAGAGAGCCAACAACTTAGAGCTGGCCCCATTAGGTGATCAAACAATCCTAGACTGCCTCAAGGCCAGGTGGGTACATAGGTTGAAAATTCTGCTTCCAAGAAGGCTCAGGAAGAGGTGTGGTGACCTGTAGATGTATTGAGGTGCTTTTCTACAGGCCATTTGGCACAAAGCCACTATCAGCTTAGCTTATATGAGAGAGAGATACACATGCATGCGCGTGCACACACACATATCTCATAACTTTACAGGCAATTCTCCCTTCCACCATGTATGCCCTGTAGTCCCTGTTACTGTAGCTCAAGAAGTAAAATGATTGACTTCTGCCTTTACATCTCACCATTGAAGCATACATTGAAAATATCTGCAATTCCACATTATAGTGAACCAAATGGTTTAGTATAACAATAAACAATTTAGTTTTGTTTATTGTTTTGTATAATTTTGTATAATTTTGTATAATCCCCTTCATGGATCACTGCCTTGTTGTGGCGAAGGGGCTTGTGTAACTCAATGAAGTCAGGTCAAGAAGAACAGGTCATGACGGAGAGTTCTGACAAAACATGGTCCAAAACTGGAGGAGGGAATGGCAAACCACTCCAGTATCCTTGCCAAGAAAACCCATGGACAGTATCAAAAGGCTAAAAGATATGACGCCGGAAGATGAGCCCCTCAGGTTGGAAGGTGTCCAAAATGCTACTGGGGAAGAGCGGAGGGCAATTCCGAGTAGCTCCAGAAAGAGTGAAACGGCTGGGCCAAAGCTGAAAGGACGCTCAGTTGTGGATTTGTCTGGAAGTGGAAGGAAAGTCCGATGCTGTAAAGAACAATATTGCATAGGAACCTGGAATGTAAGATCTATGAATCAAGGTAAGCTGGATGTGGTCAAACATGAGATGACAAGATTGAACATCGACATCTTGGGAATCAGTGAACTAAAATGGACAGGAATGGGCAAATTTAATTCAGGAGACCATTATATATACTACTGTGGGCAAGAATCCCTTAGAAGAAATGGAGTAGCTCTCATAGTCAATAAAAGAGTGGGAAAGGCAGTACTGGGGTACAACCTCAAAAATGTCTATTCCCCAGCCACTGAATCAAAAAAGTCTATGCCCCAACCACTGATGCCAAAGAAGCTGAAGTTGACCGGTTCTTTGAAGACCTACAACACCTTCCAGAACTAACACCAAAAAAAGATGTCCTTTTCATCATAGGGGACTGGAATGCTAAAGTAAGAAGTCAAAAAATAACCGGAATAACAGGCAAGTTTGGCCTCGGAGTACAAAATGAAGCAGGGCAAAGGCTAATAGAGTTTTGTCAAGAAAACACGCTGGTCATAGCAAACACTCTTTTCCAACAACACAAGAGACAACTCTACACATGGACATCACCAGATGGTCAATACCGAAATCAGATTGATTATATACTTTGCAGCCAAAGATGGAGAAGCTCTATACAATCAGCAAAAACAAGACCTGGAACTGACTGTGGCTCAGATCATGAGCTTCTTATTGCAAAATTTAGGCTTAAATTGAAGAACGTAGAGAAAACCACTAGACCAATCAGGTATGACCTAAATCATATCCCTTATGAATATACAGTGGAGGTGAGGAATAGATTTAAAGGATTAGATCTGGTAGACAGAGTGCCTGAAGAACTATGGATGGAGGTTCATAACACTGTACAGGAGGCAGCAACTAAAACCATCCCAAAGAAAAAGAAATGCAAGAAAGCAAAGTGGCTGTCTGGTGAGGCTTTACAAATAGCTGAGGAAAGAAGGGAAGCAAAAGGCAAGGGAGAAAGGGAAAGATAAAACCAACTGAATGCAGATTTCCAGAGAATAGCAAGGAGAGATAAGAAGGCCTTCTTAAATGAACAAAGCAGAGAAATCGAGGAAAACAATAGAATGGGGAAGACTAGAGATCTCTTCAAGAAAATCAGAGATATCAAGGGAACGTTTTGTGCAAAGATGGGCATGATAAAGGACAAAAAAGGCAGGGACCTAACAGAAGCAGAAGAGATTAAGAAGAGGTGGCAAGAATACACAGAAGAACTATACAAGAAAGATCTTAATATCCCTGATAAATACGATGGTGTGGTCACTGACCTTGAGCCGGACATCCTAGAGAGTGAAGTCAAGTGGGCCTTAGGAAGCATTACTAACAACAAAGCTAGCGGAGAAGACAGTATCCCAGCTGAGCTATTTAAAATCCTAAAAGATGATGCTGTTAAAGTGCTGCACTCAATATGCCAACAAATTTGGAAAACTCAACAGTGGCCACAGGATTGGAAAAGGTCAGTTTACGTTCCAATTCCAAAGAAAGGCAATGCCAAAGAATGTTCAAACTACCGTACAATTGCGCTCATTTCACATGCTAGCAAGGTTATGCTCAAAATCCTACAAGCTAGGCTTCAGCAGTATGTGAACCGAGAACTACCAGAAGTGCAAGCTGGGTTTGGAAGAGGCAGAGGAACTAGAGATCAGATTGCCAACATTCGCTGGATCATGGAAAAAGCAAGAGAGTTCCAGAAAAGCATCTACTTCTGCTTCATTGACTACGCTAAAGCCTTTGATTGTGTGGATCACAACAAACTGTGGCAAATTCTTAAAGAGATGGGAGTACCAGACCACCTTACCTGTCTCCTGAGAAACCTGTATGTGGGTCAAGAAGCAACAGTTAGAACCGGACATGGAACAACCGACTGGTTCAATATTGGGAAAGGAGTATGACAAGGCTGTATATTATCACCCTGCTTATTTAACTTATATGCAGAGTACATCATGAGAAATGCCGGGCTGGATGAATCACAAGCCGGAGTTAAGATTGCCGGGAGAAATATCAACAACCTCAGATATGCAGACGATACCACCCTAATGGCAGAAAGTGAAGAGGAACTAAAGAGCCTCTTGATGAGGGTGAAAGAGGAGAGTGCAAAAGCTGGCTTGAAACTCAACATTAAAAAAACCCAGATCATGGCATCTGGTCCCATCACTTCCTGGCAAATAGAAGGGGAAGAAATGGAAGCAGTGACAGATTTTATTTTCTTGGGCTCCAAGATCACAGCAGACAGTGACTGCAGCCATGAAATTAAAAGACGCTTGCTCCTTGGGAGGAAAGCTATGGCAAACCTAGACAGCATATTAAAAAGCAGAGACGTCACCTTGCCGACAAAGGTCCGTATAATTAAAGCTATGGTTTTTCCAGTAGTAATGTATGGCTGTGAGAGTTGGACCATAAGGAAGGCTGAGCGCCGAAGAATTGATGCTTTCGAACTGTGGTGCTGGAGAAGACTCTTGAGAGTCCCTTGGACTGCAAGGAGGTCAAACCAGTCAATCCTAAAGGAAATCAACCCTGACTGCTCATTGGAAGGACAGATGCTGAAGCTGAAGCTCAAATACTTTGGCCACCTAATGCGAAGAGAGGACTCACTGGAAAAGACCCTGATGCTGGGAAAGACTGAAGGCAAAAGGAGAAGGGGACGGCAGAGGATGAGATGGTTAGATAGCATCACCGATGTAATGAACATGAATTTGAGTAAACTCCAAGAGACAGTGGAGGACAGGAAGGCCTGGCATGCTATGGTCCATGACGTCACGAAGAGTCGGACACGACTAAACAACTGAACAACAACAACTATAATTTTGGCCATTGTACTTTGTCTTATGGTTTATGCCTTCGTAGGTTGCGTGGTCCGAATAAAGGGCAATGCGTGAACCCAGTAAGTGTGACAAAAAACCTCTTGGACGATGGCTTTAGGTACATGAGTAGTTTCTAGTTTGCATGCTATAGTTTGGCATTGCTCTACCACCTGGCTGAAGGGTCAGTTTTGCCTTGAAAAAGATGAAAACAGGAGGCTGGAGGAAAGGGGCAAATCCTGAATCAGTTACTGATCAAGCTGACAGGAAGATGTCCTGCTGCAACAGAAACTCCTGAGAAATGCAAAAGGCTTTCCTCACTCCCAAGTAACAGCTTCGGTTGCACTAAGTTGCCAGTGTAGTCGTAAGTGTAGCTTTACACGGCCAACCTTCAGGAAGTGAGCTAGTATTCATGTTTATTGTTGGTACACTCAATTGCACAAATGCAACCCGCCTGGCTTGTTTCTGGTTCAATGTATTGCACAAATTCAGAAAAGGGGTTCACTTTACCTCATTATTACTGTTTATTTACATGGCTCCCCCAATATTGCTGGTGCTTTACAAAGTACCAGGTTGCCAACGTCTTTTAAATGGCATTAATTAATTTGTTCATTTGCAGGTGCCCAGCCATCATTCAAAAGCCTGGGGTGGCACCTGGTGACTAAAGAGTTTGCTGGTCTTTAATACAGGCAGAGAAACCTGGTAATCATAACAGTGATCTCTCTCTCTCTCACACACACACACACACACACAGAGAAAGAGAAAGAGAAAGAGAAAGAGAAAGAGAGAGAGAGAGAGAGAGAGAGAGAGAGAGAGAGAGAGAGAGAGAGAGAGAGAGATGCCAGACAGAAGAGTAACCACTAGAAGGAACAGTTACTAGAAAAAGGGGACAGGTTCCCATGGGCAAAGTCAGGATTAGGTTGAATAATTAATTTACCTTGACCAAAAAACATACTTGGAAATAATGCACGTAAGCAATATTGCAAAATAACAATACTTACTACTGCTGCCATCTGCTGTGAGTGAAGCAAATCAAGCTTCATGTCTTGATTTGTCTAAACCTGAGGAATGTCTAGGGAATCAGGAATAGCATGTGGTTATTGGTAGCACTGGTTGCATTTCTTTTTAGCACCCTGGGAAAATCATCAATACCTTGTTCTAGGTCTTATATCGACAAAAAAACAGTTTTGAAATAGGTCAACACCACAAACTATCCAGAAAAATTAAGTCATCTCCATTCATTCCAAACTCTGGCTTTTGGGGAATGGAGTAAGAACGTCATGGACAAGCATAATGATGCCAAGCTGTCCCTTCTAGAGTGTCAATAAAGCATATAAGGGCAGCCTGTGATCTACCAGCTGGATTTAGTCCTCTAGGTACAGCCTGCAGAATCCCTTAAAGTCACACTTACTTTTCTGGGTTGCCTAGGTTAGCAGCAGCAACAGAAGCAAGACCCTCAAGACTCACCAGCTCTGGGGGAAAAGGCAATTGTAGACAACTCTCAGCCCTTTGATAAAATGTCCATGCAGAGATGTAATATTAGATGTTAGACATAATGGAAGTAAAAAATTATAATATGGACATCTCTTACCATCTCCCTGTTTGGCTACTTGTTCCTAATTATAAAATATTTTTCAAAGAAGAGGAAAGAAAGAATAATGCTCAAACATGCCCTCATTGAGCCAGATGATCACCTGTTTGCTTCTGGTTCCATTCCTCTGCCACTTTGGCTATATTCACATGACTCATTGAACCATCAACCATGTTTTAGCCCTAACACATTATATGAACTTAACCCTTAACCCTGCAGTTTGAAAGCAGAAAACTGAGTTTGGTAAACCATTATTAAAATCAACTTCAGGATGGTTATTTTTAAGGCATTTAACCTGTGAGTCACTGACATTTGACCCTAATGTCCAGCTTTAACTACACCACTGAGGATAGTTAGAAACTATACTATTCCACAGCAAACCTCTAGGCCCCTGAGAAGGAAGTAGACAAGAAGGAGATACTGCTCAAGGGTCATCTGGAATGAGGATAATACACTAACAGAGGAGACAGCAAGAAGTGGCCCACCCACAGATATTTCAAACTCCACAAATTTTGGTCCAGGATTAGCTACAAAATATTTCTTAAGGATACCCAATTGGTCCTTGTTCTTATGCAGCCTTGATTTGGTTGCAATACTTGGTATAGGGGTGCATCTTTCAAACACAACTTTCCTTCTGATTGGGGATTTCAGGAAAAAAAATAGCAAACAGATTAAGTTCCTTTCCGTTTACTACATCTGGAATAACCAGGAATAAACTCCTCCAATGACATTGTAGTAAACTGCGTGGGTGCCAAAAGTATTTAAAAACAACAAGGAAGCTGCTAATGTGTCTCTGGGATAGTAGGCCAATAATTTAGTCATTTCTTTAAAAAAAAATGTGTAACCAGTGCTTTGGTGTCATGAAGGGAGCTGAATCACAAGCAGCATTTTTCTTTAAGATTTCCATCCCCTTCTTTTCCCCTTTTTTTCTTAGAGACAACTAATGGCAAATTTTAAATTTTTCCTTGTTCAGTCAGGGGTCAGGGAGTTGTGCTCCCACCATTCCACTTTTGTGCTACCCCAACCTTGTCCTAAAACAGTAAAGGCCACAGAGCGATTTACAGGATTGCTGGCTGAAGCGTTCAGCGCCCTTGCACAAATCAGAGAGCCCCAACCCAGGGAAACAGCAGCACAATGAAACTGACCAGGAACCAGAAAGAATGGAGAGGTCCCCCTATTTGTCTGAAACAGCTAATTTTATTTATTTCTTCTAGTTATATGGGCGCCAAGTGATTCTGTGTGCTAACAGAGGATTTAAAAACTCCAAACTACAGATAAGAAACAGTAAAGAGCACACAGAGCACTGGGGACATTAACTAAGCTACTACACACTAAAATGGCTCCCATAAGTCCTGGCCCAGAGCCTGGGGGAAGAACTTGGTGTTCAGGACCTTTCTGATGGCTCTTATTTGGGGCCATCCAAATTAAGCCTTTTGATCTTACCCACCACTGGTTACCTACCTTTGCCTCTAAAGTAACACATAGCAAAGCTGAATAGATTTTAACACATAGAGATTGTTGAACATGACACTCATCTCCCCAAAGTTCTCAAGGTCTGTCTGTACCATAGTTAGGTGGAAATGTGAACGCGGCCTTAGGTTGCCATCCTTAACAGTAAACCTCATTTATTTCTGAAGAAACAAGCCTAGGTGTTTGCTTTTCATTCCCTTTAGATAACACATTTATATGTGTTTGTGCATCTGTGTGCATGTTTCTTTAATTTTATTACAATGCATTTTAAAGACCCAAAGACTTAAATAATAAACACAAATGCATCTTAATTCTTGTTGTTGTTTATTCATTCAGTCGCTTCCGACTCTTCGTGACTTCATGGACCAGCCCACGCCAGAGCTTCCTGTCGGCCGTCACCATCCCCAGCTCCCCCATGGTTGAGTCTGTCACCTCCAGAATATCATCCATCCATCTTGCCCTTGGTCGGCCCCTCTTCCTTTTGCCTTCCACTTTCCCTAGCATCAGCTTCTTCTCCAGGGAATCTTAATTCTACACTGATGTTATTTTACATCTACAACCGTTAAAAAAATGTTAAGCTGTTGCCTCAGTGAAGTGAAATCCTAGATAGCTGAAGTAAATTCAATTTTGCTTTCTGTTAGTGTATGTAGAGAAACACATTTGGGAGCAAACCCCATGGAACGCAATAGTCCTATTGTTGCAAAACAGTTGTAGGTCAAAAGTGTTGAGAAATTATTTCTGGAGATGAAAAATCAAGCAGCTATAATGCATGTATTCCCTGGAAGAAAGATAATGATAAAAATAATATTTCGGTATCTCTCTCTCTCTCTCTCTCTGTGTGTGTGTGTGTGTGTGTGTGTGTGTGTGTGTGTGTGTGTGTTTGTATGTATATATATCCATCCCAGACAACTTTTTTTTTTAAAAAAACGTTCTTCTGAATTATGTCTAGATGCTGAACCTCAAATACTCTGGCTACAGAGCTAAAGCATATCTGTGATGCCACTGTATTTAACCGGAAGGCAAAAGCATATATTGTGCAGATTTTTTTTTCCATCTGATTTTCTTCTGATGAGATGCCCCATGCTTTTTAAATTATATCAAATCAGGACTGCGAAAGGTTATGTGACAATATAGAAAACCAAAGCAATTGGGTGCAACTGGATGCTATTCCTCAAAAGGTTTATTACCAAGAAAGTTCCAAAGTTTGAGCTTTATATCTCAACACCAATACATTTGAATACAGTCTTCTTATGGTATTATACTTACAAATGCATCATTCCAAACAAACAAAAATAGGCATTGGGCAGCCCACAGTATCTTCATTTAGTTTTTTCATATGAATGATTAAGATATTAAGATCCACAAAAAGAATCTGAAATAAATCTTCGTATGTGGCATGCCTCACATTCTGGAAATATCGTGAGATGTGAAGTAGGAAAAGAATATGTGTATCTATTCAGAAGTAAGCCCTAATTATTTCAAGTGAGGTTAATAGGACTATTTATTTATTTACATTTCCATTTTGTCACCTCCCATCTCACACAAAGAGCAACTCTGGGCAGTTTACAATAAAACTAAGATAAATACAGGTTAAAATACAATAAAAACAGTATTCTTAAATATAAACATAAAATCCAAGATGGAGATGTTAAAATGTTCTTAATTTAAATTCATGTAATTCACGGAGGCCTCTTTAGGGCGCTAACCATCCCCAGGACTGATTACCCCTCCTCCCACCCCAAGCAAGATGGGAGAGCCAGGTCTTCACCCCTTTCTGGAAGGCCGGGAGAGTGTTCCATAGGGCGGGGGCCATGGCAGAGAAGGCTATCTTGCTGGGCCCTGCCAATCAATATTCTTTCATGGATAGGGTCCGTAACATGCCCTCTCTGCCTGACCAGGTGGGATGGGTCAATGTAATGGGGGTGAGACGGTCCCTCAGGTAACCTGGACCCATGCCATGTAGGGATTTAAAGGTGATGACCAACACCTTGAATTGGACCCGGAAGCACCCAATCCAGCTCCCGCAGCAAAGGTATTACATGTGCCATCCTTGGGGCACCCAAGACTGCTCGCGTGGCCGCATTCTGAACCAGCTGTAGCTTCCGGATACTCTTCAAGGGTGGCCCCATGTAGAGCACATAGCAATAGTCTATACGGGAGATGACTAGGGCATGAGTGCCTGACTGGAGGAGATGACTAGGGCATGAGTGACTGATCCAGGAAAGGGCGTAACTGGTGCACAACACGAAGTTGAGCAAAGGCCCTCCTGGCCACGACTGCCACTATGGCCACAACTATGGCCTTACAATGAATGTTTCATCAAATGGAAGTTCCATCAAGGCACTTACTTCCAAGTATATAGGATTTAGTTGATTAGATTTTTGTATTTTTTTTAACCAGAAAGATACCAGTGGCCTGCAAAACAGTCACACCCAACATAACATCCTGAGGGACTGCCTCACCCCCGTTACATTGACCCGTCCCACCCGGTCAGGCAGAGAGGGCACGTTACAGACCCTGTCCATGAGGGATTGCCGATTGGCAGGGTCCAGGAGGAGGGCCTTCTCTGCCATGGTGCCCGCCCTTTGGAATAAGTTACCCCTGGAGGTAAGACAGGACCCCACTCTCCTGGCCTTCAGGAAGGGGGTTAAAACCTGGTTATGCCATCTTGTTTGGGGTGGGAGGGGGTATAGCCATTCATGGAGGTGGTTGGCACCATGATGGTGCCAACGATAAGATCTTGATTTGCCATCTTATATTTTTATATTTTATATTTTATATTTTATATTTTATATTTTATATTTTATATTTTATATTTTATATATTTGTATATGTATATGTATATATGTATATTGTATCATTTTAGTGATACGTTATTTTTATTATTTAGGGGCGCGGTTATTTATTTTATTATTTATTACTTAGGGGCGCGGTGGCTCAGCGGGTTAAACCGCTGAGCCGTTAGTCTGCCGACCATAAGGTCGGCAGTTCGAATCCGCGTGGCGGGGTAAGCTCCCGTCACTAGCCCCAGCTTCTGCCTACCCAGCAGATCGAAAGCTAATGGCAAGTAGATGAATGGGGACCACTCACGCGGGCCAATTTGCTGGCGTCCTTTTCGGAGGGTCGCCCTCGGACCAAGAAGAGCTGGTGATTCCCGTAGATGGCGGCGGAGAACGGCAGAGGACGGCAGATCCCGAAAAATAACAACTTCCTGGACGTCAGCAGCCGGCTCAGAAGCAAAGGTTTCTGGGACATGTAGTCCGACCTGCGAATGAAGAGCCAGTTCCCTCTCCCTTTCCCTAACGCGCGGGTAAAAATGTATGATGTCAATGAATGTAAGCCACCTAGAGCCCTCCGCTTAGGGAGGGGATAGGCGGGGTATAAATACAATAATAAATAAATAAATAAAAAATAAATTATTTATAAACCGCCCAGAGTCGTTGTATACGAGTTGGGTGGTGAAGTTCAATAAATAAATAAACAAACAAACAAACAGACCTGGAGTGCCAGTATCTTTAATATTCCAATACCTATCAATCCTACCTGCATGGACAATGGACAAAGAAGTAAGGAGTTATGGTGCACCATCATCTGCTTGTGATGAGTGTTTGGAAGTGCCTAGGTGTGGCCTAAATGAGCAACCAGGAGAGAGTTTCACTCAGCTTTCTACAGGAATGGGAACAAAGTAGTTTGAAGATTTTTCTTAACTTGATCGAGGATTATGAAGTACAAGTAAGACAATGAGTCAGGTTTATGGACAAGGCACAAGTTTATATGTTTGTTACCTTCAATGATTGCATATTGTATGCTGTGTTGACTTTGGTTGGGTTCATGTGCTGCGCAACTCATGGCTTCCTACAATTATGTTTTAATGAATAAGCTAGTGGCTGACTTCATAAGCCACAAACAAAGGCAAACCACAGTTTAGCCTAGCATAACACATGAACTCACACTTCAAGCTGGTTAAACATTAAAGCAAACAATACATTATACAACTTTTCTCAGAATACTCTATAATGTGAAGCCCACAGCAATGAATAAGCTATGTGAGATGAATCTTCTTGTTATTCAATTAGCTTCTCTGGCATTCAGTCTGAAAGTTATAGTTTTTTTGTTTTAATTTTTGTAATCCAATAGCTCTTTCCAGTGTGAAGACATTGAGAGAAAAAAATCTTGTACCTACTTTCAGAGCACAATTTGTACCTTTCACATTCAAATATAGCACAGTCACCATATTCATTTTCAAAGGGGGTAGAGAAACACAAAATAAACACCATTCTCTGTTTTAAGTTCAAAAAATGGCTTAAGTACCGCACCCATTTTCAGATAAATTTCCATTATAAACCACAATTCAACACACAAAAGTTTTCAGTGAGGCCAGCACAGCTGTAAAAAACAACAACAACATATTTCAATTTAATTTTTTAAATCAGAATCAATATTGATATCCATGTACTGTATATCATTTCATATTTTAAGTTTGAAGAATGGTTTGACCACTGGACCTATGTTGGAAATGGGGAAGGATACAGTCTAAGTACTAAAATGACATCTGCTTGAATACTGTTTTTCAATAGCTATCTTAATTTATGACATGTCATTATCTGGATATCTCTTGCTCCCATTACTAGCTTTAATTTTAGTGATAAGAAGGGAAATCATTAACAGTCAAATTGAAACAGCCTTTGCTTACCCATGTGGCTATATTCTGAAGCCTAGAATTACCACCCTACAGGAGACACTGTAATGAAAACTATGAATTTACACAAGAAGGGCAGATATCTGGATATATCTTCACACTGTTGGTGAGATGGTATCTCTCTGGAGGGATTGGACCTTGATGACACTGTTTTGCAGAGACCTAGGCCATTGATCTACAGCAGGGGTCGGCAAACTTTTTATGCCGGGAGCCATTTTGACATGCTCGAGGACATTTTGACAAGCTTGAGAGCCAGGGGGCGGGGTTTGCAGGCAGGGGCCAATCGCATGGAAGAGGGTGGGGTTTGCGGGCGGGAGCCAATCACGTGGAAGGGGGCGGGGTTTGAGGGTGGGAGCCAATCGTGTGGAAGGGGGAGGCTGACTTGATGTTGCTGCTGCCTTCGGTGGGGGGGGGGGGAGGAGAAGATGGCTGCTGGAAAGAGGGGAAGCAAGGAGCCCTTCTGCTCCAGTCAGCCATTTCCTCGGCAAGGAGGCACTCCGGGCGGGCGACCCTAGTGGAGCCGGGGCTGTCGGAGGAAAGGATGAGTGGCCCTCTGCCCCTTCGCATTTTCGGGGGAGGGAGGAGGAAAGGCTTAACACCAGGATTCTGAAGAAGAGATCGCAAAATTACTGACTAATTACTCGCAGACGTGCTGCTCCCCTGCCCATGCGGAGGACAAAGCGTGGGCTCCATTGATTCCTTGCAGCGGGCTGTGTAAATGCTGGGCCGCCTCTCGGGATGGGGCGCCCAGCCCAGCTGTGCTCTTTCGGCATCTCGGGCGCGGGCAGGCAGGGGAGCGCGCCCGCCCGCCAGCTTTCACGTGGCGGCGCCCCGTGGCAGCGGTTCCCTCGGCACATCGCTCTCTTCGACGGGGCGGGCAGGCGGCCCTCTCCCCGGGGTCCGAGTAAGCCACGACGGGCGGGCGGCGAGCGAAGCGTCGCCCCGCCTCCTCCTGCCGTTGCCTCGCGCCCGCCGCTCCTTTCCTCCTAGCGAGGTGCATCTGCCGTCGCGGGAAATCCCAGCGGCGGCCGGCGAAGGAGGCGCTCCGAGCCACCTCCGCTGGGAGGGCGTGGCTGCCTGGGCGCTCCCGCCCTGCCCGGCCTCCCCTGCCGGGCCCTGGAGCGGCTCCCAAGCGCCGGCGGCTCCTGCCCGCGGCCCCTCTGGGCGCGCCTCCAGCAGGGCAAAGGCGGCGGGCAGGCGGCCGGTGGCCCGCTCCAGCCGGGCGCTTTCCGAGGGACGCGCCACGCCACCGTGGCCGGCTGGAGAACCCCTGCCCTGGGCTGCAGGAGGGCGGTTTGCCCGTTGCGACTGCGGGTGGCTTCTTCCGGGCTTCTTCCGGGTGGCCTAACCTTTTGGGCGCCCCCGGGGGGTGCGGGAGGCTCCTATCAGTCCCGCCACAGCCTCCCTGCCGCAGCCAGCTGACCGCTGCCCACCTTGCCAATCAGCTGGCGGGGGAGGGTCCCGGCCTCCGCGCACTGCCGGCAAGATGCGGCTGCACCCGAAGGGGCGCAGGGACGGTGTGCCTCCCGAGCTGAGCGGGAGAACCTGCAGCGACGGGACATTGCAGCCCTCGCCTGCTCCGGCCGCGGAAGGGGCAACCCCACCTCGCTCCCGCAGCCCCTGCCGGCCTTTCCGCTTCCCATCTGGCGGCTCCCGGGCCTCCGCTTGCGCCTCCTGCGCCGCGACCCCATGTGCTTTCCTCAGACGAGGTCCACAGCAGCGAGGCTCGGGGCTGGCGAAGGTGGAGCAGCCCCGCGGATGGGAGCTGGGGGACGCCCGACCCGCTGGCGGGTGGCCAAACACGGGCGCGCGCGCGCACAAATGTGTGTGGGGCAGCCGCAGGCAGACAAGACGCCCCGGACTAGAGAGGTTGGAAGAGCCACACTCAAGGGGGCAAAGAGCCGCATGTGGCTCGCGAGCCACCATTTCCGACCCTTGATCTACAGTATGGTGACTCACAGGATTCCATCTACTTCCCATGATCTTCAACAGCTGCCTGAAACAATGGGGCAGCATGAAAGGCTACATGAAGTCTGGCATGGTATCTATTCCACAGCCAGGGGAAGGTAGGGAGGGAAGAGAGAACTGGAAATGATCACAACCCTGAGAATGTCCATCTATACAATTAGAAGCCTGCTAGATAATGTCAAAGAGGACATAAAGGACTCAGACAGGGGAATGCCTGCACTAACTTTGACTACATCCATTATTTTTACTGGCCAAAAGGATGAGAAGGTGTAACAAGGCAATGCATGCAGAAGAAAACAACCTATACCCTTAAACAGCAGGTAAGCCTGATAACGGATTGGATGAGGAAGAATTGAGACAAGAGGGAGGTGTTCTCGGCAAAGAGGAACCTCAGGAATAGAGATTCACCCGATTTTGGAGGGGTCTGCTCTCTTCCCACTACAACAGCAGGTCCTCAGTCTGGGAGCACTCATTGACCTCGGTTGTCACTAAATTCACAGATAGTGGCTCTGGTGAGGAGCACCTTTGCACAGTTATGCCTAATGTACCACCTGTGAGCCTTTCTGAGTTAGTTGGATTTGACAATGCTTATTCACCCCTTGGTTACATCCCACCTAGACTACTGCCTCACATCCTATGTGGGATTATTTTGAAAGGGTCCAGAAGCTGCAAGTGGTATAAAATGCAGCATCTGGGTTGCTAACACGTGCAAAATACAAAATTAACCTGCTCCAGTACTGAAAGATCTGCATTGGTTGTCTGTTGCTTACCAGAAACAATTTAAACATGTTGATATTAGCCTTTAAGGACTTAAATGGTATAGGGGCTGATGATCAGAGGGACTTCCTTTCCTATTATGAACAAGTCCTGCCCTGAAGACTTGCAGGCAAGATCCTTTTGAAGATGTCCTCTCTATAAGAAGCTTGTCTTTCTTGCAAGCAGTGAGGGTCTTCTTCTGCATGACTTGCAGACTATGGAATTAACTCCTTCTGGAACTGCACTTGGGTCCATGCTTTTAGAATAATTAAAAAAAAAAACCCTGGAAAGTTGCATTTCTTTCACCAGGCATTTCATTGTTAATTGATTTCAGTATTAATGTTATGCATTTCGCTTTTTAAAGTTTGCTAGACACTTGAGTGCTTCTTTGAGTGATAAGGCAGGATAATGAATGAATGAATGAGTGAATGAATGAATGAGAGGTACATTAAAAGGACATGCCAAGATGGAATCGATTAATGGGCATAGCAATTTTATTTTTAAAATATGGACTCAGTCTTCTATACTATGCTTTTTTTACTGGCAAATAATGAAATGGAATCAGTTCTTAGACTTTGAAACAAAAGGTGAAGAAACTCCGAGATTTCCAGGAGCTGGCAATAAAACAAGGGAAATTGATTCAGTCCTTCCAGGAACAGGCAGTTCTGCTAAAGGAACACATTGAGATTGATAGTTTCAGGCTGTTCTGCGGCCATTTGCAGTTGACTTCATTTAGGGGCTAAAATCTACAAAAGTAGGTAGGTACCAGAAACCAAAACCAGCAACAAGAAACAAAAGAGTCTGAATGTATCTCCAATACATACTGACACCTTCCTCAGATTACAATTTGCTGTTTCCTTGAAAAAATTCTGGGAATGTTTGTGTTACATCCCATCTAGACTATGATTTTCTAGCTCACCTCACAGAAGTACACAGCCCAGATAAAAGGGAGTGACTGTCACATCAGTTTAGAAGACTTTCCCCACTGCTGAGTTAAAATGGTAGCCTCTCATCCTTTCATTGGTAGAAAATTTATACCGAGATGAAGATTGGTGTCCTTATTGCTGATTTCTGTCCTCCCTCTATTGCCTCTGTTTAAAGTCACTGCAGTCAACGCCAAAGTCCAAACAATGGATGACAAAGTCTAACCAAATGTATACACCTTGAGGCTGCCTTGGACGGTGTTGGACTAAGGGGGACAAAATGCTACTTTAACAGTGGTATGTGTAAGGATGACTTACGCCAGTCTCGCTCCTGGGGACTAAGTGGAAGAAAGAGGTGGCCAGGGCCTGTCTGTGCCATGGTCAGGCGTCAGTGGGGAAAGGCCCTACATATACAATACAGAGATATTCTCTAAATTGACCAATCTGTAGTTTAAATGGTAACTGGTAGATCTCTCTCTCCCAAAACATAGTTTAAACTTACCTGGCAACTGCTAGGTATATATTTACTCAGTAGATGTAATTCTGATCCAGATTAATGATCACTGTCCGGGTTGTCCAGAAGGAGTTCTAAGCAAACAAATATAAACAATTGGGGAATGTGAAGAAATATTGTACAACTTCCACAAAGCAACCCAACTGCAGTTGATAACAAGACACTATTGTTAAATTTGGCTCCTGGTGATATTTTTGTCAGGACATAATCTTCCTGTACTTTTATCCTTGACACAAAGTATGAGGTTAGGCTGAAAAACCATCTGCATCCAGTTTATCTTATCTGTCTCATATTTGACTGCAGTGCCAATGCTGCTAACCAACAAAAAGAAGAAGTAAACAATCTCATGTATGAACAGAAGGGGTTGTTATCAATGAGTAAAATCAAATGTTGGTGAAAACAAATGCTAGTGGGATTTTACAGGAACAGCAAATGAAAGATGGATGATCTCATGCTGAGCCGTGTTCTTTCGCTTGCCCCTGACTTAGTATCTGTTTCTAATGTATATGCTAGTTTCCAATCAGCAAACATACCCCAAAATCTTAGTCTTTTGCCAGCATTTTTCATGGGCTCAGATGTTGCTTGGTGGTCACTAACCTGTAATTTTCCTAGTTTTGCAAAATTCCTGCTCTGACCTGGTCTCCTTTAATCCCTTTCTATACACTTCCTATTGTGGACAATGTTTGAAACTTATTTATAACTCTGGAGATTTACACTTGATATGCTTGGCTGTTTTTTAATTCCTCTTTCAGAACCACCTTCCATTTCATCTGCACACTGAACATTTGTTAAGAGCAATTATCACTGGAATTGGTTTGTTTTCTTATTCCTTCCCCATCCTTTTCCTTGAGACTGTAGACCAGAACGGTGTTGTTGTTATTTTCATATTTGTACAGCTCCTAGAAAATAGAAAAAGGGGGCGTGGTGGCTCAGCGGGTAAGACGCCAGGCTTGTTGATCGGAAAATCGCAAGTTCGGAGGTTCGAATCCCTAGCCCTGCGTGCGGAGTGAGCTCCCGCACTAGTCCCAGCTCTTGCCAACCTAGCAATTCGAAAGCATGCAAATGCAAGTAGATTAATAGGTACCACTTCGGTGGGTAGGTAACAGCGTTCCGCGTATGTCATGCCGGCCACATGACCGTGGAAGCGTCTTCGGACAACGCTGGCTCTTCGGCTAACAAACGGAGATGAGCACCGGCCCCTAGAGTCGGACACGACTGCACAAATGTGCGGGGGGAACCTTTACCTTTAGAAAATGTTAAGCTCTCAATTATAAATACTATCAGCAATATATTCCACATAGTTCTAATGAATGAGAAAATTGAACAAACTGTTCTCACAAATTGGAATGGCTAGGTACCACCCTACTCTGCCTCATCTCTATCATTGCAAGTGGACTCACTACAACTATCTTGAGGAATCTTCTCTGGAGATAATGTTACTGGCTTACTGTTATTTCTGCCACCATTTCCTGAAATCTCTTCTGCATTTCTTCTATACCTGACTCATCTCCAAAACAGTATCTACAGAAGGTTTAGAAAATTTGGGCTTATAATTTCATCACTAGACATATATATATATATATATATATATATATATATATATATATATATTATTGAATTTTAAAATACATATTAAAAGTTAGAACAAGAAATAAAAATGAAAATACAAAGTAAGAAAAAAGTAAAAGAAAAGTGTAGTCAGAAAAAATAATAAAGAAAAGAAATATAAAGAATAGATGGCCTCCAATCTATCTTTGGTCTTTAAGTACAATCACTAGACTTCTTTATCACTTGCTCCTATACTTCTTTATCACTTGCTCCTATAGCCTTTATTTTATTGAAGTAACTGTTGAATGTTTCACATTCACAGCAGTATCAGGATGAGAAATCCATGAAAGACTAAACAAAGCTTGTCTCTCATATTCATGTATTCTCCTCTTTTAGACTTGTGACGAGGAAAATCAAACTAGTACTATCTGTAGCTTGAATCATGTCAACTGGATTTCTATTTTCTCAGTGGAAACGTTTCGCTCCTTATCCAAGGAGCTTCTTCAGTCTGAGCAAAGTTAGTAAGGGAATCCTTAAATATGTTTCTAGGTGGCTGTGTGACCTTACACCTGGGGCTAGGTCATGGTTATTTTGAGATGTTATTTCTAAGTCCCTTTATCATCTAAAGGAGGATCGTTAAGATCACCATGCTGCTGTTGAGCTTGCGAAATGGTCTTAATCTTCCTAGGAACAGAAGACAAAGCAGGAAGGAAAATAGGTGAAAGATTGTGCCTGAGGCCCCCACCTCTATTCAAGGAAGGATTTTCCAAGTTGGCATAAATGGATTCCTTAACCCCTCTCTCAAACCACCTATCTTCTCTGTCTAAAATGTGAACATTAATGTCCTCAAATGAGTGTCCTTTTTCCTTTAGATGAAGATAAACTGCTGACTCTGGTCCTGTGGTGTTACTTCTCCTGTGTTGGGCCATCCTCCTGTACAAAAGTTGTTTGGTTTCTCCAATGTAGAGTTCAGAGCACTCCTCACTGCACTGGATTGCATAAACTACATTGCTTTCCTTGTGTTTTGGAGTTTGATCTTTGGGGTGTACAAGCCTCTGTCTCAGTGTGTTGGTGGGTTTGAAATATACAGGTATGTGGTGTTTGCCAAATATCCGTTTTATCTTTTCAGACACGCCTGCCATGTAAGGAATGACCAGGTTCTTCCGTTTACTCTGAGTCTCAGCCCTATCTGTCGCTGTTTTAGGTCTGGTAGATTTAGATTTAGTGAAGGCCCAATCTGGATATCCACAGGCCTTCAGAGCTGTTCTCAGGTGCTGATTTTCATTCTTTTTGGAATCCATGGAGGTGGGGATGGTTTCTGCTCTGTGTGACAATGTCCTGATGACTCCTAGTTTGTGCTGCAGTGGATGGTGGGAGTCAAACATCAGATATTGATCTGTGTGGGTGGGTTTCCTGTAGATCCCTATTTCTAGCTTGCCACCGGTCCCAATGAGGACTTCACAGTCTAGGAATGCCAGTCTGTTGTCCTTGGTGTCTTCTCTGGTGAACCTAATATTATTATTATTATTCGATGTATTTTAGATACTGTTTTTGTATTTTTAAACTTTCAATTGTTGTAACCCGCCCAGAGTCCCTTGCAAGGGAGATGGGCGGGGAATAAATTGAAATAATAAAATAAATAAAAATAAATAATACTAGTACTAGTATTATATAATAGTATAATACTAGTACTAGTAACAAACTAGTACTAATTGCAGTGACTGGTGCAAATGAATTTAATTTGTATAACATTATCCTCAACAAGAATCTTTTCAGGAAATAAACAAACTGTGAAACGTTCATCAGTTACTTCAATAAAATAAAGGCTATAGGAGCAAGTGATAAAGAAGTTTAGTCATTTGAGATTCCAGCAACAGGTTCAGCTTAAAGTATCAAGACCAAAATCCACCAGCCTCTGTATCTCTCCTTTTTGCTATTAATATTCTAAAGAAAGTAAAAGTTGGTTGTGATGAAATTATAAGACCGGATTTTCTGAAACTTCCATTGACCATTCTGACTTGCAAGGGAGGTAGAGACTGGAACAATTTCTTTCTTTCCTTCCTTCCTTCCTTCCTTCCTTCCTTCCTTCCTTCCTTCCTTCCTTCCTTCTTTCTTCTTTCTTCTTTCTTCTTTCTTCTTTCTTCTTTCTTCTTTCTTCTTTCTTCTTTCTTCTTCCTTTCTCTAACTTGCTTGCAGGATGGTTACATCTAATTATGGAACCAGTGCAGAGATGGACAATGTATGGTCACCAAATATGGCTGAACTACAACGTCTACCTGAGCTAGTCAGAATGGTCAGTGATGAGGAATATTGGGGACTATAATTTGGCAGCTTCTGTAAGACTGTAGTCCCAGCTGATGAAGCAACAGCAAATGCACAGGGCAGTGGTAACAGCTTTCATTTTCTCTTAAAGAGATCAATTTCAGTGATTGGAACCATTTATATGACCAGAATGAAGAAAATACTTACTATAAATGTGGGTGGCAATAGAAATCTTATAGAAGTAACCTGTGAATATCCCATAAATGGAGTTTTCTTAGAAGCACATAGCTAAATTAAAATAATAAAAATAAAGAAAGACAGTAAGCATGTCTCTTGTGTACTGTCAGAATTCCTTACTTTTGTGTCAGCAGCATCTACAATTTTTCCCTTAATTTTTGTTGGTGACAGTGGTTACTACTGACAACATGATCTCTTGATGTTTCCTCTCGGTCTAATACTGAATAGTAATGTTCCCCAACTATCTCTCTCTAAGCAGCCACATATGTACCCCACCTTCCTCAGTAATCACCTTTTCACTGGATTTTCCCCCCAATGTCAGAAGTAAACAATACAGTACTAAAAGCTCAAAAACCAATTTCCTAGCACATCAACCACATACCAAATATATATGTGGCTGGTTTAGCTAATATTTGCATTACTGGTTGAAGGGAAAAGAGTATTTCCATTATTTAAGCTTTTAGACATTTTATTTATTTTATTTATTTATATTTTGACTTTTATCACCGCGCCTTCTCCCCCAAAGGGGACTCTGGGCGGTTTCTCACCCCCAAAGAGCAAAATAAACACAACATATTGATTTCACAAGTAGAAACTTGAATCAAGTCTTTCCTTGGCATAGCATCTAGAAATAAATTAATATCTTAGGGCAAAGTTTGATGTAAGACATAACATAGAGCATGTAAGAAGTCTGAAAACAATGTGCTTTTCCCACCTATCAGATTAGTTAATTTATTTGTCCTTCTTTCTTCTTTAACTGTTAATATTACAAAATATTAATATTGAATCTATCTAGAATCACTCTGTACCAAGCAGTATAAACATTCTCAGTCTCAGGAAGACTTTGGAAAGAATTATGTTGACTTAAGAAACATACTTCCAGGCTCAAATTTCTGCCACTGATTTTTCACTACTAGAAGGTGAGCAAGAAGTGAACATTATATTATATAAGTAATATTATATTTTATATTTTATAAGTAATATAACTTATATTACTTATAAAACCTGAAATGCTATTAATTTAAAAATAGAAACTATTGATCTTCTTTCAAAGCTTTTCTGAGGAAAACTTAAGAGGTTTGTTTGGTAAACTTTTTATAGTTTCGTAAATTTTGGTCGACAACTTTCAACTGGATAGATCTATATTCTATGAATATATTCCATATTTATATCATCTAATATTTTCCCAAATGAACCTGTCATTTAAAAGCTAAAGACTGATTTTTATTCATGTATTTATTTATTAAATTTGTTATACCACGTACTATTCAGTCTAACATTTCTAACTTCTAATTATGGAGATCTTGTTTCTTAGAATAGTGGGTTCTTCTATCATATGTGTCTTGACTAAACCTGTCTTTCTTGTTAGCAAGGAATACTGCATGTGAAACAAGTATTCCTGTCAAGCTTCACCAATACTTGAACTAGAAGGCTCATAGACAGATTCAA
The DNA here is from genome assembly GCA_023362775.1 of Charina bottae. Taxonomy (NCBI): domain Eukaryota; kingdom Metazoa; phylum Chordata; class Lepidosauria; order Squamata; family Charinaidae; genus Charina; species Charina bottae. The sequence continues at coordinate 1,795,898 of JALMGJ010000063.1, read as the reverse complement.
GGATACAGTTTGTGATAAGATAGGTTTATTGCAGACAATATAAAAGCCATTAATTTTTAAAAAATAAACCAGTACTGAGAAACCCTATGTACAGCCTACCTAAAGTTCACACTGTACATCATGTTCTCTTGCCTGTGTGTCTCTACGGACTGAGGATGCTTGTTTGGAGGACATTGACATTTGTGCATTGTTTTTGTTTATTTATTTATTTATCAAATTTTGTCACCGCCCATCTGTAATGGCAACCTGTGGAAGACCTTTGTATTTCGAGGAGTTAGGTGGCATGCTTTGATTTTCCTTCCCCACACCTAGGAGATTAGAGTTTATTTTGAGTTATACTGATGTTTAATTGGCTTGTTTTTGTTGCTGTTTGGCATGAGAGGGGGGAGAGAAGAAGCATATGCTCACTCCTCAACAGCCCTTCAGAACATATCTCTGTGGGAAGTGGGGGGAGAGAAAACCCCCAGCTTGTTAAGTTTAAGCATGGGTTCACTCCTCCAGCCACTCCTTTAGCAGCTTGGAATGGGGGGGGGATGATAAGAAATTGTTTATGCTTAAGCACTTGCTTTTCTGATGGTTTCCCATGTTATTGGAATGTTGTCATGGTCAGGTGCCGGACCACATGAAGAATCCCAGTCAAGGTCAGGCCATGCAGCTTCAGTGCCATGGAAACTTGGTCACGGGGTTTGGGAGCCAGGCTTTGATAAAAGCCTCAGTATTGTCTTTGGAGTTTGGGAGTCCACACAGGCCTGAGTGCTGGGTGCTGTGAAAATTGCCACCTTGGGGTACCTCCGCTGTCTTTATTAGAGGGCTCCTGGCAGCCTATAGGAGATTAGATATCACCTTGTTTGCTTGGTATGTATGTATGCATTTCTTTCTGTATGCTTGTTATGCTTTGTAAACTGTGTTTCTGCTCAACTTTGTCTGCTTATAATAAAGCTTTAAGTTTCTTTATCCACTAGTGTGCTATTATCTCTGGATCTAAAAGAATCAATTGCCCTAGCCCCTGATCAAAGAGGCATGGACACTTGGCAAGTCACCATCTCCCCCTTCAAGAGGGACTCTGGGCAGTTATGTTTGCTTCTGAGTTATCTGCTCAGGCCCTCATACTAACTAAGGTTGGTAACCTAGTTTATCTCTAAAAAATTATGTGGAAGTCTTGATTGGCCAAGACCATTGAGAAGTCAGTACTTATGGGTGACAACCATGGCATATGGAAGACTGAGACTTAGATTATAAGGGGGAAAAGGGTAAAGAGCATGAATAAATGAATTAAATGAAACAAAGATAAATAAATATGATGTGTCTCTATGAAGCTAAGAGAAATGGGAATGATGTAATAGGTCTTATGAAATGGAGTTGATGAATTCAAGGAAGTGAAGGTGTAGTTTTAATTATGAATTAAAGGTCTAAATGTATGATAATTTAAATATTAATGAAAGGGCTAAAATGTATGAATCAGTGTCATCTAGGTTATTATGGGTGAGTAGTAAAATAGGAATCCATAAATTGGTGATGCTGTAGTGAATGGTGATAATGAAAGAAACAGAGATGAGTCAGGAGGGAAATTGTGCAATATTCTGAATGCATGAAATCCAAGAGAAGTGATTGGCGAGCTCTAAAGAAGGAGCCTCCAGTGAATGGAATTAAAACTTAAAGTGATGAAATGGTTTTGGATGAAAATGAAGTAAAGGAATGCTGGAAGGAGTTATTTATTTATCTGTTTGATTCATCTCTGCCTCAGTTCGAGATTTGTATAGGAACAATAGTGAAGTGCTGAAGAGTAGAATTGAAGCAAATTCTATAAAGGTCCAAGGGGAAAAAAACAACAAGCAAATACTGTCAGGAAGAAAAATGATAAAGCTGCTGGTGGGGGTGGTATAATGGGAAAAGTGTTATAGAAGTGATTTGCTAATAGAGTGTTGTGCAACTTGTTTAATTTGTGCCTGACAAAGTGGAAAAATGCTGTTATTGTTCTCCTAAAACAAACAGAAAGATAGCAATAATGGAAGCTAAAACTACAGAAGGGAATGGAGTACTTAAGATGTGTGTGTGTGTGTTGTAAAACAAGAAGAAATGGGATCAAGAAGAAATGGGTGCTCAGTGAAGGTGGATTTGATATACTATAATAGTGAATGTCCAGTATGAAAGAAATGCATTGTGGTGGTTTTGTCATACAGACAGACTGCATCCATTCCTAAACATAGTAATGCCAAAATGTACTCAGTGACATCACAATGGAAGTTCTACTCCTTTGTCCTTGTGTTGCAATACTGCATGCAAGTACATAGCAGGCAAAGCTCGCATCACAACATCACAAAGCAAATTTCATCACCTGCTATATAGGATGACCTTGCTGGAGATAAGCAAGCTCCGTTACCAAAGCAACAGGGGGTGTAACATATCTTAAGTCCACAATGGACAGAAAATATGTGGAAGAGCCTCAGAGAGACACGTTCTTAATTCACAGGAATTAATCGAGATGCAGGGGTTGAATTGGATATTACATGGAGAGGGAACAGATTACAACACTGCCCAACACCTAAATATTTGGGTGTTACGTTGGACAGAACTCTTTCCTTTAAGCAACATTGCATGAATACCAAGGCTAAAGTATGTGCTAGGAATAACATCATCCAACAACTGACAAACTATGCATGGGGAGCCCAGCCAGCTACGTTACTAGTATCAGCTCTGGCCTTGAGTGTCTCCACTGCCGAATATGCAGCACCAGTATGGAACACATTGGCACATGCAAAGCAAGTAGATATCGCTGTGAATGAGGCAATGTGCATAGTGACGGGATGCCTCAAACCTACGCCCGTTAATAAACTATACCCCCTTGTTGGCATTGCTCCACCTAAGATTAGAAGGGAAGTAGAAGCAGATGCCGAAAGAACCAAGCAAGAGACTGACTCTCATCACCCTCTGAGTGGATATGCTCCTCCAATTCGTTGACTTAAATCTAGAAAGAGCTTTATGGCAAGAAGTATTACCGTAGAGGTGTCCAAAGAACAGAATCGAATAAGTAAATGGAGGAATGAGCTCACCGATTTGAGTATTTTACCGAAGGAATAAATGGCCGCTGGAAACACTCTCCCTTATACAGTTTGGAGGACAATGAATAGTATGAGGGTGGGGATACCAAGGTGCAAGACAAATTTATTTAAGTGGGGGTTGTTTGCTGATAACAATACATTATGTGAATGTGGAGAAATCCAAGACCCGGAGCATCTGATGGTGTGTCGATTACTGTCGGAGCCTTGTACTGTCGATGACCTACAGCAAGCTAATGACAAAGCTGTGGCGGTGGCTACATTTTGGCAGAGTAAAGTTTGATTTGGACACGAAATAAATAAATAAATAAATAAATAAATAAATAAATAAATTCACAGGAGTATAAGAATGGGGAGGAGATACAGCACAATCAGACTGGGATCTTTCAATTCATGAAAATGCCTTTTAGACTACACAGTGGTTTGACAACTTTTCAGCATCTAAGGGATAGAATTTTGCCAGGCAAAGGACAATTTTGTGAAGCCTACCTTGCTTTTATTTATTAATTAAATTTGTATGCTGCCCAACTCCCAATGACGCTGACTGTGGTCTATAGCTCCACATGGAACATTTAGAATATTTGAGAAAAGTCATGACCAGTATCTGAAATGCATTTGGCATTATGCTGGGTAGTCAAGGGATTAAACCTGATGGGAGGGAAGTTCAAGCCATTGCACAAACATCAACTCCAACTTCTAAGAAGGAAACAGTCTTTCCTTAGTTTATTGGGATACTATGGGCAGTTTCTCCAGCAAAGGAGATTGTTACCTTGTCGTGGTGCTGGAGCTTGAGCACCTCAATGAAACCATGGGCTAAACCGTGAAGGGACACCCAAGACGGGAAGGTCGTGGCAGAGAGGTCAGACTAAATACGATCCCTGGGGAAGGTAACGGCAACCCACCCCAGTATTCTTGCCATGAAAACTAAATGGATCAGTACAACCAGAGATATGTCAGTATACCATCGGAAGATGGGACTCCCAGGTCGGAAGATGGTCAAAATGCTACTGGGGAGGAACAGAGGATAAGTTCAACTAGCCCCAGACGTGATGACGCAGCTAGCTCAAAGCCGAAAGGATGGCTAACGGCCGACGGTGCTGGTGGTGAACGACGAATCCGATGTTCTAAAGATCAACACACCATAGGAACCTGGAATGTAAGATCTATGAGCCAGGGCAAATTGGATGTGGTTATTGGTGAGATGTCAAGATTAAATATAGACATTTTAGGTGTCAGTGAACTGAAATGGACTGGAATGGGCCACTTCACATCAGATGACCACCAGATCTACTACTGTGGACAAGAGGACCACAGAAGAAATGGAGTAGCCTTCATAATTAATAATAAAGTGGCTAAAGCAGTGCTTGGATACAATCCAAAAAACGATAGAATGATCTCAATTCAAATTCAGGGTAAGCCATTTAACATCTCAATGATCCAAATATATGCCCCAACCACAGATGCTGAAGAAGCAGAAGTAGATCAGTTCTATGAGGATCTGCAGCACCTACTGGATAATACACCAAAAAGAGATGTTATTTTCATTACAGGAGACTGGAATGCTAAGGTGGGTAGTCAAACGATACCTGGAATTACAGGCAAGCATGGTCTTGGAGAACAAAATGAAGCAGGACATAGGCTGATAGAATTTTGCCAAGACAACTCACTGTGCATAACAAACACTCTCTTCCAACAACCTAAAAGACGACTTTATACATGGCCTTCACCAGATGGTCGACACCAAAATCAGATTGACTACATCCTTTGCAGCCAAAGGTGGCGGACATCTATACAGTCGGTAAAAACAAGACCTGGAGCTGACTGTAGTTCAGATCACGAACTTCTTATTGCAAAATTTAGAATCAGACTAAAGAGAATAGGGAAGAGCCACAGATCAGTTAGATACGAGCTCACTAATATTCCTAAGGAATATGCAGTGGAGGTGAAGAATAGATTTAAGGGACTAGATTTAGTAGATAGGGTCCCGGAAGAACTATGGACAGAAGTTCGCAACATTGTTCAGGAGGCGGCAACAAAAAACGTCCCAAAGAAAAAGAAAACCAAGAAGGCAAGATGGCTGTCTGCTGAGACACTGGAAGTAGCCCAAGAAAGAAGGAAAGCAAAAGGCAACAGTGATAGGGGGAGATATGCCCAATTAAATGCAAAATTCCAGAGGCTAGCCAGAAGAGATAAGGAATTATTTTTAAACAAGCAATGCGCGGAAGTGGAAGAAGACAATAGAATAGGAAGGACAAGAGACCTCTTCCAGAAAATTAGAAACATCGGAGGTAAATTCCAGGCAAAAATGGGTATGATCAAAAACAAAGATGGTAAGGACCTAACAGAAGCAGAAGAGATCAAGAAAAGGTGGCAAGAATATACGGAAGATCTGTACAGGAAGGATAATAATATCGGGGATAGCTTTGACGGTGTGGTCAGTGAGTTAGAGCCAGACATCCTGAAGAGTGAGGTTGAATGGGCCTTAAGAAGCATTGCTAATAACAAGGCAGCAGGAGACGATGGTATCCCAGCTGAACTGTTTAAAATCTTGCAAGATGATGCTGTCAAGGTGATGCATGCCATAGGTCAGCAAATTTGGAAAACACAAGAATGGCCATCAGACTGGAAAAAATCAACTTATATCCCCATACCAAAAAAGGGAAGCACTAAAGAATGTTCAAACTATCGAACAGTGGCACTTATTTCACATGCCAGTAAGGTAATGCTCAAGATCTTACAAGGTAGACTCCAGCAATTCATGGAGCGAGAATTGCCAGATGTAGAAGCTGGGTTTAGAAAAGGCAGAGGAACTAGAGACCAAATTGCCAGTATCCGCTGGATAATGGAGAAAGCCAGGGAGTTTCAGAAAAACATCTATTTCTGTTTTATTGACTATTCTAAAGCCTTTGACTGTGTGGATCATAACAAATTGTGGCAAGTTCTTCGTGGTATGGGGATACCAAGTCATCTTGTCTGCCTCCTGAGGAATCTGTATAACGACCAAGTAGCAACGGTAAGAACAGAGCACGGAACAACGGACTGGTTTAAGACTGAGAATGGAGTACGGCAGGGCTGTATGCTCTTACCCTACCTATTCAACCTGTACGCAGAACACATCATGCGACGTGCTGGGCTTAAGGAATCCAAGACTGGAGTTAAAATCGCTGGAAGAAACATTAACAATCTCAGATATGCAGATGATACAACTTTGATGGCTGAAAGTGAGGAGGAGTTGAGGAGCCTTATGACGAAGGTGAAAGAAGAAAGTGCAAAAGCTGGGTTGCAGTTAAACCTCAAAAAAACCAAGATTATGGCAACCAGCTTGATTGATAACTGGCAAATAGAGGGAGAAAAAGTGGAGGCAATGACAGACTTTGTATTTCTAGGCGCAAAGATTACTGCAGACGCTGACTGCAGCCAGGAAATCAGAAGACTTCTACTTCTTGGGAGGAGAGCAATGGCAAATCTTGATAAAATAGTTAAGAGCAGAGACATCACACTGACAACAAAGGTCCGCATAGTTAAAGCAATGGTATTCCCTGTAGTAACCTATGGCTGCGAGAGCTGGACCATAAGGAAGGCTGAGCGAAGGAAGATAGATGCTTTTGAACTGTGGTGTTGGAGGAGAATTCTGAGAGTGCCTTGGACTGCAAGAAGATCAAACCAGTCCATACTCCAGGAAATAAAGCCAGACTGCTCACTTGAGGGAATGATATTAAAGGCAAAACTGAAGTACTTTGGCCACATAATGAGAAGACAGGATATCCTGGAGAAGAAGCTGATGCTGGGGAAAGTGGAAGGCAAAAGGAAGAGGGGCCGACCAAGGGCAAGATGGATGGATGATATTCTGGAGGTGACGGACTCAACCGTGGGGGAGCTGGGGATGGTGACGGCCAACAGGAAGCTCTGGCGTGGGCTGGTCCATGAAGTCACGAAGAGTCGGAAGCGACTGAACGAATAAACAACAAATGGGAAGTTTATTCCACATGATTCAGCATGAGCTCAGGTTTGAAGCAACCTCAAAAAGAAAGAGGTTCTGACCAAGGTGTAATGGAAGGGGGAATGCCAACAAGCTATTGAGGACTTAGACTGCTTTATGTTCAAAACCTGTGTTAAAAGGGCTCGATTTGGACATATATTGTATGGAGGTGCTTCAAATGTGAGTTTGGCTGCAGTGCTAGTGCAAACCTAATGAGGATGGGGAGCACCCAATGTCATACCTATGAAAGAAGATGTTCAAGAGAGCAAAGGTAACGTACTACAGAGAAAAAAGCCTATGTGTTGAAATGGGTGATTGAATTTTTAAAAATGTATTTATGGGGCATGAATTAGTATTAATTACTGATCACCCACCTCTTATATAGTTACAAAAGAAAAAAGAAGAAAAAGAAAAAGAAAAAGAAAAAGAAAAAGAAAAAGAAAAAGAAAAAGAAAAAGAAAAAGAAAAAGAAAAAGAAAAAGAAAAAAGAAATAAACACGATGGCATTTAACTCTTAAACCTTATAGGTTCAAAGTATAGCACCAATTTGGAAAACACCATCAGGTGGTAGATTGTCCAGATATGGGGCAGACAATGAGAGTGCTACAGGCTTTAAAAACTGAGGTATGGAAACCCTTGTGAAGGCTTTGTTTGGTGTAGTGGTTAAGGTACCAGGCTAGAAACCAGGAGACTGAGAGTTCCAGTCCCACCTGAAACATGAAAGCCGGCTGGGTGACCTTGGGCCAGTCACACTCTCTCAGCCCAACCCACCTCACAAGGTTGTTGTGGGGAAAATAGGAGGAGGAAGGAGTCTTAGGTATGTTCCCCACCTTGAGTTATTTATAAAAATAATAAAGGCAGGATAGAAAATCTAAAAAAAAAAAAAAAAGGGAAGGGGGTATGTGGGAAGGTGAGCTGCTATGGCTGAGGACATGGATTACAGCATTGTACATGCCAAGGCTAAATATTTTTTTCTGGGAGGTCCAACAGCTGAGTGCAAGGCCCCAGGCATGTAGGCAAGTTGGGGGAAAAAAACCTAAACTCCCTGGGAGCCCCTACAAACTGGCATTTAAACTTTGAGAAGATACATAAGAATAGAGGTAGGGAGCTGGGATGAGTGGGAAGAGGAGGGAAGAAATCCCTCAGGTTCTGCAGGAGATGCTGCAGTGAGAGAGGTGACTGGACCAGAAGTGATCGAGAAGCAGCACCAACGGGAGATGTGGGGACCCCAGACAATTCATGGCTGAAGAGCAAAGAGGAATCAGGGGATGCCTGCTGCAGATTGAGGCCGAAACTCAATGTTTCATTATTCTCTTTGGCATTGGACAGTTTTAGAGCCCTGGGTGGATGGGGAAGCCTGCTTGGCTATACTTACTGTCTTGTAACTCAGCACTGCCGTTGGATGCCCACATCTGCCTAAAGCCCCCAAATATGGAGTGGGATACGTGGCTGACCACTATGAAAAGCACCTGAACTGTTCTCTCTCTGTCTTTCACTGTTTTTAAGATGGGAAAGGCTTTTCATTTCTGGCATGAAAATAAGGGGATGAGATTAACTGGGAGGCCAGTTAGATTTGGCTCAATAGTGACATCACAAAACCGTGAGGCCAATCAGAATAGGCTGTGAGATGATGTCACAAGAACATTCAGCATATAGGTTGTACTCTTTTCATTCTGAATGAGCAGAGTTATTTGCTTTGCCTTGCACCTCCCCCAAAACACAAAAAGGGCCAACATTTTGGATAGAAGGCAGCGACAACAACCCCCTTCTATACAATTGCCATAGTTGTGTCTATGAAGTCACCAAAAATTGAATTTGACTAAAAGGGCTTTTATCTTTTTATTCCTGTTTTGGCTTGGTTGTTCTTTCATTGGCCCCCAAAGAATCGACCCTATTTTCACACAATAATTTTGCCAGTGTAACAACCTTGGGTAGATCGTAAAGATTTTGCATGGGATTTAATAGGTATAATTAATGAAATTAAGTGTTATGGTAAAGAAATACCAGTTGCCTCACTAACGTAAGAACTGAATATAGATGAAAAAAATCCCTGTGCCAATTCACACATGCACTTCCAAGGAAGACTTTATCGTGTGCTTCATTACATGTGTTGATCCAGCTCTTCTCTAGAAGTATTTCTACAATGACCATTAAAAGAAGAAACAGATGTATACAAAATTAAAACCTAAAACCACTCTCCTCAACAGCCTGGTAGTTATAAATAGACATTTTGAGGTGTCATTCCAGCAGATCTATTGACTTGTACTACTGGGAGTGGGAAGGAACTATTTGGTCCACCTTCCAATTATGATAGACATTATGTTTACGGTGACCACATTTTCTTGGAAAAAATAAAGGTCAGACCTAAAAAAGGGGCAAATCTGAAAGAGGTTCATAAGAATAAAAAAAATAATTGTTTATGTCTGTAACTTTGCTTTAAAAAGGAAAATTCAAGAGCAAAACCAAGAAAAACATTACAAAAACACATATTCTAATAAACATATCTAAAATCAAACAGTATATGTAAATGTATTAAAAAGACAATTCAATTTCCATATTTTTCACATAAATGTGAAAGACTGTGGATTAAGTGGTACCATTTGTATGGTAAAAATGACCAAAATAAAGGGCAAAGGTGAGTTTTTGAAAAATAAATAAATCTTAAGGACAGCCTTCTCAAATAAAGGACTGTCCTTTATAATAAAGGACGTATGGTCACTACAGTTATGATATGATGGCTGGTAAAGTCACCACAGCTTATTTAAGCCTGACTATCTCAAACTGCAAGCCTCTAAATCTTGCTGCCATTCTTGGTCATCCTACACAACTCTTTCTTCACCACAACTGCAATACCATCTCTTGAGATGATTTTGTTGTGAATTCTTCATGACTGAGGGAGTAAGCATCTAATTTATATTGCTAAAAGAGCAAGCTAATTATAAGTTATCATATGGACCGGCCGTTTCCCCTCATTTAGGTTTCATTAAATCAATAGAACAGTTATTCACAGAGTTTTCATTAGGGTTAGGGTTAGGGTTGGAATTCCAGAAAGACTAAGTTTTCCAAATAATTCATGTCTTGATTAAGTTTCAATTTATCATTCTATGTAAATAGATTAATTCATTTATATTTGGGGCTACCTCTGGCTAGTAAGTAATCTTCATTGTTTATCTAAATATACAGATCAGGTAGTCCAGAAGTCAAGAAATGCAGCACTAACACCTGAACTTTAATGCTCCTTTGGACATAGTTTCATTATTTCTTGCTGAATGGAGAGTTAAATTTATCTGGTGAACTGCTGACATCCAAAATAATTAAGCATCATTTCAAGGCATACAATCTGACTTTCCCCGTGCAAATACTTTATATTAGATATGGCTGTCTCCTTTCAATGTCCTCCATATATAAAAGAGAAAGAAGGTTCTTGAGTTCTTCAGGAGACTCATTAAAATGAAACCGGAGCATAAGTTTCCTATTTTTACAGGTGGCTTTTTTTTCAGGTTTAGTTGGTTCATGATGTTTTACTTATTTCAAGGACTCCCCCCCCTTATTCTTCCCACAATTCTGCATCCAAGAGGAGGAGAGAAAAAGTGGTTTGCCGGGGAAGAGGCAAGAAAAAGCTACAGCTATCAAACAAACATCATTTTGTTAAACAATAAATTAGCATTAATAAAATTATTGGCAATATCACAATGATAGAACAGCAGAAGGTAAATGAAGACCAGCTGGACCCAGCTGAGGTATGAGGTTCTGCAGCTACAATCAGGATCATTTTGCTACTTGTAGATGGGGGGGGGGGAATGTTGCCTATTCTAGCCAAAAATCAGAAGGCGTTTGGTAGCATTTTTTTTGACCAACAAATCTTATTAAGAGGCATAAATTTTTAGGAAGGCTGAGCACCGAAGAATTGATGCTTTCGAACTGTGGTGCTGGAGAAGACTCTTGAGAGTCCCTTGGACTGCAAGGAGGTCAAATCAGTCAATCCTAAAGGAAATCAACCCTGACTGCTCATTGGAAGGACAGATGCTGAAGCTGAAGCTCAAATACTTTGGCCACCTAATGCGAAGAGAGGACTCACTGGAAAAGACCCTGATGCTGGGAAAGACTGAAGGCAAAAGGAGAAGGGGACGGCAGAGGATGAGATGGTTAGATAGCATCACCGATGTAATGAACATGAATTTGAGTTGGGAGACAGTGGAGGACAGGAAGGCCTGGCGTGCTATGGTCCATGAGGTCACGAAGAGTCGGACACGACTAAACGACTGAACAACAACAAGTTCCACAATGGGCTGGTTATGCAGGTTTCATGTACTGTACCTTATCAATTCACAGTTGTATTGTGTGAAAAACCTATTTTGTTTGTTGCCTGAAACTTTCTGATGTATGTGAGTTCACCCATTTCTCACTCAACTGTGCTGTGAAACTCCCATTTCTGCAGGTCTACCATAGACCGTCCTGGGAGGCTGAAACACTCTGATACTATTTTGCCCTTATTTGGGGTCCTGATGTCGAACTTGTGTCCCTTAATTCTTTTGTCCAAAGTTTGTCTGGTTTGTCCTACATAAAACCTAGAGTGGCATTGCTGGCAGATAATGGCATATATCACATTTGATGACTGAAACAAGAATAAAGTAATACTTGTAATCTGTTTCACATGTAACCTGCATCTGCATAACTAAACTTTATTCTCCTCCTTCTCACCCATTCCAATTTAAATCCTACATCAGTCTAGTCCAGGGTTCCTCAACCAGGGTTCCATGGAACCCTAGGTTCCGTGAGAGGTCACTAGGGGTTCCTTGGGAGATCACAATTTATTTAAAAAAATATTTCAAATTTGGGCAACTTCACATTAAAGAGGTCATTCATTCTTTATTTTTAGTTTAATAACACTGTTAGTGCATATATACAGGCCTGCACATGAAACAAATATAATAATTTTGTAACTTCTGGCCTATATTTGAGTCTGAATGTGCAGGGGTTCCCCAAGGCCTGAAAAATATTTCAAGGGTTCCTCCAGGGTCAAAAGGTTGAGAAAGGCTATTTTAGTCACTCTGTGCATCTGGGGAAGTGAGCTGCAGCTCACAGAAGCTTGTGCCTTTTAATAACAGTTGTTGGGAAAGGTGCTACTAGACTCTTGATTTTTTCCCACCATAGGCTAACATGGCTCTCCTCCTTCAATAGTACAAGCCAAAGTAGTCTAACATCTAGAAAGAAGATCTCATTACCGTTAAACACCATAAAAGATAACCATTTGCCAGCTGTTCATGATACCCTAAGGCAGGTACCTATTGGTAGGGCTCACCTGTTAACAACATAAGCAGTTTTATGGTCTTGGTCCACAAGCTGAGCATTCATCAGCACAAGGCTCTTCCATCAAACTCTGCCTTTCTGGGAGAAGAGTTTATTGATTTTGCAACTTCTTCCTGAGAATCAAGGGTAGGTGGCTAGAGTAATCCAAGAGCTATTAACCCAAGATGCCATGCTGACTCTTTTTGAATAATGGGTGGACCCCCCCCCCCAACACACACACTTCTTCCTTTCCCAACAGTCAAGCAAAAGAAGGGAACAAGACAAACCATTGAAATAATATGTGTCCAGTGACACAATAGACCAGTGTTTCTCAACCTCAGCAACTTTAAGATGCATGGACTTCAACTCCCAGAATTCCCCAGCCAGCATGCTGGGCTTAAATGAGTCATGATTATTCAATGTCATTGGTCCTTTCTTAACATCTTATGTCCAGCTTCAGTCCAATATCTGTTACTAACTTTGCAACAGTTTTTCTAGGAGATCATTGGAGAAGGGCAGCCCTATTCTGGAAAGCAATGCCATAACCCAGGACTGTGCAAGTCCAAGTCACATTTGCCTCGAACAATCCAACTTACACTTGCATTGCAGTTTTGCAAAAGAAGTGGGAAGGAGAGCAAGAAAGCTCCAAAGCTTGAGTGAAATCTTCCTTCTCATTGTGCAAAGCTCCATATTAACTTGAGCTGCATGCTTGCAGCTGCTCTGGTCTCTCCATCCCACTCCCCCACTCCCAATGCCCCAAATTAAACCCCATGGAGAACTGCATGTTCCTTCTATGTCCAAGACAACAGAACTGAGAAAAATCTAGTTTTGGACTGCAAACAACCACAAGAACTTTATGCATTTGACTCCAAGTAGCCTCCACTTTGCAGCTAGCACTAGTAGTAGCTCTGGGGTTCTGGCCAGTGTCAGACACAAGACCTTCCCCAGGTGCAATAGACTTCTGTATCTCCAACTATGGGTCCTACCTAATGGATGCTATCTAACACCTCTAATTATGGATCCTATCTAACACCAAATAGGAGACTCAAACATGAACCATGGATTTAAAGCAGCTGTTGAAGTGGGTACCAGTGATTCTGATTTCATTTTCATTTAAAACTGCCGACAATTATGTTATTTGAAAGATTATCCTCCAAATTATTTGTCCAGACACAATGTAGCAACTCAAGCAACACCCAAGAAATTTGCGGTAGGGCTTCACATACTGCATGACTACCACTGCTATAATTATAACCATTCTGTGTAGGTGTTAGTGATTCTAAATGACTAGCTAACCATATGCTTTCTATTTATAAAAATGTGTCAACACTTTTTAAGGTAATTTGATTGAATTACTATAAATCAAGTGATGAAAAATCAACCTTGATTCCACCTGAAATGGCAAGCCAAGTCCTATGCAAACTCTGGTTAAAATTATTAATCAAAGTGTTTAAAAAATCCCTGGTTTTTACTTTTTTACCAACACAAACTAGGATTCAAATTTTCAGTATAAAATTGTTTTATCTAAGCAAATTGGCATGGGGGAGTTATATATATCTAGATCAATCATTAGGCCACACCAGAGTACCACATCCATCTGATTGTTAATTAATTTAAGATTGGCCATTGCTATTTTAATTGCTTAAAATTTTCTAGTTTGTAATCATCTAGCATGTTGCCTCATCTTTAATGTGGTGGAGCTGATTCCTGCTGAGATTTCAGGAGAGCAAATGGTCAATGAACTACAACAAGACAGTTCTTTGACCCTATATATAATATTAAAGCAATCTACATTGCAGTAATCTATATGGGAGATGACAAGGGCATGAGTGACTGTTCGGAGGGCCTCCTGATCCAGGAAGGGGTGCAACTGGTGCACAACCTGAAGCTGTGCAAAGGCCCTCCTGGCCATGACTGCCACCTGCTCCTCGAGCAGGAGTCATGAGTCCAGGAGGACCCCCAAGTTTCGCACTGAATCTGAACGGGGCAGTGCCACCCCATCCAGAGTTAAAGATGACAACTTCCAGGAAATCGAGAGGCCATCAATCCACAGCCACTCCATCTTACCAGGGTTCAGCTGAAGCCTGTTGTGCCCCATCCAGGCCCCTACAGCCTCCAGACACTGAGAAAGGGTGTCGACTGCAACACTTACTTCACCCAGGACGGAGATGTACAACTGGGTATCATCAGCATACTGGTGATACCTCATCCCGTGGTGATGGATGATCTTGCCCAGCAGCTGCATATAGATGTTAAATAGGAGAGGAGAGAGAACCGAACCCTGTGGCACCCCACACAAGAGGGGCTGAGGGTCAGATCTCTCCTCTCCTATTACCACCGATTGGGAATGGTCCTGGAGGAAGGAGGCGAACCAGCGTAAAACAACGCCACCCACCCCCAACTCCCTGAGCCACCCCAAAAGGATACAGTGGTCAACGGTATCAAATGCCGCTGAGAGGCCCAAGAGAGTGAGAATGGATGCACTCCCTCCATCTTGCTCCCGCCAGATATCATCCATAAGTGCAACCAATGCAGTCTCTGTCCCATATCCCAGCCTGAAACCTGACTGAAAAGGGTCTAGATAATCCGTTTCATTCAGAATCCTCTGGAGTTGCAGCGCCACCACCTTCTCAACAACCTTTCCCAAAAAGGGAAGGTGGGAGACAGGACGAAAGTTGTTTAAAACAGTGGGGTCCAGGGAAGGCTTCTTGAGGAGGGGGTGCACCAGCGCCTCCTTAAAGACCGCCAGGAACACCCCCTCTCCCAAAGATGCATTAATCATCACCTGGACCCAACCACATGTGACCTCCTGGGCTGACTTAACCAGCCAGGAGGGACACGGGTCAAGGTGGCATGTGGTGGCATTTACAATCCAGAGGATCCTGTCCACTTCATTAGGTCCAAAAGGATCAAATTGTTCCCAGATAAAAGGGCAAGTACGTTCCTCTGGCATCTCCCCAGATTGTGCCGCACGCTTAGAGTTTAACTTAGAATGAATCTGAGCGATTTTGTCCTGCAGATGCTCGGCAAACTCTTCCGACCGGCCCTGTAAATGGGTCACCAAATCCACCCGACCCAGAAGAGATCTAGTAATCTTAAACAGGGCTGTCAGGCGGCATTCTGTGGACGCAATAAGAGCGGAGAAATATTCACGTTTCGCCGCTCTTACCGCCACAAGGTAGGCCCTAATAGCGGCTCTAGATTGTGTCCGGTCAGATTCCATCTTTGTCTTCCTCCAGCGGCGCTCCAGACGTCTCTTAACCCTCTTCAAAACCCTCAACTCCTCCGTGAACCACGGGGAGTGATGGGTCGATCAGGGCAAGAGAGGTCGCATAGGTGCGATCCTGTCCAAGGCTCCAGCCACCTCCTTATTCCAGGCTGCGGCCAGGGCCTCTGCTGGACCGTGTAGCAGATCTTCAGGTATAACCCCCAGCTCCCTCTGAAACCTCATTGGGTCCATAAGTCACCAGGGGCGGACCAATCGAATAGGTCCAGCCTCCCTGCGGAGTGGGGCAGCACAAGAGAGCCTCAAGGTCACCAGGGCGTGGTCTGACCATGACAATGGGGATAGATCTAACTCTCCCCTCAGATCACATTGCCACTGCTCGGACAAGAAAACTAAGTCCGGCGTGAGACCACTGTCCCGAGTCGGGTCCCGAATAATCTGAGACAGGCCCATGGCCGCCATGGTAGCCATGAACTCCCGAGCTGCCTCCAAGGCCCATCCCAGGGACGGCAGATTGAAGTCCCCCAGAACCATAAGTCTGGGGAACTCCACTGCCAACCCTGAGACAGCCTCGAGCAGCTCGGGCAGGGAGGTTGTGTTAGAGTTAATCTATGCAGAATTCAAATGGATTTCTCCACTGTGATATTCTAGCTTGTAAAGACAGTATTTTTCCATACGCCTCTACGAATGTTCTCAAAACATTCCACCGATAAACACCAGGTGTGGCCTTGGTCATAGCCAAAACATTGTATTACGTGAGGTAGTGATATCAGTCCAAAATACCTTATTTCATGGTTTCCCGGAGGGGAGACAATGTGCAACACTGCCATCTCATGGCGATTTATAGTAAGTACAACTCTTAATGCATTGTTAGTTTGAAATGTCCTGACCCACATATAGCCAATCAGAATGCTGAAACAAGTGTATATCTCAGCTATGAACTATGGGTCTATGCTTCTTGACTTCTTGACTTCTGTCTGTCATGTTGCCATATACTCTGTTCCTGAACTGTAACTATGCCTGGCCTTTTGTACCTGGCCATGGTTTTCTTCACATCTGCTGATGGAACTCTGCTCATGCTTTGTTGTTTTTCCTTTTTGCAATAATGTAACTCATATCCATTATTGCCTTATGCTACAATAAATATTGTTAGCCCCACATGCTGCACTCTGTTTGGCTTATTCTGCGCCTGGACCCCATAAGCCAGCAATATCCCACAGGTTGCTATGCAGCAGGGAGGCTGGTACAGTAGCAACACTCCCAACTGTCCTTGGGAGCCCAACTTGAAAAACAGGGTCTCACAACCGGCCACTTGTGGAGCAGCACCCCTGGAGGCCATAAGAGACTCCCGGATGACAACTGCCACCCCTCCTCCCCTGCCCCGATGTCTCGGCTGATGCCACACTCGAAACCCAGCTGGGCACATTTCCGAGAGGGCTATCCCCCCCTCTGAGGCCAGCCAGGTCTCGGTGATACACGCCAGGTCTGCCCCCTCCTCTGTGATCAAGTCACTTATGAGGGGAGCCTTATTATTCACAGACCTGGCGTTAAGGAGCAGCAGCCGGACACCAGGGCCCTCAAAGATCTGCTTACCAGGGCCTGGGTTTGAACTCGGGGGGCTGGAACGCGCCACCGGTAATAAACACCAGGGGCGCCTTCCCCAAAGATGGCCTGCCCTCTGGTTCCCGCCATAACGTCCCATACCCGTCACCACCTCGATCAAATTTCCAGCCCTGCAGCCCCCAGAGTCTCCTGGCCCAGACGCCTCCACTCCTGAGCCACTGGAAAGCCTGGATTTGGGCAAGGGTCCCCTTCTCCATACATCCATCCTCTCACACACAATCTCTCCTGGGTAATGGCAGGGCCCCCAGCGCACCAGCTCACTCTCTCGGTGCTGGTAAGCCACAACCACCCCTCACACCTCACACACTTTCTCTGTTCCCCCTGTGGCCTCTCTCACTAGCCACAGCGGGGGACCCCAGTCACTCCTACCCACCCTGCCTCTCACTCAGGGATAGGTACTCTCACACAACTTGTACAATCCTGGTCCCTTCCTCATCACTCTCACTCACAGAGGGAGGCACCACACTCATACCAAGGGACTCCACAGCCTTCTGCCACCCTAATAGACTGGGGGTGGTCAATCCTCCACTTCGCCAAGCCGTTAGGATGTTACAGTGTTAAAAGTCCACAATATCAAAGTCCATGGGGTTATTACTCTAGATCATTCCACCATCTGGGTCTCTTGTTTTATCCAGCCGATCTCCCTTGCACCCCCATAATCCGTTCCCTCCACAACATTGGGTTGGTAAGGCATCAACCAGTTCTTCATACAGGGTGCACCAACAATCATCAGCTGAGAAGCACAGAGACCCCAGCCAGTCTCAAAGGACCCCAAAGTCCGAAGGGATCCAAGTCTAGCTCCCCCAGAGTCCACCAAGAACTCAGGAGGTCCACTCTGGTCTGCACAGACTCCCACTGAATCTACTCCACCAGGGGGGGTGTCCCAAACATTTCCCAGCCCCTCCTGCAGTGGGCCAGCCACGCCAGTAGTCTTCCTGGGCTTCCTGAACTTCACCGAGGTCCATTCACGTCGTCGCTGAACTCCCCCGAATCGCCAAGGTCTGTCCACTATGGTGCCAGGACTTGCCACACCCCAAACGTTGTTTGCCTCAGGGGGGTGGATCCCTGGCCTCCCCGTGCTTCCACCACCTCAGTCTGCACGCTGGACTCTACCACAGATCCGCTACAGCTCCGGCGCAAAAAGCTGCAAAAAGTTTAGAAAGCCGGCCCGGGAAAAGCCCAGCCCGTCGCGTCAGGCTCTGCCAGGCCCCCGTCAAACTCTGCTGGGTCAAACTCCAACTCTGGCAGCCTCTGGTAATTCAGCTGGGCTCCATTGTAACTGCCGAGCTCCACGCCGCGCTGCCGAAGCTTCGAGACTCAGCTGAACTCAGCTGAACTCCACTGCAACGCTCCTCCCTAACAGAGATGTAGCCTCTCCAGACCCCCAAAGGTAGAATTATGGGGTGTCCGGAAAGTTTTGAAGGGGTTATGGGTCTTTCTCCTGGAACAATAGCCGGCATCGGCTTGCGGTCACCATCTTGGATTTTTTTATGCCTATAGATGGCTGGTTTGATCCAGTCCCCGGGGCTCTGCCTCTTCCTGAGTGGGAAGGAGGCTCTCCAGAGGACCCAGGACACATCCTTTTAACAATCATGTCTCCACTTACCTTCTTCCACTAAACTGTGCTATTTCTTATGAAGGCCATCCAAGCCATTAGGCCCTACCTCTTGTGGCATTTAATCCTATGTATTAATGGTTCAGTATGTAAAGAATGGCTTTTCCTTCTTTCCCCTAAATCTACTGCCAATGCTTCCATACTGTCTGTCTCCTCAGTTCTGGAAAACTGCTGCTTAATGCTGCTCCTGATTTTTCAATGTTGCAGTCCAAACTCAGAGTTTATAGGAGCTCTTTAAGTGCCACTGTTTGAGGTTCTCAGTCAGGCCTTAAGTTGGGCAACTGTTTGTATGCAGGTTCTTGGCCTTCCACATAGTCTGTCATTAGATAGCTGGGCATTTTTGATAGGATGTACGCTGGCTTATAGGGAAAAAATCAAGGCTTGAGAATAAACCAGACAAGAGTGCAGCGTTTAGGGCTAAAAGTTGTTTACTTGTAGCATAAGGCAATAAATGCATATATAGTTAAGGCAATAAATAGTGGAGACATGATTGTTAAAAGGATGTGTCCTGGGTCCTCTGGAGAGCAGAGCTGACAGTTAAGGCAATAAATAAAAACAAACTTATAAGCAGAGTTCCGTGTATTGATCCCAGGGCCAGAGCTCATGCCACGGCCTATACCCAAAGCCAGGCATAGCTCACACTGCCCAGTCCTCAGAAGTAGAATACATGTGAAGAACTACATGGCTAAAGACACAAAAAATCAAGAAGCATAGAACACCATTTTGCATGGTTAGATATTCAGTTCTTCCAGCTTTCTGATTGGCTGGAAGTTAGGTGTGATACACACCAGGCCTAACGCATAGGCTATAGCACAGGGTGGCAGTGCTGCATCTAAGCAAGCACGTGATCTCCCCCTCCCTGTTCTCCCAGGGCTTCCCACGAAGGCTTCAGGGGGAATTGTTCTCATGGGAAGGTTTAGAAACTAGACGTAAACAATTCATATCTAATGGAGATGTAAGCAAAGCCATTCAACGTTATGGGAAGGCTTTTTGTTATCTAGCCACCTGGCGTTACGTCATCATGAGACACTTTTCTCCGTACAGAAAATATTTGCCAATTTCATACGGGAAATCTGACAATTTTGCCCTGACACTTCTGCTTGGAACACCTGATTGACCTGATTGAGCTTATTTCAGTGGCATGAAACTTCTGTCCTATGTCATGGCCTGAAGGTTCCTCTAGATCTGTGGGGATTCAACAATCTGCTTGAAGTTTCTGCCTTTCCTGCTCATCCTCCAGGGAGATTGCTAGTTTGATACACATTTGAAAGTATTGTGTCTTTTACCTCAGAGTTCCATAAAATCTGTTATCTGAACAATACATTTTCAGTGTTACCTTCTTGGGCACTAAGAAAAAAATGATACTATGAGTATCACTGAACTGCCATAGCATTCCTGTCTGTAAAATTTTCTGGAGTCCTTGCCAGAAGCCAGCTGAATTGCCAGGAAACAGAATGCAAAGAATGTTTTTTAAGCTTCATTTCCTTCAGCTAATCTCAGAGGCAGCACCATTGGTGAGGATGGAAATCCAGGAAGTGTAAATATGCATCCTTGCTTTATGCAGGACATGCTTTATTACACTAATCCTGTCTAAATTTTCTTAAAAACCGGGAACCTATAGACCACGTAAGTAAGCAGCCTGAAAGCCGTTTTATTTTCTTTAAAGAAGAGCTTGTGTAGCAAATGGCAGGAAGCCATGAACCACAAAAATAAAACCATTCTAACCCCAGTGCTAAGTAAGGAAAACAAAGATGTCTCAGCAATTAGCAGTATTATATATGTTAGTCTTAAGTAACAACAGATGTTCCAACTGGAGCCCAGCACATTCTTTGCAATCCTTCACAAACCAGAAGCCTCTTGACATTGCTATACATTACAATGATCTAGGGCTTTGCAATTCTTTGCAGTGTATTTGGAGCTGTGAATACTTTGTTTGTGAGTATCAGGGAGCTTTTACCTGCATTGGACATCAGCCCACCACAAACTTCTGCTGACTTAACAGAAGAGCAACCATGCGTTGTAAAAACCTGCACAGGCTGTGAGTCAGGAGCAAGTGCGCAAAGCTACTTGGCAAAATGCTCATGAAATATTTGGAAGGTGGGCTAATTACAATTCATTATGTAAACCATCCCAGAGTTGGCTGTTGTGGGTCTTCCGGGCTGTGTGGCCGTGTAACACAGCCACACAGCCCGGAAGACCTACAACAGCCATCGAACTCCGGCCGTGAAAGCCTTCGACAATACATCATCCCAGAGTTATTGTTAGAAAGAAGAGCATCAACAGCTTTCAAGGTCCCGTATTTTATGATTCACTTTGCCGTGGTGTGAGAAAGTCTTTCAATCTTGCTACATTGATTAAAATTCAAGCCACAAAAGTCTTTACAGGTTTCTCCATGTTATTTCCATGCTTGTTTTTTGGGACTTCATGTGGGTTGCATATTACTAACCGGCAAGAAGTCAAAAAACATTTATGGTATTTTCTTACTATACACATGGTGCAGCTTTAAAGTAGGAGAACATGTGAAGATCATGGAACATTGCTCAATTTTGGATTATTGAATTAATATTATATAATTTATCTCACGTATTCAGAGAAACATGAAGTAGGACAATGACTGCTCAGGATATAATTATGAAAACTGTGCCAGTTAACTGAATGTTACAGTAGACTACATTCATGTTGTTCTCATCCATCATTTAAAATACATATCCAAAAGAATGATATGGTATGCTTTGTTTCCTTGAATCTAGAATAGCCTAATGCAACAAATCAATGGAAACTATATCAGTAACCCAAAAAAGGTAATAAGACTTCTATACAAATAATGTTAATTGTGAAATCACACTAAGTCTTATATTGGTCGTTTTTATACTCAAATAACTGGCTACTTTTGACTACAAATCATGGCAATGTGGGGGAATAAGAGAGATGGGAAATGTATGGAACTTGACTCTTCAGGTAAATCACTTTACAAATGTGCTAATGAGGCATTGACAGGTTCATCATGTGTCCCACGGTCCAACTTAAATTTACAATTGTTACAGTTTTATTTGATTTTTTTGTAGATGCTTTGTTCTGTGCAATCATACACATTTCTAAAGCATCTTGTCAAACTATTGCATTAACTTTAGTATCTTTGGTTTTATCTTAACTTTCAAAGATGAAGGTGTCTTAAAGGTAGTAAGAATCTCAGCACAATATCTGAGATTTAAAGTCGTGCTCTGATGCCAACTTACTTGTGATAATCATCATCATCATCATCATTGGTGATCACTCGTAGCCGAGTAAGATTGTCTTCCAAAGGTAAAATTTTAACAGTGGATCCGTAAGTGGCTATAAAGGCCAATTCTGGATCCGCACAACCTCCCACAGTGAGGGCATAGGTTTCCGGGTGGGAGACGGTCATGATGAGGGTTTGCCTGACGTGCCTTCCTTTTAGCTCTTTTCTCCCTTTCGCCCTGTACTTGTGCTTCTTCAAAGTCCATAGCGCCATTAATAAAGGCTGACCTCCAATTGAAACGCTCATGAGTTAGGGCTTCCCAGTTCTCAATGCTGATATTACATTTTTTAAAATTAGCTTTGAGAGTGTCTTTGAATCAGCATCGCCTGAGCTCTGCGAGTGTAGCTTTCTCCCGAATGAAACTTGTGATAAAGTGCCATTGGGTTCAGTGGATCTTATTTATGAATAAATGTGTAAGTTCTTGTGGGAAAATATTTTGGCCCCCACTATGCTCTAAACAAGCAATCTTAATAAAATTAAACACCCCCCACAAGAAATTGGTATTTTAAAGCCAACTAAATGAATATTTCCATGTGGTTTTGCTCTTGGTATAATTGTGGCCTGACATTTTCTCTAAGTCCCAGTTTTGATTAAAGTTATAAGAATCTTGCATATGTCAGATAATCACTGTTTTGCTGGAATCAGGCCTCATGACAAAAGTCAAGACACTGAAAGATGGTGAACTTTAGTCAGCAACTGATTTATAATTGTAGTCTCAAAGCTTCAGGGATGAAACTATAGTCTTTGATGGTAGTTCTCGAGTAGAGAATTTTTCTTAATTTTTCTCAATGAATGTGGTTTCCAGGGATAAAGATCAAAGTGATGACAGTGGCCAGAGCTACGGCTAATGTGGAGTGCAGCTGGTACAACCTGCAATTAAGCACTACAGTTAGACCTAAGTCTAGACGAGAAGCCAGCCCCTGGCCAGCTGCAGCTCACATTGATAGCAATGTGGCAAGACGGAACGTTGCTGCGGTGGAGAGAACAGAAAGAGACAACTACCAGTTGGAAGGAGAAGGGAGACTGGATTAGACTGATAGTAAGGAACAGGTTCAAAAATAGCCATCCTTGTGACTGGAAATAGTTAATATTTAATGTAAGAGTGGCTCACCTGTCTTATACAATGGGATTAGCACATGCTGTTAATTGGGGAGAGGAAGGGGGTGGCGGTTACCCATGCAGATGGCACTTCTCTTATTTTCTATGGAAAAACAGAATCTGTGTAACACAGCCCAGTACCTGTCTTTGGTTCAGTGGATGAGAGCATCAGTATAGTGGGCAATATTTTTGAACCGGCAGATAATTTAGGATTTTGGGAGTGCGATGTGAGTGGTTTCACAAAATGGCTGTTGGAGGGATTTGCCAGGGATTTGCCAATCACAGAATAAACACACATTTACCAACTAATGGGTCTGCTCCAAAGTTTCTCCTTCTATTTACCTTTGCCTTCCTTTTTTGTCTGAGCAAATGGGCACCTTTCCAGACAAAGCACCGGCTGCAGCCACTCGCTTTTGATTCTTTCCAACCCAATGGAATGTTGGAAGGAAATTATGTAAAAGGGCTCCGGAATCTCTCTGTCCATCTTTCTGTCTGTCACAAGATAACGTTTTGAAAACAAAACAGGGTGGGGACCAAATTTGGTGCGGCAGGAGAAGTCAGCAAAAGGAAGATACAGTCTGAAAATGAGATGGATCTGGCCAGGGGTTGTGGGGAAAAAAGTCTAGAAAAAAAATTGCTCTAGAAGAGGGGCCGTTGGGCAGTGGCTCAGAAGGCTATCAACTCATCTATTCTCGGCTCCTTCTCTCCTCATCATATGATTCAGAGCATAGCATACGCAGCCCATTCTTCCAGTACACACATACACACAAGCACAGACACAGACACAACATGAGGGGAAAACAGAATGCATACAGATGCATCACGTATGTACCCAATTTGATTAGACTCTCATACACACAAGCACACTCACATAGAAGCAACACATGTGCACAGCAACCAGCCACTGGAGGGAGGGGGGATTCCAGGCACTGCAGCCAATTGGATCTAGAGCTGCTTTTAGAATGGAACAAAGCACTGGAGATAATCCACTCTGAAGGGCTTACGATGGCTCAGACCAAAAAACAGCAGTTTGGCATTGAAGGTGGAAAACATGGGTGCAGAGTGCATTTGCATTGAGCTGGAAAGGGGAGAGGGGTGACATCATTCATGCCTGCACTCAGGAAGCGGTGAGAGGCCTGTATTGGCAATGGGCCAAGCAGAAAGTCTATATCAGCCCTACCGCTAGGAACTGAAGGGTGGGGGCATGAGGATACCATGAAATTGCTCCTATCTTCAGGTTTGATTCCAGATAATGCATGAGGTTTCTGCTGTACTTAATGGTACTTATATTGTATAATCCTACAAGGTCGCCTCTTAGCCCATGTTGTTTTAGTAAAACCATGTATGGAGAATCTGCATCACTTAAAGGCTGCTTAGTCTACCAGTAGCCCTTGGAATCCATATTTGCTACCTGACCATAGTTCCTAACAGCTTGTTGATCAGTTGATTCAAAGAGTGTTTTTGCACTGGAACACAGCAGCAAGAACTCAGTGCTGTGAAGCAGGATCATGGGAAAGAAGAGAGAAGCTGTGTGGCTATCTTGGGTGGGGTGAGCAAGAATGTGTACACAACTGTCCATGCACAAGCAGATGTGCTTCCAAATATCATTAGACAATCTGGTGCTCAAGGCTGAAAATGTCTACCCACAATCTACATGAGGCTACTGCATGAGGTCAAAACAAGAGATATGAAGTAAAATGTTATCTACATCTTGATGACATCCTTCTCTATGCCATCTGGAGTAGATAAGGCTGTGTAAGTGCGGAACCTCTGCCTGAACTTAAAAAAACGCTGAATGAGGGCCATTAAACAAGCTGAATCCTGATAAGACAAAGGCCCTGTGGGTAGCCAATTCCTAAATTCAAGAACTGGATGTGCAACTTATTCTACCTAAGATTGTGTTCCCTTCAAAAGCAGGTACCTAGCTGGAGTACTTTTGGATCCAGTGTTGTCTCCCAAGGCCCGGATTTACCTGTTGGATTACTCTAATCTTCACTTTCCCACAATAAATGTAGACATTGTCAAGAAGAATCTGTAAAATAGTTGGCTGGATATTCTATCTGTATCTGCTAAGGCTCATTGGGTTCTTACTGTGCTCCAGAAACCAATTTGAAAATGGAAGCCAGTCAGAGAATAAGGGCTGAGGATATTAGATAGTAAGGACATTGGTGACAGATGAGGGAATAAATAGAGCAGATGGATGAGAATGCACGAGAGTAACAGGGTGCACTTAAACCTTGTCATGAAGCTCAGAGAGTTTAGACTTCAGCATAAACAGATCACGCGTCTTCTCTCCCATATTCATGAAGGATATATTGTAAAATAAAATTCTGACAGCGAAGAGTTGGGCTTCCTAAAAGGTATCTGATTTATCCAACAGGCATAAAGAAAAAGTGTACAGCCCAGGTTTTGGAGAGTAAACCCAGCGAGGGAGCACGAGAACAAAGTCCCCTGCCTGTGTTGGTTCTGTTGTTCATTGTTAGGTTGGTCCTACTGTGAATCTAATTCTGAGGGCTAATACTCATGAACATATTCAAAAGTGATCCAAATCAGATTTGAGATTTCTCTTTGTTAATTGGTTCCAGCTTCATGAAACACTCAAACTAATGTCCCTTTAAACTGGAAACTGAACATACAGTAGATGTCCTAGGAAAGCAAGGTTTCATATACCCAGGCTTTGTTCCTCCCTTCTGATTCATCTATATGGCCATATGAGATTCAGTTAACCTTTGTTTATCCATCAAGGATATGGAAGATTATTAATATTCACATACCTCCTGGCATGCTGAGAGATTCCCTTAATTAACATTTGGAAAGCTCTTTGAGAAAGTGGGATGAAAGTTGCTCCTATACCTGAAAGTTATTAAGAATATCTCCTAGGCCTTTGCTAAATTAGGGCAGATGCAGATAGTCATTAAAACCATTAAGTGCTAAGCACTGTATATTTTGTTCTCTTAGAAGCATCAGCATCTAGTGGATAAACTATTTCCATCCTTACAGGATTCAAGATCTCCATGTTTGCCTTTTCCTGCTTACTGTGACTTGAAAGCAGCCATATTTCCTCTCTCCCATAAGTACAACATTAGAGCATTTTTTCTTTCTAATGATGGCATGCTTCACTCTCTGCCTGCCGATATATTAAAAAACTTTATTGAATGTTCAGATGTTCTTGTTTTTAGAAGTTGCTGGCACAAATCAGGATGTGCATGTGAATAAACATCTGAATCTAGATGTATCAAATTCTGAAGTATGTTTTTAAGTCTCTGACTAGTTTGCAAAAGAATCTGTACATTAAATTATCAATTTCCCCAGTGTTAAGTAAATCTGATAGAATGAGATAGAAGGTGAGCAGAATAAATGTCTTTACCAGCTAGATGAAATCTCTGTTTTGGAAACTGAATCTGTTAAACTGTTGGGGCACTTGGGGAGAGAGAGATCACAAAGCTAACATTTTGTGATGGTGCTTTTCCTAAGCTGTAAGAAGTTTAGAGATCTTTTCAGGGGATGGCTTAAAAGACAATGAAAATCAACATGTCTATATATTGCATGTAGCAATATGCAGACCACAATATTTGTCTAGAATTCTGTCATATTTTCATTATTGCCCAACAGTGTATGTTTAAGCCAAAATCTGAAATATTATTTTACAGACTATGCTACCCAATTCTAGTTCCTGAGGAGCTGGTCCCTCAGGGATATTTTGTCTGTGCAATGACTGTTCAACTATGTAACCAGTTAGAACTGAAACTAAGGAATACATAGAGCTGGGTTATCTTATTTATTGAGGTGTGGTAGACTAACTGTTGCAATTAAAAAGTATGAATACTATAACCTGCTTAAAGCAGCAGTTTTCATTATCTTGAAGTTTCTTGGATATTTTGTCTCCTGTGGAGGTATTGGATTGCAAATTATTTAGAATCAAAATATTGCTAACCCACCTAGCAAGAACTACATCCTATATGGACAAAAATTTATTTAATGTGGTTCGACATCCATCTAAGTAACCTGCAAAGAGATATGTTTGGTTTGGTTTTTTTACACACATTCACCTCCAAAAATGAACATAAAAAAGAGACCTAGGATTTTCAACCTATACTTTCTGGATCTATCTTCAATAATTTATGGAATTCACACAATGGAAGTGGGAACTCATTGGAATTAATTCTTGTGGGGGACCAGCAGAAGCACAAGCCCACTTGACCCAAGGATGGGGAGGTGGAACTGAGGCACCCTGACCTCTTGAGGGAGAAGGGGGAATTCCTTGGAGTTGGGAGGTGGGACTTGTGGCTAAGGGGTAACTACCCACTTCAGAGGAAAAGCTGCAGAAGGATATTTGCAGGGTTTCCTATGGAGCAGAAATGGAGGCAATTAACTTTTGAAGTGAATAGGCTCAAGTTTCAAAGAACTTGGGCAGTCCCCTGGTGTTCTCAAAGCAAAGGGGCAGCTCTCACTCGTGAAAGGGACCAAAGACTCCTACAGGACTGGAAGGGCCCATTTAGGCCCCCAAAGCTTACGCCCCCTCTTGTGGTATAAGCTTTCGGGGTCCATGCTCATTTGACCAGATATACACATTTTTCACTTAAATGAGTGAGTCTGTGTGCAAGCTAGCACTGCACGGTAGTAAAGAGAGTGAGCTACAAGTTGGGAAGTCTATAGTTCAGATCTTACTTCTGTTGTAAACTTACTAGGTAATCTATTACTAAAGCAATCTATTTCCTCTCCGCTTCAGTTCCCCCTTTGCAATATGTATTTATTTGTTTGTTTGATTCATATCCTGCTTTCCTTTAGAAGCTCAAGGTGGTGTACACAGTGCTCATTCCTCCCCTTATTCTATATCATACTGTAATGGGAATGACCTTGGGAGGCAGGAAAAGAGCTACAGACTAGGAAACTGTCATGCAAAAGGTATCTCAACCCACAGAAACAGAAGGAATATGGAAAGTGCCTCAGAAGGGACCCTCCCTAGTTTTCTAGGAAGAAGGGGGGAGATACAATTTCAAACTTGTAAGATTCTGTTACTGTAACATTAAAATAAAGGTAGTGTTAGTACTCATGGTTTGTGCTTCTTATCTGGACTACCTTGAAGGGCTGACACAACCACCCTGTGAGATAGATTGGGCTGAGAGAGAGAAATTGGCCCAAAGTTACCCAGGTCTCACCAGTGCCAGTCCAATATCTTAATCACTACACCAGGGGTGGGGAACCTTTTTTCTGCCAAGGGCCATTTGGATATTTATAACAAGGGACCGGGGGGGGCAGGGTTTCTGGGATTTCCGTGGACCGGGGGCCGGAGTTTGTGGGCAGGAGCCAATTGCGTGGAAGGGGCGGGTTTGCAGGCGGGAGCCCCGCGGGCCTTAGGCGGGAGCCCCGGGGGCCTTATACAGCCCCCGGGCCTGACGTTACCCACCCCTGCACTACACCATCCAGTATGCAGCCACAAAAGCCTTACTCAATTCTGAACATGAAGTATTTATTTATTTATTGTGGTATTTATACCCCGCCTATCCCCTCCCTAATGGAGGACTCTAGGTGGCTTACAAGCATATATATACATTTAATTATACAATTCACAAATCACCATTTTCACCGCGCGTGAGGGGAGGGGGTAAGGAACCGACTCTTCCAGGCTCTGGACTACAATTCCCAGGATGCCTTGAGCCGGCTGCTGACGTCCTGTAGCTGTTGCATCTATGTCGTCACCGCCTGCCATTCGATCTTCCTCCGGATCCTTTCCTCCGGTGGTGCCGACTTCCCGACAGGACGCCAGCAAATTAGCCCACTTTAAGGTGGTACCCATTTATCTACTTGCAAAGCTTTCAAACTGTTGGGTTGACAGGAGTACCTTGAACATCTAAAAGTTCCATAAACACATGTTAAAAGTTTATTAGACCCCAAGAAAAGAAAATACTTCTTTTAAACAGGGCAAAAGATTAGTGATGCCAGAGATAGCAGGGCAGCCTTTGGCGGAGATCAGATGGATTACCTTTGGCAGAGATCAGATTGGTCCAAAAAACCAGTCCTAGGACTATAAAGTGGATCACACTGAATGCCTGCATGAAACACAACTACCATTACCCAAAGTAATTTCCGTATCTTCACAAATGCCTTCTCCTAAATAAAGAGGCCGTCTGAGAAGAACAGATAATGCACCATCAAAATTGCATATGCAGAGCATTATACAGTATTATGGTTCAGTAAACCATCAATATGCCTTCTATAAAAATGCAGAACAGTTGAATTGCAATTAAGAAAAGTACTTGGGTAATGAAGGGTAATAGGGAAGGGAAGTAAGAATACTGAGTTGTAACAGTTTGCAAAACTTATTTTTAACTGGCTAATTACTGAAATTATTGTTTGGATAATTACAATGCCTAATGAAGCAAATAGCTTAAATCAGATATATTTCAATGATTCTATTATAAAGTGATAAACAGTTGAAGAAGCAGGAAGTAGAGAGTAGGAATAATTTACAACTGCTCACAGGGAACATTATAAAAAGTGGGGTGCTTCCTCTTAAGGACCATTTAGTATGTTCATAAATAACTGAGAGCTGGGGTTGATGGCCAGATATGCTGTCAATACCAATTTAGTCAGTGTGGTAAAAATAAAAAAGGAATCCCAAAGGTGATGATAGTCTCTCCATATTGGATAAGCAAGTGATAAAACAGCAAAAGTAGTCCAAGCAAAGATAAATATAAAGCACAGCTGAGCAACCCAATGCATCAGTACTTAATGAGCCTCCATACTGCTTTTTGGGGAGAATCCCCTTTGGCAGCAACTGCTGAAAATCCATGTCACAGTTTCTTACCAGTCTGTTGGGAAATCTGTGGAAATTGTAGTATTAACCCTAAAAGATGTAATAAAGTTTAGAACAAAGGAAACCTCTAAAACTCAGCTGGGTTGTCCGAATTCAGAACAAGGGTGTTTCTTTAAGACATTCACCACAGTACATAGCCACCGCTGTTTTTTCTGGTTAGCTCTGGCCAGAAGTAATCTATAGACCAGGGTTTCTCAACCTGGGCCACCTTAAAATGTGTGGACTTCAAGTTGCAGTCCACACATCTTAAGGTGGCCCAGGTTGAGAAACCCTGCTACAGACCAATGGTTTGCAAGCCACAGGACTTGGGAGAACATTTAGAGAAAATCCAGATGTTGTGAGTATAACCTGGCTAACCCTGATATAAAAACACAGTGCTGGCTTAAGGGCATATGGTGCCCCTAGGCCACATTGACTGATGGCACCACCTCCTGGCAATGTGAAGATTTGCATTTTCAGAATGATACAGAAGGAGGGACGTGTTGGTGCCCCCTAAGCTTTGGCACCCTGGGGCAGCACCTACTTGACCTTAGACTAAAGCAAGCCTTGTACAACTTCTTTGTGTTGATGAAAGAGAAATCAAGCAACTTCACAGAAGCATTGTCTATTCATGGCTGAAGTCATCCTGGCTGGAGGCAGGAAGCCCAT
Source organism: Charina bottae (assembly GCA_023362775.1). Classification (NCBI taxonomy): domain Eukaryota; kingdom Metazoa; phylum Chordata; class Lepidosauria; order Squamata; family Charinaidae; genus Charina; species Charina bottae. The sequence continues at coordinate 1,765,267 of JALMGJ010000063.1, read as the reverse complement.
CAATACCAGGTGTTGAGTACTTCTGAGGAAGGTTATTCCTTCCTTCCTTCCTTCCTTCCTTCCTTCCTTCCTTCCTTCCTTCCTTCCTTCCTTCCTTCCTTCCTTCCTTCCTTCCTTCCTTCCTTCCTCTTTCTCTCTCCTTCCTTCCTTCCTTCCTTCCTTCCTTCCTTCCTTCCTTCCTTCCTTCCTTCCTTCCTTCCTTCCTTTCTTTCTTTCTTTCTTTCTTTCTTTCTTTCTTTCTTTCTTTCTTTCTTGAAGCATTTGCTTGGCTCTAATAGGAACAAAATGCTGGAACAGCTAAGCCTTGAATGCCTGTTCTTAGGAGCAGTCTATTTAACATGATAATCAATCATCTCCTGATTAATGAATCTGTTAATTATAGCAATTACAGGTTTAACCCTCATAAAAAAAGGAGACAGGTCTTATGCAGTAATGGCCGCCTAATATTCTCTTCCTCGTTCACTCTGGCAGGGTTGTGGGGCTGCTTGCCCTGGAAGCAGATATGCTCAGCACCAAAGGCAACCTCAGGATTGCCAGTAGCTACAGAGATCAAATACCACAAGGCGCTTATGAGCCAAAAGGAATTCATTGTAAACTCACCATCCACACAGACAGAAAGTGGAGACTTCAGCTTCTTCATTTAGCAGAATTCAGCAGAACGTTAGATTGTGTGCAATCTTGCTTTTAAGCTACAATACCCTTCACTATTTGAACCACTGACAGTCAATGGTTTAGAAGTCTTCTTCCCTGTGGAACCTTTTCTTGCATTTTGAAAATAAAAAGGCTTCTTTTTATGACAATGATCTATTTAGAGAGTTTGCATAGAACACATCTGTCTCACACACCTAGGTGAACTCATTGCCTTATGCATGACAAGTAAACTATCACTTGACTAAATCTCTTACAGCTAGCCACAAAAATAATGCAGTTAAGAAATCTGGACCAAAGAACTGATTGTTCAAATTAATATGTGAAAGGGTGATGTGGACACCTACTGATTGCTTTTTAGCCTTAGAATGTCCAGATGATAATCCTGCAGTGGAAAAAAAAATCACTACATTTATAATGCTGATTCCGCTCTGCAATGAAATGTGTACGTATATGCCTTCGAGTCAGTCTTGACTCCTGGCGACTGCCTGGACAAGTGCCTGAAGTTTTCTTGGCAAGGTTTTTGGAAGTGGATTGCCACTGCCTGCTTCCTAGGGCTGAGAGAGAGGGACTGGCCCAAGGTCACCCAGCTGGCTTCATGCCTAAAGCAGGACTAGAACTCACGGTCTCCCACTTTCTAGCCTGGTGCCTTAACCACTACACCAAACTGGCTCTCTGCAGTGAACAAGTTTTAGAATTAATTGCCTCTCTGATTCATACTTAACATAAATTTTAATATGAGCAGATTAATTGTGAATCTGGCATACTGATGATGTCACCTACACATCAGTGTCCACAGGCTGCCAACTATAGTTCGACCTTTTAGCATTATGGGAAATGCAAGTCTAGAGGGAAGGTTCTGGTGTGAATACAGCAGTGATGAGGTCTGGGCAGTCATGCAGTTTGTCCAGTCATTCAAGATGTCATAGCTAGGATTCAAGTCCCATTGTGCAAGTTATAATCTGCCTTGGAGGGATTTAGCAGCAACCTAGTTTTGACATAAAGGTTGACCAGTGTTACTTTTAGTTGGGCCCTTAGGACAACTAGTTTGAAGCTTTGCAAGTATTTCAGTTAGACTAATAAGCAGATTACAGATGTTCTTGATCCAAGTCCCTAGCAAGCCAAAAAATAGCTTGAACAATAACAACATTGAGAATATAGAAAATCCTTTCTAAAAACTTGGAATAAATATAAAAATACAACATCACCTAATTTACCATTGTGGACTTCCCCACAGGAGGCATTTGCGTTACAAGGAAATCTGAATTCGTGTAATTGGTTAAAATACAAAGATTTATTAATATTCGAGGGTACAAATTTCAAACTCAAAACTAGAGAAGACTTAGTAAGGGAAGGAGTCACTTGCAATTGGTTTACTTATTTACAAATTAATGAACAATTTAAGATAGATACTAAAAACTTTAAAGAAAAATCAGTAAATTGGGACAATGTATTATGGAAAGAAGATAATCATCTGATTGCAAAAATTTATAAAACTTTAATACAAATTAACACGTCTAATTTACCAAAAAAGAAATGTATAACCAAATGGGAAGAAAATATAGGTCATAGAATTCAAATTGAAAATTGGGAGAAAATGTGGTTAAAAGACCTAAAGTTTACTCTAAATTATAATATGAAAGAAAATTTCTTTAAAATGATGTACAGATGGTACATAACTCCTAATACATTGTCCAAAATGAATATTGCTATACCTAACAAATGTTGGAAATGTAATAAAGAAGTTGGCACCTTTTTTCATCTATGGTGGACTTGCCAAAAATCAAAAAAGTTTTGGGACAAAATTCATGAAACCGTATGTGAAATATTAGAAGAGGACATTAACGAAGAGCCAGAATTCTATCTACTGGGATTTATAAAATCAGACTTACACAAGAAATATGGAAAATTGCTATTTTATTTAATAACTGCTGCTAGAACCATCTTCGCTAAACATTGGAAAGAGGATTACATACCTACGATTGAAGAATGGACAATAAAAGCGATGGACCTAGCGCAGATGGCTGTGAGAGTTGGGCCACAAGGTGGGCCACTTACCTGTCTGCCGCCCGATCCAGAAGAGTCCGATTCGGAAGAGGAGCCAGCCCCCGGAAGCAGCAGGCTTGGCGCGAACCCTGTGGAAGAAACGGAGACGCTGATTGGCAGAGGCTCAGAAGGAGGGACGCCTCCACCAATCAGCGCGCACCAAAGGAGAGCAGAGAGGCGGGCCGAACAACGCGAAGCCCGATTGGCCCCTGCTTTCCAAACGCGCGAAAAACGAAATAAAAGACCGGCGTGACTTACCTCCATTGCCGGAGACAACCGTTCTAGCAGCTGTATGCCGAAGCCTCCAGACCCCGCGCTGGACCCTGCTCCCAAGCCACGCCTAGCTACCGCCACGAACCTCGCTCCAGAGCCCTGTCTTGCCGCCGCCCCGGACGTCGTCCATGAGCCCAGCCCTGCTGCCGCCCCGGATCCCGATTCCGCGTCTTGCCCCGCCGCCGCGCCAAGCCTCGGAACGCCATCTTACCTTGCTGCCGCGCCAAGCCTCGTGCCTGAACCGCCTTCAGTCGTCGCGCCGCCATCCTTGCTCCCTGCGGAAGAAGCCAGCATCGGGGTAAGCGCTGCCGCCTTGCCCGCTCCTCACCCAACTGCCCGAACCACCGATCCTCCGCTGCCCTCCACTCCGGAGCCTACAGATGCCGGCCACCGGTGGGCTGCCTTCGTCGGGCCCCGGTCTACTCAGACGGATCCCAGCCCGGATCAGCAGCCAAGCCCTGCCGACGCCGGTCACCAGTGGGTGGCTCTTCTTGGGCCCCGGTCTACCCAGGCCCCCACCAGCCCAGAGCAGCACCCAAGCCCCGCTGACGCCGGTCACCAGTGGGTGGCCTTTCTCAGGCCCCAGCCTAACCAGACTTCTACCAGCCCAGAGCAGCACCCATGCCCCGCCGACGCCGGTCACCAGTGGGTGGCCTTTCTCGGGCCCCGGACTACCTCCAGCCCCGACAGCCAAGCTAACTCCATGCCCGCAGTCACCGCGCCTGTTACTTCCGGTTCACTGCCAGTGATTGCCGCTTCCTCAGCGCCTGCACCCTCTCTGGTCCTTCCTGTCGGGCCAGGAGTACCCAAGGGACTTGTTCCTATCCAGCCTGAGGAAGAAGAAGAGGACTGTGTAAACTGGGCGTTTTGCGTGTCCGTGTAAATAAAGCTATTTCAGTAATGTTTCCGTGTCAGTCTTAGTCGGAACAGGACAATGGCCAAACTGACGGATCAGTTGAATGATAAGAACATAGAAGAATTCAATTTATGTTGGAGTCCCTTCTACAAATTTATAGAAAAGACTCAAAAAGTCCAATTGGGAATTTAATGTAAATAATGTAAATAAGTTAGAGATTATAGTTGTTTATAAATATATGATGGAAATGATGGAGAGAAAGTAGGAAGTCCTGTTTCTTTTCTGTTTTTGTCTTCTTCTTTTTGGTTGATAGATGAACAGGTGAAGAGTAAGGTAGAGTAGATGGGGAAAGGAAGTGGAGAAGGAAAGAGGGGGAAGAGGAGATAAAGAAGATGGAGAAAAGAGAAGAAGGAAGGGAAGTCAAGTTATGGGAGGAGAAAAGAAACGTTGTTTTGTAAGAAAGTTATGATTGTATTTACTTTAAAAATGTTATTTATGTTATGTTATGTTATGTTATGTTATGTTATGTTATGTTATGTTATGTTATGTTATGTTGTTATGTTATGTTATGTTATGTTATGTTATGTTATGTTATGTTATGTTATGTTGTTATGTTATGTCAGATTTTGTTATTTATGTATTATTATGTAAAATAAAGAATTGTTTTTTTTTTAAAAAAAGAAAGAATTTTATATTAATTATATAGTTACTAGGAGATCTAACCAGGAAAGAAGCAGTGATATTCCTCTGCCTAAACACAACTGCATAATGATTTCATCTGATTAAATCATAATAGGAAGGAAATACCTCTCCTACATTGGATTGAGTTAGATCTTTTTACTATTCTTGGATTTTAATCTTGTTTTATAACCTAGTATTTTTATATTATATGTATATTTTATGTCTCTTGTTTTATTATCTTGTTGTAAACCGCCCAGAGTCCCTCCGGTGGAGGGAGATGGGCGGTGATATACGTTTGATAATAAAATAAAATAAAATAAAATAAAATAAAATAAAATAAAATAAAATAAAATAAAATAAAATAAAATAAAATAAATAAAATAAAATAATAAAATAAAATAAAATAAATAAAATAAAATAAAATAAAATAATGAAATTAATAAAATAAAATAATAAAATAATAAAATAAAATAAAATAAAATAAAATAAAATAAAATAAATAAAATAAAATAATAAAATAAAATAATAAAATAAATAAAATAAAATAAAATAAAATAAAATAAAATAAAATAATGAAATTAATAAAATAAAATAAAATAAAATAAAATAAAATAAAATAATGAAATTAATAAAATAAAATAATAAAATAATAAAATAAAATAATAAAATAAAATAAAATAAAATAAAATAAAATAAAATAAAATAAAATAAAATAATAAAATAAAATAAATAAAATAAAATAAAATAAAATAAAATAAAAAATAAAATAAAATAAAATAATAAAATAAAATAAAATAAAATAAAATAAAATAAAATAAAATAAAATAAATAAAATAAAATAAAATAATAAAATAAAATAAAATAAAATAAAATAAAATAATAAAATAAAATAAAATAAAATAAAATAAAATAATAAAATAAAATAAATACAGACTTAAAATCATGGAAGACAAGAAGAAGGAAGTACAGAAAGAACTTGATTGCCCAGGGGAAATCCTTCCTTGTCACAAATGTATGATATTCAAAGATTTGCATGAATGCACCAGAATATGGAACAAGCATATGAAATTATTAAAAATTTCTCTCCCTACTTTTATACATTTAATTTATTTATTTATTTATTTTATTTTATTTATATAACCGCCCATCTCCCCCAACGGGGAACTCTGGGCGGTTAATGGTTTTCATAGAGCTAAAAAGTCAAACTAAAAAGTCCAACATCAACTTCGCTGGACCGGTCATGTTGTTCGAATGCCTGACCATCGTCTTCCAAAGCAGCTACTTTACTCACAACTTAAGAATGGAAAACGGAATATTGGTGGACAGCAAAAGAGATTCAAAGATACTCTCAAAGCTAATTAAAAAAAATGTAATATCAGCATTGAGAACTGGGAAGCCCTAACTCATGAGCATTTCAATTGGAGGTCAGCCTTTATTGATGGCGCTATGGACTTTGAAGAAGCACGAGTACAGGGCGAAAGGGAGAAAAGAGCTAAAAGGAAGGCACGTCAGGCAAACCCTCATCATGACCGTCTCCCACCCAGAAACCTATGCCCTCATTGTGGGAGGTTGTGCGGATCCAGAATTGGCCTTTATAGCCACTTACGGATCCACTGTTAAAATTTTACCTTTGGAAGACAATCTTACTCGGCTACGAGTGATCGCCAATGATGATGAGAGCTAAAAAGTCAAACTAGAGGGAACTGATTTTGAACTTCCTCCTTCTAGCTTCCTTAAATTAGTATTATGGTTTTCCCTGATCAAACAGTCACTTGTGTATGTCATACTCCCACACACAGAGGAAGAAGGATATAAACATTGTCTTGAGGACTAGGGCTAGAATAATAGAGCAGCAGACAAAAAGAAGAAAAGAAAGATTTGTTTTCTTATTGCAGTGACAGCCTGCAATAAGAAAGTCCTAGAAATGGAGCTACATTTTTAAATGATTAGAAAACTCAATTCAAGTCTCCCTAATCACCTACTGGCTGTACAAACGAGACACAAAACTCCTGAACTATTCCTTAGTATCAAGAGACACACCTCTCCACCACTGGCCCACTTCCTGATTCTCAGTGGTAAAATACATGAAAGGTCCTCCCATCTGTAGCCACCTCATTGCGATTCTACAGTAGAAGTTTGGTTGGACTCCACCCAGATGAATGAAGTTGATTACCAGTGGAGAACCTCAACTTCTTTCTGTTTAGAAAGTCACCCCTTCCATCTGCCTCCATCCAGACTACAGTAGTCCAGTAGTAAGTAAGTAAATAAGTTTATTGCTGTAACCACAGGTCATAACATAGGAATGCCATGAAATACAATAAAATAACAATAAAACAATAAAATAGTGAAATTATAAAATAGAGTAATAGAAGATGTAGTCCAGTACACACAAGGCATTCGTATGTTGGGGGCATACTTTCAGTATAGAGTTTATCCTTGAATTTATAACCCACACTCTTGTAATCTTGATCTGAAAAAGAGGTCAAAGCTTTCAATACCTCTGCAAGCAGAAAGTTCTTACTGTTGCTGAAGCAGGTGATAATGCATATACATTGAAGATCAGATGCCTGGCCATTACAGTTTGACTTAATACTATAATAGCTACATTGGTGTATACTACCAGGATGACCAATTAAGCATGCTATGAGTTCACTAAATTATATCCACACACCTCTCACTGTATACATAATGTCAACAAATAGAAGGAATATGATGGAAAATTTTACAGCTCAGGTAGCATCACTCAAAAATAATTATGGAAAAGACTCCCGTTGGGGGAGTTGGGCGGTCATATAAATTTAAATAATAAAATAAATAAATAAATAATGGAGGCAAATGAGGTTAAAAAAATATGGAAAAATTATACTGAAACCTTTTACAAATAGGTTTGCAGAATAACAGAAATATTTGGAGAAAGTGGATATGTTTAGGAACCAGCTGCAGTAGAAATTGACAGGAGAAGACAGTTGGAATCAAAACTGGAACTCAAAGATGTAGACTACATTGCTTTCTTAACTGAAAGTAGAGAAAATAAAAATGGAAAGCAAAACATCATAGTTATTATTTAATATAAAGAAGATAAAAGTAAGGTCAACTAGCATGCTTAGTAAACCCACAGTTAATGGTGAAGATGTGAACTTGGTAAGTAGTTTTCTTTTCTTGGGCTCAAAAATAAACAGGACAGTGGGCTAAAGAGGGGATTAATTCTAGGGAAGAATGCCATGGCAAACATAGGCAAAATCATGAGGGATAAGGATATTCCTATCACAATGAAGATCAGAATAGTTAAACAATGGTTAAATTATCACAATAGTTAAAGAACAGAGCAAAAAAAAAGTAGACATCTTGGAATGTTATCTGTAGATAGTTGTCAAGAATTTCATGGTCTGCAAGAAAAACCAGTCAGTCAATCATGGACCAAATAACTCCTCTGAGCATGTGATATCATTGGATATTGGGCTAGAAGAAACTAATATACTTGACAAGTGAAAGGGAAGTACAAGAATGGGAAGGCAATTGATAAAGTGGATGATGGAGTGACTGGAAAGTCCTTGAAAGAGCTAGCTTATTGCCAAGGACAGGTCAAGATGTCCATATAGTCACCAGGCATTGGGCCCAATTCAAGGACACCTAACTAACTCTGTACATACTTTTTTCTTGATCAACATAACTCCAGGATGCAAACAGCAGATATTATACAGTATCCCTCTGCAGTTGGTGCATGGTTTAGAAAATGTTTGCAAGTCCTAATAGTTATACTGTACTGCTGGGAACATGCACACCTCCTCTGATTTTAATCCATTACTGCCTAGGTGGCACACTTAAAGCTCCCCAGATGTAGCAGGATTCCATGAGCCACAGACACAAGTAAAGGGGAAAAAGGAATTCTCATTCACATCATACTGTGAATATTCTTAAAATATCTCTTCCCAAGCAATGTTAAATCCAATCTTTAATGGGGGGTGGGGTGGAGGCAGGTTGATAATAAAGTTGGTGTTATACACAGTAAGTGTCTTTTTGGCAATTGTCCTATTTCTTGACACCCTTTAAAGGAACTCAAGGTTTCATTATGTTAGTCCAGCCTGGTTTTGACTAAGCGATGAATAAAGCAACAAATATTTGTTGCAATATAATGGATTTCTAAATTAACATTGTGACCCATTCCTTTTATGGGTCTTCTGACGTTTATTTTGCTATATTCTATATTCCATCCAGTCTGGGGATGGGGAATCTAAAGACATTTGCTGAGTTTGCCCATTCATCAGTTACTGTACTTTATTTTTTATTTATTTTTTCAATTTATATAGCCGCCCATCCCAAACCAGTGACTCTGGGCGGCTAACAATAGTACTTGCTGCCTTCCAAGCTGATCAGTCACTTTGGGGGTGATATTCTTTCCGCTTTATGTTGGATGAGCTGCTTTTCTGATCATTCACCGGGACGCATGCCTCTCAGTGTATATTATCCTTGTTGATGCACAGGGAAATTCCCTTAATCACACTATTATCATAATCACCACCACCGCATGATTGATCTGTACACACAGTGCAAGTCCTTGAGACGTTAGGTGGGCCACCAAATGAGTGGTTTTGTTTTGTTGTTTTGTTTTGTTTTAAGTAAAAGCCTTCTGAACTTCTCTGAGTATTTCACAGCTGATCTTTGAATGTGGGAGAGGAGAGTGAAAGAGAAGTAAAACTGATTTCCCTAGGAGAATATCAGATAAAATCTGCCCTCCAGGAAGGGAGAAGTATTGTAAAATGCCTGGAAAATTTGAATAATGCCAGAAGTGCAGCTGCTTTGAGGGAAATTAGCTTTTTGGTGCATAGAAAGAAAAAAAGGGGAAAGGACAGCAAAATATTGGGCTGCTCATTAGATGGTACAAGCATTAGCTGCTGACTAGTAAATTCCAAGTAAACAGGGAATTTGGATGGTGCAGTAAGATATTCTCAATTGTTTCTCTCCATAAATGGGTACAGCTGATGAACCAGCCTAAACTGGCATAATGCACCCTTGGCTTCAGCTGCCTGCTGAATATCAAGAAGCAAATAAGAATCCAAGAGCACACCCAACCTGTTGTGATTGTAAGATGTAAACAGTAACCACAATAGATGTTCTCCACTTGTGCCTCTCTCTTTTTTTCATTTAACCTTGGAAAATATTCAGAAGCATTTGAAGATCACTGGCAATCTTTTCCATCTATGCTGAGGTTTTTAATTTGGAGAAGCTTTTCAATATCTCCCTGCCTTTTATTTATGACTCCAGGACTATAAGTGGTGGGATAAATAGTCAGAAGGTGGTTTCAACCTTGCAGAGTTCAGCTGGTTTTAAAGCCTTCTGGTAGTTTCAGGTTCTGATTGTATGATAATTGCTGTGATGGTACATACATAAAGAAGAGATGGCAAACATGAGAAGAGATAGGAATTGCTTGCCCTTGCTCCCTTCCTTAGAAGTCTTCCACCCCTTCTCTGATTCCCTTTCAACCCAAGGTAGCTTTCTGAACACACATGATAAAGGTCTGGGTCAATGGATATATATACTGTATGGAAATGGTAGCTTCTGGATCTTTTTCCTGTCCAGGGTTCCATAGACAGCAACAGCTGTCACACTGTGTAGATTCAGTGTTTGCTGTGATTTGCAAGCTGCTTTTGAAAGCACCCACTATGAGACCTGAAAGAACAGGTCAGGGATAGATCATCATGGAGAAGATTGATCTATGTGGTCACTAGGAGTTGAAAACAACTTGATGACACATAATCAATCAATCAATCAATCAATCAATCAAAAATATGATCCAGCAGAATAGGCATGCTCCAGGTCCTCTTGATTAAACAGAGTCATCTTGTGGGACCCAGGAAATGTGCCTTCTCTGTAGCACCACCTGCCCTCTGGAATAAGGTCCCCACTGAGATCTGTACATTACCCACCCTGTTGACATTCCAGCAGGCCTTGAAAACCTGGCTATTACCCAGATCTTGGGTTAGGGTGGATGGGACTCCCCCATTTCTGATGCTGTATGTTTTGCTTTGTTGTCTAGATTACCATCTTGTAATTATTTTGTAGTTATATTTGTACTCCAGTTAATTCTTTATGTTTTTTGTTTTTATGTTACTCTTATTGTTGTGAGCCACCCAAAGTCGGGCGGCATCAAAATTGAATAATATATTTTTTCCCATTCCCATTTTTATTAGTGGTGTGGATTCTGAGAGAAGACATCAAGCTGCTCTGCAATGATCTTGCACCAAATAGATTTGGACTGTGATCCTATATTATTTTCCCCATAAAATTCAGTAGGATTACACAGCAAATCAATACATAAATAAGTGTGTAAATGCAATTGTGTGAAATGAGCCAGTTGTCCACAAGCAGTAAAATAAGAAGGCAGAGTGGATGGCTTCACGTCAGATTGCAGGTGTGCTCTTCTTAATGCTCACCTAGGTTTAAAAATGACTTACGCCAGGGGTTCTCAAGATGTGGATTGGGACCTGCTCAGGGGGGGGATGTTGTCCCAAGCAAATTAGGAATAACATTTTATAAAAAATGATCAGCCTTGCCCAGGCAAAGGGGGAACCCTATCAAAACTCATGTTGGGCATTGTTCCTTTCGCTGCACAAAGTCCAGGAAATAGTGGCAGCATCCCAAAGTGTGAGAATCCTTGCAAAGTATAAATTAAAGCTGTACTGCAAACTTTCAGAAGCCTTGCCTTCTAAATGAAAAAAAAAAGTACAGTAACCAAGGCTGGCCTAAAACTGTTCTCCGTTGTTGTTGTTGTTAGGCAATGTAGGGAGATGATAAAGGACAGCCTTCCAGGGTGGTACAATTCTCTGCCCTTTTTCTGCTTCACATGCAGTCAAGGCTTTTCTAAACCAGAGTTCTCTGCTGGACAAGTTACAGTTTCTGTGTTACAGCCAGGGGGACTGGGGAGGGGGACCAAACCATCTGGGGACACTGGGTTGGTCTAGGATGCTATGGAGTTTGAACCAACAGGATTTAAGAGCACTGCAACACTGGAGTGTTGCAATAGAAGATGACGACCACAGTGAGCCTTTTACCAAACCCACAGGATCCTGGTTCCTCTGTTCTTTACACCACATATTTTGCATATATATTATATACCGTAGACATATCTCATATTCAGAGATATGAACAGCTGTCTTAATTGCAGTGACAAATGAACCACTTATGCACCCTCGATTGCATAATTTGCCTAGAGGATAGATACATAATGATGCTAGAATTACATATAATCAACCAAAGAAAGGTGGTTTGGGAAAAAAAATCACTACCTCAACCACAGCCCTAAAAGCTTCTCCCTAATTGAGTTATTTTATTAAACAAAATGGTTCTAAGATAGGGCCTTTTGAAATTCCCCATTAGAATCCATGTACTACAATTTACTTTATAAGGCAAGGCTTGTGTGCTGAGAGATGGTATCAAACAAGGCATCCATTAGATGTCCACCCCTTGGGCTCAGCCCTGAAAAATGTGGAGCATCTTCTCTTTCCCTTCCAACTGAACAGCTTGATTTTCCAAGGGATTCTCAAACTCTACAAGGTATAAGACATTCTCTTGGTTTTGCTTTTTTCTTCCATTACTTTTATCCCTGATAATGATGGGAGAAAAACTGGCACAGGATTTCTTTTGGAGGTTAGCAATAACAGGAGGAGGAGGAGGAGGAGGAGGAGGAGGAGGAGGAGGAGGAGGAGGAGGAGGAGGAGGAGGAATGTGATGGTCCCAGTGCCAGTATCTTAATGTAAGAAATTCTCCAGACAATTCATCAGAATGCTAAAAGAATTCATTTATTAAAATATGACTACATGGAACGGCTGCAAAGCTCTGAATACCAGATTTGGCACCAAGCATTCAAACTTAATAACATCCCTCTGACTTCATCTCTTGTTAGTTTCAAAACAACCGTTTTCCCACTCTTGATCTTCCCCCCTCCCAACTTGTTAAGTTTAATGAGAGTCCAGGTGTCTTATCAGTGTCCTTGGTCTTTCACAGTCAGCAAAGGAATGTGAGGGAGGCGGTTCTTTTCAGTGCAAAGTAGCTGGCTACAAAGGAGGCTGACATGAGTCGGCTTCTGTACTGATTGACACGTGTTGGCTCAAATACATGGCAGGCATGCAAAGCAGGTCTGACAGGTACTTCCAGGAAGTTCATAAGTTGCCTTTCTAAGAACTGTCTTGGTTTGAGGGTAGAGAAAAGCTCACCGACATGGCAGGCAAGCAAAGCGAGTCTGACGGGAAACAAGGGTAAAGCTAGATCTCTGTAACTGAGATAACCTGGGTACTTCTCAATAGATTTTATTTACTTTTATTTATCTCATTTGTATAGCCACCCATCTCACACAGTGACTCCGGGTGGCATATATAATAAAACAAGATATATAAAAACCATTAAAAGCAACCGATTTAAATTAAAAAGATAAAAAAAATTAAATAAATAAATGACACAATGGTGGGAAAGCATACAAAAGAGTGCATTTAATTAACAATCGTATAGCATCAAGCTAGTTGGCAGAACCATGTTTTAAGGGCCTTGCAGAAGGCCAGCAGGGTTGAGGCCAGCCTCACCTCGGCGGGATCCTGGATAGCTTTGACTGCTGTCATAAGTTCTCTGGATGGGAGAGTTAGCTGACTTTTATGCAACATCTCAGAAGGCCTTCAGCTCAAGGGACCTTGCTAACATAAGGCAAATCATTTCTGTCTAAGAAAAAGCTATTAGTCAATTGCATAATACCTGTTATCCCGCATTCCTTCCATAAGATGCCTGACTATATTAAAAGCTTGATACCCACTCTATATTCAGATGCACAAAGCATGTTAAACTGATTTTTTTCTTACTCAGGCAAAGGGTTGAAATCTTTTGCAGGTCTCCCACATCGGTTGTGTCTGGTGAAATCTTTGCTCCTACACTGAGCAGGAAGCCAGACAAACCATCAGTATTGGAGACATGTGCTTTCTACAGTGGCCCATAAGAACAGGTGCTTAAGGTAAAAGCACAGCAAAGAGTGTACTGCTCTTATCGGATTGTGATCAGCAAAGTATGGACACTTTGACTTTAATATCACTCAAATTGTTGGTCAATTAGTAACTAAGTGTTGTGGCAGTGATAATGATATATTCTAACAGTCTTTATTACTGGATGTAAATCCTTCATCAATGAAACTTTGATTAATGGGCGAGGCTTATGTCAGGATGTCATCCTGCCATGGGGCCAGGAAGGAACATCCCATCAGTCTGTTAAACTCACAGGGTCATTTTGGGGGTGCTTCACAGTAAATATACCAGAGGTGTAAAGTAGGGGAGAATGCTGGCGATGAGGTTTGGGTGTATTCACAGAACTGCAAACTACGTTAATTAAAGTATCGCGCTAAGCGATTCAGCACCCAGGATAGATCAAAGGGTGATATTGCCGTGTTAGTTGATTTGGACACAGAAAGACCTGAAAACTGAGAGATGAAGGGAAGGGTGATCGAGCTGCAAATCCCGATGATGGGGGAACCTTGGAGATTTTTAAACTGTTGGTTGTGGGAGCTTTATTCACTTGAGTCTTTAACGTGCAATGGATCACTGGCTTTAATAAAGATTCCTTCATATCCCTGAGTGGCTTGTGTCAGGAACTCTGATTTAATAGTCAACGGATCGAGGGCGTCACAGTTTATTTGATTAGCAAGCTAGATTAATTAAGGAAAGCATTATGATTTGGTCAATCATTACTCAGGCTAAATGGCGGAGAGGTCCATTCCTCCTTGTTGGTGCCACTGGAAACTGCCCTCCCAATGGGTGGTTCTGAGCTGAACACAGACCAACTGATGTCAGGCTCAGGCAACAAGCCAGTCGGTAACTTTTTGTCAAAACTAATGGATCAACAGCCATATACAATGTTGAAAAATGCTAGGGTGTCCCCTGGAGGTGACGCGTGTCAGCCTCACCTGACCACTGCGACAAGTGGGCAAAGGCTACTGGTTCAAGGGTGGAACCAGCGAAAGAAGCTAGCTCAAATATCACGATTACGCATTGCTGCACTGAACATCGGCACCTTGACTGGACACAGCTGTGAGCTTGCAGAAATGCTAAAGTGATGCAAGGTGGATATTGCGGGCATACAAGAGATGCATTGGAAAAGTCAAAAGTCTTGTGACATCAGTGAAGGATACAAACTAATCTACCATGGTGTGTCCAACAAGAGAAGCGTGGCTATCATAGTAGGCGCTGATCTGTGCAGCCATGTTGCTGAGGTCGATTGACACTCTGATTGCCTCATGTTAACTGTCATTGACACTGCTGCCCATCGATTACTCGTTTTCTCAGCCTAAGCCCCACAAACTGGATGTGACAAAGAAGGGGAATAGTTTTGGATGGAAGTACAAGATTGCGGACCTACATGCCTGCAAGACGACTTGATGCTTTTCTGCAGTAAGCTAAATGGACATGTTGGATGTGTACAGGAAGGCTACAATTGTCACGGCAGCAATGGATATGGTATGCAAAATGATGATGGACAGTGGGTCCTGGACTTTTCCGAAGCAAATGATCTTGTCATCAGCAACATATTTTTCAAAAAGCGTGTCAGCCACTTGGTCACCTCTGCCAGCGATAACGACAACAGCCAGATTGATTTTGTCCTCATACAACGATGTGACTTCCCCACTATCATGGATGTAAAGGTCATTCCATCCGATTGCCGCATCCCAGAACAAAAGATGCTCATTGCTGATATGAAGATCAGCAAGCATGCAAAGAGTGGCAGCAATGCAGGTCCAGAGAAAATCAAGCAGTGGAAGCTACAGGACAACAAGGCGGCTGTCATTAACCGCATCACATTTCCTCCATTCACCTTAGGCTCAATTGAAACCACATGGATGGCTCTCCACGAGTCCATTACCACTGTTGCGAGAATAACCTAGCACTATGAGACCAGGTCACCATTGAATCGACAAGCAGGTGTGGCTCTGGACAGAGCAAGTGCAGCAGAAAGTACAGGAAAAGAAGGTGGCTTACAAGAATTGGTATGTGCAGAAGACCAATGAAAACTGGCAAAAGTGTGGCATTGTAAGAAGAACGGCAAAGAAAGCTATCACAGAGGCCAAAGCCAACCACTGCCAGGACTTTTATGAACCACTGGACACAAAGGAAGGTGAGAAAAACATCTATTGACTAGCAAAAATGTGCGCCAAGTCAGCAAAAGACATTGAACGCTTCATTGGGTTAAGGACAAAAATGGATGGCAACTGCAGGATAACCTCAAAATCCTGAAACACTGGCAGCAGCACTTTGATGAAATCTCTAACGTCAAATTCCCACACCTGCCAATTCCTGATGCCTTGGCTAATGCTGGCCCAGTGCTGCGCATTACACGTGAAGAGGTTACCAAAGCTATCAGCAGCATGAAGAATTCGAAAGCACCTGGCCTGGACAATC
Organism: Charina bottae; assembly: GCA_023362775.1. NCBI lineage: Eukaryota > Metazoa > Chordata > Lepidosauria > Squamata > Charinaidae > Charina > Charina bottae. The sequence continues at coordinate 1,749,340 of JALMGJ010000063.1, read as the reverse complement.
TATCAGCAGATGTCTAGAAATTGAAAGAACTTTGTGGCACAGCAGCTGACTGGCTGACAAACTTCTTCAATGCCACTGTGGACTCTGGCCATGCACCTGCTGACTGGGCCATGAGTATCACAGTTCCCCTCTTCAAGAAGAAAGGTGACCCGGCAGACTGCTCCAACTACTGACCAATCTGCCTCCTGTCACACACAGTGAAAAGTTTTGAGCAGATCCTCATTCAGCACCTCCATGACATCGTTGAAATCAGTATCAACCAGTGTCATTTTGTCAATGGATTGAGTACCACCAATGCCATTTTTGCGGCTTGCATGCTCACGGAGAAGCATAGAGAAAAGAAGAAGTCATTACACCTGGCTTTCCTCGACCTAGAAAAAGCTTTTGACTATGTTCTACATCAGCTGATACAGTACATGCTATGTGACCATAGCTACTACTGCCCGAGCTACTCATAAAATGGGTCCAGATGCTTTATGTTAATACCAGCAGCCAAGTATTATGCACCACCGGCCTTTCTGACGGCTTTCCTGTAAAAGTTGGTATGCATCAAGGCTTGGCATTATCACCACCTAAGCATGTGTTCAGTTCCCTGGGAACCCCAGGCCTGGTGACATAACCAGGTCCTGTCGCCTGGGACCCACCAAATTTACATCCCTAGCTGATGGTACCCGCAGCATGCCTTCTCTGCCAGATCTAATGGGGCGGGCTGATGTAATTGGGGAGAGGCATTCCCTCAGATAACCCTGCCCCATGCCATGAAGGGCTTTAAAGTTTAAAACCAGCACCTTGAATTGGACCCGGAAGCAAACTGGAAACCAATGCAGTTCACGAAGCAGAGGTGTAAAATGCGCTGTTCTAGGAGCACACATAACTGCCCATGCCACTGCATTTTGTACCAGTGGAAGCTTCCAGATACTATTCAAGGGCAGCCCCATGTAGAGCACATTACAGTAGTCCAATCTGGAGGTGACTAGGGCATGAGTGGGCCTGCCAATCCAGGAACGGGTGCAAATGGTGCACAAGATGAAGCTATGCAAAGGCCCTCCTAGCCACGATTGCCACCTGCTCATCAAGCAGGAGTCGTGAGTCTAGGAGGACCTACAGATTGCGCACTGAGGTTGGGGTTGCACTGGGTCTGTCTGAGCCAGTGCAACCCCATCCAGCACCAAAGATGGCATAGCCCTGGAACCAGTGGGCCCCAAAACCCAGAGCCACTCAGTCTTGCCAGGGTTCAGCTGAAGCCTGTTGTTCCCCATCCAGACTCTCAAGCCTCCAGGCACTGGGATAAGGCATTCACAGCATTGCTTAATTCACCAGGGGTGGAGATATATAACTGGGTGTTATCAGCATACTGATGATACCTCACCCCATGGCAATGGATGAGCTTGCCCAGCGGCCTCATGTAGATGTTGAATAGGAGCGGAGAATGCACCAAACCTTGTGGTACACCACATAGTAGGGGACAAGGGCAGGAGTTCTCCTCCCCAATCATCACCAACTGGAATTAACCCTGAAGGAAGGAGGCAAACCAGCACAGTACCATGCTGCCACCCCTAATCCTCTGAACCGATCCAGAAGGATACCATGGTCGATGGTATCGAAAGCTGCCGAAAGGTCAAGTAAGTACCAGAGATCATCCAAAAGCACGACCAATGCTGTTTCTGTCCCATACCCAGGTCTGGATCCTGACTGAAAAGGATCCAGGTAATCCGCTTCTTCCAAGTCCCTCTGACGCTGTTGTGGAACCACCTTCATAACCACATTCCCCCCAAAAGGGAGGTAAGATACTGGACGAAAATTTTCCAGTATGGCAGGGTCCAGTGATGGCTTCTTGAGGAGGGGACAAACCAAGGCCTCTTTAAGAGGTAAAGAAACAACCCCCTCACTCAAAGAAGAATTAACCACTGCTAGAACCCACTCACATGACACCCCCATGCTGCTTTCACAAGCCAGGAGGGGCATGGATCTAAAGAGCAGATGGCCGAGCTCACAGTCCTGAGGACTCTGTCCACTTCCTCAGGTCCAACAGGTTCAAACTGTTCCCAGATAATCAGGCAAGACTACTCCCAGGCATCTCCTCTGGACCTGCAACAAGGTCAGCATCCAACTGGGAACAAATTCGAGTGACTTTATCTGACAGATGCTGCGCAAATTCCTCTGCACACTCCTGTAAGAGGTACCCCATGCCCTCTTTACCCAAGAGGGCTCATGTCACCCAAAACAGGGCTGCGGGGCAGCAATCTGCAGATGCAATAAGGGGTACTGGCACTTCGCTACCCTTACTGCCACAAGGTAGGCCATAATAGTGCCTCTAACTTGTGTTTCTTTGAGTTCATCCTTTGTTGAGTGCCATCGACTCTCAAGATGTCTCTTCTCCCATTCCATCTCCCTCAGCTCCTCTGTGAACCACAGGGAGTGACAGGATCCCCAAGAGAGGAGAGGTCACATGGGCGCGATCCAATCCAAGACCTCATCTGCCTCCTTATTCCAAGTGGCAACCAAGGCTTTGGATGGACCGTGCAGCAGACCAACAGGGACAACCCCCAGCTCCCTCTGAAACCCATTCAGGTCCATCAGTCGCTGGGGGCGGACCAATCTAATGGGTCCAGCCTTCCTGCAGTGGATAGTGGCGTTGGAGAATCCCATAGAAATCAGGGCATGATTTGGCCAAGACAAGGGGGACACCAAAAGCTCCCCCAATTTCAGATCACATTGCCACTGCTCCAACAGGAACACCAGATCCAGAGCGTGACCACTGTCCCGAGTCAGGCTCTGGATGACCTGGGATAGGCCTATGGCTGTCATGGAAGCCATGAACTCCCGAACCACCTCAGACCCCATTCCTAGGCAAGGCAGATTGAAGTCCCCCACAACCATAAATCTGGAGAACTCCACTGCCAACCCAGAAATGGAGTCAAGGAGCTCAGGCAGGGAGGTTGCTATGCAGCAGGGAGGCTGGTACAACAGCAACAATCCCAACTGATCCCTAGAGCCCAACTTAATGAACAGGGTCTCACATCTGGTGGCCTGTGGGGCAGTGCCCCTGAAAGCTGTAAGAGATTCCCTGATAACAACTGTCACACCCCCACCCCTGCCCCAGAGTCTTGGCTGATGCCACACTTGAAACCCAGCCGGGCATATTTCGGAAAGGGCACCCCCCCTTCCAAACTCAGCCAGGTTTCAGTAATTCATGCCAGGTCGGCCCTCCCATCAATTATCAAATCATGGATGAGAGAGGCCTTATTACAGACCAGCAGCAACGTTCTTCAAAGTCAGCTTCCAACTGAAGCAACCAACAGAAGCATCTAGCAGCAGCGTCACAGGTCATCCCAGAGTGTCCCACAGTTGACCACCTCTCAGCTGCTCCTGGCATCCAGCAGCAGACCAGTCCTCTGCAGGCAGTCCAGTCCTAAAACCGCCCTGTAGCAAGGACAGCACGGCCAGCCCAGAGCAGCCCAGTAGCATGGCAAGCGAATGCTGCCAAGCATTGCCAATGCCGCAAAATGCCACAAAAACGGAAAACACTGTAAAAAACAGACACGGTTGTCCTCCACTCCCAAACCTCCAGTCCAAACAACCCAAACAGTCCACTCCTTCAGGTAAGCCTCCAAAAAACAAAGAAACATTTATTTATCTATTATATTTATATAGCCACCCATCTCATATAAAAGTGACTCTGCACACACTGCACACACATATCACATGACAGTCCACAAACAACAATCAAGAGGACAACACAAACGTGTCTCCCTCTCCCTTCGCCATCTTAACTGGGTTGTTGGGTTTATTGTGTAACTTGCTTAATTAGGTCGATTAAAGATTCAGAGTGTCATGTGAAAGCAGTAACTCTATCATTTGGGGACTAAGATCCTATCTCCCCCCCATCTCCTACCCAAGGCTTAATTTCATAGTTATCCTGGTTGCCATATGTTATCCCAAGTTGGAAAAGCTGGATTGGCCTTCACTCCGGCCTGCAGACCCAGATATTTTTTTTTCCTGCACCCAGATATGAGACCTCATGCAGCTTACAAAAATAGGGCTTCTCTAGCCCTTTTGCCTCTATTGTGTTTGTTTCTTTTCACCCCCATCCTGCTGGAACATGAAGCAGTGAAAGAGGGCAGAAAGGTTGCAGTGGCTATGCCTCCCTCCCCACCCTATTTGCAAATGGCTGCCAGGGATTTTTTTTTTCCAAACAGGAAACAAATTAAAGAAAAAAACAAAAGCCAGGAACTGTTAGTCACAAAAGAGAGTTGGATGCCAAGCAAAATGGTTGCTCCCCAATTTCTCAGGATAGTCCTGCAACAGCCTGCTGCCAGATCACTGGGTAAATAGCTATTAGAGAGTAGGAGCAGAGTTATGGTATATCTAGACAGAACCCTTAGACTGCTCCTGTCTTGTGCTCATCCTAGCTTGACTCTAAACTGATTTAAGAAATTCCTGTCTGGACCAAGACAGTTTGGCAACAGCGCCTGAAAGAAAAGAGGACAGCAAAATTGCTAGTTCCTCAGCTAATATGGAGAAATCTCTCTGCTTCGCTATAGTCTGCTGGATGTCCGTTCTGGCTTCTTAATGAAACTGGCTTCTCAGGAAGGATGATGGGGTTTCTGCTTTCCTCCCTCAGGTCCGGCCCATTCACTGATAGCTGGGGAAGGCCAAGCTTGGCAAAGTGAGCGAATGATGTACAAATCTGTACAAATCTAGAGTTGGGGTTGCAATCTCTGTCAGTTTCACCTCATCCCACAGAAATGTTGTAAGGTAGGTTTGCTTGGTCCATTAGATATTATGTCACTTTCAACTGACATTCATTTCATCATGTTGGGTACAATGGACAACAAAGCAATTTGATAGTTGAGAAAAATGGGGATGAGGATATTAAGTTATTATATCAACCAGGAAGAGGATTACTTTCCAAATTAAACAGACCTTGCTTTTTATTAAACATTATTTTGAATTTTGGCATCTTTCATGATGGACAGCTTTTGATCATCTACAATTATGCCCTGTTACCCTAATGCATATTACTGGCTTGACGGGGTTAAGAGGTCCAGGAAAAAGAATACAAAAATTGACCCAGGTAACTAACTCCAGTGGGATTTTCATCCAAAACAGACCTGCTATGCACATGGTTAAGATAACCCCACCTAGTCAGTTGGGTAGGTTTGCCATTGCCTGCTTCCTAGGGCTGAGAGAGAGGGACTGGCCCAAGGTCACCCAGCTGGCTTTGTGCCTAAGGCGGGACTAGAACTCCCAGTCTCCCGGTTTCTAGTCTGGTGCCTTCACCACTACACCAAACTGGCTCTCTAATGGAAATATTATCAGGCGTCTAACATTCATGGGCTGGAGGTTCCTGATTAAAGCAAGTGTAGTAAAGGAACACACCAGGACAATACTTGAGCCTTTCTGACTCATGACAATGTCAAAAGAAGCATTCTTACCTTTTGCTCTACTGGTATGAATCCTGCCATGAACCCAGTTTCATCAGCATTCTCTCCTGTAGAATCCTTTATTTGAACCAACACACGATCTGCATAAATCCAGGCAATTGACTTAGTTAGCATACTTAGCCTAATAAAAGAATGAGCAGTTTAAAAAAACCAAGCCATTCCAGAAGGCCTGGCAACAGAAAATACAGCTCTCTGTCATTGTTTGGCTGTTGTGCCTAAGCCAGACTTATTAGGCCTGAACAGCACTTTGGACTCAAAGGGAAATAGGTGTTTGGGGTCATGTGTGGGGTGTTTACATTGCACCTATCGACAACTCATCCAAAGGCTGCTGCAAAATGTATTTGGTTTAAGGAGTTGCCTTAAACCATTTTGTCTTAATTGCCTTGAACATTTTGGTTTAAGATCTATTTGGTTTAAGGAATTGCCTTAAATCAAACATTCATTCATTCATTCATTCATTCATTCATTCATTCATTCATTCATTCATTCATTCATTTATTGTGATATTTATACCCCACCTATCCCCTCCCTAATGGAGGACTCTAGGCGGCTTACAAGCATATATACATTAGTTATACAATTCACCATTTTAACCACTCGTGAGGGGAGGGGGTAAGGGAACCGACTCTTTCAGGCTCTGGACTACAATTCCCAGGAAGCTTTGAGCTGGCTGCTGACGTCCTGTAGCTGTTGCATCCAGGTCCGTCGTCACCGCTGCCATTCGATCTTCCTCCGATCCTTTCCTCCGCTGGTGCCGACTTCCCGACAGGACGCCAGCAAATTAGCCCACTTAAGGTGGTACCCATTTATCTACTTGCAAAGCTTTCGAACTGTTGGGTTGACAGGAGCTGGGACTAGCAACGAGCGCTCACCTCGTTGCGCGGGGTTTGAACTGCAGACCTTCTGATCTGCAGCCTACAGCTCAGCAGTTTAACCTGGTGAGCCACCGTGTCCCTTTTCTATATGCATACTCGTGCACATTCTGAAACAGCGTTTTCCCCTTCAACTCCAAGGTGGTGTGTAGCCTTAATGCCTACTACTGCCTGTCCCAGCCAACGATGAAGAGGTTAGTGATGTTCATGAAGCTTTGCCAGTAAAGTCTTCGTGTAGTGGCTCATGATATACCAGGGACCTTCAGGATAAAATAGGGGGTGTGGTGGCTCAGCGGGTAAGACGCCAGGCTTGTTGATCGGAAGATCGCAAGTTCGGAAGTTCGGAAGTTCAAATCCCTAGCCCCACGTGACAGAGTGAGCTCCCGCACTAGCTCCAGCTCTTGCCAACCTAGCAATTTGAAAGCATGTAAATGCAAGTAGATGAATAGGTACCACTTCGGTAGGAAGGTAACAGCATTCCGCGTGCGTCATGCCGGCCACATGACCGTGGAAGTGTCTTTGGACAACGCTGGCTCTTCGGCTAACAAACGGAGATGAGCACCGGCCCCTAGAGTCTGACACGACTGCACAAATGTGCAGGGAGAACCTTTACCTTTTTTACAGGATAAAATAAGCAAGGATTCACCAAATCACATTTGACCCAGTTAATATGAACCACCAGTAACAATGATTGTTAATGGCTGACTTGGGTAATCAAGTTGTGAATCAGGTTATAAATCAGGAGGGATTGTTCAGAGTAACAATCCACCCAAAGGGGCTTCTAAACAACATAAACAGTTGTAAATAAAAAAACATTATAATAAATATATGTGAAACAATAAATTATGATTTTTTGGGATCCTTCCCACAGGTCAGCTACTGGTAATAACCCTGAACAGAGAGGAATGGGTCCAGCTGAACTGCCATGGATGACGCTGTTCTCTTACCTGCCTCCATCTCTCTTCCGGAGTCCTTCCAACAGGGCAGCTGGTGATTATGTGTCTTTGGGGTGGGGTGGGGAGAATAGTCCTATTAATTAAACAGAGGATGTTTCCATAATTTGAAAGAGAATGAATGGTATGGCTCTCTAGCAATATTTTTCAGGAAAAGTCTGCTTTTTGAACACAAGAACTTACTTTTACTGCCCTTCAAGGCACTCTCTGAGATATGGCCTGTGGTGCCATCAGGACTTCATTTGGGGGGCAAAGGTCCAAGGGTGCCTCTGGTACAGGGGTAGACAACGTCAGGCCTGTGGGCCATATAAGGCCCGTGGGGCTCCCACCTAAGGCCCGCGGGGCTCCCATCCGCAAACCCCGCCCCTTCCACATGATTGGCTCCTGCCCACAAACCCCGCCCCCCAGTGCTTGTGATTGGCTCCCACCCACAAACTCCGGCCCCCAGTCTGCAGAAATCCCAGAAACCCTGCCCCCACCCCCCCCGGTCCCCGGTTATAAATATCCAAATGGCCCTTGGCAGAAAAAAGCTTCCCCACCCCTGCTCTAGTAGAATGAGCAATGTTCCCCTCAAAACATGGCAAATCCAGTTTACCATAACCTGAAGTAAATTAAGTAACCCATATTACCATAAAAAGAAGGCTTCCCTCCAGGAAACTATTTGTAGGAAGTGAAGTAATGCATTTTAACATCTAAAAAAAGGGGGGGGGAGATGATGAAGCCAAGAGTCAGGAAAGCCCTGGGAATTTTTTAAAAATCCATTCAATCGTGTCAGATTCTCGGAGACTGCCTGGACAAGTCCCTGCAATTTTCTTGGCAAGGCTTTTCAGAAGTGTTTTGTCATTGCCTCCTTCCTAGGGCTGAGAGAGAGTGACTGGCCCAAGGATAGTATTATTAATAGCCAAAATACCTGACTGATGATGATTAATGGCAATGACTAAGCTCAGTTTAAAGTGTAATTTCCAACAGCTACTGGAAGAGTTTCCTTTCCTCTTATTTTCAAATGTGTGTTTGGGTCCTCTGAATGAGTCACATGCAAGAAGTATTAGATGCAGATGGAATTGCCACCTCCCATGCAAGCTTTTCCTCAGTAGACTAATCTTTCTCTAAGTGTTTGTCTCCCTTAGGCAAGTCTCCTTGCATTTCAAGGGAGAAACCTCTGGTGAATCTTTTTCCCATCATTTAGGCAGGGTGGCTTGGCTTGATTTTTTATTTTGCTTTGTTTTATTTTTGCATTTTGTTGTATCCGCCCCAAACAGTTGCCTCCTAGGAGACTCTCAAAGTTACTTATGGAAAATGCACCTATTGAAATGACTTGAATTAGGAAGGCCAATGACAAGGCAAAAAGTTAGGCCAAAAATAAAAACGATCTGGGATGCAAGCATGATTCCTAATTCTCAGGAAAAGGGCTAAGGAACACAAGGCAACAATAAGTTCAGAGTGGTTCACCTGGCCCACCCAGGCAAACGCTATTTCTAGACCCCAAGAGCAAAACCATCAAGCTTTGTGGAGTGTGATGATCCCTTTAATCTAACATGAATTGGATGCTGCTAAGCCTAATGTTTAATTTGAGAAAACAACCTGAAAATAGCATTAGAGGAAGTAGTGGATTTGTTGAAATCTATACTTTTCCAATGGCATTTCTGAAAAACACTATGTTTGACATTTGTGTCTTATTCCATGAGGTAACTTAAACTATAGACTCGTTTCGGGACTTCCTCCGTGATAAGGGTTGTAATTTGGTTCATTTGAGCAATTAAGTCTAAACATAAATAATTTTGTATTATTTATTTATTTATTTATTTATTTATTTAATTTATATAACCTATTATCTAGTTCTTTGTGTCAAAATTCAACCCAACTTCATCCCTTAGAAGATAATAATGTTTCAAAGGGGAAATAAGAAAGAAAGAAAGAAAGAAAGAAAGAAAGAAAGAAAGAAAGAAAGAAAGAAAGAAAGAAAGAAAAAAAGAAAGAAAGACGACAGACAGACAAAGGAAAGGAAAGGAAAGGAAAGGAAAGGAAAGGAAAGGAAAGGAAAGGAAAGGAAAGGAAAGGAAAGGAAAGGAAAGGAAAGGAAAGGGCTTGCTTTTAAAGGGAGAATCCATTTCTTATTAAAGGAAATTAGATCAAGTTTAGCTGTTAAAACTGGGTTTTGATATAATATATGGCATTGTTAATCTGAGCTTTCTTTTTCTGTAGCCCAGAGCCCATTCGCTGCTGCCGCTTTCAGGTTTTTGCGCGCTGCCGTTGGTGTGTCGCCGCAGGAAACTCTCCCAGGGACTGTGGATTGTTGAACCACATGGAACAGTCTAAAGTACTCCGTGCTAAATAACATGATTCTTAAAATGCCAGCAAAAAAATCATGCACGAGTATCAAAGGGCATTATAGTCAGTCCATCCATCCATCCATCCATCCATCCATCCATCGCATTTATATGGTCACCAAACTCAACAACATGACTCTGGGTGATGTGAAAAAATAAAGAACAACAGATGCAAAACACAGAAGAAAACAGCACATATCATTAAAACCAACTACAAGGAACAATAAAATGGCAAACAGCACTAAAATATAGTGAAGTCCATCTAACTGGAGCTGTACTCATCCTGACCCAAATGCTTGGAGAAAAATCCAGGTCTTGACTGCCTTTCTTCCTTTTTTTTTTAAATATGATCTTTATTTCATCTTATTGTTAAAAACGTTACATAACATAACATAATACATATATAACATAAAATTACAAACAAATACCAGTCATACAACAAAACATTCTAAAATTAGGTTTCCGTCTATCTAATCTGTGATTATATATTTATAAATATAATGTATATATCCTCTTGTCTTATTTACATCTAATTTTCCCCTATTTCTATTTACATAAACATTTAGTCAGTAAATCCCATATACATAACATTAACTTTTTGTGTCATCTCAATGTGTTCTATAAGAGGTTGCCAATCTTTTTTAAGTTCATTCATATTTTTGTCTTTTAGTAAGTCCGTTAGTTTTGCCATTTGTGCGAGGTCTAATATCTTGATCATCCACTCTTCTATTGATGGGATGCTTTCTTCCTTCCATTTGTGAGCGTATATAATCCTTGCAGCAGTTATCATATATAACAAAAGTTTTCCATGTTTTTTTTCAAGATTTTCTTCCATCAAACCCAAAAGATATAGTCCTGGTTTTTTTTATTATGTCCATTTTCAATATTTTTTGAGTAGTTTTATGTATCATCTCCCAAAATTTTTTAGCCTTCTTACATGTCCACCATAAGTGATAAAATGTTCCAGTTTCAGACTTACATTTCCAGCAAATGTTAGACATATTTTAATACATTTTGGATAATTTATCTGAAGTGATATACCACCTATACATCATTTTATAAAACAATTCTTTCAAGTTATAATTTAATGTAAATTTTAAACCTTTGGTCCACATTTTTTCCCATTGATTATATAAAATATTATAACCAAATTTTTTTGCCCATTTAATCATACATTCCTTTGTATGCTCATCTTCTAATTTAAACTGCAATAACATTTTGTATAATTTTGCAATAGTATGTTCGTTATTCAAACATATTTGTTTTTCTAACCACTTTGTTTCTTTTACAAATTTATATTTCTTTTTGTCTAATTTATATCATTCTAAAATGTGCATATATGTGAACCAGTGGCATTGACATCCTTTTTCTTCTAATTCTTCTCTTGTCTTAATTACTACTTTGTCTTTCTCAAATTTTAGTGTATCTTTATATCTTAGACATTTTGTTGAACTTTCTTTTCTTGCAATCATTTCCTGGGGTGACAGCGAAAGTGGTATATTAGGGGTTAATCTTGGCTTATATTTATTCCATATCTTTAATAAAGCTCTTCTAATACAGTGGTTATTAAACACTTCGTTTACTTTTACTTTGTCATCCCACAGGAATGCGTGCCAACCAAATTTCAGTTCATGGCCTTCCAATGATAGTAATCTATAATTTTCCAATGTTATCCATTCTTTTAACTACATCAGACAACATGCTTCATAATATACTTTTAAGTCTGGTAGGCCCAGCCCTCCTTTTTCTTTAGCATCTTGGTTTTTTTCCTTGCCATATAAATTTTGATAGATCTTTTTGCCATTGTTTAAAGGTATTATCTATTATTAAAATTGGTATAGTTTCGAATAAGAACAGCATTCTTGGTAATACATTCATTTTTATTATTGATATTCTTCCCATTAAAAATAATTGTAATTTTCCCCATCTTATCAAATCCTGTTTTATTTTGGACCATATTTTAGTATAATTATTTTGAAACAAATCATTTTTTAAAAAATTATCACTCCTAGGTATTTTATCTTCTTCACGTCTTTAAAACCTGTTTTAGTTTCTAAAATTTCTTGATTATTTTGAGTCATATTTATGTTAATCATTTTTGTTTTTTGTTTATTTATTTTAAACCCAGCTAACTTTCCGTATTCTTGCAATTTTTCCATTAAATATTCTATTGAGTTTAATGGGTTTTGTAAAGTAATAACTAAATCATCTGCAAAGGGCCTTAATTTAAAACTTTCTTGTTTAATCCTTATGCCTTCTATTTTTTTATCTTTTCTAATGTCTTCGAGAAGAACTTCTAATACCAAATTGAATAATAGTGGAGATAAAGGGCAACCTTGCCTTGTTCCCTTCTCTATCTTGCATTCTTTAGTGTTTTCTTCGTTTACGATAATTTTAGCTTTTTGAGTAGTATTTATTGATTTAATTGCTTTTATAAATGATTCACCAAATTCCATATTTTCTAATATCTTGAACATAAAGTTCCAATTTAAGTTCTCAAATGCTTTTTCTGCATCAAGAAATAACAGGATAATTTGTTTTTCGTTATTAAATTGGCCATATTCAATTACATCTAATATTGTTCTTATATTGTCTTTTATTTGTCTTCTGGCAAAAAACCGCTTTGATCATAGTTAATAACATTTTGTAAAACTAATTTCAATCTTTCTGTAAAAATCAATGTGAATAACTTATAATCATTATTTAGTAAGGATATTGGTCTATAATTTTTGCAAAGTGTCGTATCTTGCCCTTCTTTGGGAATTAATATTATAATTGCTTCAGTCCATGTTTTGGGGATAGCTCGTCCAGTCATTATTGTGTTTACCATTTCTTTGAATGGTATAATAATTTGATCCACAAAACATTTTTAATAACTGGCAGTGAAACCATATGGCCCTGGTGCTTTACCTATTTTGAGTTTTTTTATAGCTTCTAATATTTCTTGGACTGTAATAGGATTATTAACAGTAATTTTCTGGGAAGATGATAATTTTGGAAGTTTATGTTGCAACAGATATTCATCAATCTTATCTAAAGAGATTTCTTGTTTTTCATATAGGTTAGAAAAAAAATTAAAAAATGCTTGTTTAATTTTCTTATTATCTATTAGGTCTGTATTGTTTTCTCTAATCTTAGCGATCATTTTTCTTTCTTTTTCTTTTCTTATTTTATAGGCTAGCCATTTACCTGTTTTATTTGCAAATTCAAAATTTCTTTGCTTAACATATCTCAATTTTGTTTCAATTTCTTTTAGTGTTAATAATTTTACTTGCTGTTGTAGTATGTTAATTTGATGTCTAATTCTTTCATCTGAGGGTTTTTCCTGTAATTCCTTTTAAGTTTAATTTGTTCTAAAACTATTTGTAATTTTTGTTGCGATGCTTTTCTTAATATTCTATTTTGATACATGAAATATCCCCTCATATATGCTTTACTGGTGTCCCAAACCATACTAATGTCCACTTCATTGTTTAGGTTAATTTCAAAAAAATTCACTTAACTTTTTTTGCAATCTTCCACTAGTTCTTCTTTTTTCAAAATTGATTCATTTAATCTCCATCTATAGCTCTTAGAGCTTATTTTTAATATAATATTTACCGGGTTATGGTCTGAAAATGTTTTTGAATATTTTCCTTAGAAATATTATTTGCCAAGTTTAGAGAACCCCAAATCATATTGATTCTAGAAAAGGATTTAAATCTTTCAGAATAGAAAGTGTAATCTTTTGCTGATCCATTTTTTTGTCTCCATGAATCAACCAATGTTAAATTTTCATTAATTCAAAAAAAGATTGGGGTAGTTTCCCTTGCTTATCTTTAATTTTTTGGGGTAGTTTCCCTTGCTTATCTTTAATTTATCTTTACTTTTTTTGTCAGACTTTCTGTCAATTGTTGGTACTGTGACCCCATTCCAGTCTCCTAGCATACACCAACTACTATATGAAAAGGCTATTAATTTAGTTGATAATTCATTGTAAAATTTATTTTGATTATCATTAGGTGCATATATACTTATAATTATCATTTTGGATCCTTGTATCTCAATTTCCACTGCAATATATCTTCCATTAATGTCTGTGTTTAATTGCTTCGGTTTCAAATAGGGTTTCACATATATTACAATTCCATTTGTTTTTTTCTCATTGGCAGATATAAATTCCATTCCTAACATTTTATTCATCAAATATTTAACATCATTTTTTCTAATATGTTTTTCTTATAGACATATTATGTCCTGTTTTAATTTATACAAATAATGAAATATTTTTTTTTCCTTTTTTCTGGAGCATTATCTCCATTAATGTTCCACATTAAGCATTTTAATTCATTCATTTACAAGTTTTCATTTTTCTGGTTTTTTTTTCTTGCAAATTCAATTAGAATATCCCTTGGCTTATGATAAATCGTAGCATATTTGGAATTAATCTGAAATATTTTTTCTATCTCCTCCTCCATTCTTTCATCTTCCCAACCTATGAGACTTGCTAGCATTTGAGTGATTGTTTCTTCCATGTCATCTTCCCTTCCCTCTGGCACATTTCTGAGTCTTAGGCAATATTCCTTTTCTTTCAACTCTAATAAACCTAGTCTGTCTAATTCTTTTTCTTTTTCACTTTCTAGCCTATCAACTCTATCATTAACTTTCTGTATTTCTACATCCACTTTTTTGTCCATCTTTTCCAACTTTTGTTCCAGTCTTTTTTCTAAACTTTCTAGTTTTTCTTCCAATATTTTAGTTACGCTCTGTGTAATGTTTTGTGACGTTTTTGTTGTATATTCTTCAAACATTGATTTTAGCCATTCCCCCTTCTCCAGACCCCGACCCCCTTCTTGCTTGTTTTCCTGTATACATTTTAGTTAGTTTATCTTATATTTTAACACACGTTGCCTTATTCAGAACACAGTTAAAGCAATATGGCCGTTCAAAATAAATAATTAAATCCAAGTCTTATCAAAGTTTTGAAAGTTTGAAATAGTATGAGGCTCACCAAGAGTTCTCTTTTTATCACAGTTCAGAATAGTTTCTTCTTCTTTTTCTTTTCTTTCTTTTGGCAAATTAATTTTGAAGTGAGGAGTGCAACAGTTATGCCTTTTGAAGTAGGCTGCAGCCGTGGCTTCTACTGTTTTCTACCTCCACTTTCCAGCTGGTCACCTTGTTAGTTGAAAACGAAACCATACTGTTTTCAACTCTCCCAGCTGTCCGGAAGCCTTTGGAGTGATTCGCTGGCACCCCCTCTTTCCCGGAGCTGCCTTTTGACTTTTGGAAGGTATTTCAAAGCCCTCTGAATTACCGCGCTGTCTGTTCTGTTCACGGAGCTGTTCAGAACTTGCCCATTGCCATTTCTCCTCACCGGAAACCCCCTTCAAGGCAGGTCTTGACTGCCTTTCTGAAGGCCTGCAGGGTCATGGTCAAATGCATATCAACTCACTGCAGTAATAATTTATTTATTTTTATTATTTATCAAATTTTTATCCCCGCCCATCTCCCCCTGAGGAGGGACTCTGGGCGGTTTACAATAAAAACACGGTTAAAATGCAACACAATTACAAGTGCAATAAATATTCAACCAATAAGGAAACCAAAACTTAATATTCCTTCAGTGATAGACAACCCTTTTGAACATCCACTTAGGAGCACAACAAACCTGAAAAAGATATTTTTGCTTTAATTAACCTTGTTTTTAGAATATAAGAAATATTTAATATTTCCTAAGACCTGAAACCATTGACTTTTTAATATAGCAAACTCCAAATTCTATTACACATTTCTTTTACTTCCTCCAAATTATTGCATTTTTTAAAAAAATGTTGGTAATATTTCATTGTTGATTTAGCCTCTAAGGACACCTTCTTTAATACATTCAAAACCATGGGGTTTTGGAGACAGCCACAACGTTGGGACCAAACAAGGCTAACCTATGCTTTAACTTTTATTGTAATTTCTCATGAGAACTAAGATCAAATTTACTTCCTTACGCAATAACACCCCAACGGGTCTAACCACCTTCAATGTTAGAAATACCAAGAATTCCTACTATACTCAGAACAAAGGACATGCCAGGATTACAAGGGTGCCAAATAATAACTTTCCGATAATAGTACACGCTCAGTATCACTACAGTACATTACAGAAGTTAACAAATATGCTCAGTGATATAATTGAAACTCAGGAAATTAAAACCTCCATTTTCATATGGAAACTATAGCTTCAAAAAGGAGAACCTTGATATCTGGATTAGATATGCATTTTACAAATAAGATAATATTTTTTTGAGGTGGGATAATTTTTTTATGATTATGGTTGGTATGGGATCTTGGTGATTAAGATGAATACCCAGGATGTTCTTTTTATTTGATATAATACTAATATTGATAATGATTTTGTTGTAAGAATGTTAAGAATTACTGGGGAAATATATGTATTGTGATCCTAAAGGTTTTTTAAACTGAATATATAACAGAATTTATCCCTTGTAAGTTTGTGGAATATTTAGTTTGAAATAATAGTTTAAATTGTATTTTTTATATATTAAGAGTTATAATATTTTATGTATAGTGATGGATGGTAGTATTAAGGGTATAATAAGATAAAATTAAATAGATTTGGCAGAGAAGGCGAAACTATAGAAAGGTGTGATAATAGTATAATTTTTTTGGTAGATAATTGCTTTTGGTTTTCTTTTGTTTGTAATTGAAAAAAAATGAAGTTATAGTTTGGAATTTTGACTATTCAGTTGAAATGGACTATAGAAATAATGTTTACTATAGTTAAAATTGGAGTAAGAGACTGTTGTATTTTTATGTATATCTGCTGTAAAGAGTCGGAAGTCATTCTTTTTGTATCTGTTTCTATTTGTTTCTGCACTTTGTAGTTCTTTTCTTTTTTCTTTAGCCTTCTTTCAATCTTTTTCTATCTTTTCATGTTTTTATCTTTACTCTGAAAATATAATGAAATTTCTTTAAAATAAAATAAAAGGGAGAACCTTGATATGTAACCATTTCATAAGAATATAACTATTTATATTTATGGTCCCCCACACCTTGTTCACCTCTTGTATGGTTTACTGCAATGTGCTCTACATTGGGCTGCCCTTGAAGAGTGTTCGGAAGCTTCAGCTGGTGCAAAATGTGGCTGCACGGGCAGTTACGTGCGCCCCTTGATGGGTGCATATTACACCTCTGCTCCACGGGCTGCACTGGTTGCCAGCTTGCTTCTGGGTACAATTCAAGCTGCTGGTGATGACCTATAAAGCCCTTCATGGCATGGGACCAGGCTATTTGAGGGGCTGCCTCTCTCAAATCACATCTCACTGTCCCATCAGGTCTGGCCGAAGAGGTATGCTCTGGGTCCCATAGGCTAGAGAGTGTTGTCTGGCAGGGCACAGGAAGAAATCAGATTGGTCCTGACCCTGCTGGCTTTATGTAAGGCCCTGAAAATGTGATTTGCCATTGGGCGTGGCCCCCAAGAGTGTGGTAAAGCCTGTTCAGGGGCTGTATTGATTGTTACTGATGGATGTTAGACTACCTCAGCTATGGATTTTGTTGTATGGTTTTTATATGGCTTTATATTGTTTTTATTGTTCTTAAATTGTTGTTTTTTATATATTTTTACTTGTTTGTGAGCCTCCCAGAGTCATATATTTGAGATGGGCAGCTATATAAATTGAAACAATAAATTAAATAAATAAATTTGTTTGAAATATCTTAAGTGGAATCAGAATAGCCATACCTGTCAACATAAATATCAATCTTGAAGCCATATTCATTTTCACAAGTTATTCTTCCTTACAAACTCATAGATATTTTCATCTACCTGTTTAATATTTTTTGAGGTTGGCTGTGGTTAGGAGGACAGTCTTGGGCTTCGGAGTCTTTCTGGGAAGTGAAAGTGTGATAGTGTGGAAAAGAGCTTAGACCAGCTGGTGCTGAAGCAACATTGGCCCTGAGAAGTCAGAAATGGAAAGAAATAGAAGCAAAAGGGTACAAGCTTAGAGCAAGAGATAAAGCTTAAATGACTAAGATGCTAAGAGATGGGTATGTCATCTTATTATACTTGTATTGCAGATAAATGAGAGAACTGTGGTTGCCCAAGGGCTTCACATCTCATAGATACTTAGCCATTGCAGCATAATAGCTGTCTGAGTAAGATTAACATTTTAGTGAAACCTGAGAATTGTGAAATTAAAATGCTAGTATGTAGGAAAATAAATGAAATTGGTTTTGCATAATAATTTACCAGAAAGTGTCATCCATGAGAAAAAACAAGGAAACTGCAGGCTTCCAGACGCAAGTCTCAGGAAATCTAGATAATAAAACAAGGTAATAATGCTAATAGGAAAATGATGTAACTGGTATGAGAAGTGAAATAACGAATCCTCTGCATGCTTAGTGTGTATGTCTTATTGCATTCAGCGTGATATAATCTCAATAGGTTCTGTAGGTTTCAAATTGCAGCATTTATTGCTATAGAAGTATTCCCAAAGAAAGTGAAGGAGATTAATGATATACATGGAAAATTAGTTAAAGAGATGTCTTTATCTTGCTCAATCAACTCTAATTGGCACTGAAACACCCTATGAATAACTTGTATCCTGACTGACGCCAACTGAAAACAATCTTAAATCACTCCAAATCCATTTCCAGTGTTCAGAAGTGACTACTGTATTACTGCACTGAAGAAAGAGAGTGATCAGTAGGGTTTGGAGAACTACAAAAAGGGAGGAGAGATGTATGTACGTACTTGATCTGCATGGCTGCCCATTTCACCTAAGTGACTCTGGGCAGCTCACCACAGTTAAATGCCCACAAATTGGCCAGTGAGGAATGGCCATGCTCACTGGTCACAAAATGCCAACCGATGGGGGAAGTGCAATAACCAGAGAGTAATTACTATTAAAAGATTAGCTGAAAATTATAGTAATACAGTATAAATAAACCATCAATTAGCCTATGAGACCCAACTGCACACCAAGGGTAACATCTCTGTCTCTAGATGTTTACACACTCTTCTTTTTGTCTAATACTTTAAGAAATAAAAGTTTTTGACATGGCATCTCAGGGCAGTACTCTACCTTACTTTAGAAGGTGTATATTCTCCAATGCAGGCTTGAACACCTGCATGCCATTCCTCTAATGGTTGCTCTACTGCAAGCACTCTAGCTAATTACTACAGGCTTTGCACTATCTAGTTACTAAAAACCCCACCTATCTAAGGCCACATAGTGATGTGTAGTAACTAGTAACTACAAATCCCATCTATCTAAAGCAGAATGGCATCCTGACAATACCATTCCAACAGCCTGTTATTGGTCAAGCGAGGCCAATCTAGGTGGATCAGAATTAGAAGGCATTTTGGAGCCACAAAACGGGAAAGGTCTAGCAATATCTTCAGAAGGATTATTCTGGGAATCAAGGGAATCAAATGAGCTAAAGAAAATCCATCCTGAATTCAGATCCATTAACGTATGAATAAGATTTTAAACAAAAACCAATTCTTGATATGATAGAACACTCCTTGGCCTCGCTCACAGTGAACTATGAGCCTGTAAACTAACATCAAGATGCATTTGCCCCAGCTTCTAGCATTTGTTCTCTTAAAACCTGGGAATTCGGAGGACGGACGAAGGCCTGTGGCTTTAAGAATCAAAGATGCTGTCTAATGCAATTAAATAGCACAAATTAAAAACATGTTACACATTTCAAACTGAATGTGTTCTGCATTACTCACAGATTACAGATGCCTCTAGTTAGGTCCATTATTTTGCCCCACCCCACTCTGAAAATTGGCACAGCAGTGTGAATCATACAGTACCTGAGTTTTTCCAAGTGAACACTAGAAACACAAAGAAAACCTGCATCGGACTGAGCCAGCATTTGTGACCTAAAATGCTGATTGCAGAAAGCATCAGGCACCTGCAACTCTTTTCCAAGAAGAGGAAAAATTATCCAGAAGAACTGCTCCCTTTGCTACCAAGTAGCAGAGAAGAAGCGCTGAAGCCACAAATACCTTTTTCACAGGGTTTGATGCTGGTGAGCATATAGTTATTTCCAGGTCAGTTGGGTGGGAGATGCCATTTACTATCCCTCCCAATTAAACTGAGAAAATGAACAATCCCATGGACCTTGCAAGGAAATGCACTATTCTGGCTCAGTAAAGGAGAGAAATGAAAAGGCTCTCAAGGCCACCCTCCCTTTGTGGGAGGGGTTGCCAAGTAAAAGAGAAACACACACACACAGTGTGTTTTCCCAAAGAAGTCTTGATTCTGTGGAGGGGTTCTAAAATTTCACCTCTGCCAGTACTTGGAAGAGAAGATTAAACCTTATTAACCCTCCCTTCCATCTTCATGCATGGCTGGCAAGAAAATGTTAGCTTGAAAAACTCCAGACTGTTTCTGGCTAAAATTAATCTCTAAAATTAGTCCACAGCTGACTAGATTTGGGGTTTCCATAATATAGTAAACCTGTCCGTGTCCTGGTTAAGTGCATCATGGGAAGAACACAGGCTGAGACTTCCTTGCTGCCAGTCTATGTATGTCTTGAAAAGGAAGGAGAGCTAATGAGCAGAATTATCAGCAGGGAAAACAAACAAATATTGCAAGATGTAAACAGGGGAGGTTTTGGTCCATCGCATGCTAACTGTGGGTTTATAAACTATGGAGTCTGTATTTTCCAGTGCAATCTAAGTAATATTTAGCTTCAATTTCATTTTGATTTTTATAATTTTTAAAATGTGGGGGTTTTAATTTAATGTCCCATTGCCTTCTGTGCAGATACCGTAATGGCAACATTTTCTCAGCACAACTCTCCTGTGTTCTTTTCTCAAATGCTAGCTGCTAAACCCTTTAATGTCTCCTGTTTATTATAGAAGTGACTGGCATTTGTCAGGATCAAACCATCTGCAAACGGTTTGGCCTACAGCTCTTCGAATTTCCCAGCCAGCATGTCTTCATCCCCCTTTATGCGGGATGAAGTCTAAACCATCTGGTTGGAATATATTAGGTAGGCACAATACAGAGAGATTAGGAAGCTAACAGGATTTAGAGGTCAGTTAGACCATATTCTGCCTGTCCAAGGAGAGGTCAGAGTTGGATTGGAGAAATGAAAGCAGAAGCAAGTTAAGAATCCCTTATCTGGTTTGGAAACAAAGGGCACATTTCTCATGACAGTGATTGAAAAGTCCAATTGCACAACTTGGGTCACCCAGTGATCCCCTCCCCAAACATTTCTTTCAGCAAGGATGTGAGATGACTGGATTAGTTGGCTGTCGGCTACATTTTTAGTTCCTCCAGCCACCATAAAGGAAGCTGGAAGATGGTCACTTCTATCCCCACTTCCTATCTTTTGTATTCTTTTCCTTCTTGAGGGTAAAATTAAAAATCTGTTGTGGTGCATTTGGAGTTGGCACCATCGTGGCCAGGAGCTGGGAGGGCAAACCCTCTTCCTACTCATTTCTGTCTCTTTTTCATCACCTGTTGTCCTTTGGAGGTTGGGGGTTGAAAACCAAAAGGTCTACAGAGATGTAATGCTTAGAGAACTCCCTTTTTTGCAGGGCTTCTCTTAGGCTTTGACTCCATCACAAATGTAAGAAGAAACAGTTAACCTTCAGGGAAGTAGTGCACATAATAGTGGGTGGGGAGTTAATGGAATGAGAGGAGTTAGTTTACTCTCAAAGCAAAATCAGTCTGTTCAGGCTAAAACTGGTCAATTACCTGGGTGTTGGATTCCCCCCCCCCCTGCAATAATCCAGTTAGACTGTTGTGTGAAAATATATGAGCATAGGATCAATCTCTCTCTTCTTAGGTAGGATCATCAGCCTGAGGTCAGTTTCTCTCCTTTAGGTGGGCAGCATCTCCAGGAAACCACAATGCTCTCTCTTTCAAACAGGCAAAATTGGCAAAAAGCCACAGTTGACCAATCACTGCCTAAGTTGATGACAGCATAAGTGTGAGGTCATAATGGGCAATATTCATCCAGTGTGGGATATTGGCAATAACACTGATTGGTCAGCATAGATGTGAGTTCCCAATGGGCAGCATCCATCTTCAGCAAAGTAGGAAGATGGAACCATCTTTTATTCAGGTAGGCAATATTATCTATCTATCTCTAAATCTCTCATGTCTGTAACCTTTAACTAGGCAAAACAGTGCGTCATGGGGCAAAACTTTTTCAACCAAGGTATTGACTATTTTCAAGGCAGATACATCTCTCCATGAGTTTTTAAGAACTTTTCAAGTACATTAGAAGCTCTGCCATTGTTGAAGGCATTAAGGAATCTGGTAAGGATATATTCAGCTCCCTTTGTTCTACTTCCCCCCAGCAAAGTGGCAGGCAGTTCCATGGGTCAGTCAAGGAGGTGGCAGTGGTGGCTTCACCAGGGCTCTCCTGAGGGTTGTGAGGGGAGGGCAAACAATGCAAACCTATATTATAAGTGGGAAGGAAGGGAGGGAGGGAAGATTTCTCATGCTCCCTGCCAGCTTCCCACAAGCAAAGTCAATGGGGAAGCTGGCAGCAAGTCAGAAGTCGCTCCCGCTGCCACTGCTTTTTTGCCACCTGTGGTCATTCTGTTTCTCTGTTTAGGTAAGGAAATATATCCGAAAGAATGACCCAACAGGTCATGGGTTGTCTAGAATACTACTAAAACTCTCATGCCTGTAATCTTTAACTGGGCAAAATGGTGCACCGTAGGCCAACAATTTTTGAACCAAGGTACCTCAAATGGGCTAACTTACAGAATGCGTCCAAAATCCAGGACCCATGACTCCTGTGAAATAGAAATTTGGCAAATTTTATAAAACGTTGTGTGACATAAAAATTATCATAAAACATTTTATTACATAATACAAAATGCCATAAAACATTTCCTGTGGTCAACTCCTGATGTTTGACTGTGCTATACAGTTCAATGTGAATGACATGGGCTATTTCCAAGCCAGATACATCTCTGAATATCTCCCTGAATTTTTAAGAACTTTTCCAGTGAAGGCAGCACATTAGAAGCTCTGCCATTGTTGAAGGCATTGAGGAATTTGGTAAGGAGATATCTCTGAAACAATGACCCAATGGGTCACGGGTTGTCTAGTCCAATATAAAAACAAGATCTGTTTGTTTGGGATTTTCAGGTTCAAAAAGTACATAGAAATCTACATATAGAATATCCATTTCTCACTGGAAAATTGTATGTCAAGGACAATTATTCTATCTTTGCCTTCCTTCTCACATATTAAGGCTACAGTTGCATGACACTGAGTTAAACATCAACCATATTTTAGCCCAGCATGTTATGCAAACTGTACATATGTTCTTATGCTATAGCATGTTGTACAAACCCAGAAAATTGGTTTAGTTAAATAAACCACAGTTAAGATAACATAGAACCCTGGTTGAGAAACCCTGTCTTAAAGTATTAATGTATTTGATGATGGTGGCAGCGATCTGTAGGTTTTGCTGTCTCTGAAAAGAATAATGACAGGAAGACAAAGAAATATCAGGACAAAGGAGAAAAAAAATGGGCAGGAAAACATTCTAGTTACTACAGTGGATATCCCTATGGTATTTAACCTCCCATAGCCTGAGACAGCAAATGAGAGTGAGAGAGAGTGCACAGAAATTTGGACAGCTTCTCACATATATTTGGTGACCGCTTGCAAAAACTTTTAAAATGCCATTATAAATAAAACAAGTGGAGTCCCACAAGTGGATGCCCCCATCATCCAAGGTATCTGCAAGGCAGGGTTTAAAAAGTCAAGATGATGGCTACAACCATGCACTTGAAGCCCTGCATCTTTCTGATGTGCAATGCATATAAAAAAGCGACAGGGATATGATCACACATCTTGGTTTTATTGACACCCCTCTATTCCCTGTGGAATCATCATCTAACAGTTCTGCTCTGCTGGTTCAGAAATCCAGCCAATCAATTTGGGGCTATAAAGAGATGAAGACCAAAAGTGGGAGAAACATTTCTTCCTGTACTCCAGCCTCTTCCACCTATGTCATATATGGCTACAGGTAGTCCTCGCTTAATGACCACAACTGAGACTGGAATTTTGATTGCTAAGTGAAGAGTCATTAAGCGACTCTGACCCAACTTTATGACCTGTTTTGCGGTGGTTGTTAAGCAAATCACTGTGGGCATTAAGTGAACCCCATGTTGTTAAGCGAATCACGCAGTTCCCCATTGATTTTGCTTGCCAGAAGCCAGCCGGGAAGGCCGAAAATGGCGATCACATGACCACGGGACGCTGCGACGGTTATAAATGCGAACCATTTACCAAGCGCCCAAATTGTGATCATGTGGATGCTGCGATGGTCGTAAGGGTGAGGACTGATTGTAAGTCGGTTTTTCAGCACTGTCGTAAGTCCGAACTGTCAGTAAACGAATAGTTGTTAAGCAAGGACTACCTGTAAATGGCTCAAGTTCACGCAACTGCTGATTCTAGAGAGTGGGAAAGGGGGGGAGGCAGCAGTTGTTCTTTCCTAAACTTTGCTGTAAAGTATTTAGGGAATATTTTAATTTAATTTAATTTAATTTAATCAGGGATGAATTAAAGTTGTACAAGTGAACCTTGTGCAAAGGGGACTTATCCCTTCCTCTCCTCTCCAGGTCTGCCAAGCCAGGATTCCCAATCTTTTGTAGATGAATTTGAGAGCATGTGGGGGCTGCAAGGAAAGATGGAATTGCCTCTTTCCATGCTGGTGCTGACAATCTGCATCACCAGGAACCAATTTGGTCACCCCCTGCCCCCCCAGTCTGCACTTCCAGATTATTCTATCCTTCTAGGGTCCTGCCAACCTTCTCCGTGGTCAAGGATTACAGGAATTAGAATCCAAAACATACAGAAGTGATCAAGATACTTATCAATAGGAGGCTGAAGAAAGCCAATTCCTTGCCTCTGAACTTTCCAGTTGTGATCTATATTCCACAGGTTCTGAAAATTATTAACACTATAGGCCTTTGCCATGCTGTTTTAGAAGATGCAGTTTTAACACACCCAAGGAGCCCCATTCCTATAATATACATACTTTGACTATGTTTCTCTGCCAAATGGAATTAGAAGGAATAATTATTATGATGATATCCAATATTTGCTTTACAGTGCAAAAAAGATGCCAAAAATAAATGTCATACAGTAGATCACTCTTTTCCAGTTTGCTGCCCTACAGATGAGTTGGAATATTTGATCTAATGTGGTCCAGATGTGTTGCTTTATAGTGCTCATAATCCCTAGCTGGCTTGGCCACAGGCTGTGCTGACTTGGGGGAGAGGACTGATGAAGGTATATGAGCTGAAATCTAACACACCTGGTAGGCAGGAAACTTGGGAAGAATAAGCTATTAGAATAGTAATGCATCATTTCATAAATTACACTTTTTTTTACCAGGGTCTGTCCTATTTTTCAATTAATTTAAGTAATTCACATTGTAAAAAGTCAGAAGAATACCTGAGTGGAGAAATCAGTAAGGGGTAGTTTAGTAATAATATTCTGTGGAGTACCTCTAAGAACCCCTAATTTAATATTAATAATGATAAAGAAACCATGCTGTAAATATAAGCATACATGAATGCAATTGGTAGTGCAAAATGCCAAGGCTCTTGACAGCTCAAATTAGTAAGTTAATTAATTTTCCCATGTGATTTTAAGAAGCATGCATTGCAGAAATGTATTGTCGGCTTGCTAAATTTTTGTTTGAAGCACACATTTCACTCTGAAATCTTCAGAAGATAACAGCAACCCCTGAACTAAGTCAAAGGTGCACCCAGTGTAGTATTTCCTTATATGCACCTTGAAAATGAGGTTACCATTCAGTTGGCTATTTGCAGAAGTGCTGTCCATATTGTGTGTGTGTGTGTGTGTGTGTGTGTGTGTGTATGTATGTATGTGTGTGTGTGTGTATATATATATATATATATATATATATATATATATATATATTCCAACTTATATCACCGCCCATCTCCCCCCATTGTTCCTATAAGAGGATCATATGTGAATGAATGAATGAATTCAGAACTATTACTTATATCTCAAGTTAAAAGCAATAGCAGTGGGAGGAAAGTGAGCACCTAATAAAAGCCAGATTTGGAAACCAGTTACTGACCAATCAGAACCATCTAAGACAATTAAGTTTGGAAAGAGTGTTGAAGCTGCAGCAATGTAATTAGAGAAATTCAAATAAATAATTAAAGGTGTCAAACCAACTTGGACCAAACCCAAAGTAAACCTTTTCCTGAATCAGTAAAGAACCCTGAAATATGTATAATAAAGATTTGGAATTCAAAACACAACAACCCCCAAATAGTTGATTGTTTGAAGGAACATAAAAAGGTTACCTATCAAAACCTAACCAGGTCTGGAACTGGATTAGAGATCTGCCTGGAAACCTCACGATATATTGCCTTGAGTTTCATGACTGCCAAAAAACAGAATATAAAAGGTAATAACCAGCTTCTTCCAGAATTAAACCTGAGTATTTAAATCAAGATCATTATGCATTTTTCTGGGTGTCTATATTCTGACTTCTTAAAGGACAAAATAGTTACTGCTCCCATTTTCCCATTAGAATTGCCATGGCATAATTTGGACCATTCAAAGCTTTCTCCTATTAAGTCAGACCACTGGAATTTTTAGACTGCTGTTAACAAAGCCAGTTCACCAAACCTTAAAGCAGATTTCTTAACCTAGTGTCCTGCAGATGTTAGCTTACAGCTCTGGCAATCCCAGCATGCATAGCCACCTGCTGAATGGAAGATTGTGATTAGGGTTAGAGTGATGGCTAAATGTCAGGTTGGAGAAGGCTGGTGTGAAACAAATTCAGATTTTGTTTCACATGCTCTAGCACTGATCTGGTACAAGGTATGGTACTGATATGGTACAAGAAGTACCATAAAGACAGTAATTTAAAGGATGGGAAAGGAAAAGACACCAAGTTAAGAACAACATCCTATATATCTTCATCTCCCCATTAATTTACAAATTTCTTCAGTTCTGTGCCTGTGTTGTAGGAGAACAGAAAATGTTCCAGGGCTTTATGAGAAACAGATAGAGGTTCACCACATAAAGATTACAACAGCATTTTTGCAGGTTTGAGTATCTATCACACCCACCCCTGCTTTGGGCAAAATCTACTCCATTAAAGGTACATCAAAGATACATTACTTACAGCTAGTAAAGCAGGCTGAGTACATCAATTTGTCACTAACACTAAGCTACTTCACTGCATTACTATTAAATATGTCCCCACCTACTGTATGCAAATCCACAAACACCTAGCTAACACACAGGTATGCAACCACTGGGAGGATGCCATCTTGAATCAAGGATCCAAATGTTTTAGTTATGCAAAATACAAAGTAATTAAATCTGACTGGCTATATGGATGGCATCAGAACTGAAAAGGGATCTCAAGGTTCATCCAGTTCAACTGCTTACACTACATGGCAGGCTTCTTCTCTTGCCTTTTAAACACTTACCCATATCCTTCTGAAAATACTACCATCATTGCCCCATTTTTAGCTGAGCTCATGGCCTGATGAAACAAGTTTCAGCCACTGCTCATTTGCTCGGTAGTGGTTCTGAAACAGCTATGGTTATACCTGTAGCAAATTCTTTCCTCAATTAATTATGAAATGACAAGCATAGCCTTGTCCAACCTACCACTTTCCACAACATTTGGATTACAATTCCCATTGTTTCCTGATAGTACAACCAACTTCCATTTTGAGAATTATGAAGCATGGAAATCTAATTCATCTGTACAGGGCAAGGTACTTCAGCATCCTGTATCTTCTTTGCAGAGCTTCCACTAATGTGGCCTAACAAAGTATTTATCTTATCTGTGTGGCATCCTGTAGATATGTTCTGCCAGTCTTCAGAGCAGGGCCTTTCCAAATGATTTTTGTCTGCAGTGCATACATTTACTATTAAGTCCCATGCAGGTGGACTTAGAAATAAATCCCTCCATATCCATTACGGTGTACTCTCTGATAAATGTATGTAACTCTATGTCCATAATCTTAACAAACCAACATTCTTGATGCATGCATTTTCTAATTCAGTCAATAAATAATTCATTACTCTTCGAGCAAGGGAAAACTAAACCTTGAAGATTCTAAAGACATCTATCCATTGCAACTTGGAAGTCCAGCTCGCTACAAAGAACCATTCTGTTTACAAAATGATCACAAAATGTTGTAAATGTCTGAAAAATTCAAGATGTGCATTGTTAAACTAGCTACCATAGCAAGGTCTGGTTTGATGCTGCTTTGACCTGTATCACTATCTCATGCAGAGTATTAGAGCAGTGGTCTACTTACTGCACAAGACTCTTACTGTATGTCCCTTCTTTTTGAGGCAGGGACCTTTCCTAGCCCTGTAATGATCCCTATCTTAGAAATTGTCTGTCTGTCTCTCTATCACAACATATTTCACGCTGCTTCAATGTGGTTGACTCTAAGCACCTTCTAAAGTCAACAGTACAATCAGCAACAACAATAACAATCAATACAAAGATATCAATGCAACTCTCACAGCACCACATCTCACCTAGAACAATTAAATATTGATCCATCTTTAGTCCTCAAAGGCTTATTGAAATAGCCAGGACTTCACAAGCATTTGGAAAAACATGAAGGAAGGGCCCTCTCTTGCCTTGCAGCAAAACATATAGGCTACAACTTGTGAGTTCTTAAGTGTCTCCCCCATTTTTTCATAAATCCAGGAACTGAACGGTGGCAGGATCTGCCCAGATAGGACTGTAACCTTTAAGGAATGATTAATTAACCATGCAGTCCTACTGTATATATTATACTAAGAAGGTAGATCAACTAAATTCAGTGGGACATTCCCAGAGAAGGAAATGCAATATTGCCATCCAGAATCCTCTTTAACTGAGCAGGAAAATAAAAGATTTCCAATTTTCTTATTTATTAACTGCCATTCTTATTAGCAAGATTCTAAGATTGCAAATGAAAATGGTTTTTGTATAAATGGTAGAAGCTTAGTCACTGTGGAATAGAATTCCTAGACATAAATCATCTGCTTGCTTAAAATTCTTACAAAAACTGCAGAGAGGGGTATTCTGCCCAAGGGCTCATAAAAGAGCCATTTTGTTGAAACTAAGCAGGTTTCAGCACCAGATGAGAGACCACCTGATAAAACTGTGTATGCCACTGAGTTTCATGATGGAAGAAAAGCAGTATTATCAATAATAAACTAGGGCTGCCAAAGCTGATCTGCAAAAATCCAGATGAATACTATGTGGCAGCATCAAGCAAAATTTTCCTGTATCCCTTTCCTCCCATCTAGTGGTTATCTGGATTTTGCAGTGCATATCCTGTAACCCTATACCAGCATTCTTCAATCTTGGCAACTATAAGACGTGTGGACTTCAACTCCCAGAATTCCCCAGACAGCCTTGCTGTCTGGGAAATTCTGGGAGTTGAAGTCCACACGTCTTAAAGTTGCCAAGGTTGAGAAACACTGCCCTATATTATGTAAATTATATTATTATATATTATGCTTTAACATGTCTTCTTTCTCACAAATAGCAGAATCTGTCTTATAAGATAGCATTGCTGCAGCAGATGTGATAAAGATAGAAATCATTGTAGAGACTTCTGATGGAGAATTTGTGAACTCATTAAAGAAGTCTTAGATAAAAGTTTATCACATGAAATTACAAGCGGAAAGAAGTTATAGTAAATGACCTGCAGTTTCACAGGTTTTCAATTGTACACTATATTTCTCACTACATTTTAGCTCTTCTGCTGCATCAAAACTTCTCCTCATCTAATTCTCAGTCTGCCAACTTCTCAAGAGCAGTTCCTCGACTTCCGGGCCGGACTGGCAGCTCGACAAGTCAGAGTTTTTCAGAGTGTTGAAAACCTGGCTAGCTTTTCCCTGTTTGCGGGAGTCTATAGAAAGTATAAGACCACCAGCGCTTCTCCCCGGAGAGGGGAGAACCAGAAGATTGCTCACTGGGTCGTTGGAACTGCCCCCTCCTGCCTTTTTTGTTGTTTTCCACCACGGAAGAGCACGGGTGGGAGCGGAGGAATGACCGGAGAAGTAACTGGCTCTGCAGGGAATGTTTACCGCGCGCTGAGGTAAGGGGTAAGGAACCGACTCTTCTTCAGTGGGTATTGGACTACAAGTCCCAGGATACCTTGCTTCCGAGTCAGCTGCTGACATCATGGATGTTGCTATTCGGGATCCGTTGTCCTCCGCTGCCATTCACGGGATCTTCGTGCCGAGGGCAACCCCCGACAGGATGCCAGCACATTTTCCCACGTAAGGTGGTACCCATTTATCTACTTGCATTAGCTTTCGAACTGTTGGGTTGACAGGAGCTGGGGCAAGTGACGAGAGCTCACCTTGCCACACGGAGATTCGAACTGCCGACCTACTGACCGGCAGTCCTACAGCATCAGCGGTTTAACCCGCTAAGCTACTGCGCCCCTTCTTCTCTTATAACTGGAACTATTTGGGACTCATTAGGCTCTGCTGGTAATTTTCTACTGGAACAGACCAGCTGTTTACTCCCTCTCCCTGAGAAACCTTTTGTTTTGGCTAGAGATTTTATGGTGGCTTCTGGAGCCTGAAGAACAAAGAGGGGGGAGGAAATGGCAATTAAAATAGCAGTGCTGATTCAAGAATTTAAAAAAGAAGTCAGAGAAATTCTTTCAGAAATTAAGAAATCACTGGAAATTTTATTAATAGATTTGCAGGGCCAGGAACAAAAGATAGAATTAGAAAGAAGAAACAGAAGAAACAGAAGAAACTTTGAAACATTCACAGCAAAATAGAGATGTCTTTGAGATAGAGGAGAAACAGGAGAAGGAGATTTTAAATGTATTATTGCAGTCGAGAGAGAGAGAAGCAGATTTGAGTTTGCAACTTGAGGGATATTGTGAAATTGTCTGGTCTGGTGCTGGATGGGGAAAAGTTCAGAAAAACATGTTGACATTTTACATGAGACAAATAAAACAGATTATACATTATGATCTTGGCATAACCTGAATAGGAGATTTAGTTTAAAAGATGGGATATAAGGTTAATGGAACCATGGATTTTAATTGGATATAGAGTATGGTATAAACGTAAATTAAGTTTTAACTATTAATATAATTGCAGGGAATAATACATGTTAAAAATTGATATGAGAAACTGTATGGATGTATAAAAATGTGATACTTTAATCGTAAGATTTTTGTTGTTGTCCAGTCGTTTAGTCGTGTCCGACTCTTTGTGACCTCATGGACCATAGCACGCCAGGCCTTCCTGTCCTCCACTGTCTCTCGGAGTTTACTCAAATGCATGTTCATTACATCGGTGATGCTATCTAACCATCTCATCCTCTGCCGTCCCCTTCTCCTTTTGCCCTCAGTCTTTCCCAGCATCAGGGTCTTTTCCAGTGAGTCCTCTCTTTGCATTAGGTGGCCAAAGTATTTGAGCTTCAGCTTCAGTATCTGTCCTTCCAATGAGCAGTCAGGGTTGATTTCCTTTAGGATTGACTGGTTTGACCTCCTTGCAGTCCAAGGGACTCTCAAGAGTCTTCTCCAGCACCACAGTTCAAAAGCATCAATTCTTCGGCGCTCAGCCTTCCTTATGGTCCAACTCTCACAGCCATACATCACTACTGGAAAAACCATAGCTTTAACTATACGGACCTTTGTCGGCAAGGTGATGTCTCTGCTTTTTAATATGCTGTCTAGGTTTGCCATAGCTTTCCTCCCAAGGAGCAAGCGTCTTTTAATTTCATGGCTGCAGTCACCGTCTGCAGTGACCTTGGAGCCCAAGAAAATAAAATCTGTCACTGCTTCCATTTCTTCCCCTTCTATTTGCCAGGAAGTGATGGGACCAGATGCCATGATCTGGGTTTTTTTAATGTTGAGTTTCAAGCCAGCGTTTGCACTCTCCTCTTTCACCCTCATCAAGAGGCTCTTTAGTTCCTCTTCACTTTCTGCCATTAGGGTGGTGTCATCTGCATATCTGAGGTTGTTGATATTTCTCCCGGCAATCTTAACTCCGGCTCTTGATTCATCCAGCCCGGCAATTCTCATGTTGTACTCTGCATATAAGTTAAATAAGCAGGGTGATAATATACAGCCTTGTCGTACTCCTTTCCCAATTTTGAACCAGTCGGTTGTTCCATGTCCGGTTCTAACTGTTGCTTCTTGACCCACATACAGGTTTCTCAGGAGACACGTAAGGTGGTCTGGTACTCCCATCTCTTTAAGACTTTGCCACAGTTTGTTGTGATCCACACAATCAAAGGCTTTAGCGTAGTCAATGAAGCAGAAGTAGATGTTTTTCTGGAACTCTCTTGCTTTTTCCATGATCCAGCGAATGTTGGCAATCTGATCTCTAGTTCCTCTGCCTCTTCGAAACCCAGCTTGCACTTCTGGTAGTTCTCGGTTCACATACTGCTGAAGCCTAGCTTGTAGGATTTTGAGCATAACCTTGCTAGCATGTGAAATGAGCTTCAATCGTAAGATACAAGGTTATAAAATTAAAGATATAAATGTATGTTGATGTTATAGATTACATGCAAATTAGAAATATTTTTATGGAGATACACGAATGGGAAAATATTTTATTAAGAGTTGGAATTAGAATTAATGTTATTATAGGATGAATTATTAATATAATTACTAGTATGAATATTATTGAGAATTGTTATAAGGTTATGTATTAGTGGAACAGGTAGTTATAAAAATTTGTTAATTAGGTAAATATGTAGGAAGATGTAGAAAATGGTATAATTATAGTTTAAATATAGACTATGTTTAGATTAGTTTATTTTTTATGGATATATATGAATAGAATATATTTTACGAGAAATAAAAAAAGGACCTTTTCTTGTTATATATATGATTCAAGACTAATTGGACTTTATTAAGGATATAAATACAGATGTAAAAATGGAAAGAGTGATTAAAAAATATTAAACCTATGCATTCAAGAACATTTAAATTGACATTACTTCAAGGAGCGGAAACCATAGATGGAATATTGGAGAACTGTAAGAAAGGTGAAAACTATATGATCAGAAGACTGGATTACAGAAATTAAAGTGTATTTGACAAAGAAAAGTTCCTGTGTATTGGATGAAAGACTAACATTTAAAGTAAAATATTGTACTTAATGACCAAAGATTGATTGGAGGTCATCTATCTTTTATATATATTTTTTGTTTATTTCTTTTCTTTTTTTTACTTCACTCTTTTTTTCCTTTTTTCTTTACTTTGTATTTCTATTTCTTTTTCTAACTTTTAATATGTATTTTAAAATTCAATAAAATTTATGGGGGAAAAAAGAGCAGTTCCTCTCCCCTTTAAAGGTGACATGAGTTCCCCGTTGGGGGAGATGGGTGGTCATATAAATTAAATAAATAAATAAATAAATAAATAAATAAATAAATAAATAAATAAATAATAATAATGTTCTCCCTGTATGATTTCAGAGAGGCTGCTTGTAGTATGTTATGAACGCACTGCATTGCAACTACAGATACCCAGAAGGTTGTTCTTCCATATTCCCTGATCGTAGGGCCATGAACCCACCTCCTTAGCAATGTAAGCAAGATGAACACCTATAAGTTATCTGTTTTTTTTTTAATTACTGTTCAGGTTGTTATAAAACAGAAAATGCAATTAAGAAAAAGATTTGCATAAAGGCTACATTATTCAAGCTGCAATCACAGCACAGATGTATTTATTTTTCCTGACTGATTGGCAGGGATGGGGAAGTGGACTCAATTCTCTTGCTATGCAGATTGGAAGCCACACCTTCTAGTGTCCTGAGAAGGTCTTGTGACACAGCTGAAATTCTAACTCTGTTCCATGATATACATATATATGCTTGATACTGAATCTGACCCACTCTTGTCTTCTTATTCCCTCTGGCAGAAGCTTCCCCAATCCGATGTCCTATATTGGACTTGGGCTTTAGTCATAACCAGCCAGCAGTCACCAGCTACTGATAACATTTACAAAAATAGTGGGTGGACCTCTTCCAAATGTTAAGTTCCATACAGTTGCCTTTTCAGATAGGATTTTCCTACTCTTGACCTTTGAAATAGTTGAATTTGGTGGCTGGAGTAAAGGAGTTTGAAAATCAAGAAAAATGTCCATGTGAAAAGAGAAGCAGCCTGTTTTTTTGTCAACATACCTGCACCAGCCTTGGATAGTGTTCAACGTATTGTGCAACAGTGACATATAATTTGTTCAGGGTGATTAAATGATACACTGACAACTGTAAGAGACTGGTTTGTGCACACTGCTGATTTTCCATCTAGCTCCCACACTATGGTCATGTAATTGGGTATACAATCTTTCAGGAAAATCATAATAAATATCAGTTTATTACCCTGAAATTGGGAAAGCAACAAGCCATTTCAGTAATCGTGCTTTGGCTAATATTTCCTTGCACGTCATGACACAGCTACAGTCTACAGAGCTACTACTGATATAGGTTAATAACACTTTCACAGCATTATTCTTTTTTAAAAAACTCATCTTGAAAAATAATTGGAGGGCATAAAATATTTATGGATGGCATAGAAACCACTATGTAAATAAAATTTTATTGGTGATTATTACTGCCTTAGTAAGATTTTAAGTGTTATACGTTTTATTGTTTACAATCACCTTCCTTGAGTGCCTAGGGGAGAAAGGGATAAAAACTGCAGAAAGAAGTCAACTAATAATATAGCCAACAAATAATCTAATCTAATCTACATTTAAACCACTAAAATAAAATCTCAGAGTCCAGAGTAATATAGTCATCTCTTTTTCTGTCTCCAGTTGGAAAATAATAACTTGGAAAAGGGGGAAGTAGGGCTATGACCAGTAAGGATTCTAAATGCTTCTTCCTTTGTTTGATTGTCTTTTCATTTACAATTGTTTACATTGCTTATAAGCCACTTTTGGAAGGTTTGTTATTCTGAAAGGCAGGACATAAATAATGGTAATAAACACATAGAAAACAATTAGACAGGTACATGGAAGACTGTTAGTGCTGATGGTTAATGGCTATAAATTATTTCCCATTTTAGAGCAGAGGTAATGGCTGGGTTCACCCATTACACTAAGCCATGGTTTGTTTAACTGACAAGCAATAATTTATTTATTTATTTATTCCATTTATCACTGCCCAACTCCCCCGAGAGGGACTCTGGGCAGTTTACAGTCAAACATAATTAACTATACTACAAATATAAATAAAATTAAATAAACATTAAAATAACAATTCATGAATATAATAAATATAATAAATATAATAATCCTAATTAATGCACCTATCTGGTCAGTGGACTTCCTAGAGACATCTAGTTGCTCTGGAAAGCAGATCCTAGACATAATTTGGTCTTTTATGATTAAACCAAGCAGTTCTTATCGGATATAAAGATGGACCCAGTGTGCAATCTGGGGGTTCTCATGGACTCACGGCTCCTGCTTGAAGAGCAGGTGGCAGCCATGGCTAGGAGGGCCTTTGCACACCTTTGGGTTGTGGCCAGTTGTGCCCGTTCCTGGACAGAGGCTTTGCTCACAGTCACTCATGCCTTTGTGACCTCCCGTCTGGATTACTGCAATGTGATCTACATGGGGCTGCCCCTGAAGAGCATTCAGAAGCTTCAACTGGCTGCCCGGATAGTAAATGGTGTCAGATATTCAACACATGTAACACCACTACTACATGAGCTGCATTGGTTGCCGGTGTGCTTCCAGGTGCAATTCAAGGTGCTTGTCCTGTTCTGACTAAGATTCAAAGCGGGAGGGGGTGGAATAAAGTTCTTTTTTTACAAAATAAGACATGCAGATGCAGAGGACACGGGCTGTTTACGGGATGTTAGGCACCACGCGGCCAACTCCTGGTTGGTGCACACGCGGAAGTCACCACATGACCGCGGAGCAAAGCGGCAGTTCCCAGTCTGTTGTGGGTTCAGGGGCAAAAGTTCTACTCGAGGCTTGGTGCAGCAACAAAGAAAGGCTCCGGTGCAAGGCTGGGCACGATGGTGCGGCGTGACTTCGGCGCGAGGCGCGGCAACACGGCAAGGCAGGATTCCAGCTCGAAGCGTGGCTGGGCAGCAAGGCAAGATTCCGGCGCGAAGCATGGCTGGGCAGCAAGGCAGGATTCAGGCATGGGACTGGGTGTGGCGACATGGCGAGGCTTAGGCGTGAAAAGCTGCAATGCAGCAAGACAGGGTTCCGGCTCGAAGCACGGCTGGGCAGCAAGGCAAGGTTCCAGTATTAAGTGTGGGTGGGCAGCAAGGCAGGGCTCCAGTGTAAAGCGTGGCTGGGTGGAAGGGCTGAATTCCAGCGTGAGCCTCGGGGCAGCAAGGCAAGGTTCCGGCATGGAGCTGGGCTGGACGATGAGGCAGGACTCCGGCGTGAAGCTCGGCAAGGCGAAAGGACAGGGTTCCGGTACGAAGCTTGGCGGAGTGGCAGGACAGTGTTCTGGTGCGGAGCTAGGCGGTTCTGCGAGGCCAGGTCCGGCCAGCATGGAATGACGAGGCTGAGGCTGAAGGTCTGGTGCAGGTGACGAGGATCTCGAATGGTTGTCTCCGGCAATGGGTGCATGCTGCGCTCGCCTTTTATTTCTTTGATTTTTGTGCCATTTGCGAGTGGGAGCCAATCACGCCTCGCATTGCTCTGCCCACCTTTCCTACCTCCTTTCTCGCATGCTGATAGGCAAGGCCACTGCTTCCTCTGGGCTGTCTCCAGTCAGCGGCTCTGACTCTGATTTTAATTTCGCGCCAACCTCACTCATTCCGGCTTCCTCTACTAACAATCCCTCTTCCTCTGAATCAGACTCCACCTCCATCCTGACAGTGCTGGTTGTCACCTTTAAAGCCCTTCATGGCTTGGGACCGGGTTACCTAAGGGACCGTCTTCCCCCCGTTTCTACCCGTCCAATTAGGTCTGGTAGGTTGGGCATGCTACGGGTTCCGTCAGCCAAGGAATGTCAGTTGGCGGGGACTAGAAGGCGTGCCTTCTCTGCCAGAGTTCCTGCCCTCTGGAATATTCTCCCTTCAGAGATCAGGATGTCCCTGACCCTGTTGGCCTTCCGTAAGTCCATGAAGACTTATGTGCCCGCTATGTGCTCGGGCCTGGGGCCCCAAGTATGTTAAGGGCCCCGTTTCTTGGCTATATTAACATCCATGCA
The DNA here is from genome assembly GCA_023362775.1 of Charina bottae. Lineage (NCBI taxonomy): Eukaryota > Metazoa > Chordata > Lepidosauria > Squamata > Charinaidae > Charina > Charina bottae. Next base: position 1,712,575 of record JALMGJ010000063.1, on the reverse strand, counting down.
TTGTTTACTTGGCAACCATATATATTTATTCTGTACTTTTCATTGTTTTTAATTATTTTAACTGTTTTATGGTTTTTATGATTGTAAGCCACCCTGAGTCACTTGTTAAGATGAGCGGCTATAGAAAATAAATAAATAAATAAATATTCAGCAGTTTTCTAACAAAGAAAAAAAAAGACTATGGAAATAGTGTAATGCTCTAACCTAGGAATCTCTCTAAGCAGTTTTAGACCTCCATCGTTTTCCCCCTTTGAGTATCACATGTGAACCTTGGGAAGGATTAGCTCAACTTAAGGTCCTTCTTTCCAAAGTAGACATATGCTGGTATCTTCTTGAGATTATTGATTATGCAGATCTACAAGTGCCTAATCTTGTATTCAGGGTGAACAAAGGAAAATGCCTACACATACCCCTAGCACATTAACTTAAACAGAAACATGGAATGAAAAGCCCTCATAAGAAAACAGAAGGCAGGGCTGGCTGATCTTTACAAAGTATTTTCTGCAGGGAAGAAACCACATAATATATTCAAGATGTCAGAGGTTAGCCATAGTGCACGTGAATCATGCTGTGAATGCTTCACCTTTCACTTTTACAGCTATAATTAGATTACAAAGTTTTTATTGCCATTTTAAATTCTTCCTTTATAAGTTGCTTGCTACCCAACAATGGGTGTTTTTCCCCCTCACACTTAGAGCCCAATGTATTTAATTTTTGCTCCTATGATGCTGGATTAACTTTGAAGGATTGTTGAAGTCAGAAGTCAGTCACCCTTGCCCTCCTAATGGGATCTCACTGCTGGTACATGACCTTGAAGTGTAATATATACAATCAGCTATATTTATTGGTGGTGGGAGTAAGGCAGGAAGTAAGAGCAGCTGGATTGCATAAACATCAAGACCGTTTGTCCTGCCTACAGTAGCCATGACATGTTTAGACTAGTGCAGCCCAGTCCAGCAAAACCTTCTTCCTACTTGTGGTATGTGATGAACTGATAAGGAGATGGTACCTCTGAGGACCCTAAAGGTTATGAGAGAGGATGCAGTGTAGAAAATTTGTTTTCAGATTGTCGGAACAAAGGGGTGTCTCAAAGGGCTGGAGAAGACTTGCTGGCAGGCTTCTTTTAGCTAAACAAGGGCATGTCAACTAGATTCTGGAACAGGGGCTCATGGAATAACAGCACTACTTGCCCTTTGTGGTTGGGGATAAACCATAATGCTTCCATGTGCATATTTTCCCATAGGTCCTCAAAGCTAGCTAATCCATGACCAGAACTAGCCATTCCACAAAATTCACAAGGACTTGTTCAAAAGAGTACGTGGCAATGCTGGCTATAAAGGTGTGTGCAAACACACATGTACTGAAACATGCATGCATATTGATCATCCAAAGATTTTAGGCACTAAGATGATCCATGTCTTAATGCTGCCTAATTTCTCTTATTTTTCTTTGTGGTATATACAGTGGAAGTCTGACAATTGCATAAGCTATGTAAATAACGATAGCATATTTCGATGGACTAATTTCATAGCATACAGTGGCTCATATGACATCTATGTACTGGGTTCATCAGACACCAATAGTAGCAATATTAGAGAAACATATTTTAAGTAAATCATAGCAAATGGAGTCCTGAAGTAGACACTCCAATTGTACAATGGCAAAACCCTATTAGCTTTTATTTCCTGGCATTTTTAGAACAGCCCCAAGAATTTTAATGGGATGTCAACAGGGATACTTCTAGACCACCACCATTTTCACTCCTCAAACCCTTGGGGCAGTTTGAAGGTGACTTAAAATAATATGAACATGCATAGATTCATCATACACACCCATTGTGCTGTTTCTTTTTGGGGTAAGCAATGTTATGCAAAGTGCAGAAAGGGAGTGAGAAATAGTAAGCCCAAGAAGTGCAAAAATGTTAAAAAAAGAGAAAGAAACAGGATATATAGTTAAATCTAGTTTTTTTTAATCTGTTCAAATGTGTCTGATTCTTGGAGACTGCCTGGACAAGTCCCTGCAGTTTTCTTGGCAAGGTTTTTCAGAAGTGGTTTGCCATTGCCTACTTCCCAGGGCTGAGAGAAAATGACTGGCCCAAGGTCACCCAGCTGGCTTTGTGCCTAAGGTGGGACTAGAACTCACGATCTCCTGGTTTCTAGCCTGGTACCTTAACCCCTACACCAAACTGGCTCTAAATCTAGTTTAAAGGTAAAGGTTCCCCCCGCACATTTGTGCAGTCATGTCCAACTCTAGGGGCCGGTGCTCATCTCGGTTTCTTTTCTTTCTTTCTTTTTTAAAATATTTATTTTTTATTAAACATATAAACAATTATACATATACTTACAATGTATACAACATATTTACATTTCAGACATTTTCACCTACAAAAAGGACAATAAAAAGAGAAGAGGCAAAGAAAAAATATATATAAAAAAAAGGGGAGAAGAAAGGAAAGAGGAGAGGGAAAGAGAAAGAGAGAGAGAGAGAAAAAAAAGAAAATAAATGACAACATATAAACTTTTAAAATACTTCCAGTTTTCTTCTCGAAGAATTTTTTGTTTCATATTGATTTACATAGCTTTTCTTATTCCGTTCCCCCCCTTTCCTTTTTTTCCCCCCTTTTCATACTTCCTTTTTATAATTATTTCATTATATTTCATAAGTTTCTATATCTTATTCATTTCAGATCTTCTAATACAATTGCTTTTCTCTTATTTTTTCTTTTACTTATAATTTTATATAATTAAGTTAATCATGTATTCCTTTTGTATATATTTTAGGAAAGGGTTCCATATCGATTCATAGTCCTCCAATTCTTCATCTTTCATTAAGTTTGTTAATCTGTCCATTTGAGTTATTTCCATTAGTTTTATGATCTATTCTTCTATTGTCGGAGTACATTCTTGTTTCCAGTATTGTGCAAAAATGATTCTTGCGGCTGTTGTTAAATATAATAATAGTTTTTTGCTGCTATTGTTCATCTTTTTTTCCATTAGTCCAAGTAAGTAGATTTCTGGTTTTTTTTCCATATTAGTTTCCAAAATTTTACAGATACATAGATGTATTTTGTCCCAGTATTTTTTTGTTTTTTTACAAGCCCACCATACATGATACATTGTACCAACTTTTGTTTTGCGTTTCCAACATAAATTTGAATTAATATGCTTCATTTTAAACAACTTCTCAGGAGGCATGTACCACCTAAACATCATTTTGTATATATTTTCTTTTAGATTATTGCTCAATGTGAATTTAGTATTTTTTGTCCATATATTTTGCCAATCTTCATAGCTAATTTCATGTCTTAAGTTTCCTTCCCATTTAATCATATAATTTTTTATTTTAATGTCATTGGTTTTTATTTCTAATAATTTTTTATATAATTTAGAAATCAAATGGTCATTTTCGTTCCATAATATATTGTCCCATCTCTTTTCTCTCTTCTCAAATTTAAACATTTTTTTATCTAATTTAAATTGTTCTTTTATTTGAAAATATGTAAACCATTGACATATGAAACCCTCTTTTTCTAATTCTTCTCTTGTTTTCAATTCATAATTTTGTTCGTTAAATTTTAATAAATTTTGGTATCTCAACCATTTATTGTCACTTCTATTTTCTTGCCTGGCAAATGCCTCCTGAGGCGACATCCACAATGATATAGTTGGTAATAAAGACTTTTTGTATTTGTTCCATATTTTTAATAATGATTTTCTTATAATATGATTACTAAATGCCTTATTAATTTTACTTTTGTTATATCACATGTATCCATGCCAACCGAATCGAATATCATGTCCTTCTAAGTTTAATAATTTTGTATTTTCCAATGTTATCCAGTCTTTTATCCATACTAATCCACATGTTTCGTAGTATAATTTTAGATCTGGCAATCCCAATCCTCCTCTTTCTTTAGCATCTTGTAAATATTTTAATTTTATTCTGGGTTTTTTCCCTTGCCATATAAATTTTGCTAAGTCTTTTTGCCATTTTTGAAATGTTTGATCTATTATTACAATTGGTATCGTTTGGAACAAATACAAAATTCTTGGTAGTATATTCATTTTGACAGTAGCTATTCTTCCCAATAAAGATAACTGTAGCGTTTTCCATTTTTCTAGATCTTTTTTAATTTCCATCCATGTTGTATTATAATTATTTTTAAATAAATCTATATTTTTCGAAGTTATCTGTATTCCCAAGTATTTTATTTGTTTTACGTTTTGAAATCCTGTTTTTTGTTCTAGTTCAATTTGATCTTTCTTTGTCATATTTATATTTATCATTTTAGTTTTTTGTTTGTTTATTTTAAATCCTGCTAATTCGCCATATTCTTGTATTTTTTGGTTTAAATTATCAATTGAGTCTATGGGATTTTGCAGTGTTATAACCAAATCGTCTGCAAACGCTTTTAGTTTATAAGTTTCTTTTTTAATTTTAATTCCTTTTAAGTTTTCATCTTTTCTGATTTCTTCCAATAAACATTCTAATACTAATATAAATAATAATGGAGATAACGGACATCCCTGACGGGTGCCTTTTTCTATGATACAATCTTGTGTTTCTTCTCAATTAATTATAATTTTGGCTTTTTGTATTCTATATATAGCTTGTATTGCCTTTATAAATTTATCTCCAAAATTCCTGTTTCATCTCAGTTTCTAAGTCGAAGAGCCAGCATTGTCCGAAGACGCTTCCACGGTCATGTGGCCGGCATGACGCACACAGAACGCTGTTACCTACCCACCGAAGTGGTACCTATTCATCTACTTGCATTTGCATGCTTTCGAATTGCTAGGTTGGCAAGAGCTGGGGCTACTGCGGGAGCTCTATTAGTTTGTTGTTGTTTATTCATTCAGTCGTTTCCGACTCTTCGTGACTTCATGGACCAGCCCACGCCAGAGCTTCCTGTCAGCCGTCACCATCCTCAGCTCCCCCGTGGTTGAGTCCATCACCTCCAGAATACCATCCATCCATCTTGCCCTTGGTCGGCCCCTCTTCCTTTTGCCTTCCACTTTCCCTAGCATCAGCATCTTCTCCAGGGTATCCTGTCTTCTCATTATGTGGCCAAAGTACTTCAGTTTTGCCTTTAATATCATTCCCTCAAGTGAGCAGTCTGGCTTTATTTCCTGGAGTATGGAATGGTTTGATCTTCTTGCAGTCCAAGGCACTCTCAGAATTTTCCTCCAACACCACAGTTCAAAAGCATCTATCTTCCTTCGCTCAGCCTTCCTTATGGTCCAGCTCTCGCAGCCATAGGTTACTACAGGGAATACCATTGCTTTAACTATGCGGACCTTTGTTGTCAGTGTGATGTCTCTGCTCTTAACTATTTTATCAAGATTTGCCATTGCTCTCCTCCCAAGAAATAGACGTCTTCTGATTTCCTGGCTGCAGTCAGCGTCTGCAGTAATCTTTGCGCCTAGAAATACAAAGTCTGTCACTGCCTCCACTTTTTCTCCCTCTATTTGCCAGTCATCAATCAAGCTTGTTGCCATAATCTTGGTTTTTTTGAGGTTTAACTGCAACCCAGCTTTTGCACTTTCTTCTTTCACCTTCGTCATAAGGCTCCTCAACTCCTTGCTTTCAGCCATCAAAGTGGTATCATCTGCATATCTGAGATTGTTAATGTTTCTTCCAGCGATTTTAACTCCAGCCTTGGATTCCTCAAGCCCAGCACGTCGCATTATGTGTTCTGCGTACAGGTTGAATAGGTAGGGTGAGAGTATACAACCCTGCCATACTCCTTTCCCAATCTTAAACCAGTCCGTTGTTCCGTGATCTGTTCTTACCGCTGCTACTTGGTCGTTATACAGATTCCTCAGGAGGCAGACAAGATGACTTGGTATCCCCATACCACCAAGAACTTGCCACAATTTGTTATGATCCACACAGTCAAAGGCTTTAGAATTCTATTAGTTTACACTACTGCTATTTGCGATACCTCTCTATACTTTTATATCCTTGCAAACTATCATTGCTTCCACCATACACATACACCAGTTCATACATTGCTTTTTGTTAAACTTTTCCACTCTGTCTTTGATGATCTCATCAAATCTATCCAAGACTTTCTTGATGGTCCCCTTCCTCTCAACTCATTAACTCTTTCTTCATATATTCATTCTGCAATTTGATCCTCATTCATTCTCTCTGTAGAACCAAGCCACCTCAGTGCATTTTTTTCGTAACTAGTCACTCGCTTTTTAATTCAATTCACAATTTACTACTCATTCATTCTTGAACTTATTTTCTTTTGTTTTACCACAACAATTTCTTAAGTAACTTATTTCCATTTCATTCAAGTTACTGATTTTGCTTCTCCATAACCATTTTTTTTACTTCTATATAACCAAATGGACAAAAGCATGCTATTTTACACAGTCAACAAATATTCATTCCATGACACAACCCATAACCCTTTTACCCAGATTCGCACACTCATGTTCCCTTTAGTAAACATCCTGTCAAAGTACACTAATTCATCTCCTTGCTCTAATTTTTTGCCATTCATCTATAACTTCAAATTGTTCACTCCACTGATCTTTGATACATCAATTTCCATTCTCCTTGTTGCATCATACAGCATACCTAATGATAATTGCAAATTATTTGGGTTCTCAGCCAACATGGCATTGTCTGCATACAAAATACATGCATATCCATGTCCCCAACCAATACAGCTCTAATGTCACTACAAAAATTCTTTATACATCTGCTCATAAATGCATTTAAAAACCAAGGAACATAGCCTTGTCTTACTTCCTCTTCAGTACTGAACCATTCACTAAGCATTCAATTTATTCTCATCTGTGCTTTACTTAACTTATGGCATCCAGCAACCAATCTTGATCAAACCTCATTTGTGCAAAATGTTCCTTAACCAACCCTGTTAAATTTAACCTATGCTTTCTCTGAATCAAGAACCTCACAAAATCTAGTATGCATGCCCTTTGCTTGGCATAAAGCCACACTACATTTCCCTAATTTTATTCACTGTCACCTCTTGTATCTTTTCAGTAAGAATTCCGCCAAATATCTTCCCAGGGACAATATGTCTATGAAGGTTCTCAGTCATCCAGGTGGAATTGTCTGTAGCTTGAATCATGTCAACTGGATTTCTATTTTCTCAGTGGAAATGTTTCGCTCCTTATCCAAGGAGCTTCTTCAGTCTGAGCAAAGTTGGTAAGGGAATCCTAAATATGTTTCTAGGTAGCTGTGTGACCTTACACCTGGGGCTAGGTCATGGCTATATTGAGATGTTATTTTAAGTCCTTTTATCATCTAAAGGAGGATCGTTAAGATCACCATGCTGCTGTTGAGCTTGTGAAATGGTCTTAATCTTCCTAGGCACAGAAGACAAAGCAGGGAGGAAGATGGCGGAAAGATTGTGCCTGAGGCCCCCACCTCTATTCAAGGAAGGATTTTCCAAGTTGGCATAAATGGATTCCTTGACCCCTCTCTCAAACCACCTATCTTCTCTGTCTAAAATGTGAACATTAATGTCCTCAAATGAGTGTCCTTTTTCCTTTAGATGAAGATAAACTGCTGACTCTGGTCCTGTGGTGTTACTTCTCCTGTGTTGGGCCATCCTCCAGTACAAAAGTTGTTTGGTTTCTCCAATGTAGAGTTCAGAGCACTCCTCACTGCACTGGATTGCATAAACTACATTGCTTTTCTTGTGGGAGGACACATCAAAGGAGACACAAAGGTGAGCCCTTCTCACCCATTTCCAGAACAAAAAACTTTTATTTTCACCAAAAGTGGTCTGTATTTTTATTCCTCTTTTAATATGAGCTGTCCCTTGCTCTGTTTGACCACATCCTTTGCAACTATCTTTTCTTTCTCTTTATACATTATACTGTTATCTTTTTCTCATCTTCATTTTTGTAGCAATCATTCTCTTACATGCTCTTTTTTCTCATCCACAGCTTCTTTCAACTCATTATTTATTTATTTATTTATTTTATTTTATTTTATTTCTATAACCGCCCATCTCCCCCCATGGGGAACTCTGGGCAGTTCACAATAAACAAGTTAAAATAAGGTTTAAAATCTCAATTATACAATAAATATAAATTAAATTGAAAATCCAGATGGTAATGGAATAATTAAAAGAAGGACAGTTATAAAATTAGGGGATTAGCCACCCCCATGAGGAACTATCCCTTCCTCCTTCCCATGCCAGGCGGCAGAACCAGGTCTTCAGCTCTTTCCTAAAGGTCGGGAGGGAGGAGATCTGTCTCAACTCTGGGGGCAAGATGTTCCATAGAGTGGGCGCTGTCACAGAGAAGGCCCGCCTCCTAGACCCCATCAGATGACACTCTTTAATTGATGGGGTTTGTAGCAGGCCCTCTCTGAATGACCGGGTGGGGCGGGTCGATAACATGGGGATAAGACTGTCCCTCAGGTATTATGCCAACCATTTTCATATTTCCCATAAGTATAACTCCATACATAATTCTTTTCAATGTGTTTCAAGCAGTTGACTTCTACCTTCCATTCGTCCTATTGGAATTTTTTCTAGGTTTTAATAGTTTTCCATTTAGGAATTATGCAATCATTCTACTTTCAGTCTACTTTTTTTCACTTCTTTCCTTTTCTTCCATTGTGAATATTTCCCAAAATATTGACACTATCAAAAAAAAGTCCTGTCCCAAATTTAGGACCTGCCATTGCTCTTGTATCCTTCATGATTTGCTCAATCTTTCATCATGAACGATCAAATCAATCACGTTTTCCATTTCATTCATTTACTATAAGTATGCATGAATGGATTTATGCTTGAACCAAGTATTTGAAACAGACTTTTTCCTAAGCATATATTCATCAAATAATCATTATTCCCATGCATCTGAGGTCTTCAAATGGCCCAAACATTTTTTCTATATACACCCATCTCATTCTCACCCATCCATTCATGGCACCTAACAGAATAATTTTTCCCCTGGATTGTATTAATTGAGAACGTTGCCAGTTTTCTCTCAAACCATCTCAGAATCTTCCATTATCCCCATTCATTGGAGTATAACATGCAACTATCACCAACCTATGAATTCCTACTTTCATATGTTCACAAGAACCTAAATGATACATATTCATACTTTGTGATATACAGTACATTGTAGGCCCTTTATTCATAACTAAACCTACATTTTTCTTCCTTCCATTGACCCAACTCACCAAGATCAGACCTTTCCTTTCTGTTTGTTTAACAGTCACACATACCTAATTTTCTTTCTATGTCATCTGTTAATTCATGCTCTTTACCATTTACTCTCTCATATTCCAAGATGCAGTCTTCCATATGCCATGATTGTCACCAGATAGGTACATTAGGTACACTGAATTCTACTGCCCATAATGGCCTTGGTCAATTGAGGTGTCTACATAATGGTTTTTAGTAAGTAGGGAACGTATAGAAGGTTACCACCTTTAGTCATACTTGTGCCACATGCATCATTCCTTGCTAATGGTAAGAGCAGTAGTTTGGTTACATCTTGGCCAATAAACACAAGTGCAACCAACGGTCAGTTTTACCCCAAGCACACCCACGTTGTGCAAGTTAGGATTTCTGATGAGGACACTACCCTGCAAATCAGCATAGTAGAATCATAGGGTTGGAAGGGATCTTGGAAGTCTTCTAGTCCAAACCCCTGCCCAGTGCAGGAAAGTAGGTAGGTAGGTAGTGTATTGGCACATGAACAAATAACACACATTTCTGGTCCTTCTGCATCAGCAAAAGTCTCTTGACATCCAGGCCATTCAAAAGGAAAACGAGAATCCAGTATCTTAGCATTTTCCACACAGGCTTGTCCTCTGAAGGAGGAAGTGACCAAATTCTTGCCAATTTCAAATCCACTGCTTTGTTTGGACTACTGAGGAGAGTTGCAGGTCCTGAAGCGCAAGAGCAGGGAGGAGGGAGGAGGCAAGAGTTCCCTTCAATGGGGAAACAGAACCCTGACATCTCAAAAACACATACATACATACATAGTAAAGGTAAAGGTTCCCCCCACACGTTTGTGCAGTCGTGTCCAACTCTAGGGGCCGGTGCTCATCTCCGTTTGTTAGCCGAAGAGCCAGCGTTGTCCGAAGACGCTTCCACAGTCATGTGGCCGCATGACACACGCGGAACGCTGTTACCTTCCCACCGAAGTGGCACCTATTCATCTACTTGCATTTGCATGCTTTCAAATTGCTAGGTTGGCAAGAGCTGGGGCGAGTGCGGGAGCTCACTCCGTCACGCGGGGCTAGGGATTCGAACCTCCGAACTTGCAATATTCCGATTGACAGGCCTGGTGTCTTACCCACTGAGCCACCATGCCCCCTACGTACGTACGTACATACATACATACATTCCGATACTCCAGCTATACCACCACTAAGCTGGAAATCAATAGACTCAGCTCTCCAACACTATGGATGTTCCAGAGATCTGCAGCTGCTTCTAAGATAATGAAGAATTATTTTGAGCAAGTGCTATACAACTATTTCAGGATAAGGAGTGTTTTCAACCAATGTTGAAATCTTTCCAATCCATATAATGAGAACAGAAAGCATAGCATAATGATCCAATAGGGTTTTTAGAATAAGCAGCATTCCATGGCCCTCACCAACTTGGTGCCCTTCAGAGATTTGGGATGACATTTCTCATAATTTCAGGCTGTTTGGCTAATGGTCATGATGGACATAGTAGTTAAAAACAGTTGGAGGAAGTGAGGAAAACTGCCATATCCTAGAAACAGGTAGGAGATGATAAACTGTTTCTATCCTTTTCCCATTGAGAAAGTATCCCTTCAGAGTATCCCTTCCTGTGAATTTCTGGGATAGTCCCTTATGTTTGAGCCCCAACTGCCTCTTGACCCAGCCAATCTATTTTTGAAAGACATAAACAACAGAGAAACAGATAAAAGCTGTAACAATTGTAGCCACATAGGCCCATGAAAATATGAGTAACTGTTCAGAAACAATCATGAAATTAATCAAGTTAGCTGTTCTTACTGTCAGCGTCTAAATGGACACTGACTCATGGACACAGCCTTCTGGAGCAAAGTAGACGTGTCCTTTTATCTGAACAGAACCTTCCTGTCTGGAATGTGTGGTGATTAAGATAAAGAATTTCACATGGGCCACAAAATAACTCAGAGTCCCGGTCTTGTAAAACATGCTATTTCCTCCATTAATTGTGTCCACGTGGAGTTGTAACCAAGTAGCTGGAACAAATAAACCTCAAGCCATACTGTTTCCCTTTAAAAAAACATTTCACTTCATTTGGGTAAGAGGGTAGAATTCATTAAAACTTTATGAACTCAATTAAAAGCTTTTGCTCACCTTTCCCATCATATATCTTGCACAGATTCACTGCTGCATGGAGCATATATTAATCTATTAAATCCTTACCATTCTTCCTTAGGGCAGCTTGAGCTCTTGAAAGACATACTTATAGGCATATGATAGCAAGAAGTACAAGTTTCATCCATGTCTAGTGAAAAAAACACACAAGAACATTGAATTTAGTACCTACAGTAAACAGCTTTAGTTCTCAATGCACTGATATACTGTGATATATGACAGCATGGTTCACTCATGATGTCCTTTTTTGAGAAGACAAAAGTCCTCTAACAAAGGAGTTTCCTTGGATAGAGTAAGTTTTTAGGTTTGTTCCCTGATACCTTTCATGAAAGACTCTCAAGAAGCAGGGATTTCAAAGATTTCATCTCAACCCCTATAGAACAGGGGTCCCCAACCCTTTTGGCGCCAGGGACCAGTTTCAAAAGATGATTTTTCCACAGACCAGGGGGGCGGGGTTTCCAGGATTTAGGCGGACCGGGGGGTGGGGTTTGTGGGCGAGAGACAATCACGCGCACCGGGGGGCAGGGTTTGCGGGCGAGAGCCAATCACAAACACCAGGGGGTAGGGTTTGGGGGCAGGAGCCAATTGCGCGGAAGGGGGCGGGGTTTGCAGGCAGGAACCCCGCGGCCCAGTTCCTAACAGGCCGCGGCCCACTAGAGGGTAAAAGGCCCACAGGTTGGGGACCCCTGCTATAGGACATTGCATATCACTGAAACAATAGCACCACTTACCATACTCAAGAAGTTTACTGAACTCACTAGGGCCTTTTTATTGTCCTTTTGTTGGTAGACAGAAACATATTTTCTCTAATGGCATTTCAGAAACATTAATATTAGTATTACATTACGTTATTCAAGTTGAAGGAGAGAGACTGAATTGGTACAGCATGCATAGAGGTAGAACATACATACATACATCCTCGTTTAGCAACTGCCTCATTTAGTGACCGCAGTTATGACAGTGATGAAAAAGTAACTTTACAATAAATCCTTGCATTTATGACCTTAGTAGGTCTGTAAAGCAAAGGAAAGCTGAAGTAGAATCTTAAGAATGGTCGCAGACAGGGCAGGTGCCATTTTGCGCATGCACAGAATGGTGGCTGCCATGTTTGCATGTATTCAAAACACAGCTGCCATCTCCCCCACCCCAGACAATCCTGTGGATTCCTGTGCAACGCCAATATCATCTCAGTTGTGCTAAATTTGGATAAAGCATATAGTGCCATATTCCTCTTAAGTTATTAATTGGCTAACATTTCAAACAGAGTGGATCCATTTTATATGGTGGCCAATTCTATAAGACCACATTTTGTCAGCTCCTTAGTATTCATTTACTATGTAACTGGTATAATGTTTAGCTATATCCAGTAGGGATGAGCTTAAGTAGGATAAGTTAGTAGATAAGTCAGTAGGATACAAATTTTAAGTTTTCAGTTATTTAGTCTCAGTTATTTTATTGTCAGCCTATAACTGAATGGAAATGCCACTCCAGGCTTGGCTGCCAGCTCGACCAGTCAGATTACTCAGAGAAGCTGAGAACTGACTGAATTTCCCTTGCTTGCGTGGATTGCAGAAGTTGTGGTCCACTGAAGTTTTTTTTCCCCTGGAGAGGGGGAGACCAGAAGATTACTCGTGGGGCCATTGGGATTGCCTACCCTTGTTTTTTCTGTAGTTTTCCACCGCGGAAGGAACAGGGTAAGTGCAAGGCAATGGCCGAGATATATCAGGCTCTCGCAGGGGAAACAAGTCTCTTTGAAGAGACACAAGAGCGCCCAGCCGCTTTTAGATCACTTTAGGAATGTTTTTTTTAGATTAAAATATTTTTGAAATCTAAGATCTATTTTTTGGACTTTGTTGAAAATGTTGGCTAACTTTGTGCTTTCTTTGCTATAACTGATTCTGGTGGAAATTTGATGGACTCTATATTTGCAACATAATGAAACGTCTGCATTTTTTTTTTTACTTCTCTTTTGTATTAGAGGGATTTAAGAGACTCTGTTTGTAATTCTTTGCTTGATAAACTAAATGACTATTCATTTTTTGAGAAACTCTTTGTTTGGATTAAGCAGCTTGCAGCTTGAAGAACGAAAGCTCGCAGTTTGAAGAATAAAAACACAGGGTAACGTGTTTTTTTCCTTGTCTTCTTTTTCTACATCCTCCCTGGTTGGATTTTGCTTCATTTGGAATATATTTTTTATTTCTCCTTCTATAAACTGTTTAAAATATTATTCTCTCCTGTATTTTGGATTATTGGAACTTTCTTTTTTCTTTTTACTTTAAAAAAAAAAACAACAACAACGACGTTCTGCTTAATAGATTCTGCTGGTAGTATTCCATGAACAGATTACATGATTATTGTTTTGACTAGAAGGGTTGTTGTTTTAATTTGAAGGACACAGGAAAGATGGCTTTCCAACTTGTACCTGAGGAGCTCAGAAGAGAGATTACTGAGGCTTTTTCAAATATTCAAAGGTCGTTGGAATTACTGTTCGTAACTCTGCAAAACAGAGAGAAAGAACAGAGAACAGAAACGGAGACAGAAAGGAAAAATGTTTTTCAAGTGGAGGAGAAACAGAAGGAGGAAATTTTGAGTATATTAGTTCAGAAGAACATTCTGAAGGCTTTACACTACAATCTTGGTATAGATATGTTGTGGCAGTGGAGACAGAGTGAAAATATGGGTGCACAGTTGGATGGATGTTGTGAAATATGTGGAAAGGGAGAGAAGGTTGCTCTGATATTCTATATGAGATATAGAAAAGAGCAGGCTGTATATTGCGAATCTCCCACAGTGTATTGTGATTTTGGCATAACCTAAACAGAAGATATGAGAAACTGTATGGATATAAAGGCTAATGAAAATATGGACTTGAATTGTTATGAGAAATTGTATGGATATATAAAAAGTGATATTCTAAATGTAAGATGCTAAATACAAACACAAGTTGATATTATAGAATATTGTTTTCCTTAGAGATATATTTATGAGAAGATAATGATATGATGGAATTAGAATGATGGTTACTACAGGATGATATATATCAATATGTATTGTATGAATATTATAAGAATTGATATATTAGCTATTAGGTTAAGTGATATGATAGATTATGCATTTAGTTTAAATGGACACTACTACAAGGAATGGAAATTACAGATGGATAATTGAGATTCAAGAATTCCTTTTTTATGGAGATATATATATATATTAGAATTAAATTATAGAAATATATATGTATGAACACTATAAGAATTGCTAAATTATGTATTAAGTTACATAACATGTTAGGTTATGAGTCATAATATGAATAGAATATATTGTAGTTTATTAGAAGTAAATAAGGCTTTTATTTGTTATACTAATTGGTCTTTATTGAAGATATAAATATGTAGTAATGAACATTCAACATTTAACTACTACTTCAAGGAGTGGAAGCCAAAGATGGATTATTGGGAGACAGTAAGATGAAGGTTAGAAGATTGGATTAAAGAAATCAAAAGGCATATGAGAAAGAAAAGTTCCTGTATACTGTATGAAGGACTAACATTTAAAATCAATTGTTGTACTTTAAGTTCAAAGATAGATTGGAGGACATCTATTTTCTATATTTTCTTTGCTTATTATTTCTTGACTTCACTTTTTCTTTATCTTTTTCTTATTTTGTATTTCTGTTTCTATTTCTTTTTTCTACTTTAAATTTTATTATGTATTGTAAAACTTAATAAAATTTAATAAAAAAAAAAAAAGAAATGCATATGGGTGCATGTAAATGAGTTTACTGGAATGAGTTAACATGTTTACCACATAAATATTTCTCTGCTTTCTGCCTGAATGGCTGTAATGAAACATAATAAGTGATGGTATTAGTATTAATTAATATGAATGAACTAGTATTAAACTGCAGAGGACAACTGCATTTTTCTCACTGACTGAATGTTACGGTGATGCCTGCTCATCTGTAGTATTAACTTCTTTTGTGTTTCACTATGGAAAAGGAGACTGAAAGACATTATTCTATGAAGAAATCAAGAAGAATGAAAAGAAGTGTAGTCTGGCAATAAAATTCAGTCATATGCTGGTGTTCTGAACATTTTTTCAGACATCCCTACATTCAGTAATAAAGTTGATTCCAATGTTGATGGACATTCCATCAGAACTTGTTCTGGAAAGTGTCCCAGCCAAAAAAAGAGCAAAGAATTCAAGCTCTTTCGGGATGAGTTCACTGCAGTTATTTTTTCACTCAACTTCAGCATTGGAGTGTCATATCTGGAAAAAACCCTTGCTTTAACACTCAAATCAGGGTGAATTGATGCTGTAGTCCAAGAGCCTAACAAGAGGTAACCTTGACAAAAGTATGATTGCTAGCTAGCATATGAAGAGGTAACAGGAATCTGAGAGAGGCAAGGAGGAGGATCTGTGGAGGGCTAATTCTGGTGTCATTTATATCCTATAAAGCAACTGCAGTTTCCTCAGGCTAGGTTTAGAACCCAAGTGGGAAAAATCAATAACAATAATAACCACACAACAACAACAACTGGCAGTGGTGGTCCATGCGGTTATTGGCACACCGGGTGCCATACCAAAAAGCCTTGGACAGCACTTAGAAAATTTCCGCATTGACAAAATTTCCATCTGTTAATTACAAAAGGCCACGCTGCTTGGATCCACACATATACTACACCAGAGCTTTCCAAACTGTGTGTCGCGACACAAAAGTGTGTCGCCATACACAGTCTGGTGTGTCGCCACACAACCTGGAAGCACTGATCATCATCAGCACTTCCGGGTTTTCCCGCGGCGACACACCAACTGCAGCGCGCAAAACTCGAAAGCGGCAGCAGCGCTTCGGGGTTTTTGCGCGCTGCTGCAAGGATGGCACTCCCGGGTTTTCCCACGGCGACACACCAACGCTGGTTGGTGTGTCGCCGCGGGAAAAACTTTGGAAAGCCCTGTACTACACCAATACATTACGACATCCTAGGTCCTTGAGAAGAACTCAATGAGAATGAAGGCCAATGCCAGCTAAAGAACTGGCAGCTGTGATTTCACATTGTTGTGTATAATAATAATAATAATAATAATAATAATAATTATTATTATTATTATTATTATTATTATTATTATTATTATTTATTAAAAGGGAGGCTTAAGTGAGAGAGGCTTAATGTAATAACTCTGCACTCCATTTTGTCTTCTCATCCAAGAATAGCAAAAGGACAAAAGGAAAATTCTAATTAAGTACCCCCGTGGACAGGTAACACAGCACAGAACAAATCTGCAATGCAAGTTGAATGCCAGGTTGCATGTCCCCTGCTAGATCAACCGAATGCCAAGAGCATATGAGATTTGACAAAGTCCCCAAAGAATGCTAAGCAGTGGCCAATACAATGCCTGAGGTGCGATCTAATGCAGAGGGGTCAATCTATTTATGGCTGGGGAACTACACTTTATTCAAGTTGCTTTTTTTTCCCCTGTGGCAAAGGGAAACATGGACCCAGCTGTTGCCAAAGCAGGTAGGTGATGGATTTGGGGGTCATTTTTCCTCTTGTGAGATTTTTGCAGGGAGGGCATGTCTTTATTTTTAAAGATGCCTGAAGAATATTAAAGTTGTTAACAAACTTTTTAAAAAAATGTTCTGCAGCAAATCAGCAGAAAATTGCACCCCATTACTTGGTGATCTGACACTTTATTTCCATGGCACAATGTTGCAGGCAGGGAGGAAGGCAGCTGAGACCATATAAAACCCATGAGCATAGGTTTCCTATCCCTACTTTAAATATTTGCAGCTCTTAGGAATCAAGGACCTTCAACTTAAAGTGGAAGATTTGGAAAATAAAAATTGTTGTCTAAACACTGATTTTTGCAGCATTACAGAACAGGAGAAAAGTTAAAATATGCTAACATTAGTAATTAAGTGCTTTAAGTAATACCTGAGGTGGATATTAAATGAGTATGTGGCATCAAAATTATGAGCAGCACCAAAGAACCCAATGCATTTCCTGGTGAAAGAAAACGATCTATCTAGTACTGTATAAATATATAGGACTGAAATTCAAAAATAAATGCCTACAGATATTCAGAAGAGAGGCATTTTGGTCTTGTGGTTAAGGTGCTGGGCTAGAAACCAGAAGACAGAGTTCTAGTCCCGCCTTAGGCATGAAAGCCGGCTGGGTGACCTTGGGCCAGTCACTCACTCTCTCAGCTCTAGGAAGGAGCCATTAGCAAACCAGGAGACTGAGAGTTCTAGTCCCACCTTAGGCATGAAAGCTGGCTGGGTGACCTTGGGCCAGTCCCTCTCTCTCAGCCCAACCCACCTCACAGGGTTGTTGCTGTGGGGAAAACAGGAGGCGGGAGTAGTGGGTAAGTTTGTTGCCTTGAGTTTGTCAGGAACAAGCCTGCCAGGAGCGAGACTGCTCCCGCTGCCATGCCCGACTCGGAGTCGGAGGAAGAGGAACCAATCACAGGAAGCTGGGAGGGCGCGGAAGGAGAATCCGAGCCGGAGCTGCTGATTGGAAACAGCCCAGAAGAAGGAGCCCCTCAGGAGATAGATATAGATATAGATATAGATATAGATATAGATATAGATATAGATATAGATATAGATATAGATATAGATATAGATATAGATATAGATATAGATATAGATATAGATATCCTGAGGGGCTTCTTCTATATATTTTTTTTATATATAACTCTGTCCTGTTATATATATAACAGGACAGAGTTATATATAAAAAAGGTGGGATAAAAATATCATCATCATCAACATCTTTGTCTACAGATGCTCCTGGAGCAAAAATCCTTTTAATGGAAAAGACGGGGGGGGGGGGGGGAAGGAAAGAGTTTACCTATAAAATGAGATTTGGGGATGAGTGTTAAGCATAATATTTTGAGATCATTCCTAATATACCTAAACAAAACTTTTTTTAAAAAAATAGGGAAGCTTTTCATACTATAAGTGAAAGTGCCTCTCACTGTCCTGTCCAATAAAAGAGGAATGGGAATACAATTGGCAGACCCTGGACTCTACTTTTCTTTCCCTGAGCTGGCTGGGGAATTCTGGGAGTTGAAGTCCACACGTCTTAAAGTTGCCAAGGTTGAGAAACACTGATCCAGGCAATACATTATTTCTGTTCCCCATGACTTGTTATTAACATAGATTGTATTTATAAATATTATTATCTACACATATTCCAGTATTTTTCTTCCGCAACTTCTGTATTTTATTTTATTATTTTATTTTATTTACATGCTTTTATTTATATGCTTTACTAAATCCACAACTTTTTGGCGTTTGAAAGTTTTATAGATACATTAATGACTCAAAGCACTCCCCCAAGCTATATTAAGAAATCATGTACCTGAAGACACAATTTAGCCTTGTCCTGAAAGGGAGAGTTAAGCATGGACTTAAGCTTTAGGAGGTTAAATGTGTACGTTTATTGTCTAAAGTATTCTGTACTTTCTTTTTATCTGCTTCAGATGTACAGATCACATTTTTTGCTGCCACCAGTCAGGGTTTAGAGCAGGTTTTCTGTTCCTTAGTACCTCTAGTTTCTACTCTTTTTTATGCAGGATGAACTCTCATCCAGCAGTACAGGTCTGAGGAGTAATCAAAGAAAGTGTCTCTTTATGTGCATTGCTGTTTACTCCTAGTGGTTGGGAAGGTGAGCAATCAATATCAATCAGTATATATACACTTCATTCAATCTGGTGCAATGTAACCAGTACTACTTCTGATATTCTTCTTTAAAGCCTTTCCAGCTGGGATCTCCAGAAAATAAATATCTATTCTATAAAAAAAAAAGGGGGGGATGAACTTCGGACTGTTCCAAAACCACACTTAATTAAGACTCCTTGTTATTTTCATTATAGAGAGATGCAGAGCAACCACGGGGTAATCTCTAGGGTAAGCAATAATAAGAAATTGGTTATTTCAGTGAGGGAGCAAAGCTGAAATCCCCACTCAAAACCACAGGAAAGTATAAATACATTTTAGGGCTTTGCTCTCAGGTAATAACTGTCAAACTATACAGTAGCTCACAAACTACTTATGAAATAAATCTAAGCATCTTTCCTCCTCCTCGTCCTCCAAGGCGGCAGTGTTGTTTGTACATGCATGGCCATGTCTTAAGTAGTCTCAGTTCAAACTCTTGTTACATGTTTCTTTCAGCAATGTGATGATCACACTTGTGTGTGCCATCCACATTTCAGTTTTGTGGACGTGATGGACACTTATTGGAGAGAAACCAATGATCATTCTCTCATAATTCTCCCATGATGTCAGTTATGATTATTTTTAATATTTCAGGCCAGGGGTGGGCAACATCTGAGCTGAGCCTCCCAACCTTTTAGGACTACAGGAGGCAATTGAGTGATATGATGACTATGTTTGGGGAGTTTAAGGGTGGGAAGGGGAACTGAACCCTCCTGGCAGGCAAACTGCTACCATTCCAACTTTTAAGCGCCATCAACATCTGGGAAAAAATGGGTGGAATTTGTGGCAGTGTGAGGTGCCCCTCATGCAAGCCGCACACGTTTCTTACCAAGAATGACTTCAGCTCGTAGTATTGGTAAGTAAACGGTTTATTGCTAGACATGGGTGACCAGTTAAAGGCACGGATGGTTCTCGGGGTTTCGTCTTGGCTTTTTTTATCCTCCCGCCAGAGCGCCCGCCCCCTCCCGTCAGAGCGCCCGCCCCCTCCCTGCTGAAGGCTTCCCTCTAATCTGTTTCTGGTTAGTGACCTGGAGTACCCTCTGGGAGGTGTGGTTTGATTGTTCTTTCTGTGTGTTCTTTGCTTATGCCAATGGTCTCTTAATGGCAGGGCTCTGTGTGCCTGCCAGAATCCTGACAGGCAAAGAAATTCAGCCATTTTGCTGGCACATTTTGGCAGTGTGTTATGGGATGCTGTAGACCAGAAATGGGTGGTGTGGGGGGGAGGGTAGTGGCAGATTGCCTTCCCTGCTTTAAGGACTGAATGCTTGCATGGCAAGACACTCATGTCCTGGTTTTTAAAAGGCCTGGGAATCAGCACCAAATCAATCCTTCCCAAACCGGAATGCTCAGCTTTTCTGTGAAATGTTTGTTTTTATTTAGTTCATTGAATGCTATGAAGTCAAACTTCCTCAATCACAAATGTTTTAAAAGAAGAAGGAGGGGGGACTGCAGAATAGCTATCCTTCAACAAAGTTATTTCCCCATTTGTTATATAATATAACCCATGTGGTTGGTGTGTGTGTGTGTGTGTGTGTGTATGTGTGTGTGTGTATGTGTGTGTGTGTGTGTGTGTGTGTATGTATGTATGTGTATATGTATATGTATGTATGTATGTATGTATGTGTGTATATATATATATATATATATATATATATATCCCAAGTCCAACACCCAGAGACTGTACACCAGCCAGAAAGAGGGCAGGTGGGGTCTGGTGAGTGTCAAAGCCACTGTCCCGGATGAGACCCAGAGCATCCAGGAGTACATCAGTAAGATGGCACCTAAAGATGAGCTGCTGAGAGAATGCCTGAGACAGCAGCAGATATGGAAGAAAGATCAAGCAGAGGAAGTGCTGTGGCAAAACAAGACCCTGCATGGGATGTACCATCGACAGATAGCTGAGGTGGCTGACACTGGGAAATCCTACCAGTGGCTGGAAAGGGCTGGACTAAAAGACAGCACTGAGGCACTGATCATAGCAGCACAAGAACAGGCACTGAGCACCCGATCCATAGAAGCAGGAGTCTACCACATGAGACAGGACCCGAGGTGTAGACTGTGCAGAGAGGCCTCAGAGACAGTCCAACACATAGTGGCAGGGTATAAGATGCAGGCAGGAACAGCATACATTGAATGGCACAACCAAGTAGCTGGCATTGTGTACAGGAACATCTGCACAGCGTATGGGCTAGACCCTCCAAAGTCCAGATGGGAGATTCCACAGAAGGTCATGGAGAATGACAGGGCTAAGATCCGGTGGGACTTCCAGATCCAGACAGACAGGCAGGTACTGGCCAATCAACCAGACATTGTGGTAGTAGACAAGGACCAGAAGACGGTGGTGGTGATAGATGTAGCAGTGCCAAGTGACAGCAACATTAGGAAGAAGGAGTATGAGAAGCTGGAGAAGTACCAGCACCTGAAGGAGGAACTAGAGAGGATGTGGAAAGTGAAGGCCAAAGTGGTCCCAGTGGTGGTAGGAGCACTAGGGACTGTGACTCCTAAGCTGGGAGAGTGGCTCCAACAGATCCCAGGAGCAGCCTCAGAGCTCTCTGTCCAGAAGAGTGCAGTGCTAGGAACAGCTAAGATACTGTGCAGAACCCTCAACTCCCAGGCCTCTGGTAGAGGACCCGAGGTTGAGGAAGACACACATAGGGGTGAGAAGGGAATTTTATGTGCATGTGTATGTGTATGTGTGTATCCTATCCTATCCTATCCTATCCTATCCTATCCTATCCTATCCTATCCTATCCTATCCTATCCTATCCTATCCTATCCTATCCTATCCTATCCTAACCTAACCTAACCTAACCTGTTATAAAATAGCTGAAAGTTATTCAGGGATGTATTGGTTTCCTACATACATAGTTATTGTAAACAGATTCCCATCAGTGCAAACTAACTTAAAACCCCAATTCCCACAACTAACCCCAATGTGAGCTCATAACTACTCTCTTCACCTCAAAGCCTCCTGTTGCTCCCAAACCCCAGCCAGCATTGGGCCGTAGCTTTCCTTACCACTGCAAATTGACAGCCTGATATCAACAGATTCAGCAATATGGTTCCAACTGCCAGACCTTTGATCATTTATTGTACCGCAGACATGATTTCTCAATTAGGTGGCCAATTATGCATCCTCAAGAAAGAATGACAGAAGATGGTCCCAACAGGCAGTCAAATTTAGTCATTCTTTCCTATATTTTAAAAAGAAATGCAGTGGTGTGTACCTTGAAGTTGTGCAGAAGGTTCTGTGAGATGATCAGCAGGCTTCCTGATACACAGCACTCAGTGCTGCAGATTAGTGCTGTGGCTCAAATAGACACATGGATCAATGTCTCTGTTCTCCTTATGTTTCTGATTTTAGCCAGACATTTCAGCTGGACAGAAGGGGGGAATGCCATGTCTACTACTTTGAACTGTTGACTGAAAGACAGGATATCTATCTATCTATCATCTATCATCTATCTATCTATCTATCTATCTATCTATCTATCTATCTATCATCTATCATCTATCATCTATCTATCATCTATCATCTATCTATCTATCTATCTATCTATCTATCTATCTATCTATCTCCTGTCTTTCAGTCAACAGTTCAAAGTAGTAGACATAGCATTTTTATATATTTTATATTTTATATATATATATATATATATATATATATATTTATATATATATATATATATATATATATATATATATATATACATACACACCTTATTTCTTACTATACTTATATATATATATATATATATATATATATATATATACTATACTTACTATACTCTTACCTTATTTCTTACTATAGAGTCAACTTGTCCCTGAACTCTCTCATTTCAGAGGACAGCTGGCATGTACCCAATGGAGCACTCTTCTATGAAACAAAGAATTCTTGAAATAGACTCTAAAGCTCAGACAATTTTTTTCTGGGGGCATTTTCTACTTTGGGGAAATTTGCTCTATTTGGGAGATTTTTCAATATCCAAGTTCCTGGATTTACAGTCTGAAGAGGTACAGTCAATGAACAGGAACTCAAGAATTAGGCCATAAGCATTCCCAGAACAGGAGTGGGATATTTTGGGATAAGCACATGTGTGTTGGATTTAAATGTATATCCATTCTTTCTTTGTGTGCACATATACACACAGATAAGAATACCTGTGCAGTTTGGGGGGGGAAATAGTGGGAGTTTAAAATATTTCTCTGTATATTGCAGGATGAAAAAGAATCCCATCTTTACTACCCCTCTTTGAAAACAGAACTGAAAACGCGTATCTTTAGCCAGAAAAGAGAAATACAAACAGGAAGAACTACGTACTGAGAAACAGATACTTTTTTGTCTGAATGTAGTTTAAATGGAATAATTAAATTTACCATAATCAGTAAAATGTGTGACTCAGTTTTATTGGATCTGCTATTTCCCATTGCCTAATTTCCCTTGTGGACTTTCAGTTTTAATTTAAAAATGAGTGAATGCATAACTTTCTACCTGCCAGCGTGTGTATGAGGCTAAAGAATGCATAAGAAAGACTGCATGAGGAAATCAAAATATGGCTTATCCCAGTAGTCACACTAAACACACGCCTGGGCATGTTCTACCATCATTTAAAAAAAAAAAAGGCAAACAGCTCCACAAGGAGCTTTTTAAGAGAAAGGTGATCAAAAGGTAATCCAAGCTATTCATAAGGTCAAGTTTCATGAGAACCGGGAATGAGCTATAGATTGATCTACTATTTATTTATGGGTAGAAAGTATTTTTGCCCCACATATTAGTCCAAAAACTCCTCAGAGGCTTACAACAATAAAGTAAAAGAATAAAGTCATCCCTACTTTACCATCTAAAATGACACAACACAATGAAACAGGACATCCCCAATTTTCATAATGTCTAACTGGGATGGAAGAAGCTGAGACAGCCTAACGGAATAGCCATTTCTAAGTGACAAATGAGGAAAGGAGAGACGCTGCTGGTTTCTCAGCAGGACTGGATTATCCTTGCTCTCAGCTACTGATACCACAGTCTGAGTGGGGGCAGCCTTCAAACCAAGGCTAGACGATGCCCAACTCTCACCAGGAAACAGATCTAATTCAAATGAAACCCTGCATTTCTGAGGAATCTGGGAAGGAAACCCAAAAAATAGACATCAGCTGAGGAACAGCTGGTTAAAATGAACCATTAAAAAATTAAGAGTCATACCTGGAACAATTCATTCAGAGTTTGGCAGCAGGGAAGGAAACTGGACCTCCCTTCTCTTCCTAGGCAGAATAATAACTATTTTTTAAAAAAAACTCCTTCACAATTTGCCAGCAATATATTTATCCATTTTTATTTACAAATTTTGGATTGGGGCTTGCTCAGTTCCCTAGGGTGGTGGCTCAACTGAGAAGGCAAAACAAAAGAAAAGATCTCAGAAGAAGACAATGAGAGATTACTTCTTTAACACTGCCAAGAAAGTTGCAGTCACCAGAAGGTGAGCTCAGCTCAAAAGCATTTTTACCTTTCCTAAGTTTCCAAAGACATCCAGACACCTGTCCTACAGATGCTGCTGTCATGTTTGACAGCTTCTTTTTCCTGACTTGTTACGCAAAGAATGTGCCGTTCCATCCAGAGTGTATCTATGAAGCATGAAGTGAAGAAGCAGTGGAAATGGTTGGAATATTTTATGCACCAGTCCTCAGTTTTCCTCTAGTTTTATCAAACCTGCTTGATTTAGATTATGGATGGTCAGATATTTCACTGGCTGCATTTCAGAGTGAATTAATCGGATCCCAGTCCTCTTGATCTCTGAGATGTGGCTGCAGTTCAACAATAGCCGAGGGCCAAGGAATCCCTGCCTTTCCTTTAGAAAGTGGCACGACACAGAGACCAAAGCTTCTCACAAAAACATGAACACCCAAAGTGCACCTGCTTTCTTAGTGTGGGCCACCTTTAGGCTTCAGGGACTACCTTTGCTTTTCTCTAAAATTCTATCAAGAAGAGCAGAGGGGAACAATAGGGCATAGATGGGCAGACTTACAGCATAGTTTGTCCAGCAGTTTTTAATCAAGATTAGACATCCTTTCACCCACAACTCAGCTCCCACTCCCTCTCTTTAATATCATTGCCTAATAAATAGGGCAGACATCAGACCCTATTTGAATTTGAATTTACACTTGTCAGAGATACATTTGGCTTCATTTTGTATGACTCAAACTAGAAAGCAAACCATCTCGTAATCCATTTTGGAACTAGGGCCAACAACATTACTGGGGAGTTGTAACGTCTCTAGCCCTGTGACTGTAGCATTCATGTTTCCGACAATGGATTTCTCTCTCTAAATGGAACACAGTTGTTTTGGAGGAAGTGATAACTGAACTATGGTCTATTTTTCCCCTCTTCAACCACCCATGTTATATTTTGTAAGCTAAATCTAGTATGTTAATCAAATTGTTTATAGTCCAATTGTCGTGGAATTTATTATGGTCCATGTTGAAGAATGCTTAAGGACAATTTGTCCATTGCTTCTACACATCTGGTTTGATGTTTCCTTCTTGGATTAATTTGTACCACACTGTTCTTCACTTGGCCACATTCTAGTCTCACTGATTTCTCTCTATGGCAGCTACAGTGACATCTGTTTACTTACTTGGAAACTCATGGAACTGATACATTGGTGCTAGTTACAAATTAGTAGAATTCTTTCCAGATGCAGATGTCTTTGAGTATTCAAACAACAAGCCAAAAATCACTAAACTGTTTTGGCTATTTGTCTCTTTACTGGTATCTCTCTCAGATGATGTAAACACAATTACCGGGGCAATGACCAGAAAACTTAAGACATGTTGCTGTACTTGGCCTGGGGTGGAAAGGATCAAGCTGACAGCTCCCTTACAGAGCTGAAGCCAAATCCTGACAGCCCAGAAAGGAAAGGAAAAGAAAAAAATGGACTTAAATTAAAAGCAAGCAGGTGTTTCTTCCAGACTGCTCCAAGTCAAGCCAGAAGGCTTTCAGAACAGTGGTTGCCACAAAATAGACCAGAGGGCTTCCAGATTTCACAAATGGCATCCACCCAAGTAGCAAGTGCTCTCTCTTGTTTTTGCAAAGAGCAATGCAGATGCTCATGTCTGTTGCTTAGTCTCATAGGAAGCACAGAAAAATGCCATTTAAGCAAGTTGCAGGCAGTTGTCTTCTCCGATATAGGACGACATTGATTACCACTCTTCTAATACAGTTTCCACAGAATCATGAAGTTGACCAGTCAAGCTTTGATTTGATCCCCTCTCAATCAGAAAAGTCAACAACATATTGCCTTATCCCATTGGCTATGAAGTGGAATGCCTTAGGCCGCACTGTGTGCAACACCAAGGTTCACACGTACCATAAAACTCTACTGATGCATTACTTCATTACTTGCCTAACTAGCCATTTATCATTTCAGCTTTGTTCTGAGGGGGGATTCACTATTCTGATCATATCTGAGCAGTGAATTTTAAGCAAACAGAGATCAAAGTTGTATTTCACAATGAAACTGAGGTGTGATTGCCCTGAAATTCAGCCAATACTTATCAGTCCCATTTTTTATTTTACTTAATGGCAGCTTTGTGAATCCTGGATTGAGTTCTGTTTGTGGGAGTGCCATCCTGTGACCTGGACCCGGTAGGCTTAACAACTATATTCTTATTAGATTTGGTTATGACAATGAATTTGGTCCATGCAGTGTTCCTGGAGATAATAGGCAGGCTCTATTCATTTTGTATCACCCAGACAATCTGAAATTACAGTAGAACATGTATCCCAGCACTCTATTTTTAATCTCAGATTAATTCCTCTCTTCCAGGCATGAATCAGTCTTGTTCATTAGTTGCAGTAGCACTTAAGTAATAGATGACACAATGTGGGACTTTTAACAGAAGAGGAAAACAGGCAGACTGTTCCTGTATCTACCAAACTGACTGGGAAAGTGGAAGCCATACTGTAGGTGCGGTTTACTGAGAAATTAGATGCCATGTATTTTTGAACTAGTGTTCTTCCTCATGAACAAAATTACATCAGGGCTAAAGCAGACTTTAAATTAACTGTGACCTGAATCTGTCCAGTTTAAGAATAAATTCTGGCCAGATCATGAGCTGAAGTACTTCAGTAAAATCCTATGAAATTCAGAAATCCTTAACAAATTCACTGACATCTCCTACTTATCTCCTACTTAATGGGGACATCTTAAAATATTTTTATCTCATCCTTAAGATTTTCCATGCAGAAAAGTAATACAGTTTCCTTGTCACCTATTTAAAGGGGAAACCCCACATTATCTCTTCACCACTGATTGCCAGCAAGCAAATAAAAACTGGATGGGTGTATGTTCAGGAAGCAAGAACAGGTATCCTAAGCAGATTTGTTGTATATCTAAAAGCAATTGGGAAATTTTCTGTTCTGAATTTACTTTTTGCAATGAGGTTATCTGTGCGACCATTCAAAATGAAAATTTCAAAGGTCAGGTTCAATTGTTAATGTTAGTTTATTTTTTAAAACATCCACGAGCAAAAAGGATATCTGCAGAGAGGCAGAGAAAGAAAGAACCAAATTCCTTCCTTCTTTCTTCACTGATGTTTTGAGATTTGTGGTCTTAAGTAAAGGAGGTCATCAGAAGCCCTTTTTCCTACCTTTTCATGTGATGAAATCATGTGACTGTAAATCAGGCAGAAATAGGAATAATCAAAATTATCATATCCTCCAAGAAACTTTGTATTGACTGTTAACTAGAATTGCGTGGGTGATAAATTATCAGTTGTCAAATACAGAAAGATCATCCAAACTTGTCCAGCTTTTCCATAACCACAAACACCTGTAGTTTTGACATCTAACCTAATGCCAGTTGAAAAATCAGCATTTCACTCTTCTCTACTAACAACCAACGCCTACTTCTTTTGTCAAAATACCAACATGTTATTTAACATTAGTTGTAACTGCTAAGTACAGTTCTGGCATAGTAGATGTAACACCTGCCCAAAACATTTGCTTTAAACAAGAACAACAGCTGTGGGATAATGAGGTGGGAGTTGTGATAGGTGGTCTTTCCAGAGACTAATTCATTAGCACATTTAAAATGCTGTAGAGGTGGCTCACTAGAAGTTCAACATTAATCAACATTAAAGAGAGCCACTTTGGTCTAGTGGTTAAGGTGCTGGGCTAGAAACCAGGAGTCTGTGAGTTCTAGTCCCGCCTTAGGCATGAAAGCCGCCTGGGTGACCTTGGGCCAGTCCCTCTCTCTCAGCCCAACTCACCTCACAGGGTTGTTGTTGTGGGGAAAAGAGGAGGAGGAAGGAGTATTAGGTATGTTCGCCGCCTTGAGTTATTTATAAAAATAATAAAGGCGGGGTATAATTTTTTTTTAAAATCCATTTAGAAGACCTGTAGTGAAATAGTAAGTTTCTATACCCCAGCATGCCTCAAAGAACATCACTGGAAAAGTAGTCGATACCTTTCAGCTTGCTACACTGACCCCATATGAAAGTGCTCATCATCACAGGCAGAGGGAGTGGGAGCAGGATAGATGTCCAAGAGATGTGACAGGTCCAAAGCCCTCTGCAGGCTTGTGCTGTCAAATGCATACTGGGCAGCTTCATTGATTTGGTTCAGATATTGCACGTAGCCTTAGTCTAGGGAAGCGGTTCCAGAACAACCCATGGGTAAAACTTAACCATGGTTGGCTTCAGGCATAACACTGGGCCTAACCATAGAATGGTTTAGTGTGACATATGAATCAGGTCACATTTGAGATTGGATGCATGTATGCATTTTGCTTTGGTAACTTATGCATAGTGATGTGAAAACTAAAGATTTCAGTTTCTGACTCTTAGCAAGGACTGGTCATTGACTGCAATAAATAATTTTTTTCTCGCTCTTACTCTTAGTCAGGGGTGCAGAATTGGTCCCAACACACCCACCAGATTTAGGATCACTCCGGTTATTTCTTTATTTGTCACAAACTGAAAACTGGGGGCAAAAAGAACCATAAGATTTGATGTCCAATTATCCTAATTCAACATTCAAGGGTTATTCCTAAAATACACACACTTGAAAGGATATTATGATCTGATTGGGGTTTGGGGACAATTTTGATTATTTAGGAGTAGGCAAACTAAACACCAGTCTCTGGAACTGTACTTACAAAACCTGAAACCCAAACAATTATGCAATTTTTCAGCATTTTAACCAGAGTGCAGGAACTAAAACCTTATCATTTTTTAATTTGGCTTTCAGTTTGCCAATAATATTATTTTTAATCTCAGGGGGGAAACCTGCTGAAAAACTTCCCTTCCTACGCATGTAAATATATGCAAGTACAATGTAGGTGAAGCAAAAGGCCTCTGCAACATTCTAGCCTGCCCCAACTGACTCCCCTATCAGATGCATCACCAGATTAGGGACCAGTTTAGCACTAGCACCTCTGCCCTAAATGAAAACAGCTCTGGATCAACTTGTGTTCCATGTAGAGTATTCACTATATGTAATAAAGAGCCCCACCTCATCAAAAATCATCTAGTGAGCAGTCACTTAATTCAAAGGGGTCAACTCCTACTGTTTGTGCTTTCAATGTGATTTTCATTTCTTATCCTGTCCTATAACTAAACCGGCAACATTAAACCAATGTCGAATTTACCCAAAACTGCAGCAAGGAACAATATCGATAGAAAAAGAGAGGCTTTTAGGAAAATTTTCTGTGAAAGCAGCATTACGAGTTGCTCAGCAGCTAGGCCTTATTTGAGGTTTGGAACTCCATACTGTGTTGTGTTTCTACTTTTTGCTACAACACAGGGCAAATTGTCCTTGTCTGGGCACACATGCTTTGTTGCTTGAAGGCATGTTTCTGACAAATAGGAACATAAGGAGAATTGGAGTGAGCCCTCAGAACTGGGAATCTGATGCAGACAAAAGCAGTAGAGCATTCATATTCCAGCTCTGAAAACTATAGGCTGAACAAGTTGCGGTATGTGACGATCCTTCTAATGCAAAAGTTTCATGAAGTTTTGCTCCAATAACTGCCTATAAAGAATATAACAGTAGATATTTTCTAGATTTTGCCAACATTACTGTAACAATGAAAGTTTCACAGGACTTAATAAGAAAGGGATACCTGTATTATAGAATGAATTCCTTCATTTCTGAAATTCTAGAGCAGAGAGTTGGAGACTATGTTTTTGGCAGGAGATGGAATAGGTAAGTCTGATCATGTCCAGGTGCTAGAGGAGTCTGAGTAATTTGACTCAACAGCAGCCATATTTTATATTATAAATGCAATTTTTGCAGTTTGAATTTTTGAACTACATGAATATTTAGGAATTGCACAGCTTTTCTCTGAAAGTGCACATTTTATGATAGGCTTACATTTTGAAAGGCTCTGTCCTCTTGCTTAGACTTAAAAACAGTTCCAAAAAGTTATTGCATTTTAATCTCTGCTGAACTGAACTCTTGGCTGCTACAGTCCTTCATGTTATCCACATATTTATACATCAGGAATGATGCAAACTGTATTTGCTTAGAAAGAAATATCATACAAATCCTTTGAACCAAGTAACTGCTTTGGTTACAGCATTTTTATACCACTCATTAAGTCCTTTAGGCAGTCTACAATTAATTAAACCCATTAAAAGCACAAAACAAGTAGAAGCACATAAGTAGAAGCACATAAGCTTATTGGTTTCTCCACAGCTACATTACTCCTTGTGTTCCACTATCATGGTTTGACGTCTGAGAATTCAAGTTCATGCAATGTTCTTTGGGCTCCTGTCCCAAATTTATTTTAATAGATTTTCCTCTCTACAACTGGAAGGAGTCCTTCCATTTGTTGGAATTCAGCAAATCAAGCATGCCTCATTAGCATATGGGTGATTGCTCTAGGAGGCAAACTGCTTCTAGAGGAAGCTGCTTGTTGCCACTCCCACTTCCTTTTCTCTCTCTCTGATCCTTCCACTGACAGAGAAGCAGCATGCAAACTGCTCTCCCTCCCTCTTGGCCACATGGATGGGCCTAGGAGATTTTTACCCCCTTTCTCCACGCAGCCTCTGGCAGCAAACAGGGCCAGAGGTATGCAGTTTAGGGAACAGAAAGAAGAACTGAAACCAATTTTCTACTGAAATGGCTGTACCTGGACAAAATAAATGTAAGAACTCTTTTGTACTTACTTTTTGTACCTGCAATGTCTAAGCATGTGTTTCTTTATGCTCAGGTGGGCTAAAAGTGTAAGAATAAGAACCCGAATCTCTCTAATGTGCTCACAGGCTGTGTTTTTAAACAATATTCCTTTTTCTGCCCACAAATTTACACAACGTTAAGCTCTGCTCCATTCCATGTGAACTGCCATGGGTCCCTGATAGGGGAGATGGGCGGTAATATAAATTTAATTAATAAATAAATGAATAAATAAATTCACTGGTTCTATCAGGCCACTGAATGATCTTCACCATTTCTGTAAGAGTCTTTCATCTGATGCAAGGATAAGCAATGAGTGGCCTTCAAATATTGGTGACCTTTAGTTCCATTCAGTCTTAGCCAACATGTCCAAAGATCAGAGAGCATGGGAGGTGTAATCAGTCCAATAATATCTGGATGACCATATGTAGTCTATTCTGAAGTAGTGCTTCAAACTTCTGATCTATGAGAACATCATGGAAGGTAATGTAGAGAAGACCAAGGAATTGCCAAATATCACCTACACTCCTTTTCCGTTAGTAGAATACTTCAGTGGATGAAAGATTTTTCTCTCAATATAGAACTACATGAACATATAGTTTAATGAACTCCATTTGCCAAGGACAAACCCAAGTTTCTGGACTCTTGACAACTCAATGTCCCTATTTGCTTCTTGGAAGGATTTAGGTGATGTGATTTCAAATATTAATTTGATAGAGTAGTCATAGTTCAGCTTTTTTACCGTACTCCAAGGTCGTTAGAAGTTACAGTGGTAGATCAGAGGGAGGTCGTGACATGGCTTAATTGAAAATCATCTGTCTGAACACACATAATAAGGCATTAGCTAACACATACTGGCTGGTACTACATAGAAGTTACTAGCAAAATTTATTTTAATTCCTGATGATGCATGGCAGGACAATTAAATTAATTCAACACAGGGTTAAGCAATATGATGCCTTCCAGGTGTTCTGGATTACAATTCCCACCAGCCCCAGATCCTGTGAGAACGGTAGCCACAAGACCTTGGAGGCTACTAAGTTGCCTATCCCTGATCCAGCTCATCTTTACAGCCTGCTCTTTCTTTTTAAGTTAAGGTAGTATGGGCTGTCACGGAACAGACATTGAAGAGCTTTTAGCAGTTCATAATAGGAGAGTTTGCATCCCATGATCTTAGTGTGAGAGCAGAGGTGTTACGAATACTCAGGAAAGTTCTTATTTTCATCTGATGGGATTAGGAGGACATTAATGTCCAATAAACGGAGCACACCAAAACAGGGTATGATTAAGCCTTTGTGCTTACAGTCTAAGGCCCAATCTCCCAAAAGGCAAATGGGTTAACTTCTTTATATCATCATGCCCTGGCAAGTTCCTAGGAGTCCTCCTATAGTAGAAATAATAAATAACAGATTTAACTGGTATGACAAATTAGAAAGTAGTGGTTTTATAGCTGCTGGTGGAAATCTTTTGTCATGTGTCTTTGCTGAAGCAGACATACAGCTGCTGGCTAGGCTTTAGCAACTTCTCTAAGCTTTTGTTTGTACAGATGGTTTTCCCAAGGCCTGTCATCAAATAGGTGGGTGACATTTAGCAGGGAAAAAAGTCAAGCAACCAACAAATTGAAAGCATTGCTAATAAATCTGGCACTCACTAAGCCAAAACCAATAAGATGCTGAGCTTGTACTCAACAGGTTGGTTATAAATCTCACATAAATTGAATGCTCTTTTTAAACACACCTTTAGTGGTGAGAGGGCAAGGAAAGGAATCCACAAAAGCCAAAGTTAGATTTTTCACTATAAACACTTCCACACAATTGCTTTGCACCAATCCAGAATTAGCTCTAAATCTATCTGCTTTGACATTACTGGCTGGCTTTGGAACTGAGTCAATTTATTCATGCTTCTGCAACAGGATCTTTAAAACCAGAGCTAGGTTTGTTTCCTCCTTTCAGTGGTTATGGCCCTGTGGACGGCCTATTTTCTTACTGACATTAACTCTTGCCTCATCTCACCTCCCAGTTCTGGACTCAAAGCAATTGTTACTCTTCTTCCAACCAAAATGCCCCTGCCACTCTTCCTGGTACCCATACATAGACTATTTACCAATCGAAGAGAATATTTGTAGCTCAGGGTTGAACTGTGGAGTCCTTGGTGCTCCCTGAGCCTTGTTGTTTTCTTGCAGACGTTTCATTGCCAGGCTAGGCAACATCTTCAGTGCAAAAAGGGAGTGGAACTTGCTCTCTGTTTATATACCCTGGCTTGTCCTGCCTGTGTTGGTGGGGGTGTTGTACTCTCCTTAGTAGTACCTTGATTGGGTTGTTGTGTGCTGCTTGGTTGATTGACTGAGTTAATAGTTTATTTATTTATTTATTTTATTTATTTAATTTCTATAACCGCCCATCTCCCCCCATGGGGAACTCTGGGCGGTTCACAACAAACAAGTTAAAATAAGGTTTAAAATCTCAATTATACAATAAAAATAAATTAAATTGAAAATAAATTAAATTGAAAATCCAGATGGTAATGGAATAGTAAAAAGAAGGACAGTTATAAAATTAGGGGATTAGCCACCCCCATGAGGAACTATCCCTTCCTCCTTCCCATGCCAGGCGGAAGAACCAGTAATAGTTCCTTGATTAGGGTCTATTGTGTTGTTTGATTGCTCCTCTGCTGCTAATCTTGCTGTTAATCTTTGCATATCTTGTTGTTGATTGCTGGCCAAGAGGTGTTCTGGTCTTCTGGCTTTTCTATTGTCTCTTATGAATGGTATGTAAATGTTGTTTACCTCTATGTGTCTGTTGATGGCTGCTTTGTCTGAGTGCCAAGCTTCCAGGAATTCTCTAGCATTTTTGGATTTGGCTTGGTTTAAGATGCTCACAGTTTACCAGTTGAAAGTATGGTTAAGTCTGTCCATGTGTTGTGAGATTAAGGAGTTTTCATCATGTCTTCTGACTGCTAGTTGGTGTTCATGGATGCGTTCTGCTAGTCTTCTGACAGTCTGTCCTACATAGTGGCTGTTACAGTCCTTACACTGTATGTTGTAGATAACCCCTGTTTTTTCTTCTTGGGCTACTGGGTCTTTTGGTTTACTTACAATGTTCTGAAGGGTTTTGGTTGGTTTGTGTGCTACAGTGATGCCGTGTGGTTGTAACAGTCTATTAGTAGTTTCTGAGATGTTTCTGATGTATGGCAGTGTAATCCTTTTCATAGCTTCTGTTGGTTTTGCTGTGTTGGGTTGAGTGGTCAGGCACTTTTTGATAAAGTTGCGTGGATATCCATTTTGCTGGAAGATGCTATATAAATGGTCTGTTTCCTTTTTCTGGTGTTCTGGGTTGCTGCAGTGCATTTGTGCTCGTCTGAATAGTGTTCTTACACAGCTCCTCTTGTGGGAGGTAGGGTTATTGCTTTGGTAGTGGAGCACTTGGTTAGTGTGGGTAGATTTCCGGTAGATTTGTGTTTCTAGAATGCCATCATTTCTTCTACTGATGAGGATGTCTAAGAAGGGTAGTGTGTTGTTGTTTTCTTCTTCCCTTGTGAATTTTATTCCTTTGAAGATGTTGTTGATGGCTTCATGTGTTTCCTCCAGTTGATCCTTTTTTATTATGATGAAGGTGTCATCTACATACCGGATCCATACTTTGGGTTGTATGTGTGGGAGTGCTATCTTTTCTAGACGTTGCATTACTATCTCTGCTATGAGTCCTGAGAGTGGTGATCCCATAGGTGTTCCTTTGATTTGTTGGTATATTTGTCCATCAAACTGAAAGTAGGTGGTGAGGCAGAGGTTGAGCTCTGTCTTCTGCTTTCAGTTGGTTCTGTTTCCATGTCCTTCTGGTTTGTGGTATGATTATCTGTCATCAGTCATGACATGTTGACTACCCATTCATATCAACATGCTGACTACTACAATCAAGACCACATCACTGAGACAAGCAGAAAAAAGGAAAGCTCATAGCAGAGATAGTAATGCAACGTCTTGGAGCATCAAGGACTCCATAGACTATTTATTTATTTAATTTTTATCCCGCCTTTATTATTTTTATAAATAACTGAAGGTGGCGAACATACCTAACACTCCTTCCTCCTCCTCTTTCCCCCACAACAACAGCCCTGTGAGGTGAGTTGGGCTGAGTGTGTGTGACTGGCCCAAGGTCACCCAGCCAGCTTTCACGCCTAAGGCGGGACTAGAACTCTCAGTCTCCTGGTTTGCCATTGGCTCCTTCCTAGGGCTAAGAGAGAGTGACTGGCCCAAGGTCACCCAGCTGGCTTTCATGCCTAAGGCGGGACTAGAACTCAGTCTCCTGGTTTGCCATTGGCTCCTTCCTAGGGCTGAGAGACAGGGACTGGCCCAAGGTCACCCAGCCGGCTTTCACGCCTAAGGCGGGACTAGAACTCAGTCTCCTGGTTTGCCATTGGCTCCTTCCTAGGGCTAAGAGAGTGTAACTGGCCCAAGGTCACCCAGCTGGCTTTCATGCCTAAGGCGGGACTAGAACTCTCAGTCTCCTGGTTTCTAGCCCAGCACCTTAACCACTAGACCAAACTGGCTCTCAAATTAGCCCACATAAGGGTGGGGCTAATTTTATATCTCTTTTAGCAGAGATAAGCCGATTTTAGGGCATGATAAAAGTAAAACTTCAAAATGGTAGGAAACTGTTATCTGTCCCCAGCCATTTTGATCAGGGGATTTCCACAAAGGGTTAGGGTCTCAGGTTATCCAATGCTGCTACAGATGTAGGTGAGAACAACCTGCTGTTGTTAAAATCTGCTGAGAGATGGCTGTGCTTTCTTAATGGACAATGCCATTTCTGGTCTGGGAAGGGGAGTGAAGGAGGCAGAAGGAAGGAGATTAGATAGAGCTGGATTTCATATGGTGCCTGCTGTTAAAGGTGACCTGGTCTGAGACTTCTAATTTCCAGGTTATCTGAAAAAATCTCAGCAGATGCAAAGCTTCCTTGAGTGCATAGCACAGCTATTCAGCAGGCAAAAGGAGTTGTGATTTCCAGCTGAAGCAGGGCCCCTCGGGATGGGATACTGAGAGTCCCTTCTGCTCAGATCTCCTCTTCCCTTTCTGACTCTGAGATTGTGTCTCCAAGAAAAAGCAGGGTCTCTCTTTCAGCCCAGGAGGTTCCTGGTTCTCCAATTTACAGACTCACAGACTCCTGGTTTCTAGCCCAGCACCTTAACCACTAGACCAAACTGCCTCTCTCTATATATAGCAGGGCTTTCCAAACTTTTGCCGTTGGCAACACACCAACGGCCGGCCCACAAAAACCTGAAAGCGCCGGCGGTGACACTTCTGGGTTGCCACTGCTGCCGCTTCCCCTTCAAAAGGGCAGGCTCCAGGGCCCCCAAAAATGCCCTTGGTTCCAGCAGGGAGGCGAAAATCGTGCACACATGCTGCCGGGCTGCTTCCCTGCTGCACAGCTGATCAGCGCGGGGGGGGGGGGGTGGAAATTCTCCGTGCCGATCAGCTGTGTGCCGAGAAGTCTGGCAGCGCGCGTACTCATCTATACAGATGAGATAGAGATAGAGATAGAGATAGAGATAGAGATAGAGATAGAGATAGAGATAGATAGAGATAGAGATAGAGATAGAGATAGAGATAGAGATAGAGATAGAGATAGAGATAGAGATAGAGATAGAGATAGAGATAGATCTTTCCCCCCAACCCTACTCAATCCACCCCATGCCAGCAGCCATAGCAACATGCAACTGTGATTACAACTATTGGGAAAAGCACTGGTTGCAACATTGCTGATGTGTATTATTTCACACATCCAGCTTGTAAAGAACTTTTAAACAGAGAAGGAAAGCTTTGCAGCTAGGAAGTTACTCCTTAAAGTAACTATGTGACCCTCTGGTGAGTTCATAGGATTTGATGCAAGACACAGTGCAAAACACCTCTTGATGCATTTTTTTCTTTTATTAAGATACCAGACAACATTTAATATTGGTTCTCACAGACATTCTTGCCAAAAGATATATGACAACTAGATAGCACATCCATCCCCCACTTAGTTGATGACCTGCTGCAGCTTGACTTTTATAATGCCTTGGAAAGTGGATTTTCCCCCCCCCTCCCCTACTGAATGGTATGCAGCATGTGTTCCTCTTTGTATATGAATGTACTCTATAATGTTGGCTTAACATGTAGTATGTGCATTGTGCTCTGTTTTTAAATCCTCTATTTTCTATTTAGAGATAAGAAAGGGGGCTAAATATACTGGCTTATGTTCCCTCTTTCAGCTGGCACAAGCTTTCTCTCAGGCTGGCAGAACCTTATACCTTCAGTCATTTCAACCTCCCTCCAAGCTTTTCTGCAAGGATAGAATATGCTCTGTGGGGCCTTTGGGTCTTCTCTGGATCTTACCCAGATCCAGTATAGGAGACTTCGGTTTCCTTTCAAAGCAATGGTCCTTTAGCTGCGCAACACTGTCCAGTCCATCTCAAGCTCTCCAGCCATCAGTGCTTTCCCCTAAAAGCAACAGGCCTCAACAGCCAACACCATCTAGATCCATCTTAAGTTTCCCAGCCCTTAGACCTCTATCTCTCCTTCCAAAAGTTTCTTCTTCTTCCCACAACTAAACTCCTGGGAATTAGCAAGAAACAAGTGTTACTCTTGTGTCCTGCTTGCTCCCAGAAGCATCTGGTTGTTACTGTGGGAAATACATGTGTGATGAATTCCCAAATTTTATCCCTTTATTATTTTTATAAATAACTCAAGGCGGCGAACATACCTAATACTCCTTCCTCCTCCTATTTTCCCCACAACAACAACCCTGTGAGGTGAATTGGGCTGAGAGTGAGTGACTGGCCCAAGGTCACCCAGCCGGCTTTCATGCCTAAGGCGGGACTAGAACTCACAGACTCCTGGTTTCTAGCCCAGCACCTTAACCATTAGACCAGAGCTTCCCAAACTTTACCAAACTGGCTCTCAGTAATCTCGTATCTTCCACCTCCCCAGCCAGGCAGATGCACTCCATCAGCGTCTGAGGATTTCCTCGAGCTAGGGACCACTCCAGAATCTCCTGCTGCAGTCCTTCTTGGAAGTATTCAACCTTCAGAGCTTCTGGCCAGTCTGCTAGTTTCCCAGTCAAGCTCCTAAATTCCATGGCGTACTCAGATACGGATCGGGACCCCTGCTTGATATGTTGCAGGCTTGTTTTGGCCTTCATTTTGCCCAAGGGGTCCTCGAATCTTTTCCACAAAGCGGTCATAAATCTCTGGAAATTTCCCAATTCAGGTGAGCCACTGTCGTATAATTCCACTAACCAGTCAGCCGACTCCCCGTCAAGCTGGGCTGATACATGGCTCACCTTCGCCTCCTCTGTTGGGAAATTATCATCAAATTCCTCCATAAACACCCTCACCTGGGTTAGGAAACAAGCAAGGGTCTTAGGCTCTCCAGAAAATGTTACCTTTAGATCTCTTCCTCCAAAGGCTCCTCTCCATCCTGAAGTTCTCCTGCATTGCCGTCTCGAAGCTCTGCCAGCAAGGGAGGTGGGTGGCCTTGCTGGCCTGCTTTCTTCCTCTTCATCCAAGGAAACGGCATCACTCTCCCCTGTTGTAACTTTAGGGGAAGTATCTCTGGAGGCCGCCGATTCCCCACTGTCAGCCTTCCCTCGGCTTTCACGCCACAGTAGCTGTTCCACGGCCCTCTGTAGTCCCACTATTTGGTTTCTTAGGGATCTCATCTCCCCCTCCATTATATCCATTTGCTCCTCTGGTGCCGAAAATCTTGGGTTGGGGTCACGTTTTCGCGTTGTGACCCATCGATCGGAGGCTGCTTCCATGCTCTGCTCTACATCCCGGTCCCTCGATCGGTCATCCTCCTCCACCAGCCCATGGGAGAGCATCTCTCGCTCAGGGGTCGGAATATCCATTCTCCTCGCCCCCCGACCCTGAAGGACCCTGTAGAAATCTAAGTGCCTGCTGCCTCCAGCAATTCGGCTGCCAGGAGAGAGGCCTCTCCAATCTCTATCTTCCTGCTGGTCTTCAACAGTTGACAAATTGTCGCTATGTAAGACAGCAAAACTGAGTCTGCTCTTTCTGTGATGACTCACTCCTTTGATATTAACTTAGAAACTTTTAGCACAAGCCATGATAGGATATGAAAAAGTTATTTTATTAATACAAGTGAATAGAATCGATGCAAAGAGCAGACTAAGCATTTTTGCGCGCAAACGTATTTTAAAACCTGCCAGACTCTCAAGCACCCCTCATCCACCCCTCCCCTCCTGACTCACTTCCCATAACTTTACACTGCCAGCCTTTGATGTTTCCAGATGGATGGCCTTGGAGTCTGGTTCCCCTCTTTCCCATCTTAACGCCTGCATGCCATTCTTATCTCTAACGGTTGCTCTACTGCAGAGCTTTCCAAAGTGCCGCCGCTGGCAACACACAAATGGCGGCAGCGGCGGCGGCAGTGCGGCGGCACGGGGGGGTGTGCGGCGGCGCGCGCACGGCGGTGGCGTGGGGGGCATGCAGCGGCGCGTGCGCGCACGGTGGCGGTGCAGGGGGCATGCAGCGGCACACACGTGCACGGCGGCGGCGGCAGCCTCCGCTAAAATGCGGAAGTACTGATCCCGCGTCGCTGCTGCTGCCGCCGTGCACGCGCGCGCCGCCGCTTCCGGGTGGTGTGGCGACACACCACGCTGCGTGTGGCGACACACTTTTGTGTCGCCACACACAGTTTAGAAAGCTCTGCTCTACTGTCTGGCAAGCACTCTAGCTAATTACTACAGGCTTCACACTAACTAGTTACTACAAATCCCATCTATCTAAGGCAGGATGGCATCCTGACAACATGATAGACTTGATTTATCTTTGGTCTGCTACAACAGGGTTCTTCCTCCACTTTTAAGCTTCCAGTAATTGTGGCCAGGGGTTGGTGCTGCTGACAATGAATGTTGAATTCATGTTATTCCTGAATAGGATCAATTATAAGCATTTTTTTTTCAGCCAATCTAACGAAGTCATAATAAGGAGCAACAACTGGTTCCACTCCAAAAATTTGTCACTCACCCTGGATTCATCTAACATCTTCCTATCCGGAAGAGTATTTGTAACTACCATCTCAATCTTTAAAGAAATAAACAAGTAAGGTGTTATCTCTGCTCGGTGCTTCATTCATGCCCTACATATACACTCTACCTGATTTATCTATTTATTTTAAAGCATTGCTATACCACTTCCATTAAAAGAAATATCATAAGGTAAAATATAATTAAAATGTATAGTTAAATTATTAGAATAGTTAAAAGTAATAGTTAAATAAATACAATTAAAATATATAGTTATTTATTTGCCCATTTTTATTAGAGTGAAAGGCAGTTTTGACTCTCCAGTTCCAACAGTACATTAATAGCTTTCATTTCAACACAACTTAATTGTGTTACCTCCTCTTTCATTAGTCATGGGAAATGTATATGGCCTTTTCCTGGTTTTTTCCCCTCCTAAGAACAGAAGTTTATAGTTATTTGGCAGCAACTGATTTATACATTTAAAGATCGAAGAAAGAGGTTTGAGAAGCAGGAAGCAATGTAGAACATACTGTCATCATTAGGAACTTTATTTCAACTCTATAAGCCAATTGAAGCAGGCCAAAATGCTCATCTAAAGATGATCTCCCTTGCATCTTCAGGTAGCTTTAATGTATTAATGCATGCTTTAGCATGCAGCTTCTCACCTCCTGTATTTTCTTTATCTAATGGAATTCCTTAAATTAACTGGATGTCCAGATCAAGGGTAACCTCCCCCCCAAACATTCTTCCTACCTGTATCCCACTTACCATTCCTATCTGGCTGTAGGAAGGACCAAGTTGCTAGTAGATCACTAAAAGGATCTTCTAGTTTCTTAGTTCAAGCTTAGCAAGCTATATTCCTGCAATCACAGTTAAATACTATACAGGTAGTCCTCACTGACCGACTGCAATTGGGACCAACAACATGTCACAAAGTGAAACATCACGTGACCATGCTGACTTACAATATCAGTTCCAGCTGCGGTCATTAAGCGAATCACCCACCGTCGTTAAGTGCGACATCACGTGACCATGACTTGCATCTTCCTGCTGGCTTCCCCTTTGACTTTACTTTACTTTACTTTACTCAGAAGCCAGCTGTGAAGGTTGCAAGTGGCGATCATGTGACCGCGGGACAATGCAACCATTGCATATGCGTGCCAGTTGCCAAATGCCCGAATCGCGATCACGTTACTGCATGGACACTACGATGGCCATAACTTCGAAGACCGACTGTAAATCTCCTTTTTCAGTGCTGTCATAACTTTGAACAGTTGCTGAATGAGCAGTCAGTAAGCGAGGACTACCTGTAGTTAGAACAGAAGAATACCCCTGAGAATTGAAATATATTATTGTTTAAAATTTAAGTAAATTTTTAATTAAAATTAAAATCTAACATCTCAGAACTGAGCTTTGGTGTTTGCAAACTGGACTGTGTGATAACCTTTTCCTTCCACCTCTAAAAACAATGTACAAGTAAGAAAAAATTATATTAAGATGGTAATCACAACATCTCAGTTGCTTAAAAGTGATTACATTTCTAGGATAAGTACCCAGGAATTCATGGTCATACCAAAATTCATCATTCCCACAGTCCTGAAGGGACACACATATTATTATTACATTCCATCCTGAATAATGCTCAGCAAATGGTGGTAATTTAGGATTACTTCATCCCAAAGTCTAAGAATTGTCCAAATATTGTTGCAATATTTATATGATACTAAGCAAAACTGTTTTTGTAAGCCAAATGTTCTTTTCCACTATTTTTACATTAGCTCCTAATGCTCTGATAGGGAAAACTTTTGCTGTTTTTTTCCGTAATCTCTGTATTTCAATGTTTAAATTTCAATATTTTACATATCAATTTTTTTTTAGCAACTCTGCTGTCATTTGGTATTGCCACATCTATCAGTAAAACTTGCTTTTCTTCAACTACTGTGATGTATATTGTGTTCTATTCAGGTAGTCCTTGCTTAACATACACTCGTTCAGTGACTAACGTTACGACGGCGCTGAATGAGTGGGACTTACAATGGGTCCTCATAATTGTGGCTGTCGCAGCATCCCCACAGTCACGTGATTGCGATTCAGCCCTTGGCAACTGGCTCACAATTATGACGTTGCAGTGTCCTGAAGTCATGGTATCGTCATTTGCAACGTTCACTGCTGGCTTCCAACAAGCAAAGTCAATGGGGAAGCCAGCAGGAGGTCGCAAATGGCAATCACTTGACCGCAGGATGCTGCGACCACATAGGATTTACCTAACAACGGCAACTGCTGGAACTGCCGTTGTAAGTCGGTGTGGTCACGTGACGTCGTGCCTTAAGACCGCATTGCTTTGCGACGGAGTTCCTGGTCCCAATTACCATTGGTGTCGGTCCATCTGAATTTGGAAGTTCCATTAAATGTTTACATGACCATTCTGGAGTACTTCTACCATGTACCATGTACCTTTGGAACATTCTACCCCCAGAAGTGAGGCAGGCCCCATCGCTCCCGGCCTTCAGGAAGAACTTAAAGACCTGGTTCTGCCGCCTCGCCTGGGAAGGGAGGGGTAACAGCTCCTCTTGGGGATGGCTGGTGCCATAGAGCCCTTTTAAACACAAGTTCGTTGCCTCGGATTTTATATTTATTTTATATCTATTTTAATTACTTATATTTATGATATGTTATTTTAATTGTTTGCTTTTTGTAAACCGCCCAGAGTCCCCTTTGGGGGAGATGGGGCGGTGATATAAATCGAAAAATAAATAAATAAATAAATAAATAAATAAATAAATAAATAAATAAAATGTTACCAATACTTTGGGGCATCAAATCCCCACTTTTTACATAAAGTCCAATGTACATTTTGCCATGTGGTAATGTCTTGTCTTATCATCTGTCTGGGCAATTGTACTATTAGATGGTTATCTTTCTCTTTGCATAATCTACATTTTAATCTGTATTTTGTTGCTAGAGTTTGTTCTTGTGCTGCAAATATTAATTATTCTGTTTCTTTCTTGACGGATTCAATCTGAAGCCCTTGCCAAGTTCTATTACCTTGCTTTCAGTTTCTTTGGGGTACTGACCATGCAAATGTTTATCTTTCCCATTTTTTTATTTGTCATTGTAACTGTTCGGTTTTGCATACTGCCTTTATTCTATCATATGAAAATGTTGGGCTTCAGACATTTATTAACATCATCTCTTTGCTTGCTTTTATGTCACCATTTCAGCCTCTGATTTCATTCTACACTGTCTGCTTTACTGAAAAACACAATGACCACCAATTCCTTGGTAAACATAAACAATCTGTGTTACTTTTGGGGTGTAATGCATGATGTTTTGTCTTAAGTTTTCAGGTTCAGCTTGTCTCTACTCAACAATGCCTGCTGTGTAGTATATTAATAGCCCAGGGATCAATGGCTCTGATTGTATTACAGACATTCAGGTTTGATTTTAAAACTTTTGTAACTTGTTTTACATATTCAGAGCTGGTTTTATTTTTCCCTTGGGCACGTAAGATGTTGTTGGCTTCTAAAACACCCAAATACCTTCCTCTACTATCTATGCTTTGATTTTAGTGCCATACATAAGCCAGTTCCATCTTCAGTTTTCCCTCTTTTTATTTCCAGTGTTGTACATCTACTGTATGGCATCCAAATTCCATGATGATGTCATCACTAAAGATTCAACTACAGTATATTTTCAGTATTTCTCTGAATGATTTTGCTTATAGTTTCAAACAATCCATGCACAGCAACTTTTTGTTGTTATTGCCCTGTGAAGAAGTTACTACCATTTAAGTCCCAGGGCAATCTCCTCCCAATTTGGTGCCCTTCAGATTTCAATTGGGTTTCCAATCAGCATCACCTCCAAGATAAGGGGGATGACAGTTGTTGTCAAATCAATTTAACAGGCACTTAGTTGAGGAAGGCTCATTAAAGCATGTTGGTTATTGCTATAAAGAACATATGTGGAACTGCTACATAGTATTCCCAAATTTAAAAGCTATCAAAAATAGGCATCTAGGACAGGACAGGACAGGACAGGACAGAGTGGTGCCCACATTGACTGTGAGCTCCTGGCTATTGATATGATTTGAGGATCTATTTTAGGATTGAATTCCAGAAAGAAAATCTAAAAAATCTTGTATGTCTGTATGTATGTCCGATATTCAGAGCAAATCTGTAGGGTTTGTTCTTTAATTTCACATGAAACATTGTTCTTCAAGACCTTATGAATAACAAAGGGCAAGAAAATAAAAATGTCAGCTTTAACTGTTTATTTTTTGGTTTTATGTACAATCGCAACAACAAGCTCCAACAGAACAGTTTTGTAGACTTGAGAGGTAGGCAGGATTGCCTTGAGGAATTGTATACTCCACTTCCTAAGCATTGCAGCAACTTAATCCTGATTGTAGCCAAGAGAAGGAGCTACCCCATGTGTGATGATTCCCCTACCCTGGAACTCTCTCAGTCTAATAGTTGATCATAATTATAGTTTCTAGAAAGCAAAACCTACTGCTTATAATGAGACCTCTGAT
The DNA here is from genome assembly GCA_023362775.1 of Charina bottae. Taxonomy (NCBI): domain Eukaryota; kingdom Metazoa; phylum Chordata; class Lepidosauria; order Squamata; family Charinaidae; genus Charina; species Charina bottae. Next base: position 1,667,780 of record JALMGJ010000063.1, on the reverse strand, counting down.
ATATTAGCCCCCTCATCTTTTCTTCATTTTTAGCAACCAGCAGGGATATTGTCCATTATCCATTCCATCATTTCTGAATTACAACTCTGAGCCTCTTGTTTATGGAACGGAAGTTGTTGGATGGTTGAATAAGAGAATAGAACAAAACAAACATTAAATCGAATGGCATCCAAAATCTGATACAGAGATCTTAATCCTATTAGGCAAGTATCCCACGGGATAGCTTTCCTACTGTAATTCTTCCTTCATATATGCTGATGTAAAATTAAATATCCAGGCTTCAAGCCAAGCCACAAATGATACTCAAAGTGCCCACCCATCTTTGATCTATATAACAGGGCTAGGCTATACTATTCAGACTTTACATCTAAACTCTAGCTCACATATTACCTGACCTTTCCAATGTAACTGTTGATGTTAATAGCTGCTGTGGGGAATGTGCATTTGCCAACTAAGACCAAAGATAGCTGCGAATTCTCAACTTTTCAAGGACCAGATATCTGGTCTGATAAATCCCAATCACTTTAGTAGCTTTCATTATACTGCTAGTAAATACAGACAGATTACTCTCAATCTGGTAGTCTTCCTTTTTTTTAAAAAAAGAACATCTTGCAATTGTTCTCTTTACCAAGGGATAGATTTGTATAAACTATATTTATAAACTGGCATATTTAGTATTCCTTTTCAGAAGCTATACTTTCTAGATAGGATAGGATGGGATAGGATAGGATACTTTTCTATATAGTAAAATAGTTACCGTATTTTCCGGCGTATAAGACGACTGGGCATATAAGACGACCCCCAACTTTTCCATTTAAAATATAGAGTTTGGGATATACGCCGGAAAATACGGTATTCGCCGTATAAGACTTCTCCTGGCCAAGTGCAGCCGCGCGCCGGAACGCAGCCCCCAGGGAAGAGCAGGAGGACGTTCCTACCAGGCTTCCCGAAACGGGGCCAATTCTGGGCCCCCGCTCCATTTAAAGCGCGGCTGGGAGGGGAAGGGAAGGCGAGGCGAGGCGCCCGTTGAGTGTTGTGGGCGATTTTGGAGCCCGTCCTGGAGCCACTGCGTTTTGCCCCCTCCCTTCCCAAGGCTGCTCCGAGGGAACGGAGCTCGCTCCCCCCTCCCCGCGTTTCTCCCGCGCTCGTCCTCCTGCTCTTCCCTGGGGGCTGCTCCGGCGAGCGGCTGCACTTGGCCAGGAGAGGTCTTATACGGCGAGTACTATTTTCCGGCGTATAAGACGACACCCGGCGTATAAGACGACCCCCGACTTTTGAGAAGATTTTCCTGGGTTAAAAAGTCGTCTTATACGCCGGAAAATACGGTAAATTGTCTGAAATTGCAAGCTCTTATTTCTTTTCCAAAGATTACTAAGAAAAGGGACAAAAAATACTATCTTTAATCTTCCATGAGTTCTCTAATTTCCCTAAACTACCCTTCTTTTCTCCATGGCTGAATGTCTTTTGCCCTCTTCCCAATGTATCACTCAGGGGCTTTATAGTTTTCACAACTGCCTAACAAACAATTCAGAACTTAAAAGCCATGATTACCACTTCCTTGGCCTCCTGAATTTCTTTTAATAGGTGACATTTGAGCTCAGGGGATTGTTTTCAATAATCCTGTTAACTCAAACTGGATCTTTTTACTGCAAGTTATCTCTGGGTCAAGGGCATGAGGCAAGACCCCCTCACATTTTCATTAGCCATAGTTTGCACCTCCTTTTCTGGCCCATCAATCTGTAGACAGGCTCCTCTGTACCCTTTGCATTTTGCTTATGACTCATTGGGTTACATATCAACAGCACATTTATGCCCACCCCAATTCAATTCATTGTTTTTGTTTGCTTACATGTTCCCTATTGTACCTCAAGTCATAAATCAAACTTAGCTTATTTTTTTATAGATGCACTGAAAGCTGAAGCCAGTTTCCACTATTATGAAAGTCTCTAAATACCACACATCCTTTAACAGGTGGAAAATGTCTTAAGAGAATCTTGACTTGGAATGTTTTCCTTACTTCAAGACAAAGTAGTACTCTTATTTATGACTTAACTTAATTTTAAAGCAAAATGACGGTTTCCTGCCTTCAATTATCTCCTTATGATGTTACCTCGCCACCATATGGTTTTATGATTTACAATGCAAACAGAATACTGAACCCATTGACAGCTCTTAAGCTCATGTAACAGATGGCATTCAAACAATGTTCCTGAGGACCTTTGATTTGGAACAGCCCTTCTCATCTTCTTGGCTTGTTCGAGGAGGCAAGCCTACCAAATGCTTCTCGGAACTCCTCAAGATGGTCACATTTGGCTGCCTCTGGATGCGGAGCTGTTGAATTAGTTAATCCTTAATGGTCACAAATTATTTCCAGGAGAACTGGATGCGACCCTAAATACATTTACTCATGGCGAATGCTCAAGCGTGAAACTCAACAATAAAAAAAAAGATATACTAATATGTGAGGAATATGCACAATTTATTAATTGTCAAGGTCATAAGGTCAAAAGTCTGGCAGGATTAGAGAAGTATCTGATAGAAAACCTTGCTGCCTTTCCACCTCAAACCTCTCATTGCCAAGTTCCTTAAAAAGGAAGATATTTTTGTATGCTGTTCTTCTACATGTTTGAACACTAAAGATGAGATGAAAATTGAACAGTCCGGGGCATCATGAGACATTACAGTTGAAATGGCATTACCTTACAGGAGCAGGTAGAGAGTGCTGGTTATGTATGACTGTGCAGCTCTGTAGATACAAAGGCAAGGCCAAATGTCAGCAGATGCCTTCAAACCACCATGCCTTTTCCCAACATTGTGTGTCTGCTCCCACAACTGCAGTGCAATCCCACTAAAGGTGTGTTTGGTGCAAGGAATTGCTGACAGGGGTCATGTGCACCCTCACCCTCCTCACTGCAAAGCACCTCCTGGCCTCCAAATCCAAAGTGGCCCAAGTTCCAAGGCTGGGTCTGACTTGCTCAAAAGTATTGCAGCTTCACTCCTTTATCCTGTGGCCGTTGGCAGGCCAAACCTGTCCTGCTTTTCTGAGCCTTCCCAGCTACTGCTGCTGCTCTGCTTTTCCCCTTTGACTGGACTTGGGAGGCTGCCACTTTAGGTTTTGATGAGAGATATTAATATGGTTAATTGATATGCCATCTTGTGGGTGCTTTTACCAGAAATGTGACTACAACATTTATTCATAAATAATGGGAAGTATTGCGCAATTCATCTCCATCTCCATGAAATTGGCTGCCTCAATGCCAGGATCAACATGTTAAAATAATGTACTCTACCACAGCCCAGAAGCCAGAATAAATATGCAAAATTTGAACACTGAGTAGAGATGCAGTTTCCATGTTGTGAATGCCCTGGCCTTGGTTGGATATAATATACTTTGATTTATGCTTATGTGAATAAGCCTCATCTTCCAGCAAGGTCACAAGGAAGTACTGGATGTTTTTGCTAAGTAGCTTCTAGGCTATCCATGCCTAGAAAAACAGTGGTTTATCTTCATTAAGATTTCTGAAACAATGCAAATTCAAATGCTTCAAGAAGTTGGCTTGTTTCAATAAACCATGATGATTAGACAATGCTTGAGGTTTGGACATAACAATAAAATGCAATGTACTGAATACAGAAATGGAAGCCTTGTCTCTTTCCCTTGCAACTTGTTTGGAGGAAAAGAGAATAAATGAACCTATAGTTTGCTCATGTAAAGGGTTTTTTTTTAAGCTATGAAGCATATCATAATGTTTACATAATGTCAGAAACTGTATACACACTGTATATGATTGCATTAGAAGAGAAGTAGTTACATCTGATTTTTTTTTCTTCAACACAGTTCTATGGATTGTTGTTGTTCAGTCGTTTAGTCGTGTCCGACTCTTCGTGACCTCATGGACCATAGCACGCCAGGCCTTCCTGTCCTCCACTGTCTCCCGGAGTTTACTCAAATTCATGTTCATTACATCAGTGATGCTATCTAACCATCTCCTCCTCTGCCGTCCCCTTCTCCTTTTGCCTTCAGTCTTTCCCAGCATCAGGGTCTTTTCCAGTGAGTCCTCTCTTCGCATTAGGTGGCCAAAGTATTTGAGCTTCAGCTTCAGCATCTGTCCTTCCAATGAGCAGTCAGGGTTGATTTCCTTTAGGATTGACTGGTTTGACCTCCTTGCAGTCCAAGGGACTCTCAAGAGTCTTCTCCAGCACCACAGTTCAAAAGCATCAATTCTTCGGCGCTCAGCCTTCCTTATGGTCCAACTCTCACAGCCATACATCACTACTGGAAAAACCATAGCTTTAACTATACGGACCTTTGTCGGCAAGGTGATGTCTCTGCTTTTTAATATGCTGTCTAGGTTTGCCATAGCTTTCCTCCCAAGGAGCAAGCGTCTTTTAATTTCATGGCTGCAGTCACCGTCTGCGGTGATCTTGGAGCCCAAGAAAATAAAATCTGTCACTGCTTCCATTTCTTCCCCTTCTATTTGCCAGGAAGTGATGGGACCAGATGCCATGATCTGGGTTTTTTTAATGTTGAGTTTCAAGCCAGCTTTTGCACTCTCCTCTTTCACCCTCATCAAGAGGCTCTTTAGTTCCTCTTCACTTTCTGCCATTAGGGTGGTATCGTCTGCATATCTGAGGTTGTTGATATTTTTCCCGGCAATCTTAACTCCGGCTTGTGATTCATCCAGCCCGGCATTTCTCATGATGTACTCTGCATATAAGTTAAATAAGCAGGGTGATAATATACAGCCTTGTCGTACTCCTTTCCCAATTTTGAACCAGTCGGTTGTTCCATGTCCGGTTCTAACTGTTGCTTCTTGACCCGCATACAGGTTTCTCAGGAGACAGGTAAGGTGGTCTGGTACCCCCATCTCTTTAAGACTTTGCCACAGTTTGTTGTGATCCACACAATCAAAGGCTTTAGCGTAGTCAATGAAGCAGAAGTAGATGTTTTTCTGGAACTCTCTTGCTTTTTCCATGATCCAGCGAATGTTGGCAATCTGATCTCTAGTTCCTCTGCCTCTTCGAAACCCAGCTTGCACTTCTGGTAGTTCTCGGTTCACATACTGCTGAAGCCTAGCTTGTAGGATTTTGAGCATAACCTTGCTAGCATGTGAAATAAGTGCAATTGTACGGTAGTTTGAACATTCTTTGGCATTGCCTTTCTTTGGAATTGGAACGTAAACTGACCTTTTCCAATCCTGTGGCCACTGTTGAGTTTTCCAAATTTGTTGGCATATTGAGTGCAGCACTTTAACAGCATCATCTTTTAGGATTTTAAATAGCTCAGCTGGGATACTGTCTTCTCCGCTAGCTTTGTTGTTAGTAATGCTTCCTAAGGCCCACTTGACTTCACTCTCTAGGATGTCCGGCTCAAGGTCAGTGACCACACCATCGTATTTATCAGGGATATTAAGATCTTGCTTGTATAGTTCTTCTGTGTATTCTTGCCACCTCTTCTTAATCTCTTCTGCTTCTGTTAGGTCCCTGCCTTTTTTGTCCTTTATCATGCCCATCTTTGCACAAAACGTTCTATGGATGCTTACCCCCAAATAAATCTCATGTATTCAATGGCAAGAAAAAGTATAAAAGATGGCTATGTCATATGTAAAAGATCAGGCCTAGCGAATGATTTTTTTCCAGTGTAATGCCCTCAATTATTTCTATTACAGAAGGTTACAAAAAGTTGCTGCTTTTCTTACCAAGAATCTTCACCTTCATTCTACATCAGTTGTGTATTGTCTATAACAAAGACTTAAGCATATTCTTAATGGGAAATCGCAGAAACAAAACTGGCATATACATGTTAACTTATTATGGATCTTTTTGTTTTCTACATTCTTAAACAGTTTGGGGCTGGTAATTCAGTTGTGATAAAAAGGGATTATTCTCAGCATATAGTCCTATTTTTATATTTTACAACTGTGCTCATCCACAGGCTCCTCAAACAACACAGTCCAAGGTACAATATACTGTATCTGTGCAATTTCAAGAGAGCAGCTACCTCTCACTTGTAGATAAATTCCTTCTGAGGGTCATGGATACATTTCTCAATGCAATGCACACCATTTCATCAAGTCTTATACTCTGGAAACCATAATTATAGCTTTGTGGTTTAGACTTTGGATTCTGGTCCTGTTTAATAGTTACTTGCTGGGAATTTGCATAAAATTGTTATCTTCTTTACCCAGTGGTCAAATAACGCTTTGCCCTAACTCACATACAAATGTAATTCTTTATGATGGAATTCCATCAATTTCTCACATCCTTTGTCTATCAAATCATCAAGCAACAAGTTGGTGGAAAGATGAGGAAAGAGAAGCTTTCCATTCTCCCTGCCTCTCTCCTGTCAAGTGAAAAATAGAAATTTCTATTTCTCTCCTGCCAGATCCTAAACAATATTCCCACTATTTACCCAACTCTTAGACAGGTAAGTAGATAACATTATAGTTGTGCCAAAGGATAATTGTTCAAAGGATAATTGATTTCTTCACCTAGACCAGGGGTGTTCAAACTTTTCCAGGCTGCGGAACAGGTTATTTGAAAAAAAAATTCCTAGAACCCCTGATCAAGAGACAAAGCTCTAGTGATAGAAAATTGGCCATGTTCAAGTGATCTTTTTTGGCCCTTAATCTCTTGTGGAACCCCACCAAATTTTCGCAGAACCCTAGGGTTCATGGAACATAGTTTGAAAAATCCTGACCTAGACAAACACAACACTGCTTCAAAATTACTTCCACTCATTTCCAAGTTTACTACTTTTAGCATTTACTGAATCCAGGGCCTTGATGATGTCAAGAAAAGTTTAACCCGATTCTGAGCTCCAGATGAAAAAGATTGCTACAAGAACAGCTGTTCACAGTAGCTACCATCTAATAACTGCAAATGCTTATTTGTAGAGTCCAAACTTTTCTCACCTAATCATAATTTCAAATCACGTACTTAGGCAACCAAATATACATTTAATTGTCAAACAAATGGAATCGAAAAAAGAAACCAACTAAGAAATGGAAATACCCTGAAAAATGAATTGGTTCAGTCCACAGAAATAATATCCTGAACCATGTATTAATATCCTGAACCGTATACAAAATGCTATGCTTGATCAGGGTAATGATCCATCTAGTCAAATATTTAATGTCTCATAATTGCCAACCAGATGCATTCTGGAAGGTCACAAATATGGATAGGAAGGTGCTAGTGTTGAAATTCAACTTTGCATGCCCTGGCTTTCTGTACCTATACATTTACTGACCACTAGGGGCAATAGATTTAGAATTAGTTGAGGATGGTTCTGCACTTTCATCTCCCTTCCTCATCTAAAAGATTTACTTTGCAGGTCTCCACTAAGTCTAAGCTTCCTATTGCTTAGACTGAGACTGATATTCTCAGGACTTTCATCACTTCCTTCCTCTCTCAGCTGTAGATAGTGTTAAATGACTAAGGCTTTTGTATCAGCATGTTATTTCCTAAATAAAGCTTATCTTTATTTTCCTTTATGCAAGCACCGGCTTTAAGAACACTTTCTTATAAAAAGTATACTCCTAACCTCAGTGATTTTTATGTATTATTTATTTATTTAATTTTTATCCCGTCTTTATTATTTTTATAAATAACTCAAGGCAGGGAACATACCAAATACTCCTTCCTCCTCCTCTTTTCCCCACAACAACAACCCTGTGAGGTGAGTTGGGCTGAGAGAGAGGGACTGGCCCAAGGTCACCCAGCCGGCTTTCATACCTAAGGCGGGACTAGAACTCTCAGACTCCTAGTTTCTAGCCTGTTGCCTTAACCACTAGACCAAACTGGCTCTCTTTACTGGCTCTCTCCCTTTACAGATTCCTTCCACTGTTTAAAGCTTTCTGCTATTGAAAAGAGTACCCCCTTACATTGTTGCTTCCTAGCAGCTGTTATTTAAGCTGTATTGCTTTGATCCTGTAGACAATAAACTGGCCTCTAGGCCATTACCCATTGCCAATTGACCCTCCATGAATGTGTCCAGTCTCCTTTTAAAACCATTCAAATTTGTGGCCATCAAACCATCACGAAGTTTAACTATGCAGCATGTAAATAATTACTTTCTTTTCTAGGTCTGGAATCTCTGCATATTCAGTTTTAATGGACAGCCAAGTTCTACTCTAGCCCGATTCTGGGAATTCTCAGCCATAAGAGCACCTGTTTCCCTCTCCATGGTGGCTAGCTCAGGAACCTTTGGTGAGCAAGATATGAGGTTGCTTGCCTTAAGGTTGGTAGAAATAATAAGAACATAGTTGAACCAAATTTGAAAAGAGATACCTAATTTTTGGATCATATTTCTGCACCTTGTGGGTTGCAGTTGTCACTACTATTTAACCTTGGTTCTAGAGACTGGCTGAGACTCTTCCACAAAATGATAGAATTCACTTTTATGTTGGTTAACTGCAGCTGATATAATAGAGATATTACTCACATTTCAGAAACTTCCTCTCGAGACACATTGCTGAAAACACTTTTTTTCCCATGTCAATGGAGCAGCAGATCAGACAGAGAGATTTCATTTCCATACACCAATTATTTCCTCTAAATTTTATGCACTCCTCTGTCTTAAAGGAAATTACCTTATGGTATGGCTATTTGTTTACCTAAAATGTATTTCACAGTCCACATACTTATAGTGCCTTTCTCATGTGTATTTGATATTTGCAGTGCATATTCACAATCTAGGCCTACAGTTTAACAATAAGCTGTATATATTCAGGCAATATTGTCACAGTGAATTTAGATTGGGAAGGTTTTAGTTTATGAGCAGGGTTTCATGGAGTATCATAACAGGAATAGTCCCTGTTGACAAAAATAATTCAGAAAGACCATCCAGCTCTATAGTTTTCTCTAAAGGCCCAGAGGCAGAGAGAGTACTAGAAGAGGAAGAACAATTTGTTTGACCTCAACAGTCTTTAAGGCTTGTGCCTCACTATGGGCACTACTGCTAATGGAGAATTAAGTGGGTAAACCCTATGGAGATCTTAATGCTATATTTATTGGGAAATAGGTTCATTCCTCATCATATTTAAGTACACAAAAATGATGACACAGGAAAGAGTAATATTAGGAAGACATCATGCTTCCCTGGCAGGCGACTGCTGGCAATGCCTTCAATCCATCAGTGTAACTTCGAGTGAAGTCACAAAGGTTTCTCTCATTTTACATGCACTTTTAACCTAGTTTAATAAACACGGACACATTTCAAGTGATGACTCCTAGAGTGTCAAGCATCTGCACTCATGCTGTTCACCAGACTCTGGTAAAGCATGAACATCTGCATGTACTATGTATGAATCTGTCTGCATGGTTTTGAAGGTGATGGCGTTCATAGCCATAACAGAACAATGCAGGCATGGTAAATCCTGTAGCATCTCAGGCTATCTTGACAGAAGTATTGTTTTCTTCCCATGCTTCCAGGTATGCACTGCCAACATCCTGAATTCAGTTTATGGTGATCTACTGCATTGTGATGCCTCTAGCTATCAGGTTATCTTCAAGGTAAACAGCAGATATCTCTCTGATAAAGTCAATCCCAACAGATTTAAACAGTGTAGTTTAGAACTTTTTAACAGAACTTCTAGACCTTTCAGTTTTTAAAATTTAAGGTAATCTTAATTACACTGGCTTAATTAAAAGTGCTTTACTGTCTAAAATCAGCTGCATCAGTAACTTCTCTGTGAAAGTCTTCTCTTAATTTATTTAACTATGAAACCTAGATGTTCCACAACTTTCTTAGTAAGCTCTATTCTGTACCAGACCAACATTCAACTTTTGTATCCTGAATTTAGTTATGAAAAGTAGCTAGGTTTGCCACTTTCCCAAACCAAGTCTCGCAATTGTTTTTTGAGTCATCTAGACTGAGAGAACCCTAACCTTGAAGAATATCTATAAATACCATTAAGTCCTTCTTTGGTTGTCTCAATATTGTAAACCGCCCAGAGTCCCCCATTTGGGGGAGATGGGCGATGATATAAATTTAAATAATACATAAATAAAAATAAATTCTGGAATTATGTCCAGCACAGACTACCTGCAAGAAACTGAATTTTCTTAAATGCAGAATAATTGGTCTGTGTAAGCAAGTGTGTAACATAGAAATAATTGTTGCTGATCAGATCATAATCCAAGTAGTTTGGATAGAATAAAGATGACAAGAGAAGACAAAGGTCTAATTTGAGATTAAAGAGTTCCTACATGAAAGGAAGCATTTAATGTTACTGCAGATCAATGCCATGATGATCCAAAGCTTCTTTTAAAATGTGTTAGTTTTGAAAACTGAACACATTATCATAACAATAACATTAAAATGTATAGAGTATGAAATCCAAACTCAGCTCAACAATTCATATTCCATGAATTCATGCTCTGCACTGTGACATTTCTTTCACCAGAGTTTGTTGAATTAGCCGCACATTATAGTTTATAGTATTTAGTTACAATTTGGTCAAGTTTAGCCTTGGGTTAAGGTGTTGGATCAACCCAGCCACTACAGTCAGTGATTGGCAGATGAGCCCCTGTGGAGGACTCATCCTGTAGATAAAGAGGACCCAGGGAGCCGGAGCCCAGAGGGAAAAACAGCAAAAAACTGGCCTCAATTACTGGGGTATGTGCAGGCCCTCCAGATAGCAATCTGAACTCTCTAAGCATCTTACAAGTCCACAAGACTATCAGCAATGGGCCAAGAGCCATAGAGCTGAAAGATGTAGAAGCCTGAGGCTTCAAGGAAAGATACCTCCTTGGGAATAAGGAGTAACCGTCTACTTGGCAGTTGTTACTGCTCCCAGGTTAACCAGGACTCTGAATTAATCTAGTACAAACTAGTTGGTTTAGGGCAGAAACTTGAAGCTTAGGATACAAAGCTGGCCAGCTGGAGATGATCCAGTGTTGGAAACAACTTTGATCTTGTATGCCCCTGTGACCATCTGCTATAACCCTTGCCTCTTTCCCTAGGATAGCACACTTAGATCCAAACCCAGTTGGCACCCTGACCTTGCACTTCTCATGAACCTCCATGCATGCATGTGAAACTCTTTTGCAATGTCAGCTAACTTTTGGACTGTTGATAGACCCTGCCTCTTTTTCACTCCTTAGCAGACATTTGCTTGGTTAGGAAGAAACCTTAGCAAGTCCTATCCTCCTGCCAAGCACAGCAACTCCTCTGGGGGGAAAAGACACATAAATTCAACTAAATAAGGCAATATCCAGCTCATAACAAAAAAGAATATGGATCACACATATTTCAGTACCCTGGATCTTGCCTTGAAGAAGGGATTTAGAGAAGGAAATGGAATTTTCTCATCAGGCAGAAGTTGGGAGAATGATTTATTAAAGGCTTAAAGAACAGTGGCAGCTTGGTCACATTGCAGTAACATAGGAATTACTTTGTCAAATAGAGTAGCTAGAGGCTGCGAGAATAAGTTTGTGGGGGTTGAAAGAAAAGTTAGCAACTGAGAGAAGGAACAGAAGAAGTTTGGATGTGCAACAAGAGAACTTTGAAACATAAAAACACTAAACTAGACCTTGTTACAGCAAAGGGTGGAAAGTTTCTGCAAAAGTTTATGTTTGTTTGTTTGTTTACTGACAATGCCCACCTAACTGTAGATTTCAGCAGAGGCATCTGAGCTTGCTGAAAATGAGAGGAAAGACGGGCAGTCAAATACTGAGAAATGTAGTGTTTGGTTGTGTGGGGGAATTTTTCTGAACAGGGAATTTCAGTTTTTCAGTCATCTCTCCATTGTGAACAGCTGGCTAATATATTAGCCCAGGAAAATATTTTGGGTAAATTAAATGCATATCATGTTAATTGCTAAACAGTCTGTCATTTTTCTCCACTGTGCATGATACTGTTAGAATCCCTTCATATCTGCATTAAAATAATTTAGAAAATTCTGGACAGAATCCTGGCATAAAGAGTTAATAGGTTTCTTTTCTTTTACATAACAGCATCTACAATGCTATCACTCTGACAAACTTTACTAAGCAATCATGATTTTATTAAACCATGTGTATGCTACTATTTACCTAAGTTACTAAAACAAAACCTGAACACTCAATAAATAAAGGCATCAGACACCATTAAAGTTCAACTAAAACAACTTGCCCAATTTAAACAGTTTCAGGAGCCTGCTGCCAAGCCAGAGCAACTACCAAGGAAAGATGTTCATACTGTATTACCACCTGTATGTATTTTTCCACCACAAGACTATATTTATTTTGAGCAGACTAGAATCATTGCCAAAAATGCTTAAATCAGCTATGTCCCCTGATTTAAATGGAGCAAAACATGAGGCACTGGCAGTGACAGATGACCTTAATATGATATGATACGCAGATCCAAAAATAAAACCTGACTATCCTTTATCCTAATCATATTAATTAAGACTATTTACCACTATATCAAAACTATATGGGGTGTTCCTGCTTTCACCATAGAGTTGAGTGAGGGATTTGGGGGCAGTCCCCTCTCAGTCCAATATCTCTCACAGGGCTATTGCTGTGGGGATAAAATGAGGGGAGATATCCCCAGGTATATCATCTGAGCTCCCAGAAGAAAAGTGGGATATAAATCCAATATATAAACATACTTTATAAAAGGTCTCCTGCTACATACTGACATTAGGGACAGAAAATATATTTTCTTATCTCTTTAAATGGGAGCTTTTATTGTTGTTACAACTTTCAGCATAGGGCAGGGATTGGCAAACTTTTTATGCCGGGAGCCATTTTGACATGCTCGTGCACATTTTGAAATGCTAGAGAGCCAGGGGGCGGGGTTTGCGGGCGGGGGCCAATCACGTGGAAGGGGGCGGGTGGGGGCCATTCGCATGGAAGGGGGCGAGGTTTGCGGGCGGGGGCCAATCACATGGAAGGGGGCGGGGTTTGCGGTCGGTAGAGGGCGTCCACCAGGCCCAGCTGCCCGGGGTCCAGGGAGATCAGCTCCGGCGGGATCTGTGGCGAAGAGCGGCCGTGGGGGGGGGGGCGGGCGGCGACGACAAGCGACGCGCTTCAGGCTTTCAGCGCTGGAAGGAGGCCGCCTTCCAGCGCTGAAAGCCTGAAGCGCGCCGCTTGTCGTTGCCGCCCGCCCCCCCCACGGCCGCTCTTCGCCCGCCCGCGTTGAACAAAGAAGATGATGGACGGTGGGAAATGAGGCCTGCCCGCTTACCTGCCTGCTTGCCTCCCTCCGCGAGGCCCTCCGCTGCCTTCCCGGGGTCCAAGCCGGATCGGGGGCCTCGCGGAGAGAAGCAGGCAGGCAGGTAAGCGGGCAGCCCTGGCCTCCGCCGCCGGGCCCACCCCCCTCGGCCGCTTCCGCCCGCCCGCGTTGAAGTAAGAAGACGATGGAGGGTGGGAACCGAGGCCTGCCTGCTTACCTGCCTGCTTGCCTCCCTCCGCGAGGCCCCCCGCTGCCTTCCCGGGGTCCAAGTCGGATCGGGGGCCTCGCGGAGAGAAGCAGGCAGGCAGGTAAGCGGGCAGCCCTGGCCTCCGCCGCCGGGCCCGCCCCCCTCGGCCGCTTCCGCCCGCCCGCGTTGAGCAAAGATGATGATGGGGGGCGGGAAACGAGGCCTGCCCGCTTACCTGCCTGCTTGCCTCTCTCCGCGCAGGGGCTGCTGCGGCTGGAGATGGCGCTGCCTCCCTGCCGCGCCGGGCCTTGCTCAGTGCGAGAGCCAGGGGGCGGGGTTTGCGGGCGGGGGCCTATCACGTGGAAGGGGCGGGGGTGAGTTCAGCTGCGGAAGAGCCACACTCAAGGGGCCAAAGAGCCGCATCTGGCTCGCGAGCCGCCATTTCCGACCCTTGGCATAGGGGAACAATTTACATAAAATAGCAAAACTTTACTAACCTTACTTGATGCATTACACAGACAGATGACTCTGTGGAAACTAGGTGTTCAGTTTCTCCTGCAGCCACAGCCAAAACCAACTAGCCAGTAGGAGTTCAACAGATACCAGCCCCTGACCATGTCATCATCAAGGTCATGAATATGTTGTAGAACATCCATATACTAAGATTTTGTCAGGAGAAGACAAGAAAAGCCTGAGAGAATGTGTATGTCAATATATGTTCACCGTGCTGGCTGGGGAATTCTGAGAGTTGAAGTCCACATATCTTAAGTTGTTGAGGTTGAGAATCGGTGGGTTTAGATGCGTCCTACAGGCAGAGGGAAGAGATGCAATTGTTCCTAGGAATCCAGGATGTGTGTATGTGAGGATTAACTCAGGCAAGAAGCAGAGGGTCTGAGACCAGACAAATTTGTTAACCATAATAATGGACAAGGGTCAACAGTTTCCCCTGCTGACAAACCAGTGGCTCTCAGCTTATGAGGACACATAGGTGGGAAAAAGATATAGGGCTTGAATCTTAGCTCTGCTATATAAAAATGGTTTTACTGTTGCAGTATGCACTGGCTGATTTTCTTTGTACTAAGAGCTTTTCTAGAATCTGTTATAAAATTATCTTAGTAAGAACTATGTCCTTGAATCTTGGCCTTAGAGCCTTCCAGTTTCAGGATTGGTCTGGGTGAAACCTGAGTGAGTGAAGGTGGATGTCTACATGTATGCACATCTATGTATATTTATGTGCATGTATAGACAAATAAAATTCACAGAAAAAGAAGGTATTTTCTTCATGGATACATATTTAAAGAAAGTACACCCCCAAAATGGACTTGGAAAAGCCCATATGACAATATAAATTCAAATAAATAAATAAATAAATAAATAAATAAATAAATAAATAAATTTCAGTTAAATAGATTACATTTTGTCCAGTAATCAATCCCTCTTTATGGACTGCTTGATTTTCAACTGATTCAATACTGGCAGTGATCATAGACTATTAATCTCAATATTAAAAATCAACATCAAACAGGAGAGGAGAAAATTGCAGCGTGCATGGGCTATCAAATATTCCACAGTCAGAAGGATGCATTCCAGTTGAAATTATCACATTATTTCAGTGCACTCAACAAAATGAACAGAGAGAGCTTAGCTGAAGCCACTTGTGCTATACCTAAACTCTGTTATCACCAGACAAAGAAATCAGTGGTACCAAGGAACACAGTTGGAAAAGCAAAATATCAGAAGAGACTAAACAAATGAGGCAGAAATAACAACAATGGAAAGGGCTGAGCAGAACACTGTAGAATATACTAGACTAAACAAGACCATTTGAAAGCAACTGAAAGAAGATATTAGAAAGTCTAACTGACAGCTTATGCAGACAATCATTTAAGAGAACAAAAGCCCGGACAAGATGAAAAGGAGTAACAGCTGGATGGAAACAACAAGATCAAGAAATTGGATGATTCAATCACAACAAATCAGCAAGAAAACTTAAAATGAATCAAAGATTTCTATTCCCAAGTCTCCAAATACTGTACTGACATCCCTAATTCCAGCAGAAGATGCTATTCGCAATCTTAAATATAAATATGGCCAGGACAGAATTACCAGAGATGTTTCAAATCATGTGGTAGAAAAACATAAATATTGGCAAAATTATTTACCTGCTGCTTACAACAAAGAAATATCCCACCATCATGGAAAGATGCCAAAGCATCTTCACACACAAGAAAGGTGATCAAGAAGGTATAAGAAACTACAGAATGTTAAGACTTCTTTTTGTTCTTTACAAACTTTTCACATGAATTATTTCAAAACAGATCAAAATGACACTGGACTTTGTCCAACTAAAGGAATAAACTGGTTTCAAAAGTGAATTTAGCACTATAGATCACATGCAAGTGGTTCATCAAAATATCAAATGTTACAATGAATACCAAATACCACTTTGCCTAGCCTTCATTGAGTTTGAAAAAAATCTTTGGCTCTGTTAAATTGAGTGCTATATTTGAAGCTCTACAGAGACAAGGTCCTGAAATCAATATACAGAAATGCCATAAGTATCATACACATAAATGAAAAGACTGTCATCATCAATATGCAAAAAGGAGTTTGACAAGATGATCCAATTCTACCAAAACTTTCCTCAGCAAACCTACAAGAGATATTCAAATGACTGAACTGGTCAAAAGTAGGAATAAGATCAGTGGTGAACAACTTAACAGCCTACCTTTTGCTGATGACATGTTTGTTTTCTCCAACAACGCTGAAAACCTTCAAAGACAAATAACATAATTCAATGACAGTGGCAAATCATCAGGCTTGAAAATGAACTTGAAGAAGACACAATTCATGTTGTACAACTACTTCCAACTGTTGCCAGTAAAAATGGAAAATCATGAACTAGAGAAAATCAACAGCTACAGCTACCTCAATCAAAAGGTTGCCATGGAGGGTGATGTCACAGAAGAAACTTTGAACTGGACTGAACTAAATTTGAAAGCATTTGGACTATTTCATGCTGTGTTCAAAAGCAACACACCAACCTGCTTAAGGAAGAAAGTGTTTAATCCATGTAAACTACTTGTGCTGACATAAGGTTGTGAAATGGTATGTTAAACACAAAAGCAGAAGTTGAAAGTTACACAAAGAAGCATGGAATGGCAAATGCTTGACATCGAGATGAGATGAGATGAGATGAGATGAGATGAGATGAGATGAGATGAGATGAGATGAGATGAGATAAAGAAATATATGGATCTGCCACCAGGATCCATGAGAGGAGTATGTGACATAATGGATAGCCTCATGGATATGACAAAGGGCCAGCCAAGTTGTATGATGAACAGATCACCCCTGAAAAACAACACCCCTTGACTGAATACCAATTGACCCTAAAAGACCCAGAAAAAGCCCAAAGAAACACTGGGATTCAATTCAAATGTGTTAAGTGGAAACAACTTGTGGCAGTTGAAAGCAGCTGGGAGAGGCCTTCAGCTTGCAGTGGATGGTAGAGTGAAGCAGGTTAACTAGGCAGTTGATTGAAGTGTCACAAGAAGGGCAGCAAGTAAATTGTGGTTGTTATTATTATTGTACTTAAGTCCTTTATTATTCTATTTTGGATTCTAGGGAGGGGTAGAATTTTGTGTGATTTTCTACTTCAGGGTCAAAAATAACATGACCTACCTTGAGTATTATGCATTGTGTGTGTGTGTGTGTGTGTGTACATGCAAGCCTATAGGGGTCAGAGGCCCCCTTTGCCACTCTGCTTCAAGCAACAAAACGCCTTGGGGCCAAACCATGATCATTTCTGAGAGCAACTACTGCTTGTTTACAAGAATTCTCTCATTTAATGTTCCAGGTTGCAGTTAGCTCATGCGAAAGAACATTACCAAATGATACTTGTAAAAAGAAGTGAACTCACTCAGAACTTCATCTCTTTCAAAAGAAAACAGCCTTGTCAGGCTAGAGGAAAGATAATCATTCCTTAGCAAGATCTCCAGAATGGGAGAGAGCCCTCCCGGGAATCGTACCTCATCCTTTTCATGTCGCTGGATCACTTATTAACTGTTACAGTGTGAAGTAAAGGGGTAGTTACCCCAATGAATTAAGGAGCTGGTTGCTTAATGAAGTCCTCTGTTCACAGTAAAATGGACATCTGTACTAATGCCCTCCGCTCAGAAAGACAGCTGCTGTAATAACAGAACAGGTGTCTGCAGTCGCCCAGTGACGTCAGGCAGCATAAAGGGGGATTTCAAAAGTTTACCATCAAAGGCTGTATCAGACTGTGACTGAGAAAGATAGAGCATCAGGAGGTAATGACATGCTGAATTGTGGGAAAGGTGAGTGCTACTACATTTGCCTGGAGACATCATCTCCTAGTTGGAGGTATGCTTTAGAAAGAAATGCTGACATGATGATGTCCACCAATGCATACTTTGAAAAATGTATTCAGTGAGTTCTTTGGGAGACTGAACATGCAAGTGAGATGTGACCAATTAAAATACACTGAGGGGTGTATGAAACCCCAAGAAAATCAGCTGAGACCCACATAGCGGGATATGGGTAGACTAGGTGGTCTACAGAACTCTAGGTCTCCTTGTTGGCTTTTCCTCTTTCTGTAATTGCAGGGCTGATTCTTTGTCAAGAGGCTTGTTCCACTTTTCAAGACTGGGGGGGATGGGGGGAAAGCTCTGTCCAAGTGGCCTTCCTACTCATCTTTTCTGTTATCAGATCTCATTTGCTGCAGACATTTTCAATCTCAACCCAATACACATTTTAAAAATGCTTCTCTCTGCTGTTTTTCATTTGATTGCAAGTCATTGTGTCTCTTTGATCCTTTGTGGTGTGCAAATTAGTGCCTCTGTGCAAAACTACATAAATTGACAAAGGATTGCTTGTGATACGTGAGATGTAACATTATCTGGCCTTAGGGCTGTAATAAACGTGTGTGTGTGTGTGTGTGTGTGTGTGTGACAGAGAGAGAGAGAGAGAGAGAGAGAGAGAGAGAGAGAGAGAGAGAGAGAGAGAGAGAGAGAGATGTAACATTAACCAAAACTCCTTTTGGAAATCACTGTTAATTAGAGGGAAAACCTTGTAAGTTGATAAATAAGGGGAATCCACTGCTAGACTTTCCATGGCTACCACTCACTGAGGGAAGGAGTTACCTCATTCTCTGGGGCTTCCAAATAACTTTTGGTTAGTTTATACTAACCCAATAAATAAATTAGCCACTACTGCATGGGAATTAATAACAACATTTCTATTTTTCCATCTGAGAATTCCTTCGTGCATTTGGTTTTCAACTTTCTTTTAAGTTTGCATCATTTTGATGTGTGGATAGGCATTTCATGTTTCCAGTGGTCATTTCCACAGGTTCAGATACTCTGTGTAGTCAATATTTTCCTGTGTACAAAAGACTTAAAAGGAGCTGTTGACTGATGATGCAGAGCCTTCAATTGTAATTTAACTTCACCCTGTTCTTAGAATGAGCTTGTGGGGAGTTAAGATACTGGCCTTATTTCAAAAGAGCTTTGCATAGGGAAATGGATGCTGAAAGTCTACTCCAGTGGTTGTCACCAAGAAGAAATTTTAAAAATAAGACCCAGACATCTCCTTTTCCTAGCCTGAAATGGTCCCCAAACTATCAAAATGTGTCGTGCCCCACAATTCCTGATCTGTAAATGAAATAGGAAACAGAAGACATTTCAGATCTACCATAGTTACAATAAAACGTTTTCTTCAGGTGACTACAGAGGGAAGGAAATAGCAGGGGTGTCCTTAGGAAGGGGGTCAAAAAGGTTAAGATGGCAGCTTACTATATCTTGACTTTCATCCCTTCCCCCCAAAGGCTCCTGGAAAATAGGTAAAGTTTTTGAAATGGGAGGGGAACAAATATGCAGCCATTTTCACTCAGCACTAATCAGCCTTCCTTCTGCTAGGACTCTTTCCTTTAAAAGAGTTATCATCCAACGAGTAAGATTTGTGAGGATCAGCATGCGCTGGCAGTATTCTTTTTCTTCATTCTGTCTAATCTGTTGTGGAAAAGAATACCACCAAGACAGGGCATAGTACCTTTTCTCCCCAAATGCTGCCTGCGCTCAGCATTAAAAAAAGGATGCAGTTCTGTCCTGATGCCACATTACCATTTTCATTAGTTTCAGCAAAAGTAAACCTGATGGGAACACAGGTTATTCCCTTATAAAGGTAAAGGTTCCCCCCATACATTTGTGCAGTCGTGTCCGACTCTAGGGGCCGGTGCTCATCTCCGTTTGTTAGCCAAAGAGCCAGCGTTGTCCGAAGATGCTTCCACGGTCATGTGGCCACATGACGCATGCAGAATGCTGTTACCTACCCACCGAAGTGGTACCTATTCATCTACTTGCATTTGCATGATTTCGAATTGCTAGGTTGGTAAGAGCTGGGGTGAGTGCGGGAGCTCACTCCACACGCAGGGCTAGGGTTTTGAACCTCCAAACTTGCGATCTTCTGACCGACAAGCCTGGCGTCTTACCCGCTGAGCCACCACGCCCCTCTATTCCCTTATACCAGGTCAAATAATTTCTTTCTCCATCTCATCCAGTTCTACTTTGCCTGGTAATAGCTCCCCATGTTCTCATCTGAGGAAGAACTTTTCCATTACCCACTTCCTAACAGTTCTTACTAGAGATGCCAAGGAGTGCACCTGGAGCCTTCAGCATGCAAAACACATGTTCTGTCCAATGCGATGGTCTCTCCCTACAGATTTAAGTCCATTTCCTCATCTCTTTGACATTATTCAATGCTTCATCTCTGGTGGTAAACACCCTGATAAAATAAATCCTACAGCATTTCTCCATGTGAGATTGTGACAACAACAATCCAAAACAGTACAGAGACTGAGTTATAGAAAGCATTCATCTATTTGAAAGGAATGTTTTCTTCAGTGAATGTTATTGCATGAAGTGATTTCCTACCATCTGTAAGAAAAGCAAATGCTAATAACATAGGGGAACAGATATACTGAGTGTTTTTCATCCTGGTAGAAGCTATAAAATGCACAATGCCCAAAAAGGCAGTGTCCCTTTTGTTACTTCCATAAATAATAACTTTCAGTACAGGGCTGCCTTTTTTCAGCAAGACCTTGCTCAGGACCAACATTGGAATGAAAGTCATAGTCACGAGTTCTATCTCATAATGGGATTCTAGGAGTTAAAGGCGCTTTGGAAAGTAGTCAGAATATCACCTTCTCAGAAGCATAAAGAACTCTTATTTTTTTTATTTAAGCATCTGACATCTTGTCTCTCACAATAATAAAGTGGATGCCTTTGGAAGGACTACAAGATAGACATGACAACATTCCTTCTCTCTATTGTTCTCCAGTTATAAGGAGGCTGCTTTTGATCCTGAAGTAATTGATATTACTTATATCTCTTATTATATATTACTTATATTATACTTACATTATATGAGTCTCATACTCCTTTGTTAAATCTTCTCTTGAGGTTAACTTGTAACACTGAATTCCCTATGTTGTATTATGTTATGTTATGGTGCCTTCAAGTCACTCTTGACTCCTGGCAACTACATGGACAAGTCCACGCAGGGTTCTTGGCAGCATTTTTGGAAGTGGTTTGCCCTTGCCTTCTTCTTCCTACGGCTGAGAGAGTGACTGGCCCAAAGTCAGACCCTGGCTTTATTTTTTTTAAGATGGTCTCCCAGCTTCTAGTTCAGTGCCTTTATCCACTAGACAAATTGGCTCTCATGCTGATGTTACATGTTAATTTTTTATTAAATTTGTATACTGCTGTATCTCCAAGGGCTCCCAGCAGTTACTTCCTTCTCTCTCTCTTCCCTTTCATTAGGTGCCCTTTGTATTATGAGAGAGGGAGAAAGACTTTTTGCTTCTTCCACAACATGCATACTTTGCAAACTCCAGTCTTTTCTCCCCTGACTTGCATTATTTCTAAACTGAAAAGAAAATCCAACTTTTAACACTTCCTTGTAGGGAGGTTGCTCCAGATCCTTCTCTGCATCTTACCAAGATCTTTGTGAGAAACATACTGTATATTATTTGACTGATCACAAGATATAACATTTTGTGTGGTTTTATCTGGATCTCTTTGCTAACAATTTATTATAAAGACCTCATCTTTTTCACAGTCACTATTGGTGAGCACGCAGTGGCAATGAGAGAACAGAGGTTAACCAGGGTTGGACCTAATTAGTGTTTGGATGAGAGACAACCAAGGAACACCAGAGTTGTAGCTAGACTGGGAAATCATAAATTATCCTGGAAGAAGGCACTGGCAAATCACTTCTGTAGGTTGCCAAGAAAACTGCAGGGACAGGTCCAAGAAGTTGGGTTACTATATCCTAATCTTTCCCCCGATTAATTACTGTCATTTCAGACCACATCAGGGGCGTGGTGGCTCAGTGGGTAAGACACCAGGCTTGTTGATCGGAAGATCGTAAGTTCGGAGGTTCGAATCCCTAGCCCTGCATGCGGAGTGAGCTCCCGCACTCGCCCCAGCTCTTGCCAACCTAGCAATTCAAAAGCATGCAAATGCAAGTAGATTAATAGGTACCACTTTGGTGGGTAGGTAACAGCGTTCCGCGCGCGTCATGCGGCCACATGACCGTGGAAGTGTCTTCGGACAACGCTGGCTCTTCGGCTAACAAACAGAGATGAGCACCGGCCCCTAGAGTCGGACACGACTGCACAAATGTGCGGGGGGGGGACCTTTACCTTACAGACCACATCACTGGGTAATCCCCCCCCCTTTTTGCCTCAGGTTGCATCAATTTACATTTACATTAAGCCATATTTATCATTTTAATTGCCCTTCAACTATTTGGGAGAGATCTTTCTGAATTCTTAGCCATTTTTGTTTTGTTTTTACTACCTTGAATAATTATCATCAGCAAACTTACTCATACTCGCCTCTCTGCTTTTTCTTAAACATGTTGCGCTGAACACAGGGCCTTGGGGCATTGCATTCCTTACATGCTTCATTTTGCAAATTCCTACTTATTCCTATTTTCTCTGCCATGATCATTAACAGGTTACCAATCCATAAGAAGACTTGTCCTTTTATCCCAGGAGCTTTTGCAAAAAAATAAAAAAAAAAATTGGTTACCAAATTGGTAGCAGCATATTCATATATATTGATTCATAGTTGTTCTTATATGTATTTGCTTGAAGATGTGAAGAGGTATATGAAAGATGGAGGTCCTGAGTCTCATTTGGTGCAGGTCAGAGAAGTAGATTTTGTTCTGTAGATTTCAGGTTATGTTTGATATGTGGGAAAATATCAAAATGAAGACCCTAAGAATATTCAGCAAGAGGCATTGAATAAAGCAATGACACTCAAGTGGAAAAGTATCAAGAGACACCAGAGACATGAGAAAAATAACAAGCTAGGACTGTCTCAATTTGGCAGAATTTATGAAAGTGGATGGAAACTGTAGTTCTTTGGAGGCATGACACAGAAGCAGGCACTTCCCACCCTGATTCTTCTGGAACTCCAACCTAGCGAGCTGTACTTTGAGATGGGATCTGAATGTATGTGCATGTGTGTGAACAAAGGATACACGGTTTTTAGTTCATAAAGCAAACAATAAAACTTGTAACTCTGGATTTGTTTCTATGTATCCTGAGGCACTGGATAAATAAGAACAATAAGTAGTCCTAGGCGTATTACCTCTTTATGATCCTCTGTGTAGTAGTTATCTACCAGATCACACATTTCTTGACCTTTTGAACAAAGGTTAGTTGACCTTTAGAGTTTGTTGATTCTAAAAGATTACTAAGAAAAAAACTAACTTTTGCTGAAATGTTCATTAAAGTATCGAAGAAGATACTCAATTATTCTTCAGCTTTTGCTTTGAACTAGCCAAATAAAATAATTGCCTGTCTTGAAAGCATGCTGTATACAGCACATCTTCTTTTTCCTTTCTTGGGACTTTGGGGATTGTACATGATTTAAGTTAACCCACATTTTAAATGACTTTTGTCTAAGCAAACAACAGCTCCAACAAACCCACAAAAGTGTTGCCCCTTCCTGAACCTCACATTTATATCCTGCTATATAATTAGGTGAAAGCTTGAAGCAATGTTGAAGAACGGCAAAAGCCACATGAGAAACTAAAAGAAAGAATAATAGATAGAGATAGAATTCAAGTAGTTTATCTCAAAAAGGACCTCTATTTCAAACGGGTGAAGACATTTGCCTTTCACAGCATTAGAGGCATCCCTCTGGCCTTGAGTGTGTCTTCCAACCATATCCTTCAGAAGTTCAGCAAAATGTGAAATTGTACCTTGAAATTGTACAAGAGAACAGGCCTCTGCACTAGGATGGGAGAATAAGACAGTGATTACTGTAAATGCCATGTGGTTTGGCTAAAATGATCACATACACTCTGGGTCCCATCGGTAAAGCAGTGTCACTTGGTGGGCCCTAGGAAGTGTGCCTTCTCTGTTGTGGTGCTTGTCTTCTAGAACAGCCTCCCCTTGGAGGTACCTGCCTTGACCCTGCTGGCTTTTGGGAAGTCTGTTGAAAACCTGGCTTTTCCCCCAGGTCCTGGGGCCAGGATGTTAATGGACTCTCACACGGGTGTTGGTATGTTTGATATACTAACATGGGAGATTTTTAGAGGCCTTGACTAGATTTTCTTTAACTAATTGTCAGTTTGGATTATGTGTTGTGTTTATCCTGCCCAGAGTTCCCTTGCTAGACAGGTGGCTATATACATTTGTTAAACAAACAAGCCTAGGTACTGTTTTGGCCAGCAATTTTTTTATTACCTTTGCTAAGAATTCAAAGCTGTCCTAACAAAGGTCAGATATCAACTTTATGTACCTAGCCACCACCTTTCACTGGATCCAATCCAAACATGAGTATACTTTGGTTTGGTCTAGTGGTTAAGGCACCAGGCTAGAAACCAGGAGGCTGTGAGTTCTAGTCCCGCCTTAGGCATGAAAGCCGGCTGGGTGACCTTGGGCCAGTCCCCGTCTCTCAGCCCTAGGAAGGAGCCAATAGGAAACCAGGAGACTGAGAGTTCTAGTCCCGCCTTAGGCATGAAAGTCGGCTGGCTGACCTTGGGCCAGTCACTCTCTCTCAGCCCAACTCACCTCATGGGGTTGCTGTTGTGGGGAAAATAGGAGGAGGAAGGAGTATTAGGTATGTTCCCCACCTTGAGTTTATAAAAATAATAAAGGCGGGATATAAAATAATATATATATATATATATATATATATATATACACACATACTTTCCCCTGAATAATGAAGATTTTACTTTTCCAAGTCAAGCTGAGCAGTAGAATCCAGAAGGGAAACTAGAGAACTGGTCTTCCTTCTTAGAGACAATATTTTAATGCCTTCCAAAACAGGCTTTGTAAATAAGTTTGTCTAATAAATAAATAAATAGGATAAAATCAAAGTCCCATAAGCCATTCAATCACCAGATCCCATGACAGTAACTTCATTCCAATTTTCAACTCACAGAAATGTGGCAATGTTGTATTTTCTCAATTTTATTACAATAGAACAAAGAGCAGCTGGCTATTTTTTACAGACAGCCACACCCAACAATGTTCTCAATAAAGTACTCTGCTAGTGAGATCAGCAATGTTGAGCAGTTAAGAGTGATCATTTTTACCCTTTTTTCCTTTCCACTAGATCTGTCGCTCCACCATAAAAGGTTGTTTGGGCTGAAGTTTGCAATACAAGGTTCCTACCCCAATATATCTTTTTAACAGAATTTAGACACAGTTAGTTTGGCAATTTTATCTGAAGCTTACAAAAAATAAATATTTTACTGTCAAATGGTATTTTATGTTCTTGTGACTAACAGCAACTTGTTTAGGTTCCTTGGTTATTTCTCCATAATTTTATTTGAAATACGTGGACAGCTCCTAATAAGAAATGTCTGCCAATAACTTCATTCAGTAGTGATAGCTGCTTGCAGAACAAAACAGGAGCAAGGGCACCATAATCCATGAGCCAAATCTTCAGTTGCTGTAAATCGCCATGATGTTCACCAGCTGATGTGCTGATTTTAAAGGCTTGACCCTAGAGGACCCTTTGCATGACTAGAAGCACTTCTGATTGCACAAGGACACCACCACCACCCACACACAGTTTTGCTACTTGTCCTTCACTGCAACTCACTACACTTCTCACACCTTCTGAAAATATCTCAGACTGAATATGGCTCTACAGGGGCCTTTGGCAGGTAAAGTGGGGATCTGAAAAGTCAAGAAAACCTTGAGTTGGCTTTTGCTTGCTTGTCCGCACATCTAGCCTTATATTTCAGAAATACACTCTCAGCATAGAGAAATTGATATTGGAACTGGCAACTGATCCCCCTCTTAATAGAAAAAGGCTTCCTTCCTCCACTTTGCATTTCTTCTCAAAGATAGTGAAGTTAAATAGTTAGTAGTAGTAGGCTATGCTGTTGCTACACAAAATGATTCCCTCAAGGGGGAAAGGAGGATGCAGACAGAGCAGAATGCCACAGAGAGCCAAAAAAAGAAGGGTGAGGATGTGGAAGTCAGCAGAGTTATATAAGGACTTGAAGCCGGTACACTTATATGATGAGAGAATTCAAGCAGTGGAGAGAAGAGGATCAAGGAAGGGAAGGATGTCCTCTCGCCACCTGTCAAGAGAAAGGCAACAGAAGCTAGAAGGTAAAAGCAACAAATCAACTCACAGGATTCTCTCCACTGGCAGCTTTAAAGCATAGAGTTCTGTGGAGCAGGTTGGAATACTGTAGAAAGGAATGAAATAGGGACCAAGACAACAATGCAGGATTCTGTTACAGGATACAACATACAGAAATGTGTCTTGGATCTCTTAGCCACAGTTTGGAAATGCAGCTTTAAGACATGGTCTATCTGACAGGATATTGGAAACAAAAAAGATTAAGGAAGAATGTGTTTCAGAGCCGTGACACATCTTATACATTCTATACATGCAGTATAAGCCCCAACTATATCTTTCTTTAACCTTACACTGTTAATAACTATTTTGTTAAAGTTGATGTGGAAACATTCTGAAAATACTGACCTGTATGCCACCTTGGCCCAGCCTTTTTCTTTACCAAAATACACTTTATTTTTTTAAAAAATCAATGTACTGGAGTCAAAGCCATCATGTGTGAATCTAGCAAGATGTGCTATAAATGTTTCCTTAATATTCTCAAAGGAGCCCTTTCAACTTGGACTTCAGAGCAGGTAGACTTCCCAGAAAATATTGCAGTGAATGATTTTTTACATCACGGGGTCTCCACCTTCCTCCCCACTGCCTTCCTGTATTTTCTCCCCTTTTGAAGTAGAACAGTAGTCTTTTTCAAAGCAGATTTGTGATGAAAATGAAGGGAGCTGTCAAATTCTGCCAAAAAAGATCTCTCTGCTTAAATTTTTGCTTACATTATTGCCTCAAGTAAATTATCTTTTCATTAAATGCTCCCCTCCTCTTTTCCCCCCTGGGACTATTGCTGATAAATGATGCAATATTCCCAGGCTCCAGCCATCGTCTGAGCTTCTACATTTCTCTGCAACAGAATAGCTACAACTTGTTAAGTAAAATGAATTTGCACTTCATGATGAAACAAACAAGGCATTGCAAATGAAATTAAGACTATTGCTATTTTGGAAATAACTAATTTCACTTAATAATGATATCCCATCATTAAACTGATTATGTGATATCAAGTCAGTGTCAACTCTTAGTGACCACATTGGTAGATTTTCTCCATGACGATTTGTCCCTAACCTGATCCTTCAAGTCTTCCAATGGTGCCCCCATCAATCACCGCTGTAACTGAGTCCATCCACCTTGCTGCTGGTCATTATCTTCTTCTCTTTCCATCCACCTTTCCCAGTAATAGAGCCTTCTCCAGAGAGCTAGGTCTTTGCATAATGTGTCTGAAGTAGGATAATTTGAGCCTCTCATCTGTGCCTTGAATGAGAACTCTGGTTGATTTGTTTGATGATCCATTGGTTTGTTTTTATGACTCTTCATAGTGTGTCTGAAAAGATAAAACGGATATTTGGCAAACACCACATACCTGTATATTTCAAACCCACCAACACACTGAGACAGAGGCTTGTACACCCCAAAGATCAAACTCCAAAACACAAGAAAAGCAATGTAGTTTATGCAATCCAGTGCAGTGAGGAGTGCTCTGAACTTTATATTGGAGAAACCAAACAACTTTTGTACAGGAGGATGGCCCAACACAGGAGAAGTAACACCACAGGACCAGAGTCAGCAGTTTATCTTCATCTAAAGGAAAAAGGACACTCATTTGAGGACATTAATGTTCACATTTTAGACAGAGAAGATAGGTGGTTTGAGAGAGGGGTCAAGGAATCCATTTATGCCAACTTGGAAAATCCTTCTTTGAATAGAGGTGGGGGCCTCAGGCACAATCTTTCTCCCATCTTTCTCCCGGCTCTGTCTTCTGTGCCTAGGAAGATTAAGACCATTTCACAAGCTCAACAGCAGCATGGTGATCTTAACGATCCTCCTTTAGATAATAAAAGGACTTAAAATAACATCTCAATATAACCATGCCCCCAGGTGTAAGGTCACACAGCTACCTAGAAACATATTTAGGATTCCCTTACCAACTTTGCTCAGACTGAAGAAGCTCCTTGGATAAGGAGCGAAACGTTTCCACTAAGAAAATAGAAATCCAGTTGACATGATTCAAGCTACAGACAATTCCACCTGGATGACTGAGAACCTTCATAGACATATGACTCTTCATATCCTGCTTCTTCTAAGTCCAACTTTCACTTCCATAGACCATCACAGGAAATACTATTGCTTGAACTATTCTGATCATCTCTTTATTAAATACTGCTAGTGAACTCAGTTATTGAAATTCTTTTATTTTGTGCTCTTTGTACTAACTAAAATGTTTCTTAATGCAGTTCACAATAATAAAATCAGGTACAGATAAAGGCAATCTTGCTTCCCAGCTACATGTACATTTTGTTTCACCCTAGAAAACAAATAAACTTTAATGGGATTTCCCCCTCTGTCCCAACTTCAAAGAAATAACCTATGAAAGTTTGACCATGTTCATTGGCCACAGCTGAATACCTGCTCACAGAAGACATTGCTAGGTTGCACTAGAAAAAATCAAAATGTGACTGGGAATTAATCTGAAAACTCTGAAATATGGCCCCTAGCGATTGGTGTGCTCGGAGTAGATTTTGGGCCATTTCCATTCTGAACCTGTAAACTGACTGGTTGGCCTTAAGCAACTCTTAGAGTTCTTTTAGATAAGGTGCAGTTCCAACAACAGAACACAATGAGCCCCAAGCTAACCAGAAGATATCATGGCACTTATCTTTACAAGATTTCCCAGAATATTCCTGTGCCAGTTGTGAACTATTTGCTGACAAGGAAATCAATGCCACTCCAAGTAGTGAAGAGCACTGCAGACAAGGCAGGGTTTCAAAACCTTTTGTCCCAACAGAGGATCTCAGGGGTTGCCTGCCAATTGTTGAGCATCAACTAGCTGAAAATTATGCTCAACTATTGGCCAGAAAGGCCAATTGTTGTTTGGCTATCAGCTCTCTGTGAGCACTATAAATGCACAAACATATAAACTTGCACATGTACACAATACTCCAATGTTTACAACATGTAAAAATAATCCTAGCAATTTGAGGAGTTGGGTGAAGGAAAGGTTGGTCATCTGGAATTATCCTTAGCTTCAATATCCCTACATCTACAACTGGTGGGGCAAATCCTGCAGGAAAAGATTAAGCAAGCCACATTCTTGCTCAAGATTTCAGTAAAGCCAGGTATAGACTACTTTAGCATTGACTATTACACTTGTCCTGGTGGCTTTTTTCCCTCCCCTTCCAATGCTCAGTCATTATTCCTATGTTAATTTAATTGGCTTGTTTTTAAGCTTCTTCCTTAAAAGTTTTTTTTTCCTTTGAAGGTTCTTTGGCCATGAGTGCAGATCAATTGCTTTTGTGTGGGGGTGGTAGCACTTTGCTGATCTAAGGATCCACATTTAAGGAGTTGAGATGGTTGTCAGGACAGAACGGTTATAAAAGAGACTAAGCAATGCACATACATCACCTTCCTTGGAAACCACCCCCCTCAAGCAAAGCAGTGGTCCACAAACCTATCACAGACAGCTGGAGTCAGCCTTTGAAGCAGCTGCATCAGCTTTGCATGCGGCTGCTTTAACTCTTTGAGGAGAGCTGCTCACCTTGTGCTAAATGTGAAGTACCCCTTCCAGGTGCTTTGTACAGCCCTCAAAATGAATTCTTGCTTTTGCCTGGGCAGACTCAGTAGTGAAGAAATGCAAGTAATCACTTCTCCCAACCTTCTCTGATTTATTTTCATCAGAGCCAAAAGCTGGGATCAAGAGATGGAAACAACACGTGGTTGGCACTGGAACTCAAACCTCCTTTTTTATTATATATAAGTTCAGAAGGCCTGGCAATGCAATCATGACAAAAAGAAAAGATAAGCAACTTGAAGAGAAGACCAAGGCTGTTTTTGCTTGGCATTAGTAAACTACTGCTTTTGGTGTAAACTAATGTATGAACGTGGTTTTCTATGCATATTCTCACAGCATCAAAAACCCTACTCTGTTGGGATGTGCATGTAATGTCATGATTCAGGCAGAAAAGGGGCAGGGCTTGCATCACAACCTGTAATGGTATGTGGGAATGACCTTGAGAGACAGGAGGAAGAGCCGCAGACTAGACAATGATCTGATAAACAGAATCTGAGTCCAAAGGAGGGGTTGGAGTGGAGAAAGCATCTCCGAAGGGACCATCCCTAGTTTTTGGGAAAGTAAAAGTAAGGGAAGTGGTGAAGGGGCGTGGTGGCTCAGTGGGTAAGACGCCAGGCTTGTCGATCGGAAGATTGCAAGTTCGGAGGTTCGAATCCCTAGCCCTGCGTGCAGAGTGAGCTCCCGCACTAGCTCCAGCTCTTGTCAACCTAGCAATTCGAAAGCATGCAAATGCAAGTAGATGAATAGGTACCACTTCGGTAGGTAGGTAACAGCGTTCCGCGTGTGTTATGCGGCCACATGACCGTGGAAGCATCTTCAGACAACGCTGGCTCTTTGGCTAACAAACGGAGATGAGCACCGGCCCCTAGAGTCGGACACGACTGCACAAATGTGCGGGGGGTACCTTTACCTTTACTTTAAAAGTAAGGGAGGGGAGAGGTACTTTCAGACTTGCAAGATTCTGTTACTGTAACCTTACAATAAAGGTAATGTTAGTACTCATGGTTGGTGCTTCTTGTCTGGACTACCTCAAAGGGCTGACCCAACCCAAGGTTGCTTGTGTCATTCTGATCCCCCTCCCCTCCCCCTTTGTGGATGCCTCTGATAAGGATATACAGTATGGTATTTTCCTGTATATATAAGTTTTGTCCCCATCAATGTACGGAGCATTCCTCATCTGTTGTTTTTAGAATGTGGTTTTGATGTGCATCAAGACTAACAGGGACTGAGACATTTCACACTAGACTCTTTGCAGCACCTGCCATTTTATCACCCCTTTTAGTATTTTGTAGTAACAGTAGTATTTTTATTAGGTATGCGCTTCTACATAAGTGCAGTACAAGCAAAGCAATAAAAATATAATGCTGTTTAGATGAGTAATAACAATGTGTGGTTATAATAATGAGTTAAAACATTTTATAATCCCAGCATCATCATAATTTAAAAATATCAAATACATACATTGCAAAGAAAGGTTCTTCTCACTTCCTAAAGATCCTGAAAAAATAGATTTTAAGAAAATCCTGAGTGATGGGATTCCAAATGGAGTTAAGGAAAGAGTTAATTCCAAAGAATAGGAGCTAGATGGGAGAAAGCTCTGAAATGTGAGGAGGCCATTCTGATGCAGAGGAAAGCTAGACTGTATATCCAAGCTAGGACCACAGGAACAGGAATAGTAATCAACTTATTCCAATAAGGGATAGTCCTGTACACACAGCCTGAAAGATCGGCATCAGCCATTGAAACTAGAAATGCTTCCCAAAACCCAGCCAATGGAAGGACCGATGGAAAGAAGTTGGGAGGATCAGGAGAAGTCCAGGACCACACGGCCATGCTATTCTGGACTTGCATTATTCTTTTCCATCAATCTTTGAAAGAGAGCTAAAGACACTTTTTAAAACTACAAAACTAATAGTTTTTCATATAAACTAATTTAAGAATAAAACAAATAGAGAAATGTCACCTCCGTCAAAAACAGTTGTAACAGGATATCTCTATAGTGAACCAATGCAAAACATACTTTTGAAAATAGGGAGAAATACCTCCCATTAATCTGCATTGAACAAGGTTCTCAAAGCCAATGAGCAGAAATGGTTTAATGCTTTTTTTATTAGTCTGGTAACTCTGGAACATCTTAATATTAAATCCCTATGACTCATACCCTTTTTCTTTCAAGCATCTTCTAGTATTACCTACAACTCTGAATGCTCTAATACTGATTTTTAAAATTCAATGAAATATAAATCACATTAAATTTCCTCTAGGTCACTTTCACTTTTTAAACATTTTATATGGATATTCTGCCTTCCCTTTCGGAGTTCGAAATAGCATATTTGGTTTTCTATCCCTTCATTTTATCTTCACAATAACCCTGTGCATTAGAGGAAGAGGTTGTCCCTGGGTTCAAATATCAAGTAAGCCATGGTTTGTTTAACTGCGGTTCATTCAATATACCACAACTGACTGGCTTACATAACATTCTAAGTGGGGGTAGGGGCAGAGCTTCTACTTGAGCTCTGAATGACATGAGATGATCAGAGTAGGTGAGTCCAGGACAGAAACGGAATTTCATCAACATTTAAGCTGAATTCAAACTCAGCAGAATTACTATGACTCTCCAGTCATGTATTTAATACTTTCCCCTTCCTGACATAATAACATATAACTTGATAACAACTTTTGGAGGTCTCTGGGGCTACAAGTTGGACAAATAAATAAATAAATAAATAAACTGTAAACCATTGCTTAAAAACCCCAATGGGCAGAGTTGTATGAGGTTACTGGGACAGGCCTTGAGGTACCATCTGGGTATTTATTAAAATATTTTATGCATATACATATACATATACATATACATATACATATACATATACATATACATATACATATACATATACATATACATATACATACATTCAAAGAAAAAATATAGTAAACGTGAAAAAGAAAAGAAAGGAAAGGAAAGGAAAGGAAAAGAAAAGAAAAGAAAAGAAAAGAAAAGAAAAGAAAAGAAAAGAAAAGAAAAGAAAAGAAAAGAAAAGAAAAGAAAAGAAGGGACAAAGGCAAAAGGAGATAGAAAAAAGAAAAGAAAAGAACAGGAAACATGAACAAATATATATAAAGAAGTGGCTTCTGATCTTCCTCTCAGCAGTTATACAGTACATACAATTCTAATCAAACCTCTGTCTCTAAGATTACATCATAATTCCCTTCTTTCTATAACCTACTCTTTCTAATCATCAAAACCACAAGTCACAAAATCATTTTCTTTTTTACACAAAAAAGTCCATAAGGGGTTTCCAGTCATTGATGAATGTGTCAATAATGACCTTTCTCTAATCAAAGACATCAGTTTGGCCATCTCAACAAGTTCTGTCAATTTCACTAACCATTCCTCCATGATGGGTAATGCTGAATCTTTCCATCTTTGTGCATATAGTGTTATCTGGAATTTTTAGGATTCATTAGTAGCTTTTTAATAAAGGTGATATTAGCATTTAAGCATGGCATCCATGCCACCTTTTCAAGTTCAAGAAACCATGTTTTCCTTTTACCCCAAACCCTTTCTTTCTGTTACGGGCAAAAACTAGCTTTTTCAACAACTAAACAATAGAGCATAGCTTTCCAAACTGTGTCACGACACAACCCGGAAGTGGACGTGCACGGCGGTGATGGCAGCGACAATGGCAGCGGTGCACCATCAGCGCTTCCACGTTTTAGCGGAAAACACAAGGCCGCCGCTGCCGCCGCTTCCATGCACACCACTGTTGCACGCCCCCCTGCGCTGCTGCCGTGCACGCCCCCGACACCGTGCGTGCCCCCGCACCGCTGCCGCTGCCGCCGTTGGTATGTCGCCAACAGCGGCAGTTTGGAAAGCACTGCAATAGAGTGTATTCTGAAACTACTTGAATACACTTGCAAGTTTTAAGATGATACAAACCCGGCTGGGAAAGGGAGTGACATAACCCATAAATTTGCCACTTGTGGAATGTAATCTAGAATTAATGTTTTCTATTGTTCAATTCTCACATGTAATCAATGTCTTTTATTGTTTGATTACTTGCTTTATGATGTATCACATATACCAAATGTATGTATCATTTGTCTCTGTGCCCTATAAAAGGACTTGAAACCCCCCCCCCCCTTAATAAATGCTTTTGCTTTTGCCTGAATTGCTGTGTGATTTGGCAAGAGGATGACTCAAACAGTTGCCAATAGTTTGGCTGCTTTTAAAAAGGAAATGGAAGAAGGATTTGCAGGGATAAAAAAAGGATACAAAAGAAGAAGTTAAGAAGATTGAAGAATCTGTAGGACAATTGGCTGGAGATGTAAAACAAAGTAATGACAAAGTGTAAGTGTTAGAAAGTAAGACAGAAGTTATAAACAGAGAGATGGAGAAAGATTTGGATAACTTGCCATTACTGGAACTGAGAGAAAAAGAATTTTGTTTAGGATTTAGAACAATTCCAGAAGACCATGAGGAAGATTTCAGAGAAAAGACTGTCTAACTTTTTGAATTGGGATGAAGATGACGCAGAGGCAGAGATTGATAAGGTTATAGGAAATACTTAAGGAAATTCCAATTAGAATACAGTGCAAGAGAAAAGAGGGTTTTTTTTCTGAAACTCAAACAGAAAAAGATTCCATTTAGATGGGATAAGTTGGAAGGGATAATTTTTACTTTTAAACAGCAGATTCAGACTGAACTCTGGGCAGAAAGCAAGAGATTCCTGGGAAAATTCAAAGAAGAATTAGAGGAAATGCAAATGGAAGTGACAATGACAGATGTGACTAAACAAATAGATACAACAGGACGCTGAAGATGCTACCATGTTCAGCACTACAGGTTTTGCTTTTTCTAAAATCTTGGCATAACTATGGATTATAAATGCTTAATGTGGAATAAATGCTCCTCAAAAGATTAAAAAAAATCATTATTTGAAAAAGTTAAAACAAGATGTGATTTGTTGACAAGAAACGCACATTAGAAAAAAGGATATAAAATAAATATTTGAGTCACAAAAATTTGGGTGAAGAATTTATTTCAGCAGGAATAAAAAAAGAAATGGAGTTGTTTTGTATATAAATTCTCATTTATAACCAAAACTTATATTGACTGATGGCTATGGCAGATATGTTGGGGTGGAAGTTAATCTACAGGGGGCTAAGACTTTGATATTGGTTATTTATGCCCCAAATTAAGATAAAACAGCATTTTATATAGGACAACTGGGGCTCTTTTGAGCTTCCCAAAGAAGTGGATACTTTGCTGCAAGGGCCACCAGTTGTCAGACCTTCCTCCTAGTAATCTGGACTGGAAAAATTAATTAATTAATTAATTAGTTTTATATAACCGCCCATCTCACATAAGTGTTCTGGGCAGCTTACAATAAAACTGATAAAAACAACAAAATACATACGTAAAATAAAATTAAAAAATAAATTAAAAAAATAGCAGCTGAACTTCATAAATAATCATCAACAAAGCCAAGAGACGGGCTCTGTCACACTCCTGGGACCCCAGGCCTGGGCACAAAACCAAGTTTTTAGGTCCTTGCAAAAGACCAGCAGGGTCAAGGCTAATCTAATCACAGGTGGAATGAGGTTCCATAGGGTGGGCACCATGGCAGAAAAGGTCCTCCTCCTGGGCTCCGCCAGCCAACACTCCTTAGCTGATGGCATCTGGAGCATTCCCCTCTTGCTGGACCCGGTGGGATGGGTAGAAACAACATTTAATCCTAAAAACAAGTATCTCAGAACCCTGATTAGTAATATTTATTAGGTGAAGATTATAAGATTTTGAGAAAGTGATTTACTTTCAAATGACACACCTGACATATAGATAATTTATGGTGACAAAACCCTGAACTGTTTTCTTGTACTCTTACAGTAAAAGTGGCAGGAAGTTTGCCATTTCTGTAAAGGTAGAGAAGTATACATCTGTTGATTGGGTTTCTTCTGAGTGTGAGAAACAGCACTTTCACTTCTGGGTGTTGGAGTGAGCGGAGCGACGAACCGAGGTTCCCAGCCTCGATTCCGCGGTTTGCCGTTTGCGGCGATTAAAAGAAAAAAAAAATCGCCGAAAAATCACCCTCGAGGAGAGGGTGAACAGAAGATCTCTCACAAGGGTCGCCGGATTCGCCACTCTCTACTGACCCCCATATTTCCACCACGGGGGAAGGGAGATTGAATCTGCAAAAGGCGACTGGAATTGCCATGAAGCTCTGCGGAAGCCACGAATCTGAATAAGATAAGTAGCTCCTCACCCAACCTTTTAGATGCACTTTTTAGTTTTCAAATATTATTTGCCTTATTAAGCTCTAAGATTTATCTCTGGACTGTTTATATAATTGCTGAAGGTTTATTATTCTTTCCTGTCAAGAACTGTCAAAAAGGTGGGAATGAAAAGCTAATTGACTTTGCTACAAATGAAAGTGACTTTCCTTTTACTTTTACCTTGATTTAAACTTTCTACTTATTGGCAACTAAATACATTTTTATTTTGGAATTATTTACTTGGATTTTGATTTTATATGGAATAATTAATACTCTGCCTTTTATGCTTTTTTGGTGACTACTGCTGGGGGAAAAAATTCCTTCATTTTTTACAAGCCCTTCTTTAATTTTTTATTCTTTGTTTGGACTTTTTATATAGAAATCTGATTCCTTAATATGTGCTTTGGGTGAAGAAGTGACTTGGATTATTGCAGCCTTTTTTTTAATATATTTTATATAATTCTCTTTTACTTCAGTTATTTTTGGTTGGATTGAAGAGTTACAAGTTGGCGTGAGAAACCTTGGAACTGTTTACCATTTCCATTATTATTATGAGTATAGTAGAAAAAATTGCCATCTGCCTTCTTATCTTTTGTTCCTGAATTTATATAGACTTACATATCTAATGGAATATAATTGAATTAAGAAGATTATTATTTTAATCTTTGGAACAGATATAAAAAATATTTATTGCCGGTATTACCATTGTGGATATCTCCTCAGGAGGCAAATGCCAAAATAGAAACTCCAAAAGATAAAAAATGGATAAGGTATAAGAACTTATTGAAATTTAATGGGAATAATTATGAAATTAAAACGAGAGAGGAATTAGAAAGAGAAGGATTTGAGTGTTATTGGTTTAAATATTTACAACTAAAAGAACAATTTAAATTAGACCAAAAGATGTTCAAATTCACGGAAACAACAGAAAATTGGGATAGTATATTATGGAAAGAGAACAATCATTTAATATCTAAATTATATAAAAAACTATTGGAATTGAAAAATAAAGATATAAAAATTAAAAAGTATATGACAAAGTGGGAAGAAAATTTGAATAGAGAAATTAAATATGAAGACTGGCAAAGAATTTGGACGAAAAATATTAAATTTTCTTTAAGTAACAGTCTAAGAGAAAACAACTATAAAATGATATTTAGATGGTATTTGCCTCCTGAGAGATTATATAAAATGAAATGTTTAAGATCAAACATATGTTGGAAATGCAAAATAAATGTGGGAACTTTTTATCACATTTGGTGGACATGTCAAAAGACTAAAAAATACTGGGGCAAAATTCATGGTAATATATGTAAAATATTCAAAATGGATATGGAAAAAAATCAGAAACTTATTTACTGGGAATTATTGACATGAAGATGAACAAGGAACAAAAAAAACTATTATACCATTTGACTACAGCGGCGAGGATTATTTTCGCAAAACACTGGAAAGAAGAAGCTACCCCCTCAATAGAAGAATGGATAATCAAAACGATGGAAATAGCACAGATGGACAGACTGACAATTTTAATAAAACAAAAAGAACTGGGAGATTATGAACTTATATGGAACCCATTTATAGAATTTTTGCAAAAAGAATATAAAATAAAACTATTGTAATGGAAAAATATTAGAAGAGATAAAAAAGATAATATATTAGAATATATGTACTAGAATACAAGAACAAATGAAAGGTTTAAAATAAAATAAGAGTTAAGATATTTATATATTAAAGAAACATTAATAAAAAGAGGAATACAATAGAAATATAGTAAAAATTAAAACTAAAAGTAAGAAGCTATCTTCAAGAAAGAAACAGGAAGTCGTTTTAAATTAATTGTTTCACGTGATGTGTTGTTATAAGGATTTTGTTATATAGGGTTACTTAGTTTTGAATGTATGTTTATTAAGTTTGTTATGTACTTTGTTATTCATTTTTATGTTGTTGATGTTGTTGATGTCTTTGTTTGTTTGTTTTCTTTTAATAATAAAATTACTTTTTTTTTAAAAAAAAAGATTATTATTTTTAAAGGATTGCTTTTATTTTTTGTATTTTTTAGTCTCCCCTTTTTTTAAAAAAAAACACAATTATTGTCTCCCTTCCCTTTTTTTCTCTCTCCCCCCCCTTCTCCTTTTCTCCTCTTTTTTTTTTCTCTTACAGGAAAATTACCCATACAATGGCATCTATGGCACTGAGGAGGAGAGATAAAGATAAAGAAAAAGAGACCGGAAGAGCATCTGTCGAGCCTGCAACACCTGAACCATCAATGGAATTTTTATTGTAAACTGCCCAGGGTTCCCCATTGGGGGAGATGGGCAGTTATATAAATTTAATTAAATAAATAAATTAAATAAATAAAACTCCACTATCAGAAATGAAAAAAATACTTGAAGCAATTGCAGCATTAAACAAGGAAGTGTTTAAAGGGACACAGTGGCTCAGTGGGTTAAACCGCTGAGCTGTAGACTGCCGATCGGAAGGTCGGGAGTTCGAACCCCCGCACAACGAGGTGAGCTCTCGTTGCTCGTCCCAGCTCCTGTCAACCCAACAGTTCGAAAGCTTTGCGAGTAGATAAATGGGTACCACCTTAAGTGGGTAAAATTGGTGGCGTCCTGTCGGGGGTCGCCCACCAAACAGAAGATCTTTCGAATGGCAGTGGCTACGACGGATCCCGGAAAAAGCAGCTTCATCTACAGGACGTCGGCAGCCGGCTCCGACGCAAGGCATTGTGGGGCGTGTAGTCCAAGTAGCCTCGGAGGAGTTGGTTCCCTTACCCCTTCCCTTAGCGCGCGGTTAAATTGAAAATTTATAATATGAAATGTATAACATGAAATGTATATGTGTATGTAAGCCGCCTAGAGTCCTCCATTAGGGAGGGGATAGGCGGGGTATAAATATCAATATAAATAAATAAGTGGAGGATTCATCGGCTAATTTGGGTCAACAAAATAAGCAGATGGAAGAGCAAATTGCATCTTTAGATAAGAAGATGGATAAGAAGATGGAAGACATGAAAAAAGAAATTACCCAGGAGATAAAACTTGAATTTAAAAAGGAAGTACAAACAGTTAAGGAAGTTGTGAACTCTCTGTCAGGAGAACTTAAAGATATGCAAGGTCAGATACAAAAATTAGAGACTAAATCAGAATATGCTACCAAAGAAATTGAACACAATTTAGATATTACAGCATTAGCAGAAATGAGAGAGAAGGAACATATTTTGAGATTGAGAGCAGTCCCTGAGCAAGCAAATGAAGATGTAAGAGAAAGGATTATTTCTGTATTGGCTAAATTTTTAGAGATAAAAGAACAAGACTTAGATTTGGAAATAGGTAAAATTTTTGAGTGAATTCACGTTATGCTAGAGAAAATAAAGTTCCTAGAGACATATTGATATATTTTGTGAGAAAAGTGGTAAAAGAGCAAATTTTGAAGAAACATTACAATAATAGATTAAAGATAGAAGGGAAAGAAGTAATTGTATTAAAAGAAATACCTTTGAGAATATTAAGGAAAAGAAGAGATTACTCCTTCCTTACAGACAAATTAAAACAACACAATATCCCATTTAGATGGGAGAAATTAGAAGGTGTATCTTTTACATTCAAAGGGCAGAGGTTCAGAATAACTTCCATTTTAAAAGCAAAAGCATTTTTAGAAAAATATAAGACAGAAATGGGTGTGTCATCTGGAGACTTGGAAGAAGGAGGAGAGACATCTAAAGACAAAAAGAGGAATGAAGACTTATCTGAGATGGGAGCTGCAGGTCTGGATTTGAAAAAGGAATTTTAACTATCAAAACAATTATGGATTACAAATATCTGACATGGAATATTAATGGTGCTAACACCCCACAGAAAAGAAGAAAGATTTTTCACTTTTTGAAAAAATTGAAATTGGACATAATTTGTTTACAAGAGACTCATATTTGTAAAAAAGACACTAAATATCTGATTCAAAAACAATTTGGAGAAGAATTTATTTCGGCTGGAAATAAAAAAATGAAGGGGGTAGTTTTATATATACAACCAAAGTTAAATCCAAAATTGATACTAACTTTTGATGAAGGTTGTTATGTTGCAGTTGAAATTAATATACAAGGAACTACAACACTGGTTGTTGGACTTTATGCACCGAATATGGACAAAGGAGTATTTTATAAAAATTTGATGGACAAACTTTTGGATCAAACCTATGAAATTGGTGTTTCATGGGTGATTGGAATGGGGTAATCTACCCTAAGATGGATAGACAATCACAAAAAGAAGTGAAGTATACACAGGAAAAATTGCCACAAACATTTTTTGACTTAAAAGAGATGTTGGACTTACAAGACATATGGAGACTTATGAATGGGACTTCCAGAGAATATACGTACTATTCAGAGAGATTTAAATCATATTCCAGAATAGATATGATTTTGATATCTAAAAGTCTAATGATGGACATTAGCAAAGTTGAAATATTACCTAAGACTCTTTCAGATCATCCAGTAATGTTGACTGTTAAAGGAAAACGGAATGTATTTAGATGGAGATTAAATGAGTCAATATTTCGGAAAAATGATATAGTTGATGCATGCAAAAAAAAGTTAAGGGAATATTTTCAACTGAATTCAAACAAAGGCACCAATACTCAGATTGTATGGGATGCCAGCAAAGCATATATGAGGGGTTATTTTATCCAATATAATGCTCAGATGAGGAGAAAGAAACAAGAGAGAATCAAATTGATTTTAGATGAAATAAAAAGTAAAGAGACATGTTTAAGAGATACGCCAATGGACGATACTTTGCTTACTCAAATTAAATTTTTACAAAAACAGATATCAATGATATTGACATAAGAGATAGAGACCCAAATGAAATTTACAAAACAAAAATATTTTGAATATGCTAAGAAACCAGGTAGATGGTTGGCTTATAAATTACGGAAACAAAGACAAAAAAACCTAATTTCTAATATACAACATGAAGGAAAAGTTATGGTGAATAATATAGATATACAAGAAGCTTTTCATGATTATTATTCAAAATTATATAAAAAACAAGAAGTTAACTTAATTGACATTGATGACTATCTGAGTAAACAGAAATTAACTATTCTTGATGACCAACAAAGATTAATACTTAATAATCCTACAACAACAGAGGAAATGGTAAAGGCTTTCAAGAAAATTAGTAGTGGAAAAGCACCAGGACCGGATGGCTTGTCAGCAGCTTATTATAAATGTTTCGAGGATGAATTATGTTTACCTTTACAGAAGACTATGAATTCGATTTTGGAAACAGGAACAATGCCAGAGACTTGGAAAGAAGCACATATAACATTGATCCCTAAAGAACAACAAGATTTGACTTTAACTAAGAATTATAGACCAATATCTTTACTGAATAATGACTATAAGATTTTTACAACTATATTGGCAGAAAGAATGAAAAATATTCTTAAAAATTTTATCCATCAAGATCAAGCAGGTTTTTTACCTAAGAGACAGATCCGTGACAATGTCCGAAATATATTAGATATATTGGAATACCTGGAACAACACTATGAAAAACAAGCTGCCTTGATATTTATAGATGCTGAAAAAGCCTTTGATAATTTAAATTGGCCTTTTATGTTTAAAGTATTAGAAAATATGAATTTTGGAGGAAACTTTACTAAATGGATTAAATCAATATATACTCCCCAATTTGCAAAACTAATTGTTAACGGAGAATTTAGCAAACCATGTGAAATTCAAAAAGGTACAAGACAAGGTTGTCCATTATCTCCACTTTTGTTTATATTGGTATTAGAGGTCTTACTGAGAGATGTTAGACAAGATGAAGGTATCCATGGTATTAAGGTTAAAAAAGAAGTTTATAAATTAAGAACCTTTGCTGATGACTTAGTCTTTACTTTGGAGAATCCACTAGATGGAATTGAATTATTGATACAGAAATTGAAAGACTTTGGATCGTTAGCAGGGTTTAAAGTAAATTTACAGAAAACAAAAGTTTTGACTAAAAACATGGACCATCATCAACAAGAGAAATTGAAAGAAACAACGGGATATTCAATGGAAGAAAAAGTAAAATACTTGGGAGTATATTTAACAACTAAAAATGTTAAGTTGTTTAAGAATAATTATATCCTGCTTTGGATAGATATTAAAAAAGACTTGGATCAATGGGAAAAAATACAACTATCATTATTAGGTAGAATTTCAGCAATTAAAATGAATATTTTACCAAGAATTTTATATCTTTTTCAAACATTACCTATATTGGCATCAGAATAACCTTTCAAACAATGGCAGCGAGATATTTCTAAGTTTATTTGGCAAGGGAAAAAAACAAGAATAAAATATAAAGTCTTACAAGATTCAAAGGAAAGAGGCGGACTGGGTCTACCGGATCTGAAATTATATTATGCTGCTTTTTGTTTGGTATGGATTAAAGAGTGGATAGTTCTGAAAAATGAAAAATTATTGAACTTGGAGGGACATGAATTAAGATACGGATGGCATGGATATTTGTGGTATGACAAAGTGAAAGTTAATGTGGACTTT
Source organism: Charina bottae (assembly GCA_023362775.1). Taxonomy (NCBI): domain Eukaryota; kingdom Metazoa; phylum Chordata; class Lepidosauria; order Squamata; family Charinaidae; genus Charina; species Charina bottae. The sequence continues at coordinate 1,625,333 of JALMGJ010000063.1, read as the reverse complement.
AAAAATCATTATATTAGAAGATCTTTGTTAAGAATTTGGAATAAATATAAACTAACTTTATGTTATAAAAGACCTTTATGGATTTCCACACAAGAAGAATTTCATAGAACAGAAGTAAGAGCTAAAGATAAATGGCTGACTTATAAAGATTTCTTAAAAAAAGAACAAGGACAATATAAAATCAATTCAAAAGAAGAACTGGCATTAGAAGGATATACCTTTCAATGGCTTTCTTACATGCAACTTGTAGAAAAATTTAAATCAGATAAAAAAGAATTTGAATTTGAACAAACCAAATCGGAATTTGAGATACAATTATGTGAGACAGATGATCATTTAATAGCTAAAATGTATAAATTATTGTTAAAAGGTGAAATGGTAGAGGAAAAGTTAAAGACTGCATGATCAAATGGGCAAAAAATATTGGTCATAATATTCAAATGCAACAATGGGAAGATATGTGGATTAAAGGACTAAAATTTACTTTGTGTTATAATTTGAAGGAAAACTTCTATAAGATGATGTATAGATGGTATATGACCCCACAAAAATTAGCTAAAATGTATGGGAATGTTTCCAACTTGTGTTGGAAATGTAGAAAAAAGAGGGGTCATTCTACCATATGTGGTGGACATGTGAGATTGCAAAGAAATTTTGGACTCAGATACATTCATTGATGCAAAATATTTTACAAATTCGAGTTCCATTTAAACCAGAACTATTTCTATTGGGAATAACAGAAGAACAAATAGGAAAAAAATTTACAAGAATTATGCAATACATGATTACAGCAGCAAGACTTGTATATGCACAAAATTGGAAAAATCAGATTACACCTACGATACAAGACTGGATGTTAAAAGTGATGGACATGGCAGAAAATGATAAATTGACATGTTTATTAAAAGAAAACTCAAATTATTACTTTCTTAAAGAGTGGAAACCATTAACGGACTATTTGCAAAATGCAGGAGGGGCAAAGCTTATATGGGGATTTGAAGATTAATATATATATAAATTGATATATTAGACAGGAAATGTTTTTCAATGTTATATATAGACCTAGCATGTAAGATATTTTTTTTTAAATTACTTTGACCAGAGATAAATCAGAAGTTGACTAATTTCTATGTTTCATCTTTCTCTTTTTTTTCTTTGCTTTACTACACTTTTCCTCTTCTTTCTTTGATTTGTATTTCTATTTCTTTTTCCTTTTCAAACTTTTATCTATGTATATTTAAAACTCAATAAAATATATTAAAAAAAAAAGAAATAGCTTTTACTCCTATAGGCTGGATGCATGCCCCATCTGTTGCTTTAGATCAGGGCTTTCCAAACTTTTCAGTTGGTGACACACCAACAGCGGCGTGTGAAAACCCAGAAGCACCGCCGCAGTGGCGCTTCCAGGTTTTTGTGCGCTGCCGCGGTGCTTTCAAGTTTTCATGCGCCGCCACCAAGGGGCTTTCAGGTTTTCATGCGCGGCAGCGTCAGCATCCTGGTGTGCCTCACGAAAACCCAGAAGCGTTGATGGCCCGCCACCACGTGCACTGCCACACACAGTGGTGGCGTGCCATCAGCGCTTCCGGGTTTTTGCGCGGCACACCTGGGCCCCACAGGCGACACAGTACTGTATTGCGACACAGTTTGGAAAGCTATGCTTTAGATGTTTGATGTTTGTATATTGTGTGCAGCCGGATTTGGGAGGTGATTCCTGTTTGATAGAGTGGATGATGCTCTCTGCTTTGAAAGAGGTGGTGGTGGTAGTGTGCTCCTTCCACAAGGGGCCGTCTCTCGACCCAGCTGGGTAAGACAACTTCTGTCCAGTATCCAATCATCCCTCTGGGGGAAGATTTTTGAGAATGTGATGGAGCTTCAACTACAAAGGAGCCTAGATGAAACAGACCTGGATGTGAGACCTAGAGAGAATGCACCCCTCTTGGTCCTTCTGAGCTGCCCGTGAGGCTTGGGGGCACTGCTTTGTCCTTCCTGAATAGGAAATTTCAGTCAGTGGTCATGGGGGAGGAATGGCCAAGACTGTGGGCACTCCAGGGTGGATGTTGCAGGGTTTGGCTCTCTACCCATTTGTTGAATATGTACATGAAACCAATGCAGGAATTATCCACTGATCTGTGATGAATTATACATCAGTACCCTAGGCTGGGCCAGAGATGCAGCAGGGGTCCTTACTCATCGTCTAGAGGCTGTGAGGGACTGGATGGAGCAAAACAAGTTTAAACTGAATCCCAAACAAACTAAAAAAAATCTACCTTATATATTAAACTTATCAATAGCCACTGGTTTACTAATAAATCCCATATAATACTATAGTACTGTACAATCAGATACAAATTATTGTGAAATATCATAAAATCTCTGCCAAAGTCATACATATTGCTTCATCCTTTGATTAGTAGAAAATATTATCTTTTCTAGGATGGATAAATTATATGTTTCCAAAAGCCCTTCCTTAACATCTGGAATAATATAACTTTTCTCATTTCTCAATAAAATTCTTTTAGCCACCCTTCATGCATGATAGAGTTATAATTTCAGATAAACAGTCAAATTCCAAAGCTTTTGTATATAATTCAGCATCACATCAACATTTCTTATATTTAAGTTATATTTATAACTTTCTTCTATTTAAAAGATACTTGTTCAAGTTTTTTTTTAAAAAATAGCTGAGAAAGATTTTTTTTTAATCTATAAAAAAGCACTGACTACAGTCATCACAATGAATGTGCACGGAGCTATGCTAGACACATCTCCTCAATAGGTTACTCTGTAAAATGTTTTTGCCCAAGATCTTGAAAAGCTGATGTCAATCCAAAAAGACAAGATTGGGTCTTATCTGTGATACCTTCATTTGTTATGTAAACTTTCCTTTGCTTTTGACGTGCAGAACTCAAGATTTCCAAGAGCTGTGTATCATATACTGTATAGCAAAACTGGAATACTTTCTACTGATAAATTTTAATTGTTAGATTAATATGGAAAATGTGGCTATGCAAGTTCCATGACTACATAAATGATGTGTTTAAAAAAAAAAAGGTAAAGGTTCCCCCCACACATTTGTGCAGTCGTGTCTGACTCTAGGGGCCAGTGCTCATCTCCATTTGTTAGCCCAGGGCTTTCCAAAGTGCCGCTGCTGGCGACACACCCGGCGGCGGCAGCGGCGGCGACACGCGCGCACGGCGGCGGCGCGGGGGGGCGTGCGGCGGCGCGGGGGGGCGTGCGGCGGCGCACGCGTGCACGGCGGCGGCGCGGGAGGCGTGCGGCGGCACACGCGCGCACGGCGGCGGCGCGGGGGGCGCGCGCTGCCGCTTCCGGGTGGTGTGGCGACACACCACGCTGTGTGTGGCGACACACTTTTGTGTCGTGACACACAGTTTGGAAAGCTCTGTGTTAGCCGAAGAGCCAGCGTTGTCCAAAGACGCTTCCATGGTCATGTGGCCGGCATGACGCACGTGGAACACTGTTACCCACCCACCAAAGTGGTACCTATTTATCTACTTGCATTTGCACACTTTCAAATTGCTAGGTTGGCAAGAGCTGGGGTGAGTGCGGGAGCTCACTCCGTCACGCGGGGCTAGGGATTCGAACCTCTGAACCTGCGATCTTCCAATCAACAAGCAATCTGTCAAATGACAACTCCCTCTTCTCCAATTCTGTAAATTAATTTTAATTAATCTTAACATGTTCTGGAAGCTGCGCATTTGCCCTGATGTAGAATTCATGTCTGGATATACACATCTGCATCCATACCATGGGATTCGAAGCTCAAATCTCTGATCAGCCAAGAACTTCCCTACATGGCCTTGAGCCAGTTACTAACATTCAGCCTCATCTCTTCTACACAATTGTTATAAGAATATAATAGAAAAACGTTTATATCACTCTATGATTTGGGGATGGAAGAAGAAAATGGGGCAATTTGATAAAATATAAAAAAAAACCACCATGATATTTTCCACCACATATAGGTACATATGGAATCCTGTTTCCCTGAAACGTCAGATATCTAAAATATACACATGACCTGGTTTTTGCCATCATGGAGAAAAAGTGCTCACTATGCGTAATCTGACAAAAGCCAACATGATTTATTATTTTACACTAAAGAGCAAAAAGACCCCAATCAAACAAACCCTCCCCTGTTCATTGACTTGATTTTCTATTGAAAGTTTTAACAACAATAATAAGAATTAATACAAACTAAAATAGAATGAAAAAGAGGAAAGAGGAAAGGAGAAAAAAAGAAAAAGCTAAAAGTGCAGAAAGACAAAAAGTAGAAGAAAAATAGAAAGAAGAAAAAAAGATATAAACATATTAAGAAGTGGCTTCCAATCTTCATAGCAGTTATAAGTACAATTATATTTTAACCTCTCTCTCTAAAGTTACATCATGACTCTCTTCTTTCTATAATCTATCCTGTTTAATCATCAAAACCATAAATCATACGTTCATTTCTTTTCTTTTTTTACGCAAAAAGTCCACAAGGGGTTTCCAGTCACCCAATAAATGTAGATATTGTCTTTTCTCTAATCAGACAAATTAATTTAGCCATTTCAGCAAGTTCTGTCATCTTCACCAACCATTCCTCCATTGTAGGTTTTGCCAAATCTTTCCATATTTGTGCACACAATAATCTCACTGTTTGACTAGTCCTTTTTAGGAATATCAGTCTTAAGCTTTGGAAATAAATTATTTAATAATCAGAATCATCATGGAATCTTTTTCTGTTTGTCAGAATCATACTGCATGGAATAATGTTATTTTACTACACAGTCAATCATTCTGAGTTATGAACTGAACTTCATTTGAATGGGATGCTCCTATCCAATCCTACAAAGTTAATGGTTATATTAGTAATAACTCTATTGCAACTCTTCATACTAAAATGTATATAATTAATGAGAGTCAGTTTGGTGTAGTGGTAAGGTGCTGGGCTAGAAACTGGGAGACCATGAGTTCTAGTCCTGACTTAGGCATGAAGCCAGCTGGGTGACTTCTCCAGTTACTCTCTCTCAGCTCGACTCACCTCACAGGGTTGTTGTTGTGGGGAAAATAGGGGGAAGGAGCATCCTGAGTATGGTGTTACATCAGCAATAGTAGGACTGCCAATCAACCCTACCCCCCAAAAGGACATTCTTATTTCAAGGTGTCCACTGTAGCAAAACATGAAGTCACATAAATCATAGCTTGCATGTCTTTGAAGCACAGACCATAGCTTTGAACTGGATCTTTGTTAATGGGATCCAAGGCTTGATGTCACATCTGGACTAATTCACTAGCAGAGTTCCCTTCGCTCTCATCAACCCACTGTAACTGACCCAGTAGACAAACATGTGAAAAGAGCCTGCGCACACTCAAATACCCATGAACATACTGAAGAAAACCATGAAGAGGAGCCATGTGATGAAAAAGAATGTTTAAAAAAATTATCTGAGGACAAAAGCATAACTTAACATCTTCCCTCTAGCCATTTTTTTTTCATTTCTACAGGAATTAGGCTATCTTTGATATGTTTCCTCTGTCAACAATCTCCTGGGGGGAAAAAACAGGAGTGGGACTACCTGGACATTGCTTTCCCTCTGCATCAAATCTCCTATGAATGGCTATCATGAGATTTGCAGGGTGTTGTCAATTTGTTACAGGTATGGGGATCAAAAGCTTTCCATTTCTCCCCACTGCCAAAAAAAAAGGTTCAGTGGAAACGCTCTATTCCCACTGCAAAGGCCTGAGTACAGGAAGGAATGACCCAGTCCTTCGTCATTTCATAGGTATACATTGCAGTGCACAACAAGTCCTTTATGTGAACTCAATGAAGTAGTAGCTGTTTCAAATCTCAAACAAAATATAAGCGAGTTTGATTGTGGTTTGAAAAGAAAACTATCGGAAAGAAAACAGATCTTGTACTGAATGAGGTCCTGTGCGGGATTAACACACCGTTTGTGATGCTGAACGGAATACTAACTGCTTTGTTAGCTGGCAAGTGTGAAACCCTGAAGAGTTTTGTGATTTTTATTGTACAGTTTTCACGGTGTAAAATGATCTGGCCAATCTGGCTTCAAAGAATGGTAACGTTAGATCAAATAGATCAAATAGAAGGTAGATCAAACTACCCCTCCTCCTCCTCCTTCTCCAAACTGTAAAAATATATATAAGCAGATGGAATTTAAAAGGGAAAAAATCTAGAGATTCCTGATTTTTCTTAATGTATATGAGGAAAAAATAGTTAAAAAGAATCTAAATTGTGAAAACTTAATTAGGCTCTTAGGCTTCGACAGATTGTTATAAGCAGAATTACTTGTACTTGTTTTCTTCCCCTTAACTGCTAACATTTTAAAAGTCAAAATCAATATGGGGAGAGGAACTGGAACTAAGAGGGGGAAAAGTGTTTTTATATATATTTTTTTGTTTTTGCTTTATTAATTGAACACAAAAAGAAACAGAAAGGAAAATAAATATACAATCTTATAAAAATGAAAAAAGAAAGCAAAAATAAGAAACAAAATCATAAAGGGCATATATTCATGGATGCATATACATACATATATACTGTAAGAATTCCACATAAACATTTTAATAAATTCTAGCCACATTTCATTATAATCATCCATAGCCAATTTTCATCAATGTGATTTATTAATAAGTTGTTAATAACATCAGTTTTGCAGACCATTGAGTATCTAAGCTATCTGTTTATTTTTCCAATGCTGAAGGATAAGTTTTTTTTAGTTATAAGAAAGGCACAAAAAGTCCACTTTCTTTCTCAAGATGTCAATTTCCATGCAATAGGAAAATACTTCAAAATATCTGAGAATATTAAATCTTGTCTCAAAGTTAATGCATGTAATGACTTCCTCCCCAAGGAACAATTAAAGAACAGTACACAAACATATGTTTAAATGGAGCATTAATATTATTGCATCTCTAACAACATGACATTTACCTAAGCCTTTTTTTATATTAGCACAATGGAATCCAAAGGTTTTTGGTATTGAAATTAACACCTCTTCCCATTGTTTCGGCAGAATATGAATCTCTTTTTTTATTCCATTCAACCATTACAAATTTTATATCAGATTGATCATTCACGAACAGAATTTTATAATGAGTGATGTGGGGACAGGGAGGTTGAATCATAGGACTTAATAATCATTTATAGTAAATTAGGTACTTCTAAGACTGAAAATGCTGCAGGTCCAAATTGGAATGTCAATAGATGGTCACAACTGTAAACACTGCCACTGAGTCATACTTGGCAAATAATATGTGACAAATAATAAACATTCATCATTTTCATCTATTCATTGATCCAAAGTATAAATCCCAACTTCCATTCAAATTTTCCATATAATAAAAGGTTCCCCCCGCACATTTGTGCAGTCGTGTCCGACTCTAGGGGCCGGTGCTCATCTCCGTTCCGATCGACAAGCCTGGCGTCTTACCCGCTGAGCCACCACGCCCCCTTCCATATAATAGGCTGTTATTAATTCTGAGATTACACAATAGCATCAACAGCATATGAAAAAGTATCAAAATGCCACAATTTTCAAGTTGATGTAATAATAAGAGGGACTATTTCATAAAGTTTTATAGAGCTAGCCTAATCCACCTCTCAGGGTTGTTGTGGGGAAAATGAGAGATGGAAGCATTATGTATGCATGCTATCCTGAGCTGACCAAAAATAAAAGTGGGATAAAAATCCAATAAATAAATGAAAAAACTTTTTGAAATCTATATTTTGATCCTACAGCAGTCCAATGATGTAAAGGTGTTTGAATATTTTAGAGCAGCCAAAGAAAGAGAATTTCCACTAAGGGGAGTTGTCCAAACTTTGATAATAGGCAAAATACGTAAAATGATATTTAATTATTATATATAAAAAGGTAAAGGTTCCCCCTGCACATTTTTGCAGTTGTGTCCGACTCTAGGGGCCGGTGCTCATCTCCGTTTGTTAGCCGAAGAGCCAGCGTTGTCCGAAGACGCTTCCGCCGTCATGTGGCCGGCATGACGCGTGGAGAACACTGTTACCTACCCACGGTACCTATTCATCTACTTGCATTTGCATGCTTTCAAATTGCTAGGTTGGCAAGAGCTGAGGCGAGTGCGGGAGCTCACTCCGTCACGCGGGACTAGGGATTCGAACCTCCGAACTTGCGATCTTCCAATTGACAAGCCTGGCATCTTACCCGCTGAGCCACCATGCCCCTTTTATTATAATTATATCTAATTATATCTAATAAATCTAATTGGGGGCAGATTATAATGGAGAAAATCTATCTATGTGGTCTCTAAGAGTCAACAACGACTTGATGGCACATAATGAAAGATGATCTTCTTTGCTCTTCAAAGTCTTGGAGAAAGATCCTTATATGAGACTGCTGCAGTGATCTACCTTCATGCTAAAAGTCATCTCAGCTATAGAATGCTCCCAACAAAGATGCAGTGCAAATGCAGATCCCATGCATGTGGTATATTCAGACCACGATAAAGAAGAAACCATAGTTTTAAGGATCAGCTTCCCTACTCAGAGGATCTACATTTCAAATAAGTTAGGTATCCAGTGCTAACAATTCTTTCTGTTTTGTATTTAAAGTAGCATGAATATCAGTGGTATTGTAATAAATCCATACAGTTTCTAAATCCTAAGAATGCCTAAGAGCCTGTATCCTGGGTGTAGAAGTGCAGATAATTCCAGCCTGCAAAGAGGGAGAGACTTTTCTCCTACTAACTCCTGGGACTGCAGGGAAGACTTGGCAAAATAATATTCTTTCTAAACGGAGCATTTTGATGCTTTAGATGACCTCTGCTCTTTGCGATTGTGGAGACTTGCAGACAGCAACACATATTATTTATTTATTTATTTATTTATTTATTTATTTATTTATTTATTTATTTATTTATTTAACTTATATGACCGCCCATCTCCCCCAACGGGGAACTCTGGGCAGTTTACAATAAAACTGATTAAAATAGAATAAAGAATATAAAAATACAATCAAATAATACAATAAATAAATTATAAAATCCAAATGGCCAGATAGCTTAATAAAAAGAAGGACATTATGAAATTAACCACCCCCATGAGGAACTATTATTTCCTCCTTCCCATGCCAGGCGGCAGAACCAGGTCTTCAGCTCTTTCCTAAAGGTCGGGAGGGAGGGGATCTGCCTCAACTCTGGGGGCAAGGTGTTCCAGAGTGCTGGTGCCACCACAGAGAAGGCCCGCCTTCTAGACCCCACCAGATGACACTCTCTTATTGATGGGGTTCGTAGCAGGCCCTCTCTGAATGATCGGGTGGGGCGGGTCAATGATATGGAGATAAGACGGTCCCTCAGGTATTATGGTCCCATGCCATGTAGGGCTTTAAAGGTGATAACCAACATCTTGAATTGTACCTGGAAGCAAACCGGCACCCAATGCAGCTCGCGGAGTAAAGGTGTTATATGCGCTGATCTTGGCGCACCTAGAACTGCTCGCGTGGCTGCACTCTGAACCAGTTGTAGCTTCCGGATAGTCTTCAAGGGTAGCCCCATGTAAAGCGCATTGCAATAGTCTACATGGGAGATGACGAGAGCATGAGTGACTGTTCGGAGGGCATCTCGATCCAGGAATGGGCGTAACTGGCGCACCAGCCGAAGCTGTGCAAAAGCCCTCCTAGCCACGACCGCCACCTGCTCTTCGAGCAGGAGTCGTGAGTCTAGAAGGACCCCCAAGTTCCGCACCGGCTCCGAATGGGGCAGTACTACACCATCGAGAACCAAAGATGATAATTTCCCAGAAGACGCTAAGCCATCAATCCACAGCCATTCGGTCTTGCCAGGGTTCAGCTGAAGCCTGTTGTTCCCCATCCAGGCCCTCACAGCCCCCAGGCACTGGGACAGGGTGGTCACTGCATCACTTACTTCACCTGGGATGGAGATATACAATTGAGTATCATCAGCATATTGATGATACCTCATCCCATGATGTCGGATGACCTCGCCCAGCGGTTTCATGTAGATGTTGAATAGGAGAGGAGAGAGAACCGAACCCTGCGGCACTCCATATAAGAGGAGGTATACATATGTATACCTGCCCTTTGTTCCCTGATCAATGCACACTTGAGGATCTCATGACAGCGCGACAGAACGCAATTAATGTTGCCAGTTTTGGGGCAAGATTTGTCTAATTGTTATATATTTTAACTTGTATATTTCACATTTTAAATGTTATGCTCTATAGTATATTTTTTAACGGTGATGCTTCTGACACGAATAATAATAATAAAAGGAGCATCCTGCTGAAGGATAATCTGGAGCCAACCCAAAACACGTTGGCTGCTCTTTTTACTGAACATCTCTTTTCTTCATGAGTCAAGTATTTCAGCCAAATGCGATGTGCAGTTGTGTGACTGTAGTTCACATTTCTTTATTTCTTTATTTTATTTTCTATCCCGCCTTTATTATTTTTATAAATAACTCAAGGTGGCAAACATACCCAATACTCCTTCCTCCTCCTCTTCTCCCCACAACTGCAACCCTTGATACCGTTTTCTTAAACTTGAAAGAAGTGTAGCTTCTCCTTAGGGTACAGAATGTGATATGCACAAGGGGATGCAATCTTTTCCTCTCTGTGTAAAGCCTGACCCCAATAATGAAGCTCTGTTCCGCCTGGGAATGGGGGAAGCTATTGGTTGGAGGGAGGGAAGTTTGGAATTCCCCCTTGGGACATAACTACGATGACCATGTCTTCTTGGAAAAAATAAAAGACAAACCTGTAAAAGGGGCAAATCGGAAAGAGGTTCATAAGGATATTTTTTTTAATTTTTGTAACTTTCCTTTACAAAGGAAAATTCAAGAGCAAAACCAAGGAAAACTTTACAAAAAGGCATGTTCTAATAAAAATATCTAAAATCAGACAGTATATGTAAATTGTTTTTAAAGAGACAATTCAATTTGCATTGTGCATTAAGTGGTACCATTTGTACAGTAAAAGTTAAATGACCAAAATAAAGGACAAAAATGAGTTTTTGAAAAATAAATAAATCTAAAGGACAGTTTTCTGAAATAAAAGTCTGTCCTTTATAATAAAGGACAGATGGTCACTGTAGGCATAACTAATCTCCCCATATACATCCAAAGTTTTCACCTTAATTGATCAAAGCCATGCATTTAATATATTGCCTGCCTATTAAGATAATACAAAGCCAGATTGGTGTAGTGGTGAAGGCACCAGGCCAGAAACTGGGAGACCATGAGTTCTAGTCCCGCCTTAGGCACAAAGCCAGCTGGGTGACCTTGGGCCAGTCCCTGTCTCTCAGCCCTAGGAGCAGGCAAGGGCAAACCACTTCTGAAAAACCTTGCCAAGAAAATTGCAGGGACTTGTCCAGGCAGTCATCATGAGTAAAAAAAAAACCTGACTTGAAGGCATCCCAAAGTAAGTAAATACATAAATAAAAATTAAGATAATACCAAGAGCACCAGCATGTTCAGAAAAAAGATAAGTTACAAATTGTGCAAATTTCCAAAGATAGAAAACTTGGGGGGGGGGGGGTGTTTGTCTTCCCCCTCCTCCTCATTTTTTTTTTAATCATGAGGCAGCTCACACTCAGAAGGCGGAGCTGAGTAGCTGCAAAGCCGATGGCCTTAAGTACTACAGGAATGCAAACACTGCAGATCTGAGTGAGTTAATTTAGTCAGAATGCACTTTAGTAATGTTTATGTTGTAGATAAAGTGCCTACAAGGTTGCAGCCTGCCCTTTTGACCCTATTTCCTCCAGGGTATGCTGCAAGGAGAAAGTGATACTTAATTCCTGGTCTTTGCTTTTATAAGTTCCCAGAATGGGATAGGATTTCACCCCAGCCCTTATCTCTGTGATACCAATGGTAACAGGATGTTTATAACAAAGTTATCTTGGGGAAAATGATTAAGCACAGACCAAGCTACTTCCATTCTGCATTGCGCACAACACCTATTGTAACTGGGGTAGGGTGTATTCATTAGAGAGGCTCTCCTTTAAACTATTCTTTATTTCTATCATCTATCTGTGGGTGTGGGGTTGTTTGTTGGAGGCAGTAACTTTGTGAGTTACTTTGGAGTGTATAGAAGAAGAACAATAGTCCAACTGTGTCACTACCCAAAGAATATATTGAGTGCTCAAATATGATCTGCTTTTGTTCTTCATTTCTGTTATGACATAGAGTGGATCCACTATTACACAACATTAAATACAGAGTGTTAAGGGGGAAAAGGGGAGAAGTTAAAGCATTTATACAATAGCAGAGATTGAGCAGTAGATCTCACAAACACAAATGGGGGCTAGCTGTTACCATATCAATTGGTTATCATTAACCAATATAATGGGTAAGAACCCCCATTGTCCCTGTTCAAGCCTTCCGTAATGGATTAGAAGTTTCCAATGTATTCTAATTCAGTTGTCTCTCCCTGTATTGTGGGGACTATCCTGAGGTCAGCAAAGTTCTATCCTGACAAGTTGAAATGTTAGGCCACTGTCTTGTTGCTGTTTTGAGTCCTGTGTTCATTTAATCTCTTCTGCAAAGTCTGGCTAGTTCATCCTATAGTATGTAGAATCCAGAGAGGCATGGTTGGCAGATAGTATCACATTAGAGGATGAGCAAGTGCAGGTGCCCTTAACAACATGGGTGACATTGTTGGGTCCTGTAATGGTGCTCTTAGTGTAAATGTGGGGACAGAGTTGGCATCTGAATTTGTTACAAGGTTTACTTTCCATGTTTGTGTTGTTGTCTTGTTGCCTCGTATTGTTGGTGAGACAACTGGGTGGTTGTCTGAAAGCAAATGCAGGTGTACAGCCCACAGTTTAAACAAAGTACATCATCAATAAGCTATAGCTGCTACTGGACAACAACACTCTACTTTTACAAGCCCTGAGAACTAGTCTCATTCAGCCAGTTGTTGGAGTACAATTCCCATCACAGTCAGCCAATACACAGCACTAAGGTCTTGTCTAGATGATCATTTTAGAAGGTAAATGAGGCAACTTTATATGGTTGTGCTTTTAGTGGAGTGGTTAAACCAGGGCCTTGTGGTTCAAAAAATGAGCTTGCCATTCAAGTGTACATAGGGATAATTCCTAAATATTTTTTAATATGCATCCACCCTCCAATCTAGTTGAGCAAAACAGGGAATTTCTGCTGTGAATTTCTACCAGCTCTCATGACTAGTAATACCCACTAAAATCTTTTTTTCTGTACAACTATTGCAGATGTAGGAACTCTTCCCCCCCCCCTATGTCTGGCCTTCCTATCAGCCTCTCAAAGCACCAAACTGTATTGTATCTCATTGTACATTTAACACTTGGGGAAACCATTGTGAGAAGAACAGTGTTTGCAGTTCAGTTGTAAAACTAAATTCAACTAGCAATCTCTGGGGGAAATTGGTGGTGTGGACTACATATTTCTCTTCCCTTTCCAACTGAGCATCTCTCACCTTTTGGCTTCAAGCCAAAGAATTTAGCCTCACGTGACCTTTTCACTTTGCAATTCTTACAAGCTGAGTTTACAACTCAATATTTCCTGCAATGATTTTTCTTTTAAACATTCTTTCCCACTGAATAACAACCTTATTTCATCTTCGTCGTCAGATAATGAACATTAGTTTGCAATGTCTGCAGCATCCTTATTATAATTAGCAGTGGTGATATGGGCTCTCTACTATGTTTCTCTATTTAAATGACATTCCTATCAGAATCTTTCTCAATATATGTTTAAAAGGATCTTGATTCTTGGATACATTTTGCAATAACCTTCATTGTGACACTGTATACATGCAAGGGTACAAACCAACTAAAACTTAATTAGGAACTGCAGTTCTGGTTTAAACTCCATTTAGTTTAGAAGACCAAGAATGGGTACTTATACACTGAGGTTAATGTTAAGCATTCCCCCTCACTCACTTTCTTTGTTTTGGATGTCTTTCCTTTACTATCCTTTTGTTTTGCTGTCACAACTAAATCCCTTTGAGGATTTAGACATGGCTTATGCTTCTAAGGATAATGTAACATGAAAAGATATAGGATTTTGCAGACACTTGATTAACATAGGAAAAAATTAACTTTGACTATACATCTTAAAACAGGTTCACTTATTCTTTCAAATTATCTATGCCCTATCAATACTTATATGGCCCTAAAATTATTCCTAACCCAGTCTCTATAATGGGGGCAGGGATATTCCCAGCCTCCCTCAGCCCATTGTTTCCACCAGCCCCTTCCAAATACCTTACTCTTACTTCCTGGAATATAACCTAGGAGGAGAAGCCTAATGTTGCTATCCTTTGATTGGTCATTCCACTACCCAATTACCACACTGCTTCCTCCTTGTTCCTCTCATCAGATTTGGAAAGATGCACTTTCATGCCACTTCTATTATTGTCCATATTGAAAGCCTAAATAGATATTCATAGGCAAGTTTCAAATGGGGATATTTCCCAAACCAATTCTGATCATACACACACATGCAGGCATGTACTTAGTAACCACTCAGCATATACAACTATATCTTATCCCAGTACAATCTTATTCATTTCAGTTGAAAACTAAATCCTATCTATCTATCTATCTATCTATCTATCTATCTATCTATCTATCTATCTATCTCAGTTGGTTTCATTCCTTTGCAAATATGCATAGAATTTCAGCCGTAATATTCTTCAGCAATGGCTGACTGTAACAATTCTGGGTGGAAATATGTTCTGTCCCCAACTGGATTCTTAAGTAAGCCCAGCACTTCCAGAAAATCAGGAAATAGCCCAGCTTATTTGAGCCTAATTATGAGCAAAATCATAATTATTGGGAGGCATGAAAGGACCTGACATCTCTCACTAAGAGCTTTTCCACATTGCAGCCTTAAGCTACTTAACTCCCATGTGTAAACCAGCTGGAAATGAAGCTGGCTTAAAACATCCTTTTCCAAATTTCCATCTCTTCTCCTCCTTTGGCCATGGTGGCCTGGTGTTCTGTCCAGACTATCCAAACCATGTCACATCCCTGGTGGATTTCTCTCCTTCTTTATCCTACTGACTTTTGCCAGGAAAGTAAGTACCAATTATTTCATTTCTCTGGATTGATGTTGGAGGATATGTGGTTTCCATTGATAGACCATTTATATGAGCCCCTGGCCAATGACTTCCCCATTGACCTTGACATCTGGTGAAGAAGGAAGGAAGAAAACAAACCACTGTTTTACTATTCTTCCTGTCACTTGGGAAACAGATAGAAGTCTTGTCAATTTCTACCAGGAAGGAAGGAAGGAAGGAACTATCCTTCCACTTTCCATCAATGAATTTGTTTTTTAAAAAAAACAGCTGCAGTCATTTGCTGGTAGACATTCCTGATTCTGCTCTCTCCCCACTGATTCACATCCAGAGTAGCGCAGTTTGTGCGCTCCTAGCATTTTCCCAGTAAAGCTCCATTCCTTCTTTTCATTAATCCATACACTGGTTGAGTTTTAGAGAAAGCTAGCAGCTTATATTGCTGGTACTGACCTTCCACACCAGGTACCTGAATAATCCAATTACAATTCATGTTTCTGTGTGCGCAGCTTGGTTGTGCAATCAAGGTCAATTACTTTTTTCTTGTATTAAAATGGCTACCTCACATTTTAAGAGATTTTTCTCCATCTACCTCCTATTGTCTGGAATCAACTGCCCCTTGGATTATATTTGGAGTCTAATCTCTTCAAGTTTAAAATGGCCCTTAAAATGCTTATTTTCACAGACCTTTATGAAACTGGGAGAACCTTCTTTCTCTTTATTGGATATAAATTTATACTAGACAACACGTGACCTGTTGGGTCATCTTTTCAGAGATATTTCCTTACCAGATTCCTCAAGGCCTTCAACAATGGCAGAGCTTCTAATGTATTGCCTTCACTGGAAAAGTTCTTAAAAATTCTGGGAGACATTTAGAGATGTAGCTGCCTTGAAAATAGCCAATGTTGAACTGTATAGCTTAGTCAAACATCAGGAGTTGAACACAGGAAGTGTTTTATGACATTTTGTATTATGTCATAAAATGTTTTATGATAATTTTATGTCATAAAATGTTTTATAAAATTTGCCAAATTTCTATACCATGGGAGCCATGGGCCCTGGATTTTGGATACATTCTGTAAGTTAGCCCATTTGAGGTACCTTGGTTCAAAAATTGTTGCCCTACAATGCACCTTTTCACCCAGTTAAAGGTTATATTATGGTTGTGCTAGAAAAGAGCCAGCTTGGTGTAGTGGTTAAAAGTCCAGGTTAGAAACTGAGAGACCAGGACTTCTTGTCCTGCTGTAGGCATAAAACCAGCTGGATGACTTTGGGTCAGTCACTCTCTCTCAGCCCTAGGAAGAAGGCAACGGCAAACCAAAGTTGCCAAAATAACTATAAGGACTTATCCAGGCAGTTTCCAGGAGTCAAGACTGACTTGAAGGACCCTAACCCCAAGTCTTGCTGTGCTATCTTATCATAGTGTTGTGTTTGTGTGTGTATGTTCTTTTTTTTTAATATATTTTATTGAATTTTAAATATACATAGATAAAAGCTTGAAAAGGAAAAAGAAATAGAAATACAAATCAAAGAAAGAAAAGAAAAAGTGAAGTAAAGTAAATAGAAAAAGAGAAAGATGAAACATAGAAATTGGTCAACTTCCGATTTATCTCTGGTCTTAGTAATTTAAATATTAATCTCTTTCATGCTAGTACTATATATAACATTGTAAAACATTTCCTGTCTAATATATCAATTTATATATGTTTTAATCTTCAAAACCCCATATAAGCTTTGCCCCTCCTGCATTTTGCAAATAGTCCGTTAATGGTTTTCATTCTTTAAGAAAGTAATAATTTGTATTTTCTTTTAATAAACATGTCAATTTATCATTTTCTGCCATGTCCATTACTTTTAACATCCAGTCCTGTATTGTAGGTATAATCTGATTTTTCCAATTTTGTGCATATATAAGTCTTGCTGCTGTAACCATATATTGCATAATTCTAGTAAATTTCTTTCCTATTTGTTCTTCTAATATTCCCAATAAAAAAAGTTCAGGTTTAAATGGAATTCGTATTTGTAGAATATTTTGCATCAATGAGTGTATTTGAATCCAAAATTTCTTTGCAATCTCACATGTCCACCACATATGGTAAAATGACCCCTCTTTTTTTTTTACATTTCCAACACAAGTTGGAAACATTCCCATACATTTTAGCTAGTTTTTGTGGGTTCATATACCATCTGTACATCATCTTGTAGAAATTTTCCTTCAAATTATAACACAAAGTAAATTTTAATCCTTTAATCCACATATCTTCCCATTGTTGCATTTGAATATTATGACCAATATTTTTTGCATGTTTGTGTGTGTATGTTCCTGGGAGGGAAAAGCAAAGAATGCCACGAGTGTATGCCAAGAGTATATAATCCCAATTGGGACACCCAAGACATGAAGGTGATTCCAAATGCCCAAATAAAACAAGCAGGCTCCTATATTGGTCAGCAACAATATAGGAAGATGCTGGAAGTGGATGATCACTTTTATGACAACAGCAAAGGCACACTGCACACAAGAAGGCAATGGTAAACCATTTCTGTAGTTACCAAGAAAGCCACATGGATAGAAAATATAAAACTATTGTCAATATAGTGATAAATGGGGCCCCTCAGGTTGGATGACACTCAACATGCTACTGAGGAAAAGCTAAGGATCTTTCAGAGTACTAGTAATGATACTATCAGTCAGACCATCATACTGTTTATTACTCAGGACATGAAAAACAAAGACGAAATGGTGTTGCTTTTATAGTTGGGAAGGATATAACAAGAACAGTCCTGGGCTACCCTGCAATCAATGACCAAAATAATATCAATTAGACTTCATGGACAACCCTTTAACATGACAATTATCCAACCTTATGCTCCAACCACTGATGCAGAAGAAGAGGAAGTTGATGAGTTTTATGATAAAATTCATTATGAAATCAACAGAATGTGAAATCTGGATGTGCTGCTTGTGGTTGGATAATGGAATGCCAAAGCTGGAAATCTTTAGGAGGAAAGTGTAGTGGGGCTGTATGAGCTAGGAAAGTGAAACAAAGCAGGAGAATGACATCAAGTTCTGCCAATCCAGTGATTTCTTAATTGCTAACACAATCTTCATACAATCAGAACAATGCTGATACACATGGACATCACAGATGGAGTACGCAGTAATCAAATTGACTATATTACAAGGAGGACACGACTGCAGAAATGTGTGGGGGGAACCTTTACCTTTAGAAGAGCTCAGTTTGGGCCTGAGCCTGGGGTCCTGGGTGTGAGATGGAGCCTGTCTCCTGGTTGTGTTAATGGTGTTTTTTTTATGATTCCCAGCTGCTGTGTGTTTTTATGTTTTGTATTACATATGTTTTTATCCATTTTATTGTTAGCTGCCCAGAGTCACGTAAGTGAGATAGGAGGCCAAACAAACAAATAAATAAATGCAAAGTCATAGCCAGGGGCTGACTGTGGAACAGATCATGTGCAATTTCTGTGTTAAGTCACTTGGTTGAGATGGGTGGCTATAGAAATAAATAAATAAATAAATAAATAAATAAATAAATAAATAAATAAATAAGCAAGCAAGCAAGCAAGCAAGCAAGCAAGCTAGCTAGCTAGCTAGCTAGCTAGCTAAAGAGGAAGAAGAAAACCAACAGTTTCCATGATATGATCTTGAGAATATACCCACAATTTTCAAGGAGAAATTCAGAATTTGCTTTGAAATGTTCAACCTCATAGATAGGGAACTAGAGGAACTATAGAATGAACTTAAAGAAATTGTTAAGGATGAATGTGAAAAGAGACTGTCAAAGACGAAGAAACAGAAGAAAGAAAACTGGATGTCGGAACAAACCATGGACATTTCCAAGAAGACAAACAAATGGATCATTGAACAAATCAAACCAGAGTTCTCACTCAATTCACAAATGACCAGGTTCAAATTATCCTACTTTGGACACATTATGTGAAGACTTAGCTCTCTGGAGAAGGCTCTAATGCTGGGGAAGTTGGAAAGAAAGAAAATAAGGAATAACCAGCAGTAAGCTGGATGGACTCAATTATGGTGGCAAAGGGTTCACCGTTGGAAGACCTGAAGGATCAGTGTAAGGATAAATTGTCCTAGAGAAAATTTGTCTATGTGGTCACAAACAGTTGACCCCAATTTTTTAGCACATAATCACGTTTACATTTACAATTACAATGTAATTTACAATTACATTTTGTCCTGTATTAGGAAATGTTTACAAGGATTATTATATTTTTAATTGCTGATCTTGGTTATATCATATATTATTTTATTTTATTTACCTGTGCTGAGCTTAGTTATATACCAACAAAGCTCAGCACAGATAAACACTAAATAAAACTATTGCTAATCCTACTGAGCATGAGGGAGTAGCAAAAAAGATCACTTTTTTACATCATCATCATTCATCCATCATTGGCGATCACTCGTAGAAGATAGGCGGACTAATGTTAGCGTATTAGAAGAAGCGAAAACCACCAGCATTGAAACAATGATCATCCAACATCAACTTCGCTGGACCGGTCATGTTGTTCGAATGCCTAACCATTGTCTTCCAAAGCAGCTACTTTACTCCCAACTTTTTTACAATGAAATAATGGCAGTGTCATCCTGGAATTACAATTTTGGATTGATGATGCTCTATGTTTATGAACTGGCTCTTTATTACTCCATCAAGACAAGATTTAATGCTATATTTACTTTTTTAAAAAAATATATGTATTATAATATGGTTTTCTTTTAATTTTTGTTTGTTTCTTTTTCTTTTCCTTTTGCATATTAAAGCAATAAACATTTTAGAAACTATGGCTCTCCAGCAGTGGCTACCTTTGGAGTTCCCACTCCATACTTGCCCAAGTCACCAAAAGGGCCTTGGGTGTTGAAACATTTGGTCTAGTGGTTAAGGCAGCAGGCTAGAAACCAGAAGACCGAGAGTTCTAGTCCCGCCTTAGGCATGAAAGCCGGCTGGGTGACCTTGGGCCAGTCCCTGTCTCTCAGCCCTAGGAAGGAGCCAATGGCAAACCAGGAGACTGAGAGTTCTAGTCCCGCCTTAGGCATGAAAGCCGGCTGGGTGACCTTGGACCAGTCCCTCTCTCTCAGCCAATGGCAAACCAGGAGACTGAGAGTTCTAGTCCCACCTTAGGCACGAAAGCCGGCTGGGTGACCTTGGGCCAGTCACTCTCTCTCAGCCCAGCTCACCTCACAGGGTTGTTGTTGTGAGGAAAATAGGAGGAGGAAGGAGTATTAGGTATGTTGGCCACCTTGAATTGTTTATAAAAATAATAAGGACAGGATAAAAAAATCTAAAAAAAGAAAAATAGGAAAGGGAGCTTGGGGCCCTGTTCTTGTGAGGCCCAAGGCAGCTGATATCCCTGCTGTAAGTAACTTAAACCTAAATCATGTTAGGTTTTATACACCACTGTAAATACCTTGAATTGATAGTCAGACAATATACCAAAATGTCTTTATCAAAAGAATATGCATTTATTTTTCAAAATAAATAAACAAACAAACAAACAAATAAATAAATTATTGTGAGCAGAACATGTTAGTGCATTATAAAATAGTATTTTCTAAAGTTACAATATTGTGCATGAGTATTTCTTTAATTCTGCATGCCTCCCTATTCTAAAACGCCATTCTACTTTCCATTTATAAAATTACGTATATTATCAAGCGGCACATTTATTCCCTTTATATTGGAAGATCTGACAAGAGACTGGATACAACTGCAAAACATGCAAGAGGTACTGTAGATCCACAGCCAAATGCTTTTTTCTTCCAAAAGATGTTATAAAAATAGGTAACATAAATAATGGGATAACTGTAACTATGTTTAAGTTATGAGGGGAAAATGACATGTATGAACATCTCCCCCACAACATGTTTAATGGTGTATCCAGGATTCTATAATCAAGGTTGACACACCTGAAGCTTTGGAGAGATCTCATGAGTTCTAGAGCAGGGGTCCCCAACCTGTGGGCCGTGGCCCACTAATGGGCCACAGCCTGTTAGGAAGTGGGCCGCGGGGCTCCCTCCTGCAAACCCCACCCCCCCCCAGTGTGTGCGATTACCCTGCCCCCGGTGCGTGCAATTGGCTCCCGCCTGCAAACCCCGCCCCTGCAGTCCGTGGAAAAAATTTCTTCCACGACCGGTCCCTGGTGCCAGAAAGGTTGGGGACCACTGCTCTAGAGCAGAGTTTCCCAAACTGTGTGGTGCACCTCCCTTGTAGAGGTGCAGACAGAGTCCAGGGGATGTGTGAAGATTCTTATTTGTTATGTCTTTATTAAAATAAAGTTTCATTGTATTGTTTTCATTGTTCATTTGTGTTCATTTTGGTGTTTGGATTTTTAGGGGAGGTGCGTACATTAAGATTACACTAAAGGGAGGTGTGATGGCAAAAAGTTTAGGAGCCCCTGCTGTAAGAGATTTCTACAATAAAGAAAACATTGAGTTACAAACAGGTGGTCATTTGTCTTGGCTAACAGGGCTCCAACTTAAATCCTTTTTGAATAAAAAGAATATAAAGAAGTCAGCATCTCAGTGTTTAACTACTTTTGAGAGATTAATAATTATCTTTCCCAACCTAAAAGAACTATCTTAAAATATATAGGTTATTATTGGAATTGGAAGTAGGTGACCCCTGGTAGGTTTAAAAAAATATTGAGATACAGATTCAGGAAAATGAATAGATGGCTAACCCTATGGAAATCAGGTGATTTCCTATCAACTTCCATACAAGAGATGCAGTAGAAAATACTACATTGTTGGCATTTTGCTCCAATTAGAATAACACTAGTATCTCATAGTTATTCATCAAAGCGTTGGAGGAGCTGCAATCAAAACTGGACATTTTATTTCATATGTGTCAGATTTGCAAAAAGGTTGTGCCTTTCTCAAATAAATTATTCTAAGAAATCAGAATAGTAACTAAACAAAAAATATAATGTGTTCCAGAATTGAAATTATCACATATTTTTGAGGAAGGTAATTCTAAATTAAACAAAAGGGAACTTAATACTGTATATCTTTATTCCTAGATGCTAAATCAATAATTACTTATAAGTGGAAATTCTTAGATAATTTATCTCTGGACAGATATGGTCGATTGCTTTTCTTGATGAGTCACTGATGAAATTCAAATATTACATTCACAGAGAATTGAATCACATTTTAATTGGACCTGGGAAGATTATGAATGTAATAATAATAATGGCTCTAATTTTGATGAATTTAGTGATACAGAAGAACTATCAGTGAATTTTGAGATATACTATTCTTGGATGTTATCTTGTATGGTTGTGTCTGTCCTGTTTTATTGAATGTTATAAGTGAAAAAAGTAAAATGAAATTTATTTATTTTTTTAAAAGGCTTTATTTTTTCTTCTATGTCTTATCCTTGGGAACCAGCAGGCTATTTGAAAGACCTAACCTTTCCTAAGACTAGAATAGCATTTTTAAAGCTAGATTTAATATCCTTCCATCAGCACTCCTGCAAGGTAGATATAATAAAACCCCCCACTAGCAGAGAGAACCTGCACATTGTATTTCTAGGCGCAAAGATTACTGCAGATGCTGACTGCAGCCAGGAAATCAGAAGACGTCTACTTCTTGGGAGGAGAGCAATGGCAAATCTTGATAAAATAGTTAAGAGCAGAGACATCACACTGACAACAAAGGCCCGCATAGTTAAAGCAATGGTATTTCCCGTAGTAACCTATGGCTGTGAGAGCTGGACCATAAGGAAGGCTGAGCGAAGGAAGATAGATGCTTTTGAACTGTGGTGTTGGAGGAAAATTTTGAGAGTGCCTTGGACTGCAAGAAGATCAAACCAGTCCATACTCCAGGAAATAAAGCCAGACTGCTCACTTGAGGGAATGATATTAAAGGCAAAACTGAAGTACTTTGGCCACATGATGAGAAGACAGGATACCCTGGAGAAGAAGCTGATGCTAGGGAAAGTGGAAGGCAAAAGGAAGAGGGGCCAACCAAGGGCAAGATGGATGGATGATATTCTGGAGGTGACAGACTCAACCATGGGGGAGCTGGGGATGGTGACAGCCGACAGGAAGCTCTGGCGTGGGCTGGTCCATGAAGTCACGAAGAGTCGGAAGCGACTGAACGAATAAACAACAAAACAACAAGACCATCTTCCACAGCTCTTCAGCCTCAGAACCAGGACTGCCCACACAATTCTTGCCATCTGTTTCCATGGTGTTCCAGATTCATGCACACTTCACCTCTCAACACGGCTTTGCTAAAACATCTTCAGGGGAACAATGGTCCTCCTTCCATCTGGCAGTTTAACAGCTGTCTCCAGCTCTACTACTTCACCACCAACACTCCTGGTCCAGTAATTTTTCCCCCCAGCATTTTCAGTTGCTCAACTTCACTTGTACAGACAACATCTCCAGTAAACCTGAAAGACTATGCCTGCCAAAATCTGTCCTTTTTAAGACCAATTTGAGGGGGCATATGTGTCTCTCCATAAGTATTCTAGGATGGACAGGATCCTTCTGGATGTGATGGCAGTCATGCAACTGGTAGGAAGATATATTTTTTTTAAATGATTGAGAAATCATTAAAAAAATCACAGTCTCAGCCATAGTAGTTCATCCAGCCATTCTGCATCAGCATGGGAATAATTTCTGGAGCATCCCACAAAGGGCTCACTGCAATGGTCCAGCCTTGAACTTACCAGTACTCTTTTCTGAATTCAGCTTAAAATTATTTTCCCATATCCAGTTCTTTACAGCCTGGATCCCCCCATAGCTCTGGTGATATCTAATTCTATCTCAGGAGGAAAGGAGAAGTATATCATTAGCATATTGATGAGGGCTGGCTGGATTGTATTACTGATGACAACTAGAGACAACTGTGAAGGATGATATCAAAAGCTGCTAAGAGATCCAAGGGTTACAAGAGTATCACATCCCCTTCTTCTTTCCTGATACAGATCAGCTATCAGAGTAAGCAAGGCTATCTTCATCCCAAATCTGGGTTTAAACCCAGAATGGAAAAATCATTGTAGTTCATCTCAGAGCTTCACCACTATCACCCTCTCCACCACTATGGCTAAATAAAAAATACAGGCTGATAGTTGTTAAAACCTGATGATCCAGTGATACTTCCCAAGCAGGGACCACACTACTGCCTCCTTGAAGGTAGCAGAGAATTCTACCTGCAAAGAGAAGCATTACTGATCTGAGTGATCACCTGGTAGAATCACATCCTTAGAGTCTTTTGAGGCAAAGCTGGGGAAGATCTACAACAGGCCCAACTCTGCTTGCCCTTAGAAAAGCCATTAAGACCTTTCTTTTCTTCCAGGCATTTTGGTCCAGTTGAGTGGAGTCCCCTTTTATTTGTTTGTTTATTTGTTTGTTTAAATTTATTGGCCGTCCAACTCCAGTGGAGTTGGTCCTGTTTGGTCACCATTTAATACTTTATATATTGGGTCATTCTTTTTTTAACACTGAACAGTTATTCTTCTTTATTTATTGTTTGTTCCTGTTGTATACTGCCCAGAATCACATTGTTTGAATTGGGTAGCCCTATAAATCCTTGAAATAAAGAAATCAATAAAGAAATAAAGAAACAGACAGACAAGTAGTGGCACTAACATAACTAAAAAACCCTATCAGAGTTCCTGAGGGATAAGCAATGAACCTGATCCAGACAGTTAATAGGTGATGCAGGGCACCCCCTAGATCAGAGCTTTCCAAACTGTGTGTCGCGACACAAAAGTGTGTCGCCACACACAGCGTGGTGTGTCGCCACACCACCCGGAAGCGGTGGCGCGCACGTGCACGGCGGCCGCCACGCACGCGCGCGCCGCCGCACGCCCCCCTGCGCCGCCGTCGTGCGCGCGCGCCGCCGCACGCCCCCCCGCGCCGTCACCGTGCACGCGCATGTCGCCGCCGCCGCTCGGTGTGTCGCCAGCGGCGGCACTTTGGAAAGCCCTGCCCTAGATACATCATTGTTCAAAATGAAATAAAGCCTGACAAAAATCCAAATGATTTTATCTGTGAAGAAGCACAGGAACTGTTTACAATCAATCTCAGATATCATCAGTGTGCTGGGCAGAACAAATGGAGTTTGCATAATCTGCACAACAGCCCTAAAAGTTTTGCGAATGGTTCCTTGCAGCCATAACCAGGAGAAAACCTAGCACTTTTTCTCCTTTCCTGATGCTGCAGCAAAGGCCTGTGAGATTTCATCATTCCATGTCTCATCAAGGTCACTGATAGGGAGATTGATCAGGTATGAGAAAAACCTTTGTAAGGGTACTCTCGGAATCAGGGAAAGAAAAGGGAGTTGTTCAAAACATACCAAATGAGGAACA
Organism: Charina bottae; assembly: GCA_023362775.1. Taxonomy (NCBI): domain Eukaryota; kingdom Metazoa; phylum Chordata; class Lepidosauria; order Squamata; family Charinaidae; genus Charina; species Charina bottae. Next base: position 1,599,917 of record JALMGJ010000063.1, on the reverse strand, counting down.
GATGAACATTTCAGCCTTATCTGTTAAATGAGGCCTCGGTCTGTCTGTCAGGGAATCTAGGAGAAGAAAATTCCAGCAACTCACGGAGAACCCATCATAATGTATTCATTAATGATAAGGAATGCAGTTTTCTTATTTAGTTTCCAAGATTCTGTAATCTAACCCGCTTTTCCTGGCATTAAACCTGATTAATAAGACTGTGTGAATCTTGCTACCTTGATTGTATGCTTCCTTGGTCATCAGGGGCTTGACCATCCCCAGAGAGTATGTCATCCAGCAAGATCCATCAGCCTCTGAAAGCTGACCAACCTAATATAGTCCTCCTTCTACCAAGGAGAACATGGTGCAACAGTCCCAAACCTCACCAAGTAGTCGTCAGTCCATGGCAAGGGCACCACTTCTGGGACCTCTGTATCAGCCACTTCCCTTCAGGATGCAAATCACATTGAAGTCATGACTGTTCTCATGGGTACTTGCCTTTTCACTGGCTTGACTAGAGACACAAGTGCCAATGGAGGATGACAAACACATAACCAGTTGCAAGCAACCAACCAAATGCATTTTAAAAATAATCAATTTAGTATTGAAAAAGGGAAAACTCTCTATCCCAGTCATTTTTAATACAATACAAAGACTAAAACAAAATGCTAAACATGCATCCACCCAAATCTCCAATTTAGCCCAAAGTACTAACCATCATCCAAACACACTCAGGCTAGATCAGTTTTCCATACCTGTGGCTAGCTCCTCATCCCAGCCCTCTCCATTGGCAACAACATCTAATTAGGTGGCAACAACTGGTTTCACTGGCAACTGCTGCTCTTCTAGCTTGGGCAGCTCACTGGATTCTCAATCTGGACCTTGCTTAGAACTGGGTTAGTCTCTTCCCTGAACCATGGCAGTGCATGGGCCAATGGGGGCCATGGCTGTACAACTGCTAGGGTGTAGGCAGTGAGAACAGGTCTTCTGCTGGAGACTGTAAGCTCTCCACTCAACCTGAGCCTGCTAGACCTCTGTTTCTTCCTTGGAGGAAGTGGGAGAATTTAACCATTGGTTCTCAAGAACTGGGCCAAACCAACTACTGTAGATAACATCCTGTCCCTATAAATCATAACTTTGCAGAATGGATCAAAGCAACCTTATTTATCCAAGCTCTCACCCTAGGAAATCTCACCAGTTTCTCAACACTCCCCCCTGCCCCTGCTAGATCCCAAATGAAAGCGAATTGGCCTTACCCCCACCCTCCAAAACACCTTGCTTTTTAAAAGTGGCCTCTTCCTACTGGTTCCACAAATGTTTCCCAAACCCTGGAAAGAGCAAGAACGGCAACAGAATCAGGGTCTCTTACAGGGTGGAGCAGGGGTCCTTACCAGCAGTTCCACATACCGCACAGTAACCTACAGCTAAAAAAGTTTGGGAGGCTGCAGATGGCAAGTGCCTTCCACCAATAGTGTGTCTGCCTCTCTTGACATATGGCTCAGGCTTGCCCTGATTTTGCAGCATTTACAATCCTGTGAATATTCCGTCTTCTTCCCGACTCTTCAGTTTTGCAGATGTTCAGAGCTGTCATTGCCCCTCTTGTCCCCTCCCTCCCCTATTCATGGGAGAGCTCTTGTACCATTTCTGACCCTTGGCTGTGTCCCTAAGAAGCTGCAATCATTTTTAGTTACGGGTAATTGGCAGCAGAATACATTTTGTTCTGCACAGTGTTAAAAACGGGTACTTTGTTTTGCCAACTTTTGTGAACTTCCTTTCCCTTCAGTAAAGGAGCACAACATTTGTTTAAGAAAGAAATATTGTCTTCAGTGGGAAATGTATTCCATGTGTGTTATGATTTATATCATGACAGAGCTTTCCTAACATACAATCTTGTTATTCACAGTATGGAGTAAGAAAGAAAAATCTCTCTCTCTCCCCCTTCTGCCTCTCCAACTTTCTTTTTTCCCCCATTATTATTATTGTAAAAAAAAAGGTATAATAAGTTTGAGCTGCAGAAATGATAAATGTTGATAATTTGTATGAAAAACTCCCACAAGCATTTGATTTCCTTCATAAATCTGTAGGAGATGTCAAGCAAGTGGTTTATATATGAAACTTTAGAATAAACATAGCATGTCTAATTGAAAAGTCTATCTTCATCAAACACCCCAAGCACAGCTTAAGAATGAAAGATGGAGGCTTTATTTAATGCGGACTGTCACTGCTGTCAGGAATGCTATTCTTCTATCTCCTTCACCATGCTAGCACTATATTCTCCAAGTGCTCTTGGTGAAGGAAATCAAAGATGACAGCTGAAAACACTGGTATCTGTGGAGTGGTTTAACCTACTTATATTCTGAAGTGTTAATCCTACTGCGCTTAGAGGCTGGATTCTCAACTGTATTTGCTGCCTGTAGTTCAACATTTATGTACTTCAAAATTTACAGCCAGAGTAACAAGCTCACTGTGGAGAATGCTTTTTAAGGGTGGAAGAGGTCACGACACAATGTCATTTGATCGCCTGAAGATGAAACCATGACTATCCCAAGAGATAAACATAAAAGGCAAAAGAAAAGGAGAAAGTGAGAGATCTTTGCAGACAAAAATACCCCCCAATGCATTACATGCTTTCACAATATCTGGTATTTCCCTTGCTGAGGTAAGACTTGGTGGACAAAGGAAAAAAAATGCCCTGCAATTCCACAGGCATTCTCTAGCCATGGTATCCTTTCACATCATTTCACTAGAGTTGGAGAAATTGCAGGATCAGGGAAGGATGTGTGTGTGTGTGAATATTAGCACCACCTCACTGTGGTCAACAGCCCCAGAACTTAGAAGGCCAGAATAAAGGCATCAAAAGAGATGCTGGGAAATCAATAAACTGGTCAGTGCTGAGGATTACACAAAGCAGAAGGACAGCAGAAGTTGACACTTCCAAGAATTTTGCTTTCTGCAGCTTTTGGGCAGTCATAACTCATTGTCTCATCTATTACCTTATATGCCCTCTAAAAAGCCTGTAGGCATTATCATGATCACCCCAGCTGCTCTAATTAAAATATTAGAGGATGAGAGAAGAGAGCTTTTGAATATGTGGAATTATTTGCCACTATACTCAAACAAATGGTATTGGAGCATTTAGTAACTAGCACTCTCTGGAGCAGGAGACATCTGGAAAATGGTTGAGCGTGGTTGAATGGGTAGAGAGAAATAGAAAGGGGAAAGATGCTAAGGGGGACTGGGGAGTACTGAATTAGAGAGGGGTGAAGAAGAGATGGAAACTGTGGTTGTGGTGGGCAGAGGGAGATATGGCAGGAAGAGGGGAATGGGCCACTCTCAGGGAAGGAGAACTGAGCATCTGAGATCAGACCCCACTTCTGGCCCCATCATCTTCCACCATGTCCTTGCAGGCTCTGGAATCTAGCTGCTGCTGTTTAATGTCAGGTCTGCCTATAATAAAACTCTCTTCACCCATAATAAGGGCAGACCTGGCTTATATTATCGAGTGGGTGAGGAGGGGGTGAAGCCCTCTTGGAAATATGCCCATCTCGGTTTCAGCTGTGAACCCAGAGCAGGTGAGGTGGGCTAGGAATTGTCATGTGGGAAACTACAGACAACCAGAAGCAGTGCTCCATAGGCAACCATATGTGAGGCCTTGTTTTTGAAGCTGGGCTCTAGGAACAAGCAGGGATTGCTGCTGTTGCACCATTCCCCCAGCTGCAAATTGGCATTCCTGCCCAAGTTGCTGGACTTCATTTTGGGGTTTATGATAGAATTCCTTAAGTTAATGGTGGTGGGGGACTTTAATTTGCCTTCCCTGGGGCAGTGGTAGGAAGCAGCTTGTGAGTTCATGGCCTCTAGGACAACAATGAGCTTATTCCGGGTCATCAGGGCCCTGACTCATGTAGGAGGCCATGTTCATCTCAGAGCAGATGCAATGGAATCTGAAGGTGGGAGATATTAATATCTATCCTTTGTCATGGACAGGTAGTTTTCTTGCTACATGGAGCTGACCAGTGCCACCAAATTCTGCAGGATGATCATCTACTTGATCAATCCTGGAAAGAACATTGTTTCTGGCAACTGTTGCTCAGTGTATTCCTCAGCTATCCTGAGTTTTTCCATTCAAATGAACCCACTTTATCTTTGCAAGGTCTTCATAGCCAAGGTCATCTTCCAGCTTCTCTACAGTGCCTAAGTGTGTACTTTTAGAAGTCTTGTCATCCTGGAACCCATTCAATCTAAACAGAGCTATCCTTGCAGTCCCAGGGTATATTAATGCTGCTCTGTTTAGGTCTCCATGGATATTAGAGCTTGGTATTAGCATTTTAATGTATGGCTGGAGTTAACTTTTTCCCAGTGAGTCTGGCTCCACTGGTTCTCACTTTAACTCAACCTGATTTAAAAAAGGTTATTGGCATGTTTCAATCTCTAGGACCCTCACTGAAGAGCCATTTCCCATTAGGCTTTGAAAATGGCAAAAGTATCCTTAAGCAGCATACTTGGGGCACCGATGTTCAAATCAATCAGCTTCACAGCACATGGTTTTTCCAAATGTGTATGTACCAGCCTTTTACCTCTCATCTATTGTGGTCCTGGAGTTTTGCCAGGCCTTTATTTTGGCCAAGCTGAAAGCTTGGCCTTCTGCCATCCTGTGGGCACTACAAAAATATCCCCCATCACCATATACAGTATGTCCTTGTGGGGATGGCTCAATAAAGTCCTTGAGCCATGTGCTCTTTCATTGCTTTCTCTATAGGAAATCCCAGATGACTTTTATGCACCCCACCCTGAAGAAATTCCCTGACAGAGAGCATGCCTTCTATTGGTCACTTCTTCAGTCCAACCATTGTTTGCATACATCTTCTTGGGTTGTCCAGTTTTGCACCTCTGTGCACCATCTGCCTGTCCTTGCATTCAATTTTTTTTAAAAAAAATACCTAGATAAGGTTTCACATCAATGATTCTTAAGGGAGTGGGATGAAAAATTAAACTTGGCAACATGAATGGGCATTAACCAGGGATGGGATGTGTATTGGAGAGAGTAATCTAACTGGGGGATTGCCTTGGGGGAAGTGCAGAAATCACTCTCTGGGAATCTGCTGTTTGTGGATTGTTTATTTCAGGGCTTTCCAAAGTGCCACCGCTGGCGACACACCCGTGGTGGCGGCGGCGGCAGCAACAGCGCGCACGTGCATGGCGGCGGTGCAGGGGGCGTGCGGCGGCACCACCGTGCACGCGCACGCCGCTGCTTCCGGGTGGTGTGGCGACACACCACACTGTGTGTGGCGACTTTTGTGTCACGACACACAGTTTGGAAAGCTCTGGTTTATTTGTTACTTCCTTGCTTGTTTATTTATGTATTTATTTAACAAGACTTATGACCTGCTGCAATCACGTTTGACTCTGAACATAAAAGGACCTTCAAATAGTAATAAATAGAAATAGAAACAGAATAGTATAACATTAAGGACTACTGCCATGCTGAGGAACAGTGGCCTTAGGCAAGATTGCCTCTGAGTGGCCTCTTTCTGTTCTCCAATCCAATGGAGAAGAGAAGCAAAGTCAGAAAGGAGTGTTGGAACAATCCATCCTCTAGCTTTCTTGAGTTACAAACCAGTATTCCTAGCTTAGACTTCTCCTAAGAGAATTGCAGATCAGGTTTGTTTGAGGCTTGTAATTCCTTCTGATTTGCTTGGGAATAACAAGACAAGAATCTTATATGACAGGCTCCCCCACTTCCTTTAGCAATCACTGGAGTAGCAAGGAACAAGGCAGGATAAAGTGATTATATCATCAGCATACAGCTCAACATATTAAGCCAGACTTTTCACCAAATATATCTATATGGCCATTATCTTGTTGGAGTAGAGTCTATGTAAGAGTGGGAAAAAACTATATAAGTGCAATGCTACAAATACAATGTAATGAAATACTTGTTCAATACCAGCACATGAAAAGCTCTGGACTAGCTCTAGCTATACATTGGTAGTTTAATGTACTCAGGCCAAGGCCACAACTAGGGGGGGCAAGCGGGGCATGTCCCCCGGGCGCCACGCTGGGGGGGCACCAAATGACAAAATAACCCATGGGGGAAGGGGCATGGAATCCATGTTTGCCCCGGGTGACACAGACCCTTGTTCCATCTCTGACTCAGGCCATATTGCTTGAGACAGCCCTGTGTAACTCAGTCATGCACCACAGCTCCAGTTGGTTTTGGAGTAAGCTAGACCATGTGCCAGTCCCACAATTCTATCTACATTGGGGTAGTTTTGGTTTGGGGGTGTTTTCAGAAAAATAAAAGGGAGGGTCAGTTCAGATCAGGTTTCCAGTTTTGGAATACTTTGTCCCCTACAATTTGGATGGGTTTGAGGGCCATGTGCCAGCTATCTCTACTGGCAAAAAAGCTCTAAATTGTGATAATGGAAATGTTCTCTGCAACGTAAAGAGCAGGTGGGCTCTGTTAGGAATTAGGATAATAGAGGGCAGTAGATTATAGTCCCCAATCACACCAAGATCAGATCAAGAACATCCACCCTTTTGTCTGATTGGACCCCAAGCTGATCATGCCTGGAATTTCAGGGTCATGACCAGACTGTATAAAACTCAGCTAACGTCAGTGCTAAAAACACCATCAATGTAAGAAAAGATAATATATAAAATCTTATTCTAGTTATCCCTTTTAATTGCAGAATCATATTGCAACTGTTAGAAAATAAATTTATTTCTCGTTGTGGTACATTTGTGCAATGCACAATTTGCACACTGGATTACAGCAGCGCTGTGCCCAAAGGCAGTAAAGCATAATGTCAAGCTATCTAGGAATACATGTAAAATTTATGAGAGTGTACTGCTGGATTGTGTAGGCGCTTAATATTTGTCAGTGGTGTTTCTGCCCTGAATATGATCAGATTAGTCCATTAGCCTTTTAAATGAAGTCAGAATTTAGCAGCATCAGTACTGGAAATTTGAACTGCCAAGACAAAGCATGCAACAACATGGAAACAGGTTATTTATCTCTGAGGGGAAATCTATTGTATATGCCCCAGAATGTTTTTTAAAAGTAAATTTAACATTAGAGCATTTTAAAGATCAAATGATTTCTCAAAGTTGTTCTTCATATACAACAACAACAACAACAACAACAATGAAGTGCTAAGAGATTTTAATTCAAGGGATTTTAACTGAGAATTTATCTAAAAAGAGAGAGAGAAAAAAGCATGAGACCTGGCTTTTCATCCCTAGTGTTTTTGAGACACTGATCAAATAATTCAACTTTGCAAGCAGACAGATTATTTATCTTTTTATATATATAAGAATTTTATTAGATTTAAGACAAAGATAAAAACTACAAAAAAGAAAAAAACTATGAAAAGAAAAAAGAAAAAACTAAAAAAGAGTGAAAAACACAAGAGAAAAAAAAATTAAATTACAAGAGGTGACTTCCGACTTTTAACACCTAGGATGTACAATAAATTTTCCATAATCAATCCCTTACTCTATATTAAACCAAAATCACATTATTTCTATAAATAATTCCATTGGCACATTATAAAAATCACTAAATACAGTTGCTCCATCCCCTTATATTAAAAGAAAAAGAATATATATACACACACACACAAACTGTATATATATCTCCTAATCAACTTCCCCCGCAAAGATAACAATTTTTTAATTATTTCCTTCCTACTACTATTCTATACATTTCTGTCTACTATAATAAAAATCAAACTAAAAAAAGCATATAAATTGCCTGCCATTATAATTAATAATACAACAATTATAATAATCTTAATCATATTAAGTCTAAAACCAAGTATTTATTATTATACCTTATTAATCTTAATCCAAATCATTAAAGATGAATGAAGTCAAACCAGCCCTAGAAGCAATCCAGATAAATATTCTTAAACTCTTACCCCACTTCAAAATAAACCAGAGCATTTACATATCCCCACAATACACACACAGCTTTTTTCATAAAGAAATCAGCCCAACCGCCCCCCTTAAAAACTCCGACTTCTCCACAAAAAGCCTCCCATACATAATAACCCCTTCTTTTCCAAAACATTCCATCAGCAATTTAATTTCACTTATGGCTTACAATTCAATCTGTCCGTTTAATTTCTTCGACTATCCGATCTTCATCCAGCATTTCAACAGACACCCCAATCTCGCTATTAGAAGAAACATTTCTATCATTGTTAAACTCGTCAATTTCTTCCATGACAACCCCAATCAGATGACACATTTTAGACATCATATTTTCCACAATGTCCTGAATGTCCTCCATAAGAACTTGACAGGAATCAAAAAGGATCTGTTTAAAGTCACGATGAAAATCCGAGAAAGTCTGCTTGAAATCCTCCATGTCTCATGCAGTAGATTATGGCACCCCCTAGGTACTTAAACAGTGAAAGTGGGAGATAATAGAAAAATTCCAAAATGTGTTTACAGAAGTGAAAGTATGATAACAGGCAGTTCCCCAGGGAAAGTAGCAACAGAAAGTTGAAAGTTCAAAACAGCAGATTCAACGTGTAGGAAAATGCTAAAATCTTCAAATTTAGTACAAAAATAATAGCAGGGAGACAATTACGTACTCTCAGCCTTCCTTAATATTTGGATGGGAAGCAAAATCCAAAACTTAAAAAAGAATATTTTTTAAAGAAATTAATCACAAAAATAACGATAAGCACCAAGAGAACAGGTTTCCCCTTGCTGTAGAAAGCCTCTCTTAGGGTATATAAACTTTATATATATATATATATATATTATTGAATTTTGATTATACACAGTTAAAAGTTAGAAACAGAAAAAGAAATACAAATACAAATCAAAGAGAGAAGAAAAAAAGTGTAGTAAAGCAAAGAAAAAAAATGAAAAAATGAAACAGAAAATAGTCAACTTCCGACTTATCTCTGGTCATGGTTATATAAAGAATTTATCTTACTTGCTAGGTCTATATATAATATTAAAAACATTTCTTGTCTAATATATCCATTTATATATATTTTGATCTTCAAATCCTCATACAAGCTTTGCCCCTCCTGCATTTTGCAAATAGTCCGTTAATAGTTTCCACTCTTTAAGAAAATAATAGTATATATTTTAGTCTTCATAACCCCATATAGGCTTTACCCCCCCTGTAAGTTGCAGATAGTCCATCGATAGTTTACATGCAATCTTATATCCTTGATAAAATCTAATTTTCCCAATTTTTAAGAAGTCCTTATAGGTCATTTACCTCTATTTCTTACTTCTATCTATGAAATGCTTCTTACGTTCTCCTGGTGCATCCCTCATATCTGTCTTGTATCCTTTAAACACTTTTTTTCCTCTAACATACCATGGATTAACTCTAAAAGTTTTATCTATTTCCAAATCCACATCTTGTTCTCTTATTTCTAGAAATTTAACTAATTCAGAGATAATCCTTTCTCTTGCTTTTTCATTTAGTTGTTCTAGGGATGCACTCAATCTCCAAATATGTACCTTTTCTATCATTTCTGCAAGGACAATAATATCTGAGTTGTATTCAACTTCTTTAATAAAACTTTCTGAGTTGACCTCTAATTTCTGCATCTGACCTTGCATCTCTTTAAATTCCCCTGATAAGGTATTAACCACTTCCTTAACTATCTGCGCATCTTTTTCAAATTCTTGTTCCATTTCCTGGGTTGGATCTTCTTTCGTCTCTTCCTTCTTCTTAACTATTTGTTGTCCCAATAAATCCATCTTTTTGTCCATCTTTTTTTCTAAAGTAAATAAATTTTCTATCCGCTTGTTGATTTGTTGGCCCAAGTCTTCCATTTTTTTTATTTAATACAGTAATTGCATCCAGAATTGCATCCATAATTTTTTCTTCTTCTGCTGGTGGAGTTTCCATAGATGCACTTCCAGTTCCTTTTTTTTCCTCTTTGTCTCTCTTCATCCTCAATGCCATATTCGTCATAATGTAGATAATATTCCTGTAAAAAGAAAAAAAAGGGGAGAAGAGAGAGGGGAAAACAAAAAAAGGAGAAAAGAGATAATAATTGTTGCAATAGTTATTTACAAAAAGGAGGGAGTAAGAAAAATACCAAAAATAAAAACAATCCTTTAAAAAATAGTTGTCATAACACCAGGATTGTAATCCATAAAAAAGGCAAAACAGTCCTTTAAAAATAATTGACATCATAATTCATTTGTAATCCATTAGATATGTAAATAATCCATTAGATATGTAAGTCCATGTAAATTCAGGAACAAAAAGTAAAAAGGCAGATGGAAACTTTTTTTTCCCCTACTGTAGTCAAAATAATAATAAAACTGATAAGCAGTACCAAGGTTTCTCACGCCCACTTATAGCTCTTCAATCCAGCCAAAAGTAACTGAAGAGAAAAAAGAAGAAAAAAAGAAAAAAAATTATATAAAATATATAAAGAAAAGCTGCAGTAATCTAAATAACTTCTTCACCCGAAGTACGTATTGAACAATCAAATTTCTATATAAAAAGAGTCCAAACAAACCATAGAAATTTAAAAGAAGCTTATAAAAGAGAGGAGAGGTAAATTCTTTCCCAGTAGTAATCACCAAAAAAAAACTTAAAAGGCAAAATGTTAATTATTCCGTATAAAGTCAAAATCCAAGTAAAGTAAATCCAAAGTAAAAATGCATTCAGTTGCCAATAGGTGGAAAGCTTAGATCAAAGTAAAAGTAAAAAGAAAATTACTTTCATTTGTGGCAAAGTCAATTAACTTTCCGTTCCCACCGTTTAACCATCCTTTGACAAGAAAGAGATATACCACCAGCAATTATATATCAAGTCCAGAGATAAATCTTAGAGATTAATAAAGCAAGTAATATTTTTAAAAAAAGTGCATCTAAAAGGTTGGATGTGGAGCTACTTAACTTATTCAGTTTCACGGTTTCCGCAGAGCTTCATGTTAGTTCCAGCCGTCTTTCGCCGCTCAAATCTCCCTTCCCCCGTGGTGGAAATACAGGGATCGGGAGAGAGCAGCAAGTTCGACGACCCTTGTGATAAATCTTCTGCTCACCCTCTCTTCAAGGGTGATTTTTCGGCGATTTTCCTTTCTTTCAATCACCGCAAACGGAAAAACCGCGGAGCCACAGCTCTTCGCTCCACTCGCTCCAACACCCGGAAGTGGAAGTCTTAGGGTACATAAACTTAAAAGAAAAATAAATTGGGTGATTTAGAAAATGGGGTGGCCGGTCTTAGTGTCCCTTTAAGGCTACAGCACAGCTTGGAAATGGTGATGTCCCAGCCTCCCGGCTGCTCTTACCACTCAATCGTGAGCACTGTTTGCAATTTTCTGGCTATAAGTAGCCTTTCCGAGGACAGATGGGGTAATTCCGAGGATTTTCCTCTCTCCAGAAAAATGCTCCTGGGCTTTAGGAAAATCCTGCCTGAGCCGGAAAATTACCACATTGTTAGTTCTGCTTGTGGAGTCCGCGAGCACAGCTGTTCAGACCGCCATATTCCCACCGGAAGCCTCCAGACAGAGTATTTATCAATGGAGTCAAAATCTGGGAACTCCAGAATAAAAATTTGGTCTATTTTGCTGTTGTAACCTGAACTGAGAATTGTGTTGCAACCTTTATATAATTGATAATACAATCCATCAAGACAAAATCTGTTCATGAGGACAAAGACTAGCAGTCCCACGTGAAATAAATGCATATGCATCCAGATTGTGTAAGGATTTTTGAAAGGCTGACCTTTTCTGGGCTTGGAAGCTAAGCAGAGTCAGACTGGTTTAACATTTGAATGGGAGACCACAGGGAATCCCAAGGCAGTAACTAGACTGGGAGGTCTAAAAGATATCCCAGGAAAAGCAGGACAAACCATTTCTGTATCCTTATCTAGAAAAGTACACAGCTTCATGACTTCATCAGGACTCAAATTCATCTCAAAGGAAACTTTTAAAGATCAATTTAGAATACTGTCTTAAATTCATTGTTTGTTAGAAGTGAGTGCCTCTAACTATAAGCTTGCAGGATAAAATAAATACCTTAAAAATGAATATAATTGGAATATACCTTTGCAATAGTTTTTTAGTGTCTTAACAATATAGCTCCCATCAGAAGAGGGTGGAGATGATTTGCCAAATATGCAGGAATAATAAAAATGTCTTTTTATTAGCTAGACTTAAGCTAGACCTAGAAGACTATTCCACCCTTTTTATTACTGCTTAACACCAGGCTTCCAGCACTTGAATTTCCAAAGAATTGTAGTTTCTCTATGACAACATGATAGGAATGTGATGCAGCAGCTATTAATTTACTTTTTCTTTCTGTCCCTCCTGCCCACACACACCCATATGCACACATTCTGGAAAAACGTTGAGACTTGTTAATTAACATTTCTATAGTCAAAGAATAGTTCCATAATCTTTCACCCCAAGACAATAATTATAAAAACTCTAGCTAAGAACTTAGCTAAGAAGTTATGAAGTAGATCCAATTGTGTAGAGTATATACAAATATATAAAAAGACATACTAAATAAATTTAATTCACAGTCATTCACCAAAATCATTATTCTAAATTAAGTATGCAATTGTACTCCTGCATTCTCTAAAATTTAAATGTATTGCTTGATCAGAAATGTTAGTTTGCAGTCGAAATTTGGAAACAGATTAAAATAATTTAGACACAAGCACAGCAGTAAGACCAAATTCTTAACCAATATCACCACCCAGGCCCCCTTAACTCTCTCATCTTTCTAATGATTGATTGGTTATCTGCTTTCAATTTTATGTTTTCTCTAGTTTTGTGCACCACCCAGAGTCCACTGGAGTTGGGCAGCCAAAATAAATAAATAAATAAATAAGTAAGTAAGTAAGTAAATAACTAAATAAAATCAGTGTCAACTTTCAGCATCCACATGGCTAGATCTTCTCCAGGATGACCTTATTGGGGTCGAGTCCTCTTCAGAACCCTATCTAAATTATCTTATTATTCTGTATTAAATTGCCATAAATTGTACATTCTATTGTACATTCTGACTTCTTTTAAAAGGGAACAAGAATGAAGAATATGTTCCCTGAGTGCTTATGTAATAATGTCATGATAACCTGACATGATAATGCACATGTTGTCATCTGCCCCCACTTACTTCCCCCTGTGGACCCCCATGTAATCACTATTTCCAGGTCATAATATACAGAAATATATCAGATAAGAGTATATTGGTCTAATTTGTTAGCAAAATCTCAAGTCATTTTTAATTACATCAAAGTATTCCCACATAGATCACCATTGCCTGTATAAATATCTCTGGGGGTTTCATTATTGAATACAGTTCTTTGAAATATTAGCATGTCTTTACATAGTGTGTGTGTGTGTGTGTGTTAGTGTGCCTGTGTATGTCTGTCTGCCTGTGTATGTGTATGTATGTATGTATGCATGTATGTATATGTGTGTGTGTGTGTGTGTGTGTGTGTGTGTATATATATCAATACTCCTAAATTTATACCATCTCCTTTTTTGCTTTTCTCCTGTCCTTGTTGTTTTCAATCTTTTAATTTTCTTATTATTGGTGCGTGTCCATTTCATTTTTTTAAAAGAATAGTTAACTGGATTTCAGAACTAACAACTGATTATTGCATGTACTTTGTAATGGGGGACAAGTAAGCTTCTGGTATAAGGCAAGATGAAATTCCTATCACACTGACAAGGAAGCAAAATACTTCATCATAGTGTAATTTTTGTTTTTTTAGTTTTGTTTTGAGATCACAAATAGCTTCATGGCCCACTCTGAACAATGGTACACCCAAATTGCTCTCTTTTCCTCCATCTGTAAGTCTAAGGGACTTTCCCTCATGCCATGATGCACCATTCTATATTCTCTCCTTACTGGCAGCCAAAGATGAAAAACAAGGGGCGGGAACCAGGATATTGTGACATCACAAAGAAGAGAAGAGCTGGTGAACTAGAGTAATGATGTTGGTTGGCCTCCAAAGGAGAAGTCTACTAAAAGAGATGATTTTGTGGGAAAGGCCAGGTTTCTATAGGAAGTGTGAATCTGTAGTGAGATTGTTTTATTTTTTTAAAACCAGCTACTTGAATAGGTAAAACAAAAGTGCCATTTGCAGTAGGGCCAGAAATGGTAGAAAAGGGGAGTTCCTCACATCGCCTTTTCTCAAGCACCATCCAACTCTTAACTCTATCCATGGAAGCTTGACCAGCAGCTTTGCTCACCTTTCTGCTTTCCGATCAAACCCAAGCTGCTAGAACAACTGAGTTCCCTGCATTGCACGTGCTCCAACTCCAACTTGGCTGCTCACTCAACCCACTGAAACTTGGCTACTGGTAGCCTAGCTCAAAGTTCCCCACTGCACTGGAAGGCCTGATAGAGGCTAATGCCATGTCAATAGGTTTTTTTTGTTTGTTTATTCGTTCAGTCGCTTCCGACTCTTCGTGACTTCATGGACCAGCCCACGCCAGAGCTTCCTGTCGGCTGTCGCCATCCCCAGCTCCCCCAAGGTCGAGTCCGTCACCTCCAGATGACAATAGTAGTCAGGTTGTTTTCAGAAATGTGAACACAGGAGGAACTCCAAAGTGAAGATAAAAGGATGGGGTGGCATTTGATGAGGGCAGAGTTACAGCTGCACCATTTCAATTTGATACTGTAATTTACACTGTGACCTGTCGATTAACCCTGCCTCCCCCCGCCTGCACGCTCTTCAAGATACGCCTACTGCAGCAGTTCAGGTGCGGCTGAATAGCCTCTGTCATTGTCCTGGCCTGCCATGAAGTTTCTCAGTTCAGTGCTACCCCTTGAATGACACTCTGTCATTATACTATATTTAGGTAATGAAAGGTGTAATTTAGCTTTGTTCTGTTGCAAGTCAATCCGGGCCTGCATGCATTGGGATAGGTAATAAAATAGGCGTGTGGATATAAAAAGCCTGAATAAGCATATTATGCAGTGTAATTTCACAAGCCAAAACTGATGAAAGAACTGGAGGTACAAAAGCCTTAGCCACTTCAATGCCCAACAGTGAGAACTGTCATTAAGAGCTGTACAAAGAGCCAGGGTATGGCTTGCCAACGTATCTATGTGGCCCATGATCAATCAGTCCCCTTATGCTATGGATGCTGGTCTGTAGTGAATGGTGTTTGGAAATGAGTGCATTCCTATTACCAGCCTCTATCCTATCATCCCTGAAGTATATTGTGTAGGAAATGGCTTTTTGACCGTCTATCATCAGCATTTCCCAAAATAGTATCATATTGGGCTTTGCCTCTTTGTACGGTATGGCTGTCACCTTATCATCATAATTGTTCCATCTGGACATTGAAACTTCAACCATCTGCTTTATCACACCCCACCTCATCCTCTAAGGAATGAATGCAGCTGATACATCTGGCAACAGAGATAATAAGTCAGAAGCACCCGGTGGCCAAATTAGCACACGTTCCTTTAATCTGAGTAATTTTATTACCCGGAAGAGATCAAGGTTTAGACTAGATGGAACTTGGCGTTTAAAAAAGAACAAAAACTAAATTCTTCTCCAGTGTCACCCATGAAAATATTATTTGAAAAAGTTTTGGAACAATAGGACTGCATCAGTAAATTATTGCACAGTAAAGGGTATTAAAAAACACACCCACAATTTGTAACTGAAATATGTATGAAAGGTATGAACCTGATCATTTAATTGACATATAAATCACATCATTTAATTAAGTTATGATTTGCTTAACCATGGCTCATTGAATAATTCATAGCTGATTTGTGTGTGTGTGTGTGTGTGTGTGTGTCAGAAGCACCAAAGCACTTCTGTAGTGAAAGGATTTGCTGGTGACATCACCGTTGCCCGGGGGACGCCCAAGGAGGCTCCTTTCATATCCCTGTGATTTTTCCCACCGGAGTGGTACCTAATTTATCTAATCGCATTTGCATGCTTTTGAACTGCTAGGTTGGCAGGAGCTGGGACTGATTTTTACTGATTGCCGGTAGCTCACTCCAGCACGCGGCTCACGCTCTCGGGTTTTGAACTGCTGAGCTGTCAGCCTTAATGGCTTCTGACTCAGCGTCTTAACCACTGAGCCACCGCGGTCCCTCAATTTGGTTTATGCGTCACATTAAGCTATAAAATATTACCTACAAACCACAATAGATAGGGACACACATTTTAAGCCAAAATAAAACAAACCATATTATGACTTAGAGGTCTGTGAAGCCTGAACTCAGTGGATGATAGAATTCACATATTTTGCTAAGCCATCATTTTAACCATAGTTTCTTGAATAAGCCACAACTAGCTGGGTTGAGACATCACCCTAAGCTATATATCATCATTTATATACATTAAACAAGAATGCAGTGCCACAGTGTGATTTGTTTGGTTATGGTTTTGAGTATGGTATATACTATTTTCAGTGTGTAAGACTACAGGTACAGTAAGTTGGTTAAATCTCTTTTCCACTCTTAAGAAGTATCCCAGCTGAGGTTTACAGCACAGTTCCTATTTCAATGTAGCCTGAAGAGTTGCCATCAAATTGTGCCTAAAACAATTTTTGTGGGAAAGAGAAGGTTCTTAACTGTGTAAAGCAGCCAAGGAATACCAAGGAAAGGAAAAGCAGTTTCTCTTGGGCTCCTGAAATATCAAAGCTGAGCACCACACATTCCTAGATATATCATTGTTACTATTCTTCACCTTCCATACTGCTTTACCAAAGGCAGTAAATAATAAATAAATAAATAAATAAATAAATAAATAAATAAATAAGAACTTGATATAACAGTGCCTTAATTAGAAGGATCAACTGCAGATGATCAGAGAGGTACAAAACCTTATACCAGAGCTTTCCAAACTTTTCATGTTGGTGACACACTTTTTAGACATGCATCATTTTGCGACACACTCTTACAGCACGGCACAAGGCAGGCACTAGGACCTGCACGGAATCCTGGCAGGGCAGGTTTGGAGGCAGCAAGGCACAAGGCAGGCACTAGGACCTGCGTGGAATCCTGGCAGGGCAGGTTTGGAGGCAGCAGGGCACAAGGCAGGCACTAGGACCTGCGCGGAATCACAGCAGGTTTGGAGGCAGCAGGGCACAAGGCAGGCACTAGGACCTGCGCGGAATCACAGCAGGTTTGGAGGCAGCAGGGCACAAGGCAGGCACTAGGACCTGCGCGGAATCCTGGCAGGGCAGGTTTGGAGGCAGCAGGGCACAAGGCAGGCACTAGGACCTGCGCGGAATCACAGCAGGTTTGGAGGCAGCAGGGCACAAGGCAGGCACTAGGACCTGCACGGAATCACAGCAGGTTTGGAGGCAGCAAGGCACAAGGCAGGCACTAGGACCTGCGCGGAATCCTGGCAGGGCAGGTTTGGAGGCAGCAGGGCACAAGGCAGGCACTAGGACCTGCACGGAATCCTGGCAGGGCAGGTTTGGAGGCAGCAGGGCACAAGGCAGGCACTAGGACCTGCACGGAATCACAGGAGGTTTGGAGGCAGCAGGGCACAAGGCAGGCACTAGGACCTGCGCGGAATCCTGGCAGGGCAGGTTTGGAGGCAGCAGGGCACAAGGCAGGCACTAGGACCTGCGCGGAATCACAGCAGGTTTGGAGGCAGCAGGGCACAAGGCAGGCACTAGGACCTGCACGGAATCACAGCAGGTTTGGAGGCAGCAAGGCACAAGGCAGGCACTAGGACCTGCACGGAATCACAGCAGGTTTGGAGGCAGCCAGGCACAAGGCAGGCACAAGGACCTGCGCGGAATCCTGGCAGGGCAGGTTTGGAGGCAGCAGGGCACAAGGCAGGCACTAGGACCTGCGCGGAATCACAGCAGGTTTGGAGGCAGCAGGGCACAAGGCAGGCACTAGGACCTGCATGGAATCACAGCAGGTTTGGAGGCAGCAGGGCACAAGGCAGGCACTAGGACCTGCGCGGAATCCTGGCAGGGCAGGTTTGGAGGCAGCAGGGCACAAGGCAGGCACTAGGACCTGCGCGGAATCACAGCAGGTTTGGAGGCAGCAGGGCACAAGGCAGGCACTAGGACCTGCGCGGAATCACAGCAGGTTTGGAGGCAGCAGGGCACAAGGCAGGCACTAGGACCTGCGTGGAATCCTGGCAGGGCAGGTTTGGAGGCAGCAGGGCACAAGGCAGGCACTAGGACCTGCGCGGAATCACAGCAGGTTTGGAGGCAGCAGGGCACAAGGCAGGCACTAGGACCTGCGCGGAATCACAGCAGGTTTGGAGGCAGCAAGGCACAAGGCAGGCACTAGGACCTGCGCGGAATCCTGGCAGGGCAGGTTTGGAGGCAGCAGGGCACAAGGCAGGCACTAGGACCTGCGCGGAATCACAGCAGGTTTGGAGGCAGCAAGGCACAAGGCAGGCACAAGGACCTGCGCGGAATCCTGGCAGGGCAGGTTTGGAGGCAGCAGGGCACAAGGCAGGCACTAGGACCTGCGCGGAATCACAGCAGGTTTGGAGGCAGCAGGGCACAAGGCAGGCACTAGGACCTGCGCGGAATCACAGCAGGTTTGGAGGCAGCAGGGCACAAGGCAGGCACTAGGACCTGCGTGGAATCCTGGCAGGGCAGGTTTGGAGGCAGCAGGGCACAAGGCAGGCACTAGGACCTGCGCGGAATCACAGCAGGTTTGGAGGCAGCAGGGCACAAGGCAGGCACTAGGACCTGCGCGGAATCACAGCAGGTTTGGAGGCAGCAGGGCACAAGGCAGGCACTAGGACCTGCGCGGAATCCTGGCAGGGCTCGGAGGCAGCAGCAGCCGCGACACACCCAGACACTGCAGCCGACACACTAACATGTCCCGACACACAGTTTGGAAAGCTCTGCCTTATACTGTAAACAATATCTCAACAAACTGGGTGGCTTTCAGAGAATTTATCACAATCCTCTTTTCTCCTTCATAGATTTTGAAAACAGGGAGAAGTAGCACTATAAACATGCTTGAATAAGGAACTGCATACACTGGAAGCCACAAAAGCTGAAGATAGCAGTCGGAATGAAGATAATACACAACGGCATTTTTACTCTTGAGGATTATTCTGCAGTGGTTCTAAAAAGTTCAAGATTTCTGTGTTTCTCCAATTTTACAATGGTGGAGATTGAAATAATTAATTTCCAGCCTAGTTACAATGCAGTTGGATCTGCTGAGTAGCTGCGGTTGGCTTTTTTAAAAATCACACTGGCTCTAATTCCTTATTAAATTCCCAGATTCTCCCGAGCTTCACCTTCTGTAAGGGAAAGGCAAGCTTGGGAGCTCTGCAGCTTCTCCTCAGGAGCCCAAAGTGAGCAGCAGGGTGACCAATGCCCCCTCCTCTTCAGTAGGACAGGGCTACTGAAAGCACAAGCCCTTTGTTTGCTGTTTATTTGTTTGTTCCTTCCTTCCACAGAGTGAAGGTGAGAGGACTTCCACTGCTCCAGCACCTGCAGCAGCTCCTTGTTCTCAGCATCACTTAGCAGAAGTGAAGGTCAAATCACAAATTGCCTTTAAACCATTTTTGTGAATTTGGGGGATGGCAACAGCAACGTGGAAGTGCCCTGAGACTATCCTTGGAGGAAAGCGCCAGATGTTGCGGGGGTCAAGGACAGAATTAGATGGCCTTTATATGCCGACAGCTAGAAGCCAATGCATGTTTTGAAAGAGGAGCACTGAGATTCGGAGGGCCGGAAGAAGAGCATGCTGTTGGCAGCTTTGCTTTAGGAGAGGCAACATGACTTGACTACTGGATAAAGGTGGGGAAAGGAAGGAATGAAAAATAAAGCCAAGTTTGCCTTGGCTACCAAAAAGGACACTAGGGGACTGATCTTGGCGAGCAACTAGCAAAAGCTGGGAAATTTTATTTATTTAATTTTTATCCCGCCTTTATTTTTATTTTTTTTATAAATATAGAGGGGGGATTTGAAGCAACAGGAGATCCTAAAGGATATATCAAGGGTTTCTTTTGGATGAGTTTAGAATTACTCTTCATTGTATTCCTGAAGTGGCTGAGAAAGGTGTTGGGTTAATAAATGTATTTAAAACCTTGACCGTACTGAATATTGAACAAATACATCCAATATGTTGTGTCTGTCTTCCTGCAACACAGAAGAGAAACATTTCAATGAGAGTGAAAGTGAAATCTGTAAGTTATCGCTGCAAGAATATTTTTACATAAGCAGCTGAAGAACAAAAGGAAGAAGAAAGCTGGAGAAAGTGACTTTGTTCTGTCTGTGTTTGGTTTACATCTGCCCTAGTCCTGCTTAGCCAGCCCTCCTAGCTCCCATAAAAGTACAGATGAGAAGATGCAGTGATCTTATCACTCAGACTTTGATCCATGCCGGATGTAACTACCTTTAGGGATTCCTTGCCTTTGATAATTTGAGTTTATCATCCTTTGTCATTTTTGACCTATCGGCTTAAATGAAGACAGCAGGGAAATACTTGGGATGCCAGGAGTTTAAACAAATGGAGGAATTTGTCAGGTATTCAAAGTCAATTTTGTCCTTTAAAAGAAAAAGAACATTGCCCCAAGTGCTGAAACACTGCTGCTGGAGAAGAAGATCAACAACATCTAATATCAGACAAAATTATTCATTGGATGTAATTTGTTTCAGTTAGTAGAGCAGACATCTCTTGAATCCAGTTTATGTAAGCCAGAGGAAAACAGATGTAAAATATGCCAAGGAGTTACCATGAGAATGAGTAACAAAATATCCTCAAACACCGACAACAATATGGCATGGCATGGCATGGCAATAATAATAATAATAATAATAATAATAATAATAATAATAATAATATATTAAATTTATATGCTGCCTAACTCCCAGCGACTCTGGACAGTTATCTATCAATAGAAAATGGAATTTGAACTCAAATGAACTCCTCTTCTCCCACTGATGTCAATATCTCTTTGCCACATTTCCTCTTTAGTCCTTATTTACACCATATTGATGACTTCACTTGCGCCCATACCACAGGGTGCAGAGAATGAGTAGGGAAGTGGGCTGCCACATAGCCTACCAGAGGCTTGTACCATTTCAACACAGGCACACTGCATGTACAAAGTCTGCCATTCATGAAAGGCTATCATGGATGTTTTGCAGTGAGCCACAAATTATTTTTATAGGCAAGGGGAAAACCAATAAGTCAAGCTATTAAATCTTCAGGCCTCACAAAAAAGAAGATGACTGGCAAGTACTAGAAGTAAGTTTTTAAAAAATTCTATAGATTTTCTATATTTTCTTAAAGATTTCCAAAGGTCTAATTAATCACATACACAAAGGAAGTGAGAAATGGTAAACGCTCCTACAGCTGAAATAAATATCACCCCATCTCCTCTGTAAACTATGGAAAAGCTGCTCCTGCTTAGCCATTTGCAGCAAGCTGTAAACAAGAAGAGGAACAAACAAAAAAATCCACCTGAAGTTTAAACAGGTTAATTATGTTTTTCCTCTCCATTTACACAGAGATGCGAAGTAGCAGTCCAAAGAATGAGCCAGGTATCTGCTTCTTGGCAGGAAAATCCTTTTAAGTACTTAAAGACATCTTTAAGTTGGAGTCATTAAGATTAGTTCTGCACAGTTTAATGTGAAAGAAAAAAGGTAGATAATGAAACGACTGGAGAAAGCAGAACACCTACTAGTAATGGTACACAAAGGGCTCCATGTTCTCAAAATATTTAGAGAAAAAGTTAATATTGTTTCCATCCTTTCATCATGCTTTTCAAAGCAATACCGGCTTCTTTTATCTGATCAGAAATATTTAAATCATTACAAAACATAATGCCTATTTGGGGATGACGGGATTTTAGCAAGTCAGACATACCTGCATGTTTATAGGCCACAGCTAACTATTTCCATCTATTGTTTTACTGAATGCCTTTTGGAAGGTGAAGGAAGTTGCTGTTTCATTTCAGAATTACAAAAATGCAAGCAATCTGAAATTAGCCATCTGGACTTTCTCTCCAGGCAGGATCGTTATAATTGTTCATTTACAACTTTGAACAGTCAAAGCCCTGATATTTCTTAAAACAATTTGCTCTTCCTGAATTCATTAATTCATGTTCATGTAGTGATTTGATTTTATCCTACGCCAACCAAAGAGTATTATGTGGAGAGGGTACCACCTTAAGGGCCAGGGAAAAGCAACAAGGAGAGCACAGTAAAGCACCACAGGAAAAAGGTGATTCAGGGAAAGAGCATTGTTGGTTCAACATTTGAATACCCTGTTTATTTCTTACGGCATTTGTAACTAAACCCATTAATTGGATGCATAATCTACAGGCCTGACCTATAAGATGAAAATGAGATTGCTCGGATCTATAAATCAGTACTTATGAAGGTCAAATGAATGGTTTGCACTACCTGTTTCAGCTGTTGAGTCGGTGGCTGAGAAGATAGCATGCAAGAGGGCCTTCCAAGCCCATATGCTAGGCTGTGGTTTTGGTCAGCAGTCTGACAGTTCCACTCTGAATTAGCCAACTCAAGCCATAGGAACCAAAGTAGTTAGATGAAAAACTAGATCAAAATATTAGAAAAGAGGAGAACGTGGCATTATAGCTACTCTTCTAAAGGATATGGCAAATTTCCAATACTATCATATTAGACTACCAGATCAGGGCTGCAAAACTCTGGACAGCCAGTGAGTGGTAGGAAAGAGACAGAGGAAGCACAAACATTTTGCTGCCATACAATAGTTGTCTGCATTTTTGTAGTCCAGGTCAGCTTCTTAATTATATGCAAACCTATTAAGAATGAAATCCTAGTGTTTGGTAGGATGGTTCTCAGCAGTTGTGTTTAGAATAGGGTGTCCAGGTTTTTAAGAGTCATGATCAGGGTACATTAATTTGTACAGATTTAGGTATATTTTAATATCAATCCATAACTTAGTTTCCTAAGTGTTCTAGGCAGAACTACAACTACAACAAAAATCCTGAGATGATCAGAATTAACACTGAATTTAGATTTAGACTGCAGTAGCTCCCAAAAGAGATCACACAAACAATTGAGAATCACTGCTCTACACTATTCCTCTAACAAATATTTTTCTGCAGAATATTTTTTAATTAATACTTTGATTTTTTGGCCAGCCTCACTCCCTAGGATGCTCATTGAAGAGCCTTTTCCCATTAGGCTTTGAAAACGCCCAAAGTATCCTTAAGCAGCATACTTGGGACACTGATGTTCAAATTAATCAAAGTCTGGTTCCCAGCCTCGCCGCACATGGAGTCTTTCCAAATGGGTATGTACCAGCATATTATTACCCCTCGTTGGGGTCCTAGAATTTTGCTGGGCCTTCATTTTGGCCATGATGGATGCTTATATACTTTCATTTTACTTGTATCTGACTGTTGGCTTTATGGCTGTAACAAAGGCTTTAACTGAACTGAAAAGCTACAACAATAACAACAACAAAATCCTGATATGATCTGATTTTATACTTCCATTAGAGCAGTGTTTCTCAACCTTGGCAACTTTAAGACGTGTGGACTTCAACTCCCAGAATTGGCTGGCTGGGGAATTCTGGGAGTTAAAGTCCACACGTCTTAAAGTCACTAAGGTGGAGAAACACTGCATTAGACTATAGTAGCTCCCCAAAACAATCACAAAAGAAACACTCCTGTAGACTATTCCCTTGACAAGTACTTTTCTGCAGAATTTAAAATAATTTTATAATAATACCTGGTCTTTTTTAAAGAGTATATTGTAGAATACAGACCATCATGATTACAACTGATCCTCAAGGTAAGCCGACATGCCAAGTTTACTTGGTTTGTCTCATCTGTCCAGACATTATTCATAATAGAGAAAATCTATGGGTCAGGTGCATTTGCATCAGGCATAAACAATGCAAGTTGTACTAGAAAGCCAATGCTTTTAAAAGCAATGCGTGTATTTCCAGAATGGGCGAAACTCATCTGCTGCCTTTTCTGCCTTGTTCCCTTTTGCTATTTTTTCTGCACAGCACTTGCCAGTTTGGCCAATAACTCTGTTTCATTGATTTTGCAATTTTGCAATCAATGTAGAGAGTTCTCTCTCTCATCCCAAGCAGGAACTTTGTCTAGCAAGGGTCGTGAGAACAGATGCAGTTCACGGACATGTGCCTCTATTCCTTTAGGTGAGCACTGCAACTGTCATAGAAAGAATAGGTGCATCCTGCCACTGAGCTGCTTGTAATATGCATGCATCCCTTCTTCTCTCTCAGTTTCATCACAACATCTACCCACACTGGTGTTTTGTTTTTCTATAGTTTTTCTTGTGTTGTGGGACAAAGAGTGGATTGTGCAGAAATCAGACCCAGATTGCACCAAAAGATCATCCAAGAACGTACAACTGTCAGGAGAAGTAAGATTTGAAATCTGGAAAGAGTTGTAACAGCCTGTTCACTTCAGGCATCAAAGAAAGCCAATGCATTTTGCTTAGTCTGCAAAGCTGCTGGTGTTCCAAATCAGCTATGTCACAAATGACTCCAATTGCATGGTTCTGAGAGTATAAATATGGAAGTACTTGTAAACCTTGATAACCAAAGACACAGTGTCAAGGGCCAGGCTGTCAACAGCAATTTGCAAAGCATTGTGGATAATATGAGCTTCAGGTACCCCTCCAGTTAAGATATTGCTTCTTTCAAGCAAGGTAAGAATGGACCAATATAATGAATATAGGGACTGTCCTAAGTTGTATGGTATGAGAGCCAGTTTGGTGCAGTGGTTAAGGCACCAGGCCAGAAACCAGGAGACCATGAGTTCTAATCCTGCCTTAGGCAAAAGTCAGCTGGGGACCTCAGGCCAGTCCTTCTCTCTCAGCCCTGGGAAGGAGGCAATGACAAACCACTTCTGAAAAACCTTGCCAAGAAAACTGCAGGGGCTTGTCCAGGCAGTCACCAGGAGTCAAGCCTGACTCGAAGATACACGCGCACGCACACACACACACACACAATGTATGTTGTTTAATAATGAAATCTATACTATTTCTATCTTTGCCCCCCATTCTGACACCCACGGCCTCAGAGACCAAGCAGAGGGCAAGTATTTCATCACTGCACTTTTATTAGAAAGAGTGGAAGGCAATGTTTGGATAGGCTTCTCCATAATAAAGCAGCTTTCAGTAATGCCAAACATTTCCTGTTTCCTATTGTGTTCTTCCATCGTATGCAAAATGATTCCCAGGTCAAACCAAGTTAATAGATGACTAACAAGCAAGAGAGCCTTCTTTCTATCCATTAGTCAGAAAGCAGAGACTAGAATAGATCTTCTCTTGCACTTCCATCTCTCATTCTATCAAGAGGTATGATGAATGAAAGAAAGCCTAGACATTATCAAAAGACCCGGATTACCTTATGCCATTTCTATGACCGTTGCTTCCTGCCCCCCCTCCCCACCCTCACACTACCTCAAGTACTCAGGCAGGCACAAGCAGCAATAACTGCAGATGTTACTTCCTAGGCTGTGGCTTGTCTAAGCCTGATGTTGCGCTCACAAAAAGAGCCTTCTGCTGCCAACTGACCAGGACAGAGCTCTAGAACCCAGGACATTAACTGCTGGATACCTCCCCCAAATCGGGACTGTCACAGCAAAAACAGCATGTCTGGTCACCCTCATATAGAACTGCAGCCGCACATAATTGTGTATTGCTAAATACTTATGCAAAGACTTGTCTGTCATTGATTGGAGATGTTTCTTGCCCTAAGCAGGTGTTGAAACTGAAGGCCAAGAAGCCCCCTCTAACTCCATGAGTCTAGTATCCTTTGTAATAGGATGGAGTTCTGAGAAGGAGAAAGAAACCCCACCATAAGACAACATAGAGAGATTGCTATAGGTTTCTACAACTTTCGTAAATATTGTTCAGAACTGCATAGCTGTTGATTACAGCTCTTCCAAGCAACCACTGTTTCAGTAACTCAAAGTAGAGGTCACTGTGAGCCTAGATTTTGGACAGGTGGTTAGTTTAACAATTGCAGTTTTCAATTGAAGAGAAATTGCAGTTTTGATTTGTTTTTTTAATCTACAGCTTTCAAAAGGGGTACAGTTATACATTTGTTCGATTCTTTTGAATTGGCAGTGATCATGACCAGAATTGCTATAGTCCCTGTTTTATGCATGTTCCAGCCATGCTGACCTTTGCCACATATACACATGATACCATGGCTTTCTGAAGAAATCTCTGTCAGATGCAAAATCACCTCTTCCTTCCTCTTGTTTGAAACTGAAAGTAACTTCACTTGCAAATAGGAAGTTAACACAAGAGTCAATCACCATCTTCCATTCTTCGGAGTAACCAGGAGACAGCTTAACCTCTCAAATGTATCTTTACATACTTGATATCTATACCCCACTCCACCATCTTTCCTCTGAAAAATGCAACAATTGAGAAAGTGGTTTGCCATCATGATCCTCCAGTCATGCAGTCAATGTCCAGAATGCAGAGGTGAGCTTCATAGCCATAGCGCCCTCTGTGCAAAAGGAGGAGAAATCTTCTTAGGAGCAGGACTGAGGGCTGGGGTTGCTCCCCTCTCCCTGCCCCGCCCATCAGTTGCAGCCTGCAATCTCTTATGTCATTCTGGAGATTCCCCAACCACTGGGCGAGGGGGGGGGGAAGAAAGGAAGAAGGGCCCCGTGCATGGCTCTTGCAATGAGCTATATTTCTGGAAATGAATTGTGAGTCTTTGGTATTTATATTAACAACAACTCAATTTTATATGCATTTTATTTTGACAGGATAATGTGGTCCAAATGTGTTTTCAATAGATAACTATATGTGTGCATTGAAGTGATTTTTTTTATATCCTGATTTTTTTTTTTTATCACGACTCTGAAATGCCTCACTCAAATCGAGTGGACTGCTTGCAGTCACATACAATGTACCCCATTCAGAACTAAACAGAACATTTTTTTATTATAATAAAATATAAATTCTATAGGAGGTTGCAATTTTGTAGCTCTGGAATTTACCCCTGAGACTTCTTCACATCTGGATATATACTGTATAGCTTACAATTTTGTTTCCCTTATTTCAGGTAATGATGGATCCAGTTCTTTTTCTGAAAAGACCTTTGTCTATATATTAAGTGCATTTGGACTTGAAGTTTTACAAAAAGCCCTGATGGTATTCTATAAGAAGTAAAAAAAGGCTCAATATTAACAATAATAAATCATTATAACAGCGATTACATTTAGTCTTACTGAAACAATATCAAATATTTTCTGCACATGGAAGATATATAAAATTTAAGTATTTCTCTTAGGATCTAGGAAAACAACTCAAAGATGAAGCTAATTATTTATAATAGTAAATGATATTTTGTGTTAATTTTGACATTCACAGCTGAAAAAGGTTTTCAGCTATTTCACAAAGCTGTGCATTTCCAGCCAAGTTAATTTTAATTTTAAATAAAAAAGTTACATTTGTTGTTAAACAAAATATTCAATTTTATTTTTAATAAATTAATATTTTATTTTTTAAAATTAAAAACAGTAAATGCTATACATTGTTAGATCACAATAATAAATCTGAGTAGACTGTGTGTACTTATTTTTTAGATTTTTTATCCCGCCTTTATTATTTTTATAAATAATTCAAAGCGGGGAACATACCTCATACTCCTTCCTCCTCCTATTTTCCCCACAACAGCAACATTGTGAGGTGAGTTGGGCTGAGAGGGAGTGACTGGCCCAAGGTCACCCAGCCGGCTTTCATGCCTAAGGCGGGACTATACATTCTATGTCACTTTCTCTTCAACTCATGGCTTGCCATAATTTTAATCCATTTTCCATTAACCACACGCCACCTACAAGCACACAGTAGCTTCACTCAGTAATCTCACTTCAATGATTGCCAAAGCACCTTTCCTTGCGTCAGTAAGCAATGAAAATTGATCTGAATCCTATGCTGTGGTCAGTATTAATGCAATAAGGACATGCTGAGTACAGATTTATTTGTAGCAGCCCAACTTTTCCAGAAAGGACTTTCTAACAAGACTTCCTGCCTGGTGATTACCAACTTGTATTGCTGAAAGCTTTAAACTAATTCCACCGTCCTTCCCATCCTTCATACCTCTGGAGTTACAGGCATAAAGGACAATAGTGGTCACCGAGCCATTGCAAGAATCTAAATGTATAATCCCAAACTGCCGATGCCACCAAAAACAAACACTAGAAGAGACCAAGGATAGATGCAAACATTATGACTAAAGATCGAAGAGGGAAAATTTTGTTACTCTTCAGCGTACGAATATAAATAATGATTTAGCCTAATAATCACTTCATTCCCCCTGCCCTTTCTTGTTCTTGAGGTTTTGAGCACATGAGAAAAGTACAAAGACAGTCACAATCCAGGACTCTGATATCTCCATTCCCACGCAACACTGCCACCCTTTCGGTATTTCACAGGGCCCCACTGTACCCATATAACCCCAGCATTACAGCTACATGCCAAAATCATTATATATTCACACTGGAGTAACATCATGACTATTATACACAGACCCAGGGCAGTGCAGAGTGTAAGGAAGATGGCCTTGACAGAGATATACATGAGCCATTGCCTAGGCAAAAGGAGATGAAGCCTTTTTAAGTCCAGAACAGCCAGATAACATTCGGAAGCAGCTTGGATCCTTCCCTAAGTCACTGAACGATAAGGACGGGGAGGAGGTGCAGCACAATCAGACTTGCAAGATTCTGTTATTATAGCCAATCTCAATACAAGTAGCTGTAGCCATCCTGTGAAGTTGATCTCCTTTTTCCTAGTGAGACTAACAGGCAGGTTCATTTAGATGCCATTCTGTCCTCCTCAGAAATATTCCATCTAGAATCCGATGGTGTAAACTCATATTCTTTTCCCTTGGAGCGGAGGACTTCTTCTCACTGAAAGTGAGGATTATTTAACAATCTTCTGTAAATCAGTTAATGAGGGAAGCCCCTCCATTCCTCAAAGCAACCCCAGCCCTTCAAAGGCTCAGCACATCCACTTCAACGTCTTTCCAAGGTTTTCTTTTCCACTTATCTGCATTGGACTATTATTTAATGTCGGTGAATGCAGTGGGAATGAGAAAGCAATGCTGCTGTGATAGACAAGATGATTTGGCTGCCTTATTATTTGAAACCCCTTTGAATCACATCATTTGAGGCATGGAGCTGCCCTGGACAACCATGGGTGGATTAGCGCAATATGAGACCACAAATGCAGAGCATTCAGAAGACCTCTGTAGAAATGGGATCATTAAAAGAGATGTCAGTAATCTCAGTAGAGCTGAGAAAGCATCGTCATTGCAGTTCTTTAGGGCAGTCATGTTCAGACATGACCTATCTACATAAACTCCTGTAGTATACAGAAGAGCACTGATTAAGATAGGAGTTATATTGATTATTGTCATCAAGCAAAAGGAATCACCCAATCCTCTTCAGCAGCAGCAGTGATAATGCCCTCAAGTGGCTGTACTAGATGCTGTAATAGCTTTTCCTATTAACCACAATTGCATTGTATTTCATTTCCATCAGTAATGGAAGTAGCTGCAACTCACCTCCTATAGCCACTGCTTGTAAAGGACTTCCAGAAGCCATGCTCTGCAAGCTTTCCCTAATTTTTCCTTTCAGTATTTCAAACAACCTCACTTTGTGTAGTCCTCCCATTTCTCTGGCATTGCCCATATGTTAAGTTTCATTGAGCTGCGGATGCTGAAGGAACAGCAAAACACAGGAGCAAGTTCTGCCCTGATCTGGTTCCAATCAAGGTATGGCAGATAGCAGGAATGTCTGAGGACCAAGAACAGTCTGTTGACTGGACTTCCACCCCTGTATTACTGATATTTTGGTGGCCTTTGTCTCCAAATGAGGCACAAATGACCAGACTCAAATTATCCTGCTTCAGACACATGATGTGAAGACCTATCTCTCTGGAGACTCCAGTGGTAGGAAAGGTGGAAGGAAAGATGACCACTAGGAAGGTGGATGGACTCTGGTGATGGATATACCACTGGAAGACCTGAAGGACCAAGTTAGAGACAGATGTTGTGGAGAAAATATATCTATATGGTCACCATCAAATCAACAGTAACTCGATGGCAATCAATCAATCAATCAAACCATTGTCTCAGTGGTCTCTACAGGGAGGCAAAGGGTATCAAAGTGACAAAAGCAGCTTCCGCTGCTTTTTTATGTTCATTATGACATCACACAAATGCTCAAAATAGGTGGAGCTTGCCGCTTTATACCACTAGGCTGCTTTCATCATTCTGATGGCATCCAAAAGAGCCTGCAGATGCTGCTGCTTTGTTTAAATAGCAACCCCTACAATATTCAGAGGACTCTCTGAAGCAACATCTGATATAGTATGAGGAGTTGCAAATGGATATTATGTAGGTAAATATTGAATATTGTATCTTACAGCAAAGTCACAGACCTGGCAAATGAGCATTATGGGAGGAAGTCATTCTTGGGAATTCTAGGATAAACTGTCTTGATCTGCCTCTCTCAGGCTAATGTGTGGTTGTGGATTTAGCTCTCCTTTGGAGTACACCAAGTTCTCAGTACAAAATAGAGGCATGTGGTACATATTTTAGAATGAAGTGATTAGAGGAACGCAGGCCTGCATAGACAAAATAAAAAATTTTCAGGTTTTTTTTAATGATAACATTATTTTTTAAAATTCTAAGTTGTTCTAAACAACATATGTAATAGATACGTATGTATATATTCCTATAGCATTATAAAGCCGGTAGTAAGGATGCAATGAAAGAAAATCCATCTAAATGTTACAAATCCATTTAAATGCTTAAAAGGAATTGTATAGCAGGGATATACAATCTTTTCCAGCCTCAAGTGCCATTCTACAATCTTACCCAACAACCTGGATGGCAAAAAAAAAAAAAGATCAATGAGATCTCCTGAGACTTCAGCAACTTTATTTTATAGGGAGCCCAAGGGCAACACTTTACCAATCCCTGAATTGTATCACATTACACTAAACCAGTGAAAATCTTTTCACAGCCTAGAAACTCTTAAAAACTTGGCACACTAAGGGAACCTGTGGGAATTTGCCAGCCCACATTCAAAATAACCTTCTAGGATGAGCTCTAGTCCTGCTTAAAACAAATAGACAGGCTTGTTAAGTAAGAAGTTACCTTTCCAAATTAAGTCGTAAAGGTCTCCCTGTACATTCCAACATCACAAAAATAATAGTCCTGTTCAATTTTTGTCATGTAATCCAAATGGCTGGCAGGGGTCAGCTTCATAAACTAAAAGGTACTCTGAGCTCTATAAACATCCAGTCTGATGTGGTGCAAAATTAAAACCTTGTCTCAAGGGCCATTATCATGAGATACTAGACAAACCCATGACCTGTTGGGTCATCATTTCAGAGCTATTTCCTTACCAGATTCCTCAAGGCCTTCAACAACGGCAGAGCTTCTAATGTGCTGCCTTCACTGGAAAAGTTCTTAAAAATTCAGGGAGATATTTCAGAGCTGTATCTGCCTTGAAGTAGCCAATGTTGAACTGTATAGCACAGTCAAACCTCAGGAGTTGACCACAGGAAATGTTTTATGACATTTTGTGTTATGTCATAAAATGTTTTATGATAATTTTATGTCATAAAATGTTTTATAAAATTTGCCAAATTTCTATTCCATGGGAGTCATGGGTCCCAGATTTTGGATGCATTCTGTAAGTTAGCCCATTTGAGGTACCTTGGTTCAAAAATCGTTCACCTATGGCACACTGTTTTGCCCAGTTAAAGGTTAGAGCAGTGCTTTCTAAAGTGCCGCCGTTGGCAGCACACACACCAACGGCAGCGGCGTGCGGCCTCCGCTAAAATGCGGAAGCGCTGATGACGTGCCGCTGCCGTCATCTCCGTGTACACCACGTCCCCACTGCCGCTTCTGGGTTGTGTGGCGACACACCAGACTGTGTGTTGTGACACACTAAAGTGTCGCGACACACAGTTTGGAAAGCTGTGGGTTAGAGACACAAGAGTTTTAGTAGTGTATAGACAGATTGCACTAGGGTGGTATCTTCCTGATCCTGTAGTTGTACCCTGATCTGACACCCATGGTGCTGACATCATATGAGAAGGTAGCCTTAGTCAATCAAGCTTGGGGAAGGGTGGATCATTTGGTTTATATGATATAGTTCCAATCATTTTTTCTTCTTTCCCAGAATTTTTTTTCACTTTTCCTGAATCAATACACACTGATTTGAAAGGACAAATTTGAAGTGGATAGAATAAAATTAAACTGGAAAAAAAATCTCACGGGGATACAACTTAGAAGTTGAATAAAAGAAACAGGAAACAAGAAGACAGTGCCAAGAATCAGCTCAAGAAAGGATATACTGTAGGTTTTCATGCAAGTGAATGTAACATGCACACATTTTGATTCATTTTTACAATTTAAACAGATCAACTAGGCCTCACCATAACGGAGAAGACAAAACTGATGGGATGATGTAACTCTTGTGCCTACTCATTCTGTGGCCCTGGTACTAAGAGTTAACAGGCAACTTTGGAGGCTCAGCTTAGTAAGCGTTCAACTCGTCAGCACTTTTGAACAGAGCGGGAATGAGGAACCTGCGGTCCTCCACATGTTGCTGAACTACAGCCCCTCCTTCTGTAGAACTGGGAAAGGGCATGCGCCTTGGAAGCAATCTTTCTGGGCCACATCTCTTCCAAAGGTACAAGTTCCTCTGTTGCATGAAACTGCCAACCAAGTCTCACTTGAAGAGACCTAATTTAGTCTCCGGTATGCTTGATGAATGAAGAATTTCCTCTCAAGACTAAATTACAGACCTCATCAGGGTTGCTCTTTCATGATCTCTTATTTAAGATGTAATTTTCCCAACAGGGCTGGAACACACATCCCCATGAGCTAGGATGGTATTTGTTGTTAGCAGCTGCCGCCCAGCACCATCTTCCCACAGTTCAACCTCCCTCCTCTTTAGATATTACTCTTTCCCTTAGCACCCATAAAGCCCCACTAGGCATAACAAGGCAGTGGCGGCAAGAACCTTACTTAATACTTTAATTAAGCCACAATAATGGCATTTACTCACCTTCTTGGACACCCAGTTCAGACAAAGGAGCGCACCACTTTGTTTGAACTTAAGAAGAAAAGGCTCATTCCCTTCAGACACAGATGATTACAACTTTGTGTTCAAGTTTTCTCCCTTTGGCATGAGAACAAGCCCTGTGATCCTCCTCTGGTTTTTTGAAGTGTCAGGGATTGTATAAACACAGCATGCAAATGTTTAGTTGACCTAACGGGTACCGGGAGCAAAGGGGGTTCACAGAGGACATCTACAGCTCATGAAGCAGTCTCTGACTTCTCTTGTCAATGCCATAATTGAAAAGAGGGGAGAGAATCATTTTGTTGTTGTTGTTGTTGTTCAGTCGTTCAGTCGTGTCTGACTCTTCGTGACCTCATGGACCATAGCACACCAGGCCTTCCTGTCCTCCACTGTCTCTCGGAGTTTACTCAAATTCATGTTCATTACATCGGTGATGCTATCTAACCATCTCATCCTCTGCCGTCCCCTTCTCCTTTTGCCCTCAGTCTTTCCCAGCATCAGGGTCTTTTCCAGTGAGTCCTCTCTTCTCATTAGGTGGCCAAAGTATTTGAGCTTCAGCTTCAGCATCTGTCCTTCCAATGAGCAGTCAGGGTTGATTTCCTTTAGGATTGACTGGTTTGACCTCCTTGCAGTCCAAGGGACTCTCAAGAGTCTTCTCCAGCACCACAGCTCGAAAGCATAAATTCTTCGGCGCTCAGCCTTCCTTATGGTCCAACTCTCACAGCCATACATTGCTACTGGAAAAACCATAGCTTTAACTATACGGACCTTTGTCGGCAAGGTGATGTCTCTGCTTTTTAATATGCTGTCTAGGTTTGCCATAGCTTTCCTTCCAAGGAGCAAGTGTCTTTTAATTTCATGGCTGCAGTCACCGTCTGTGGTGATCTTGGAGCCCAAGAAAATAAAATCTGTCACTGCTTCCATTTCTTCCCCTTCTATTTGCCAGGAAGTGATGGGACAAGATGCCATGATCTGGGGTTTTTTAATGTTGAGTTTCAAGCCAGCTTTTGCACTCTCCTCTTTCACCCTCATCAAGAGGCTCTTTAGTTCCTCTTCACTTTCTGCCATTAGGGTGGTATCGTCTGCATATCTGAGGTTGTTGATATTTTTCCCGGCAAACTTAACTCCGGCTTGTGATTCATCCAGCCCGGCATTTCTCATGATGTACTCTGCATATAAGTTAAATAAGCAGGGTGATAATATACAGCCTTGTCGTACTCCTTTCCCAATTTTGAACCAGTCGGTTGTTCCATGTCCGGTTCTAACTGTTGCTTCTTGACCCACATACAGGTTTCTCAGGAGACAGGTAAGGTGGTCTGGTACTCCCATCTCTTTAAGAATTTGCCACAGTTTGTTGTGATCCACACAATCAAAGGCTTTAGCGTAGTCAATGAAGCAGAAGTAGATGTTTTTCTGGAACTCTCTTGCTTTTTCCATGATCCAGCGAATGTTGGCAATCTGATCTCTAGTTCCTCTGCCTCTTCGAAACCCAGCTTGCACTTCTGGTAGTTCTCGGTTCACATGCTGCTGAAGCCTAACTTGTAGGATTTTGAACATAACCTTGCTAGCATGTGAAATGAGCACAATTGTATGGTAGTTTGAACATTCTTTGGCATTGCCCTTCTTTGGAATTGGAACGTAAACTGACCTTTTCCAATCCTGTGGCCACTGTTGAGTTTTCCAAATTTGTTGGCATATTGAGTGCAGCACTTTAACAGCATCATCTTTTAGGATTTTAAATAGCTCAGCTGGGATACTGTCTTCTCCACTAGCTTTGTTGTTAGTAATGCTTCCTAAGGCCCACTTGACTTCACTCTCTAGGATGTCCGGCTCAAGGTCAGTGACCACACCATCGTATTTATCAGGGATATTAAGATCTTTCTTGTATAGTTCTTCTGTGTATTCTTGCCACCTCTTCTTAATCTCTTCTGCTTCTGTTAGGTCCCTGCCTTTTTTGTCCTTTATCATGCCCATCTTTGCACAAAACGTTCCCTTGATATCTCCGATTTTCTTGAAGAGATCTCTAGTCTTCCCCATTCTATTGTTTTCCTCGATTTCTTTGCATTGTTCATTTAAGAAGGCCTTCTTATCTCTCCTTGCTATTCTCTGGAATTCTGCATTCAGTTGTTTATATCTTTCCCTTTCTCCCTTGCCTTTTGCTTCCCTTCTTTCCTCAGCTATTTGTAAAGCCTCATCAGTCAGCCACTTTGCTTTCTTGCATTTCTTTTTCTTTGGGATGGTTTTAGTTGCTGCCTCCTGTACAATGTTACGAACCTCCATCCATAGTTCTTCAGGCACTCTGTCTACCAGATCTAATCCTTTAAATCTATTCCTCACCTCCACTGTATATTCATAAGGGATATGATTTAGGTCATACCTGATTGGTCTAGTGGTTTTCTCTACGTTCTTCAATTTAAGCCTAAATTTTGCAATAAGAAGCTCATGATCTGAGCCACAGTCAGCTCCAGGTCTTGTTTTTGCTGATTGTATAGAGCTTCTCCATCTTTGGCTGCAAAGTATATAATCAATCTGATTTCGGTATTGACCATCTGGTGATGTCCATGTGTAGAGTCGTCTCTTGTGTTGTTGGAAAAGAGTGTTTGCTATGACCAGCGTGTTCTCTTGACAAAACTCTATTAGCCTTTGCCCTGCTTCATTTTGTACTCCGAGGCCGAACTTGCCTGTTATTCCGGTTATTTTTTGACTTCCTACCTTAGCATTCTAGTCCCCTATGATGAAAAGGACATCTTTTTTTGGTGTTAGTTCTAGAAGGTGTTGTAGGTCTTCATAGAACCGGTCAACTTCAGCTTCTTTGGCATCAGTGGTTGGGGCATAGACTTGGATCACTGTGATGTTGAATGGTTTGCCTTGGATTCGAACTGAAAGCATTCTGTCGTTTTTGAGGTTGTACCCCAGTACTGCCTTTCCCACTCTTTTATTGACTATGAGAGCTACTCCATTTCTTCTAAGGGATTCTTGCCCACAGTAGTATATATAATGGTCTCCTGAATTAAATTCGCCCACTCCTGTCCATTTTAGTTCGCTGATTCCCAATATGTCGATGTTCAATCTTGTCATCTCATGTTTGACCACATCCAGCTTACCTTGATTCATAGTTCTTACATTCCAGGTTCCTATGCAATATTGTTCTTTACAGCATCGGACTTTCCTTCCACTTCCAGACACATCCACAACTGAGCGTCCTTTCGGCTTTGGCCCAGCCGTTTCACACTTTCTGGAGCTACTCGGAATTGCCCTCCGCTCTTCCCCAGTAGCATTTTGGACACCTTCCGACCTGAGGGGCTCATCTTCCGGCGTCATATCTTTTAGCCTTTTGATACTGTCCATGGGTTTTCTTGGCAAGGATACTGGAGTGGTTTGCCATTCCCTCCTCCAGTGGACCACGTTTTGTCAGAACTCTCCATCATGACCTGTTCTTCTTGACCTGACTTCATTGAGTTACGCAAGCCCCTTCGCCACGACAAGGCAGTGATCCATGAAGGGGAGAATCATTTTACCCACTTGTTAAGGGGTTGGGGTGGGGAAAAGTATGTGCCAAAGGGAATATATTGTGATTGTGACCTTGGAAAAGAAGAGCACATGTCATTCAAAGAATTCACAGAAACTTTATCTGGGTGGCAAAAAAATCAGGAGTCTGGTAGCACCATTTCCAACTAACAGATTGTATTAAAAGGCATGAGCTTTCGCGAGCTTCAGCTCACTTCAACAGATGCATAAAGTAGCTAGAATGATCTGGGTGATCTGCCCTATTTTTCCACCCCATGCACATACACATATTTTGAAAGGGAAGGGATCATGTGCAGACATAGAATTGAAGAATTTGCCTTAAAATATATGCTGGGGGTGGGAGGGAGAAGGTGAGATGATGTCAGCCTGTCTTAGTCAACTATAAATCTATCTGTTTGTCAGAGTGTGCGCAGTGGAGCGGCCTGCTCTATTTTCCAAGACACCAGTGATTCACGTTCTATGCAGTAAATAGACACTAAAGCAGAGATTAGATAAAATATCCTATTTACTATATATACATACGTATTACAGAATACATCCACACGGGTAACAAATGATACAGCGATGAGTAGTTACAGCAAATGAGAAGAAAGAATACAACCAGACTCCTCTGCTTATATACATAAACTGACCAATCACATTATAGGTCACTCTCATCATCTGCCACACCCAGCTAAATGATAGCACCTGTAGTATGAGTCATACACTGCCACATCATCCCTACAACAATGGCTGCTAATTGGGTGACTTGCAGAATAATTCCCCTCTCACCTAGATATCAAGCCTCTCCAGTATAATTTATCTAACTGTAAATTCCTGGGTATATACAAACCCCAACACTGTTTTATCCTACCCAAGTAGCCATGGAATAGTTAAGGTCATCTGTTCCATACAAGGACACATAAACACAATGACCAACTCTACAAGTGGGACTTTCATTGGCCTTGGTCTTTGTCTTACTGCCATATTTTGGGTTGAAATCAGGACTGTAGCATGACTTTAGATCCACTGCTGTGTGTTAAGGACCTGGTATAGGCATTCTTCTTGATCTTATTCCCAGTATTTGTAAGATTAAGAAATCAAGACTTGTAGACTCTTCAGACTTGCAGACTGGAATTATCATATGACACTGGAAGAAATATGTATACCTGGTCAGCAGCAATACATGTGTTATATATGTTTTGTTTGTCAACATTTGAATTTAGTTGGGGGTTGGGGTCTTTTTTGCTAGTTTCTGGGGTCTGGGAGCAGAGGGACAAGGAATAACACTTCCAAGCAATTTTATCTTTTTTTTTTTAGTTGTTCTGATTGCAATATATTTTTCAGGTCTTCCACCCCACTTCCCCCTTTTCTCTCTCTTTTTACATTCATTTTGATGTTATAGTAATATTGTGGTCTATCTACATTTTTTCCTGCTAATTAGTTCGATACAATAAAATACATGAAAAGAGGAATGTTTCTATCTGCATTTCTGTTCTATGGACTCATAAATTCAGTGCAATTCTCAGATATCTTTGTTCATGGAGCCATGGACATTGATGAAATGCACATCTACTGTATATTCAGATATCAAATGCAGCATTTTAATGGAATGATCATGCCATATCCCAATTCAACTTCCCTAATGTTTATGCATCTGGCTCTAATACTGCTTTTCTGTAACAAAAAGAAAACCAAACAAAGTGACAGAGAGTTAATGTGTCTTCTCGAGCTTCTGACCCATAATACTACTACCACCCAGTATTACAAAGTTGATTTGGAAAATAAATGAGTCGGATTACTTATTGTGCTAATGCAGAGTTCCTCAAAGTTTAGTGCTCCTAAAGTATTTTGTGATCCCTTCCCCCCATAAATAAAACTAAGCCTTCTTTTTCTCAATAAAGATGTTGCAGAGTATTTTAATGTGGAACAAAAACTTATTTCTCTATGACAAGAACACATTTCAAGATCAACAAAATCCTTCCTGCTAGACGTGTGTCAATAGTTCCATGAACATATAAGCTTAAAACTCAGAGCCTTATTTTATCTATTTTTTTTTTTGCAGATTCTCTATGCAAGCTAGACCATCTGCTCACTGGAAGAAGATTACAGAGTTTATATAACTGTAGGTGGAAAACTGGATGATGCATAACGGACAATTCCTAAATAGTCTGAAATACATTTCAGACATAATGCTTTGGGTAAGGCTAAAATGGACTGCAAAGTATATGGTAGAGCAGCATAAGGAAGGCTAACTGGATTATTTGGGTAACCCTGCCAAGTTATTCCATATGTATGAAAGGTGGATTGTGATACTATATTGTCAGGGACCTGGTCCAAAGAAAGAATCAGTGCCAAACTACATCTGTGTACACACAAAAAGAGTCTGCCCCAGAATATTCTTGCAGCTTATAGCATATAAAAAGATGCTTCAGAATGTATGTGGCTCACTCCAGTCTGAATATGGCAATCAGATGTATCGTGAATGTAAGACTGAGGCAGCAGATATCATGGAATCAGATTTACACAGAAGTTCAATGAAGGGACAGAGTGTGGATCTTATTTATTTGCATATTTCATTTACTTATTTAATTGTTTATTTATTTTTATATCTTGGCTTTCATCAAGAGGTCAAGGTAGTCTACACAGCCCTTCCTCCTTCAACTTTTCCCCATAAGAGCAGCGCTGTGAGGTGGGTCAGGCTGAGATAGAGTGGCTGGCCCAAAGTCATTCATGTTATTTTAATGGCATTGGCTAAAACTAAAATATTATCATCCTTCAGCAGGACTACAAAAATCCACAGGCAACAGAATAATCAATATGACACAAAAAACACAAAACAAAACGATAAATACCAACTGCAAATTTCAGTTCTCTACCTTCTGACAAATTATTTCAATCTTTCCTGAGATGGGAGGACAATCCATTTTAAAAAACACCTCAGACTGGAGTTTTAAATATGTACTTGGAAGTAAGACCCCATAAACGGGAGTTCCTTCTGAATCCATAGAGCATTGCATGGTCAGTCTCCCTATTTATTTCTCTTATGCGAATGGCTTTTAAGAACTAGGAAGTCACACCAATGCCTGATCTTTTTTCCTCTTCCTAAATCAAGCTCCTAAATTATTATTTTAAAGACTGCCTAACCCAACTAGCAACTCCAAAAAAGTTCTTGATTAAAAATATTGGAAGGAGGGAGGGAAGTTTGGTATATGGTATCTTCATCATTGGCCCAACCAGAATAAATCATGAGCACATAAAGTCATATCTGGGATGATTTTGCAGCAAGGAGAATAAAAATTATAGTCTTCTCAAGCAAATTAAAAAGACAGTATTGTCATGTGTCTATCCTAGTAGGTGGCTTATAAATGTTTTAAATTATTGAAATAAATTCTAGTTCCAGCAGTTCTGGACAGGGAGGAAAACAGAGACATCCTTCAATCTCAATACTATTACAACAGCTAAAGGTAAAGAGGGAGGAGAGGTAGAAGGTATATTTTCCAACATAGAAAAATAAGCTGAGCTGAGGCCCAGAAGAACTAACTGTGTTGGCTCCAGAGGTTTGGATGTGAACTTATGGGTTGAAGTTACAAGAAAAAAACAATTTAGCTAAATATTAGGAGGACCTTTCCAGCAGTATGAGGTGTTTAACAAGGGAACAAATTGCCTCCAAAGATTGAGCCCCAGCTTCCTTTCAAGGTATGCTAGCAAAATTCAAATAACTGGTTAGGCTGTCACCACTTTCATTTCCTTTGATCCTAGAAGTGGAAAATTTTCTAGGACTATGAGACTTACACTGCCTTAGGCTGAAGAAACTAATCCAACTCTGACCTCCCTTGTTCAGGCAGGCAGCTTACTTTCCATTTACCACCTCTAGCAAGGGGTGGGCAATCAGTGGTCTGCAAGCCCCCAAGTTCCTTTCTGTGTCCTCCTGGAGTTCCCCATGATTATGTCATAGAAATTTAGCACCACACCATAGAATAACGGCATCAACATGGTGCACTGCTTTTCAACAGGATGTCAAATAAAATAGGTTTGCTAAGCTTCCAACAGACTGAAATGTAACATTTTTGGATTTCAAAAAAAAGAAGAAGTGAAAAATGGCCAAAAAATGTCAAACTCTTGCCCTTTGGTTACATCAACACATCCCTGCCACATCACCTGCAGCTGTCAGCCATCTGAGGGGGGGGGGGGAACACAACCAACTGAGTCCTGGACTTGAAAATATTGTCTGCCCCAGCCTCAGCACAAAGTCAATACTGTATAGAGACAGTTTCCAGCAAATTTTCCCACCTGAAGAGAGTCAAATCACTTTCCTCTAAGTCAGAACATACTCAGACCTCCAATCCAAACGATAATAAGATTTTATTAAAACAATACATGGATAAGGAAGCAGGAGGGCAGGCTTGTGCATACATGACAAAATAAACAGTAAAGCTTTTAGCTTACACTACCACCAAGGAGTATTTACTCACCCATCAGGGTTAGGCATGGGTGCAGACCATATCTTACATCATGATGGTAAACCCAATGGCAACAGACTAAAGGAAAGATCCCGACTATATTATGTAAAGGCCTTTCCACACTGGTGACTCAGAAGTGCTATCCACCCATCCTTGAGTCAGTAGAAAACTGTACTATTTCAGTTTTGCACTAAATTGGCAAAGTCCACAGAGTTAAAATACTGACCATTCTGCTGGCTGGTAGGCTAACCCAATTGCATCCATTCTGATAGACCAGTGATGTATTACATCTGGGTCTGGGTCTAGCTCTTTAGGAGTCTAGATGCAGCAGAATAGACAGGAGACCAGGCTGACCAGGGGAGGGGAGGGAGCATAACCTCACCTGGAACAACCAATAGGCACCACTCTAGTTCTCACCGGCTACTTGTCTCCAACCTCATGTAGCATGTAACAAATCCCACTGTAGAGGAAGGTAGAGACAACCATGACAAAAGCATGCGGTAGCTTTAAGAGAAAACAAACAACTCAATCCAGGGACAGGGGAAGGGAGAGAAATTCCAAATAACCCAACTTGATTCTGTTTGGTATAAGAGGCAGCAGAGGGAAACTCTGGCAGGCTTTCCAGATTTTGATATTATGCCCTAGAACAATAAAGAAATATTTCTGCACAATCCTTGAAAAGTCTGTTTCCTGACCTGGCCTACCTTGAAAGATGGACACTTACATGCCTTTCAGCTGCCATGAGATGCTGCTGATTTAAGGAGATACTACTACTCTAACATCATTATAGCTAAGGGCACCTTAAGCCAATCTCACTCAGGGGCTGGGGATGAGCTGAAGGCAAAGTCATGGGGACATGGTAGGAAACATGTTACTGAGGCTTGTTGGTACTATGGTTACATTCAAGTCAGGGACAGAAACGAGCAGGTTGAACTCAGCTTCCAGTTTCAGCTGTATTATGGTTATAAGAAGAATTACAGAAAACTCTCATCACCTTTTGGACCAGGTTATGATGAAATATACCAGAGAGGATTTTGGCTATATTCTGATAGATTGCCAGAATCAGAAGGTTTGGGAGTTGAGGAGGGCTTGTGAAGACATGTGCTTGTCAATATGAGACATGACAAAGACTAGTCTTGGTCAGAGAAGCCTGTTTTAAAGGGATCAAGCCTAAGAGAGGTACTTTGTATCATAGCCACCTATCAGAAGTGCTGAAGTAGTTTATTTTTTGCAGTATGAGTGTGGACTTAATTAAAGGGGCATTACCAATGGTCAAAGTCTTTATTCCAGGCCAAATATTACAAACTTTGGCAAAATCACTAGTGATTTCCAACAAAAAAGCATTGCATTTCTAAACATAATTCCTGCCGTGTCCTTGTCTCCTGTTTACCCTGTTTCTTCTAATCTGACATACTGAAGAAGTAAACATATGTGAGGAAATTTTCCATGCGCCGACCAAAGGATTGGAAAGGAAGATTGGGGGGGGGAGAGGGGGGGCAAGGGCACAATGAGGACTTCAACAGTGTGATGTTAATTGGTGGAATTGTTTCTATTTTTTTTTCAGGCTAAAAGAGTTAGCTTCTGGAATGGGATGCCTAGCAACTCTAAGACATAATAGCAAAGCATTGGTTGTAAATGGATTGATTCCAGAGTTCTAGAGTTCTGTTCCTAAGGCAAAACTCCTGGAATGATTCTGGCAGCCACACTGTGAATGAACTGATCCAGGACTAAACCAGCAAGATTCCACTACAGCGTACATTGGCAAGTACAAAACATCACATGGTATAAACAAAATAAAACAGGGAAGAGAAATTATCATCTCCTAAAGATCTGTGAATGGGTTTCAGCATCTTATAAACACAATGACGCTGCTTTAGCTTTTCTTAAAGTCCACAACACAGTAATTTGTGGGGGAGTTTTTTTTAAAAAAAATGAGAAATATACTGTACATCCTATTTTTGTGCTACTTTCTTAATAAGGAAAGAGACCCCCGTTCTGTTTGTTCACCTTATTCTTCAGGCCAGAGGTAGCTTTGCTGTCCAATGGGACGTGACTAGATCTACCTCTCTCAGATGAATGCATTCAGCTTTACTACTGAGCAGATGAGCTGGGTTTGGACAGAGTTCTATACTAAGACATGCCAGTATTTGGATATTACAGGTGAGAAGTGGATCCTTCTCAAACAGCTCCACCTACTTCCCCCCCCCCCCCTGCCAAAAAATAGTAATTTTCCTGTTGACTGTCACCCTGCCTCCCATTCTTCGATGGTTTCCCCTGGACTGATCAACACTGATACTGTTGCTTCAGTCCTTGGCATGGTATAGGGTGGATCATGTCTGTTTTTAGCAAATGTTCCTTTGGTTTGAAAGGTTATTCAATCTGAGTCACATTTAATTGTCTTAAGGTAAATAGATGAATCATCTGGGGAGGGGGAGTTTTACCTCCAAAAGGTCAGGGGTTCAGGGTAAGATTCTTTGTTGTTTCTTCTTTGGGATTAAATGAAGGAAAACCAAACTGGTTGGAAAATTAAATTATTTTAGTTGGGAGTTGAGCAGACAGTGACTCAGATTTTAGCTTCCCTGAATCTTTTACATGCAACTCTTAACAAACAGGTATTGGGCCCACACCTGCCTGCCATGGAAAGAGCAGCTAAAGGTCAGCACACCCACATAACAGAAGTGCTCTTGTTCTGATGGCAAAGTTTACCAATTGACTATAGTCAGGGTTTTGATAGCCCCTGCAGCTGCTTCCCGAAGTTCATATAGCTCTCACTGCAGGCCTTTGCAGTTTACACTGAGGAAAGATTTTGATCTGCCCATGCAAGAAGTACGCTTCTAAAAAATGAAGGAAAATCAGTATATTTGCAAAGAAGTTGTGTGTAGTCATCCTAGGGTTCTGATTTCTTTCTTGTGCTAGTGAAACAACCCATTAACCATCAGGAGTTTAGGCTGGGGTTTGGATAATACTGACTTAAGTTTGTTCCCCCATGAATCAAGACTGCAGTACAAAAAGTATCCCAAGAATTCTCTTATGCATACTACTGCTGTGAAATCTACTTGAGAAAAGTTCATTTTCATTTAA
The DNA here is from genome assembly GCA_023362775.1 of Charina bottae. NCBI lineage: Eukaryota > Metazoa > Chordata > Lepidosauria > Squamata > Charinaidae > Charina > Charina bottae. The sequence continues at coordinate 1,555,874 of JALMGJ010000063.1, read as the reverse complement.
AATAATCAGCCTTGCTTGTTTGGGATCAGCAGTACAAATCCATAGTGCCTGAACTAGATAGAAGTTCAGTGATGGCACCAAGAACCAGTGTTTGATTTTAAGTTCTTACTGGGCTGGCTTATGGTGGCCATAATTAAGCATGGAAGAGTCCTGTAGACTTGTTAGCTTGATTTCATCACTATAACAGGTTACAGAATGAATCCTCAAAATGAATGGGCTGTAAATTAAATACCCAATTTCTCATGCTGTACTTTTTATACATCTACTTGATCTTAGTTCCACAATAAAGTCACTCCATATACACAGTATAAGTATCATCAGGATACTTATTTATACTTTGCAAATTCAGATGAACATGCATAAGTAGTTATTACAGACTGGGGATGGGGTTCCTCATCTAAATATGATACTTCAAGCCCTGAGCAACTCTCCCCTTAAGCAAAACAACAACAACAACCCAAAACACATGTCCTGAACTATCTATCTGTGGAACTAAAGAACCAAAGAACCTTCCTGAGCGAACACTGCAATGCCAGGTATTTTAATGCTCAAATTCCCAAGAGTGATATCAAGCCAGGAGATATAGTAAACGTAGAGCAACATATTGATTTTATTTACTTATCCCTATGATTTATAGCTCAGCTTTCTGCCCACAAGGCAGCTGATAATAAAAACATTAAAATAATGTTTAAAAACCCGTAAAACTATTAAACTCTTTATTTGTGCAACACAAGCCAAAAGGGGATTAGTTAAATGGAAGCTTTTGACTCCTAACTGGGAAATGGAGAGAGAAGGAGGGCTGAGCACAGCTTACAAGGGGGTACATTCCTGAAGTGACACGAAGGCGTCCCTAACAAACAGAGGTCAGAAAATGAAAGGGCCTTTCCTTCAGGTTCATATTGAGACAGGCAGTCTCTTAAACTGTCCTCTTAGGCGTTAAGGGTCTAACACAGAGCTTTCCAAACTTTTCATGTTGGTGACACACTTTTTAGACATGCATCATTTCGCGACACACTCTTACAGCAGGGCACAAGGCAGGCACTAGGACCTGCGCGGAATCACAGCAGGTTTGGAGGCAGCAGCCACAACACACCCAGACACTGCAGCCGACACACTAACGTGTCCCGACACACAGTTTGGAAAGCTCTGGTCTAACACATTAAATTATGCCTGGAAAAAATTAAACTAGTTTAGTCTTTACATTATTCATTGTGTGTGTTTCCCAACACAAAATGTTGGGAAATGTTGAGTTTCTTAGGAGCTGCGTCTTTGCCCAGGAAGCCAAAAAAAAAAGGAGGGGGCGGGGGGACTCAGGGGCTACATGCAGTCCTAGGCTACCATTTTGTTTCTCATAGGGGCCAACCAGATGCAAGGAGGAGGTGGAGCTTCTCTCACCAATATTCCCTTGTAATTTGGAGGCCTGCCGCCCCAAACTTGGAGGTAGCATTGAGTCTTTGGGACTGATAGGCCTTGACGGACCTGTCCTCCATGAATTTATGTAATACTCTTTTAAATCTATCCATGTTAGAAGCCATCACCATGTCTTGTCTGTTTCTTTTGTCTTTCTTTTGTCTGTTTTCAATCTTCTTCTAATGAACTTCCTTGGATGATTGCAGTCTTAGTCTTTAGAGAGAGAGTGAAAAACGTCTCCCTGTCTGCCTTTGATGATCTTCCTAGTAGTTGGAGATGATTTTTTCACAGCTTTCTTGTAGATTGGGTGCCATGTGCAACATGTTCTATGTGAGACCACCCCAAGAAATGTCTAGAAGCTTCAGTTGGCAGAAAATGCAATTCCTATATTGCTCATGTGCAATAAGCTTCAGCATACTGTGCCTGGTTGAAAGACCTGCATTGATAGCTAGTACCACCCAAATCCACCCCAGAAACAGAAGAGAAAAACTCCATAAAATCCTTGCCACACCCACTTTGTGTCACCACCCTGTCCCTGCAGCCTTTGCCCATTCACACCTAACAGTCTGCTGAGAGGATTTGACAAATTAATGGAACAAGGCCCATCCATCATGGCATTAGTTATGATGTTCCAACTTGGGGTCCAATTGACTAATTTGGAGTTTTAAAAGCCTAGTTTGGGTGCTCTGACAAACTAGCTGCCACGGCAACTCTGGCCACCCACAAAACATCAATTTTCAAGAAGGCATTTGGGGCAGGTGGGCACACTTCTAAACAAAGCCATTTGTCATTTTTACTTTCAAGGAATGCCCATGGGGCCAAGGAATAGGACACAGGCATTCTCAGATGTAGATTGTATTGGAGGTGGGTGCTTCCCCTTGCATTATGGTAACTTCCGGAAGAGTCCCCTTCCGGGTAGATGGTGCGGTAATAGAAATTGAAAAATAAATAAAAAATAAACTTTCCTTTCTTTTTAATTAAAAGAATCTAACCATGAAAGTCAGGTAGTCCAGGGATCTTGGTGACCACAGTGACTACCGCACTAGGGAGGTCAAGTAGTATAGCTCAGAATGCCAGCTTCTGGGGAAACACAGTGGACTGAACGCTATATCCTTTATGCCAGGAATGGGGAACCTGGGGCACATGGACTTCTCAAACCCTCTAGCTCCAACTAGGCCATCCTGGCTGAAAACGGATGGCACATTTTCCCACCATTTAAATCAGTGTTTCTCAGCCTTGGCAACTTTAAGGTGTGTGGACTTCAGCTCCCAGAATTCCCCAGCCAGCATGGGTTGAGAAACACTGATTTAAAGGCAGGAAACAAGCCAAAGCCTAAATTAACAAAATTTAGAAAGTGAAAGGGGGTGGGTGGGGAGGAACAAGCTCCCACGTAAAATTGAGAAGGGAAGAAAATAGTAGGCACACTTCTGTTGCACTGTTGTCCTGCCCATTGTGGGCTTTGCCTCCCCCCGCCCCCAAAAATTAACGGAAGTATAGCCCGTAGCTACCAACCCTTTGCCCATCCCTTTTCTGTATCATTTGGTTTTCCAGAAAGGATCTTGCTAAATCAGAGGGAGCTTTGATCTGATCCAGTATGGCTTTTCTTTTGTTAGATTAAAATATTTAAAAGGAAAATGAAACGTGACCTGAGTTGCCCAAGAATACTCCTGAACTATGAACTACACACAAAACACAACTGGCCAATACAGTGTTGTGTATCAATACAGAAAGGCATTGAAATCAGTAGAGAGGAAAAGGACCACAGCAAAGTAAATGGGTTACAAACACATCATGGAGAAACAATGACCAGATTAAAAAGTATAGCAGAAGACTATCAAGATCAGTGGAGCTTCCTCTCAGATGATTGTATTTAGCCTGAGGCTTTCAAAGGCTTGTGATAAAGTTCCTTGAATGATTAGCTTTATTAGGAGTCTTCACAAAGGAAAGGAAGAGCAGGTTTTACTAGTGGCTGATTAAAAAAGGAAGCAAAAGAAATAAACAAAGCCATAGTTTTCAGAATGGACAGATGAGGTTCTCTGTCAGAATAATGTGTTGCTCATGAATGCAAATATAAATATTAACTCCAGGGCATGCTATTGGGGTCTCGGTGGGCATCCTATGGAGTCTGCGTGGCTTAATCTTGGGATTCGCTTTCTTTAATTTAGCCGGTCTGAAGCTGGCTGGCAATCTGGACCACTACTCCAACCATAGTTGCTCCTGTTCCTTAAGGGTGTGGCAAGTTGTCCCAATCTGAGTCCAGGTGTCTAGAGGCCAGATGCTGCTCCAAGATGGTTTGAGAGTTAAGAGCATGCCATGACTATAGGCTACAAATTCTTAAACACTATTCCACGAGTGAAAAGCAATTTTTTTAAAATTTATTTTTTATATCCCGCCTCTATTATTTTTATAAATAACTCAAGGCGGGGAACATACCTAATACTCCTTCCTCCTCCTATTTTCCCCACAGCAACATCAACCCTGTGATGTGAGTTGGTCTGAGAGAGTAACTGGCCCAAGGTCACCCAGCCGGCTTTCATGCCTAAGGCGGGACTAAAACTCTCACTCTCCTGGTTTCTAGCCCGTTGCCTTAACCACTAGACCAAACTGGCTCTCAAATTTGGCTAGTGTGTTTAGATAGCCTAATCTACTTACACAGAATCTCAGGGTCCAATATATATGTGATCCATAATTAGTTAATTCTTAAAGTCTTAAGGTCTTTAAAGTCTTAACGTTTTCTTAAACACCAGCTTTTGAATTATGTTTAGCCTTACTTCCTACGTCACTTTCTCCAATTAAATTACCTTTTCAGCAGTTTTTTTTCTGGGGAAAAGCATTTTGTCCAGCACGACTAATAGATGTGGGAGTTGATTTTGACTGGGCAAACAGATCAAGGGGAAGGTTTAATATTTCCTCTTCCAATTATATTGCAGTTATGCAAGTTGAACATCCCTGGAGATTCAATCAATGGGCTCTCCTTCATGGGCACGTTAATGTGCATCCCTCTAGTACTTTTGTTCACAGAGAAGTACATTGGTACAAATTGCATTTCCCCAATGGACAAACCCTAATCTGCTTCAGTAACAAGGTTGGCAAGTAGTGCTCTCCTTATGCTTCTGATGTGGGACAAGGTGAGAAGTGATTATGGATTCCCCAGCTTCATTCACCTTCCCATTTTTATCTGATGGGGGGGGGATACTTTAATGTGTGGTAGAGCAGACTCAGATTATTATGGACAGGTACCTTGGTGGGTGCCACTTTTCAAGCTCCCTGAGTGACAGGTCACTAATGAGGAAGTTTATCCATACCAATGACCTGTCAGTTGGCTATTTCTGAACATGGATTTTGGTGGAAAGGAAGAATGGTGCTGAAGCTTTTGGATATCTCCCTCCTGCTTCACTACGTGCCCCTCCTCTGCTCCACTCACCTGTTAGCCAAGCTATTCTTGGACACAAGTTTAGCATTCCTTTAGAAGATCACTAGAACTGTGTTTAGAAATAGCCCAAATTATGGGAAACTGATCCAACTACAGGGTTAAGAGCATTGGCAATCTCCTTCCTACTTCACTCCATGTCACTCTATTGTGCCTGTGACTTTACAGGCTAAAATGGATACAGACTGGATTTTGCCCCAGCTCCTGTATATCCCAAATCAATACATGTGCAATGAATTGTAGAGGGAGCAGCATCTGGAAGTCGCCTGTGAAGTAGACAAGGTAGTATAAAAGTAGGCAACATGCCACCTCTTCTACTCCCCCCCTCCCCACACAATAATTTTACAGCCACATGAAACCACTAGTCAGAGGAATTGGCAGAGAATCTAAAATACACTCTTTCAGGAAGAATCAGCAACATAGAGCTGGTAGAACTCAACTCTCTTTCCCAGTTTAAATCAACCTTATAGCTTACAGCTCCATTTAGGGAGTACCTTTCCTGTTTTTAAAGAGAGTTCTAGTGACCTTTCAGAAGATTGCTAAGTATGTGTTTAACAAACAGGCCTAGAGCTCTTTCAAAAGAGCACTAAACCCACATCTATAAAGAACTTACATAATTTGACTGGCACTTTCCAAAATAATGGTCAGGGATTACATGAGCAGATGCCTCTGCTGAAGTCAAGATGTTTGGTATCAGGCATGACATAGCAGGCTTGAAGCCACCGGCAGGAAGGAGTTTCCACCTGTTTCTTGTTTTGGTAATGGACTAGTCTGGTTTTAGGTTCTTTGCTTCTAACCTTATGAGAACTGGCTCTCAAATCTTTCTCTTCTATAGTTCAAGTCAACATGACCAAGGAAGACAGTGCTACAGGGGAGAGGGTATGCCCACAGTGTCCTCAAGTGACCAATAAGAACTACGCTGATCCCACCCCCTGATCACATCTTCACTAATAACATCAACGAGGCATATTAGATTGTTAATTCAGCCAGATTTCTATGAGAAGAGTGGAGACAAGCACTACTTTAAACCTGAAACAGCAAATATGAATTTAGGCTACCTCCACAGTAGGCTGTGATGAGACAAAGACATTGTCACAAGGACACGTCCTTGAAATATGGTTACTGAGGCATCATCATACTGCCGGTACTAGGATATGAAGATGAACCCAATGTTATGTGTAGTTTGTCTTTCAAGAGGGAAAATTCAATACTTAAAATTTCAATTGACACATACAGCCCTTCGTAAGAAGAGTTACACTTTGGATACTTTTTTCCATGAATTCAGAGAATTGTAGGTATTAGAAGCTAGCTACTGTATACTCATCATCATCATCATTATCTTCCTCATCAGGATTTTATATGTGAATGGTTGTATTGAAGTGAATTAAGTTAATATTTAAAGAAGTTTTACTATGTCTTGGTGTGAAAGCAACACTGACTAACTATCTTGAAACAGGCTTGCATAAGGAATCCCAGAAACCTCAGTCATTACGTTTACATAGTTCTGCCTCTAAAGGCTGGTGCACCACCGAGGCAGGAGTGGCTCCATGAAACTGAATACTAACATAACAGGGAATAAAACCAACAAGCATTGTGGAGTGACTTGATTACTAGATTAAACAAAGGCGTTTGTCACTGAGAAATCAGTCTGACAGAAGGTTGTAGATCTGTTTTGTTAAATTATACATTTACGTTTTTCTTTAAAATGGAATTGAAAATTCAACTAAAACCAGACTATTGTTTTTATGAGGAGACATTTTAAACACAATGAAAATCATGAAATCGTTCATTAAGTCATCCATCCATTAATTTCACACTGTTTTGTTTCATATACCAAGAAAAGAAAAGAAGAAGAAGAAGAAAACCTCCCTCTTCTTCCCACCAGTTTTTGGCTCAAACTCTTATTTCCTATTCTCAATTTCCCTTTACCCACATGCAGTGCTTACTTTTCCAGCACTTTTTCTGTACGTAGTTACCAGTTACCGAGTGCCCAATATTCCTGTGAATAGGCCACCAGTGGCTCCACTGTGGTGCTTAAAGCAATTTCTACAAACACGTATCTGGAGAGGATTCCTCCGTTTCCCAATTCGCCATTCACATTTGTTTCTGTTCTGCTGTGTTTAGCTTTCTCTTACCCCCAGCCTTGCAAGCCTAAGTACCAGCCCCCCCTCATGGGAAGGAGAGAAGGCCGATACTTCTCCTGTCAAGGGTAGGAGAACAACATTCACCTACAACATTTTGGAAACTCAGAAGGCTGCATAGCAACAGGCAAGGCCTGTTTGTGTTTAGGTTTTTGTGACCAGAGTTGCCTTGTGCCTTTCGTTCCTGGCCGGCCGGTATTTATACTTGTTATTTGCAACATTGGAGCTCTTCTCTCTGGGGCCTTAGTCCTGCCTCTGTTAGGAGCTCTTCCAGACCAAAGACCTGGCACTGAGAAGATCAAACAAACACAGCTGCTTCTGTGTCCCTCCCGCTGCTATCTGGCCGGCTGCTCCCAATTTGGTCTGGGAAGCCCACAGCAGAACCTGGTGCAGGTGGAGGCAAATAACATGGAGGCCAAAGGCAGTGCATGAAAACAGTTATTAATTAAATGCCCACTGAGAGAGCAGCAACAGCGGTGGCGGTGGCTGGTGAACCCAAGAGTAAACGAGGCCACCCGCCCAACCTCAACCTTTCACTTCAACAGCTTTCTTGATGCAGCACTGAGCAGGCATTGTGAGCCCTGTGGCACCTCGAGTCAAGTTAGAGCTGAAGAGGCAGACATGTGCATCAAGTGCACATGCCTGCCCTGCTCACATATAAGGGGTATGTCTTTGGGAAGGGGGATACTTCAATGCAAATAGCAATGGAATTTAATTGCATTAATATTTAATGCAAATAGCAAAAAAGGGACGCGGTGGCGCAGCAGGTTAAACTGCTGAGCTGTAGACTGCCGATCAGAAGGTCGGCAGTTCGAACCCCGCGCTTCGAGGTGAGCTCTTGTTGCTTGTCCCAGCTCCTGTCAACCCAACAGTTCGAAAGCTTAGCAAGTAGATAAATGGATACCACCTTAAGTGGGAGAATTTGCTGGCGTCCTGTCGGGAGCCGGTTCCACCGGAGGAAAGATTGAATGGCGACGGTGAGGACAGACCCGGAAGTGACATCAACAGGACGTCAGCAGCCGGCTCAAGGCATCCTGGGAATTGTAGTCCAGAGCCTTAGAAGAGCCGGCTCCCTTACCCCCTCTCCTGGTGCGTGGGTTAATTACACTCTATAGTTGGTGACATTGTATAATGGTAAAACTGTATATGTATATGTATGTAAGCTGCCTAGAGTCCTCCGTTAGGGAGGGGATAGGCGGGGTATAAATAGCACAATAAATAAATAAATAAATAAATAAATAAATAAATAAATAAGAACAGGTTTCACTCCCTTGTCCTCCCTTAGCCAACTGCACTTGAAGCAATTTTCTCCCTTTTCATTGTCCTTCGTCAATGTCCAGGCTTTCTGGAACCGAGCCATGGTTCAACAAAATCTGAGGACCACAGGTTCCCAGCCCTGACCTGGGAGTAAGACCTGAATTCAGTGGGACTTAGTTCTGAATAGACACCAATCAGACTGTACAATAAGAGAGAGAGAGAAGAAATAAAACTGAAAGATTAATGTTTTTACAGGTGAAAGCAAGCTCTGGTGTTATTCTCTACAGCAGTGAACAGAAATTTAATTTGTGAGAGATCTTTGAGAAGAGAGGAATGGAGTGCACTGAAGCAAAACAAGAACACAAAGAGTAGAATGGTTTATTTATTTATTTATTGGACCATATGGCCATCTATCTCATACAACGACTCTAGGCGGTTCACAACAATCCATAAAACATAGTTAAAAACATACCCTTCCCCCCAGGTACCAGACCAAACATCCTTACAGCTCAACCCCCATCCTAGCCCAATGCTTGGGGGAAGAGCCAGGTCTTCACAGCCCTCCAGAAGGCTAAAAGGGTAGGGATCCCTCTGATCTCCAGTAGGAGGCTGTTCCAAAAGGCTGGGGTGGCCACCAACAAGGTGCACCTCCGAGGTCCCATCAGATGGCAACATTTAAGGGAGGGGACCTGGAGTGCACCCACCTTATCTAACCTAGTAGGACAGGCAGATACCCTCAGGGAGAGGCGGTCCCACAAGTAACTTTGCCCTGTGCCATATAGGGCTTTAAAGGTGATAACTAGCACCTTGAATTGCACCCAGAAAACAACTGGAAGCCAGTGCAGCTCACACAGCAGTGTTGTTACTCAGGTGAACCAAGGGGTACCCAAAACTGTGCATGCCATTGCATTCTGGACCAGTTGCAGCTTCCAGATGGACTTCAAGGGCAGCCCCATGTAAAACGCATTGCAGTAGTCCAAACAGGAGGTGACTAAGGCATGGGTGACTGTGAGGAAGGCCTCCTGGTCCAGGAATGGGTGCAATTGGTGCACAAGACGGATTTGTGCAAAGGCCACCCTGGCCACGGCTGCCACCTGCTCTTCCAGCAGGAGACATGAGTCTAAGAGAACCCCCAAATTGCACACCAGATCCGTACAGGGGAGTGTTACCCCATCCAGAGTCAGAGATGTCAATTGTCCTGACCCCAGGGGGCCAAAACCCCACAACCATTCCATCTTGCTAGGGTTGAGTCACAGCCGGTTTCTCCCCATCCAGGCCCGTACAGCCTCCAGGCCCTGAGCCAGCACCTGAACAGCATCACCTGCCCCGCATGGAGTAGAGATGTATAATTGGGTATCATCAGCATACTGATGATACTGAACCCCATGCCAGTGGATGACCTCTCCCAGCGGCTTCATATAGATGTTAAATAGGAGTGTAGAGAGACCGGAGCCCTGAGGCACCCCTCATAATAGGGACCTAGGGCTGGACCTCTCCTCCACCACCAGCACCAGTATTGGCCATGGAGAATGGAGGAGAACCACTGCAAAACAGTGCCCCCATTCTCAGTCCCCGGAACCAGTCCAGCAAGATAGCATGGTTGATGGTATCAAAAGCTGTTGAGAGATCCAGAAGGGCCAGGATGGACACATTATGAGCCCTCTACAGGTCATCCAAGTGCGACCAATGCTGTCTTGGTACTATAGCCCAGCCTGAATCCTGAATAAAAATTTAAATTATATTTTTATCTCACTCAATAGCATGCTTAACAATCCACTGTGATACCAAAATGACAACCTGCCCATGGTGACATCACCATGCAACGATATCTGATCCGATACAACATCTGATGCAAAGGCATAAGCTGTGGCCCTTCCATGGTGATGTTGCCATGAATGAGTCTACATTTGCCCTAGTGGATCCCCATAATCCCATCCTTCAGAATGATCAGCTTATTTTCCCCCTTTTAGTCCTCAACAACCTTGTGCAGTAGGTTCAGGCTAAGAGACAATGATAACTCCAAGGGGCATTCAAGAAAGGTGTGAAGGAGAAGAATGGTACAAACAGATGGTTCAGATTCCAAGCTTTGTGTAGCATTTCAATCTCTACTGTGATCATAGGAACACAGAACAAAAGGTGGTTACCTGAGTAAGACCATCATCTATCTCATACTATCTGTACTGAGGAGCAGCAGCTCTCTAGGACTTCAGATTGGTCTTTCCCAGCCTTGCCTGGAGAGGCTAGGATTGAATTGAGAGCTTCAACATGCAAAGCCTGAGCTCAATGGGACAGTTATGGCCCTAAATTGCTCAGATGGATATGCTCCCAATCTTCTCAAAAGGATATCTGCAATTGCCCTTGACCAGAGCTTTACAAACTGTGTGTCACGACACAAAAGTGTGTCGCCACACACAGTCTGGTGTGTCGCCACACAACCTGGAAGCGCTGATCATCATCAGCGCTTCCGGGTTTTCCCACGGCGACACACCAACTGCAGTGTGCAAAACCCGAAAGCGGCAGCAGCGCTTCTGGGTTTTTGCGCACTGCCACAAGGACGGCACTTCCGGGTTTTCCCGCGGCGACACACCAATGCCGGTTGGTGTGTTGCCGTGGGAAAAACTTTGGAAAGCCCTGCCCTTGACCAAGGGAGCTTTTATAAATTAAAACTATCAACCATTTTATTAATTAAATGCTTAAGGATGCCATTTTCCTATCACTATTTTCCCACCTATATAAATACCCTGGGTGCCTTTGGTGAAGTATCAGAGAGATTCATAAAAACAAATTATTCAATAATACAGTTTTTAAATAAAATTTAAATACAGCTTCCAAGTATGTAAAAGAAAAGATATAAAGTAAAAACGCATTGAGCACTATAATTTGGAGATGCAACAGGATCAATAGGAGCAACAAACCCAGGCCAGAGCACCAGGAATACCCTTTGAGCAATCACAGGAACTTCTGCTATTCAGGTGCTCCAGAAGTTTTCCTCTCATAGGGAATGGGCTGGTGGGCAGAGACTGCCTTAATAACCTAGCTGGCAGCTGGTTTCATCTGGGGAAAGGCAGTATTCAAACTACGCAAAATGCTCATGGACACATGCCCGTCGTTCAGCTTATTCCCAATGTCATTTGCTGAGGAAATCTCAGTTTGGAACGTCTTCCAGAGAAAGCTGCAGTCTTGGTAGCCCTCCAATGATACAAATATTGGGGACTTGCAACTCACCTCTCTTTTTCCAGGAGTGGGGCTGGTGGTGCTTCCATTGATGGAGAGAACTAACAAAATCCCAGTCCAGGAACAGCAACCTACTGCTACCTTATACTTCAGGGGAGGAGTATCTATGTTCTCCTTGGAAGGATTTGTTGCCTCATTCTACCATCCTGCCCCTGGGCCCACTGCACAGCAGCAGCTGCAATGAAACCTTACTTCTTCAATCTGCCCCCCAAAAAAGGTACATGGGATCAGAATTGGAAAAGGACTATTTATGCCTTTGAGTCTAATCCCCTGGTTATAATTAGTCCAGGTTAAAGTAACCCTGGCTTCCACTTGAACAGATCAGATATACTTAAGATTAGAAAGCTTTTAAAATATTCAATTCAATCTGCCTTCCAGAAATTTAAGAGCATTATTCCATATCCTGCATTGTGGAACTGATCTTGGCCTTCTTCTATGTGACATTCTTTCAGGTATTTGAAAACTTGTCTCATATCCTCTCCTCAGTTATCATTTCAAGCCTAAACACACCCAGCTCTTTTAACTCTCTTCGTAGGACTTAGTTTCTAATACTCTGATCACTGTAACTTTTCTCCAAACCTATTCCAGTTTGTCTGAATCCTCTTAAGATGTGTTTCCAGAACTGGTCACAAAATTTGAGTCGAGCGCTGACCAATGTAGAATAAACTGGAAGTGTGAGTTCTCAGAATTTGGTAACTATGCTGCTGTTGATGATCTGGGAAAGATATCCAAATGCAGAATTGCTGGTATGACAACATTGTGAGTTGTGGATGTTAAAATGCAACAAGGGTTTGCTCCCCTGGCAGGCAACCAAGAAACTTCTGAGAATTTCTAATGCATTTTAAAATATTTTTAATAGACTGACTTTTCCTCATCCAGCTCTTCTCAAACAACTTTTATGAGTGTTTTGCAAAACCGTGGACAAATACCACAGAAATGCGTGGAGCTTATATTGTATAGGAGGGCAGCTAGCCACTCTTCTCTTTTTCTGAAGGAGATGATGTCATGTTTATTCTGTCACATGCTGAGACATTAAGTTACTGACTGGATTGAAAAATGAGAAGCAGGTGGCGATTGGCTAGCAGTTCTCAGCTCTCAACTATTGGCCAGCTTCATGCTGAAATGAGCAACTGGTGGTTATCTGCAATCCTCAGTCTTGTAAACACATAGACATGGCTATGCTCGTAGCAGTTTGATGTCCGAAGAAATCTGCAAATAGTCAATATAAATATAAATTGAATATAAAAATATAGAGTTTGGATCCATCTGAGGTACATTCTGGGTTAAAATGAGAAGAGTTGGAAGAAGCCTGGTCATCCAGAAGATCTCTAACATATTAGGTGATGGTGACCTTTTGGGGTTTTTCAGGCTTGAAGTAATCCAAACAACGTGTTGTAAGGCTAACAATATCTTTATTGATAGCATAAGGCAATAATGGATGTATAGTGCATTACTGCAAAAAGGAAAAATCAAAGCATAAGCAGAGTTCCATCACCAGAAGTCAGGAAAGAAAAACATCATGGTCTGTGCAAAGACCAGGCATAGTTACAGTTCAGATACAAGTACATGTAGATAGCAGTCTACATAAAGAAAAGCATAGGAAGAACATAAGTGAGAACATAAGTATGAATGAATACCCATGGTTCATAGCTCACATCTGATTGGTTCAAAAATGGGCCAGGCAACCAGTTTAGCTTCACAGTTGTTGTACTTACTATAAAGCATCACACGATGGCAGTGTTGTGTATTGGCCTTCCTTCGAGATACAATTCTCCTGGGAACAATACTGATAAGAGTTTGTTATGGCTAGATAGAGGGACACCTGCTGTTTACGAATCGACAGTTCGTAGAATGTTTTGGGAACCAGACTTTCAATGCAGGGTCACTTGTAACTTTCCACTTTCCGGCCAGATTCAGTGGAGAAAATGCCATGCGTTTAATTCTGTATAGAGTACTTTAACCAAATAACTTTAACACCCCTTCCGCACGGATTTTTGAAACGCTGTGTGGGAAAACTCATTTCACAGGCACACAGAGACACAAATGATTTTATTTCAGACACATTTGTTCTAGTCCCAATCTAGACTAGGGGCCAGGTTACCTGAGGGACCGTCTCATCCCCATAACGTCGAACCGTCCCACTCGGTCATTCAGAGAGGGCATGCTACGGATCCCGTCCGTAAAGGAATGTCACCTGACGGGGTCTAGGAGGCGTGCCTTCTCGATAACGGCGCCCACCCTTTGGAATATGCTACCCCCGGAGGTGAGGCAGGCCTCATCGCTCCCAGCCTTCAGAAAGAACTTAAAGACCTGGTTCTGCCGCCTTGCGTGGGGGGAGGGGGGGAACAGTTCCTCTTGGGGATGGCTGGTGCCATAGGGCCCTTTTAAACATCCAAACATCATACCACCGCATCTTGGATTTTTATATTTAATTTTAATATATTAGAGTGTTTTATTAGGTTGTTTTAATTGTCGGATTTTAATTTTTGTGTTTTGTAAACCGCCCAGAGTTCCCTTGCGGGGAGATGGAGCGGTATATAAATTGAAACATAAATAAATAAATAAATAAATAAACATCAAAGTGATGGACAACAAGTCCATGCTGTGCAGCCAGAGAAAGTACCATACGTAAAGACTCTGGTCTAGCTGTGGGTGCATACGTGAGATCATAGTTCAAAAACCTCTCCTGTGCAAATCCCTGAGCAACAAGCCTGGCTTTGTACTGCACTGTATTATCAGGAAGAAGCTTCTTTCTGAAAACCCATCTGGAACCAACAGCTTTCTGGGATGGGGGCAAATCAGTGACCTCAAACACCTTTTGACTCACTAATGCCTCAAACTCCTTATCCATCGCTGTGTTCCACTTCTCCTGCTCTTCAACAGGCAGAAGCAACATTTCTTGGAAAGACTGAGGTTCACAGGTAATCTGACACACTCTCACCTGCTGAATCACAAATCTGTCAGGCTTCACACCCTTGGTGGAGCGTGCAGACCTACGAGGAATTACCACTGCCTCTTCCTCATCACTGTCCTCTGCCTTTTCACTACCTGATTCCCCCTTCAGATCCTGAACCTGCTCAGGTGAAATTTCCTCTTCCTTCACCTGAGGGGACCCTCTCACCACACTAGGAGACTGGGAACCAGAAGGCAGCTGAACTGGTTGCTGTCCAGCCACAGAAGCATGGACAGTTGGCTGTACACTAGATTGCAACAATACCTCTGAACTAGCATTCAACCTATCCCAACCAGTAGGGTGCTCAAAATTAGCACTTCTGGAAACTACCACACGACCATAGCCTGCAGAAAAACGGTAACCCTTAGATCTAGATGAATATCCAACAAACCTTAAGCGTTGTGCTTTTGGCTGGCTCTTCCTTCGCTGAGACTTAGGAATATGCACATATGCAAATGTTCCAAAAACACGCAGATGCTTCAGCGAAGGGCGCTTGCCAAACAAAAGGAAGTAAGGAACTTCATTCACAGCTGAATTCCACACCCTGTTAGTCAGATACACGGCAGTCATGGTAGCCTCACCCCAAAAACGGGCTGGCACCTGGGCATCTAACATCAGGCTATTTCTAATGGTATTAACAACACCAATCTTCCTTTCAGCTATTCCATTCTCAGCAGGAACACCAACATTGGCAAGTCTATGGGAGATTCCTTTCCTACGAAGCCAATTCTGGAACTCATGGCCTAGAAATTCTCCTCCACAATCCGATTGAAACTGACCTACTTGATAGCCATAGTTTCTCTCCACCATTGCAACAAACTCCTTAAAGCGAGCAAAAGCCTCCGCTTTAGATTTGAGCAAATAACAAAACGTATATTGAGTATGGTCATCCACCAAAAGGAACATGAAACGCGCCCCCCCCCCACTGCCTCTGGGGAACGTCTACTCACAGCCCTGAGCAAAGCAGACACCTGGGTACGTTGTCTAGGCGCTTGCTTCCCCTTCTTTCGCACGAACCTCTTTCCACTGGCTCCACCGGCTGGGCGAGGTGGCTGGGGACAGTCTCTCATGAAGTGTTGGGTTGAGTTGCACCGAAAACATCTCCTCACAGCACACGCAGCCTCTGTTCCAACTGGAAAACGCTGTGCTGAAGCCTCAGGAACAGCAACAGATGGCTTACTCTGCATCTTCTCCAAGTCACGAGCTTGCTGGATTTCTTGCAGTCGATTCGTAAGATAATCCACAGTTAGGTCTTGGGGTCTCAACGTCTGAGTTGCCTCGATGAGCATGTCAAAGCTCTTGTCCAAGCTTGACAGGATGATACAAGCTCTCTGGGTATCAGGGATCACAACATCCCGGTCCTCAAGTTCAAGAAACAAAGTCTTGATTTTATGGAGGTGGGTCATCACGTTTCCACCGGGCTGCAGCTTCAAGTTGTAAAGCTGACGTGATAGACCAACAATGGCAGCAGAGGTTTGCTTGGAATAAAGGGCTTTGAGAGCTTCCCAACAGGCATATGCAGTTTCCAGATTACTGATATGCAGTAGCTGTGATGATTCCAGTCCCAGAATCAATTTGCCATACGCACGATCCAAACACAACTGCACTTCATCAGTAATAACACCAGCTGGGGGTGCGTCTCTCACATACTTCCACAAACCTTCTTTTAGGAAGAAAGACTTGATCTTCACACACCAGGTCCGATAGTTTGTGCCATTCAAACGCTCAAAGGGCAGACTGGTTAGCCCTGCAGCAGCAGCCATGCTGATCACTCAAAGAAAAACACGTTTACTTCAAAATGCAGCCTCAAAAACAAACCCCGTTGTTACAGCTAGATCCAGCGCAGCAAACAGCGATCCATCCAGCCTGGGCCCGTAACCTATTAGGTGATGGTGACCTTTTGGGGTTTTTCAGGCTTGAAGTAATCCAAACAACGTGTTGTAAGGCTAACAATATCTTTATTGATAGCATAAGGCAATAATGGATGTATAGTGCATTATTGCAAAAAGGAAAAATCAAAGCATAAGCAGAGTTCCATCACCAGAAGTGAGGAAAGAAAAACATCATGGTCTGTGCAAAGACCAGGCATAGTTACAGTTCAGATACAAGTACATGTAGATAGCAGTCTACATAAAGAAAAGCATAGGAAGAACATAAGTGAGAACATAAGTATGAATGAATACCCATGGTTCATAGCTCACATCTGATTGGTTCAAAAATGGGCCAGGCAACCAGTTTAGCTTCACAGTTGTTGTACTTACTATAAAGCATCACACGATGGCAGTGTTGTGTATTGGCCTTCCTTCGAGATACAATTCTCCTGGGAACAATACTGATAAGAGTTTGTTATGGCTAGATAGAGGGACACCTGCTGTTTACGAATCGACTGTTCGTAGAATGTTTTGGGAACCAGACTTTCAATGCAGGGTCACTTGTAACTTTCCACTTTCCGGCCAGATTCAGTGGAGAAAATGCCATGCGTTTAATTCTGCATAGAGTACTTTAACCAAATAACTTTAACATAACACTCATCACACGAAACTGCCATGCAAAGCCTGATGCCAATCCTCAGAGATGCATGGACTTAATCTTTCATTTACCCACCTCTCTAGACAAAGCAAGTCACCTAGAAATCATATAATTACCCATATCATTTAAGGTAAAGGTTCCCCCCCGCACATTTGTGCAGTCGTGTCTGACTCTAGGGGCTGGTGCTCATCTCCATTTGTTAGCAGAAGAGCCAGTGTTGTCCGAAGACGCTTCCACGGTCATGTGGCCAGCATGACGCACGCGGAACGCTGTTACCTACCCACTGAAGTGGTACCTATTCATCTACTTGCATTTGCATGCTTTCGAATTGCTAGGTTGGCAAGAGCTGGGGCGAGTGTGGGAGCTCACTCCGTCACGCAGGGCTAGGGTCTCGAACCTCCGAACTTGTGATCTTCCGATCAACAAGCCTGGTGTCTTACCCACTGAGCCACCACGCCCATATAATTTACCCATACCCAATTACCCATATCATCTCTACCTATACATTTCACTGTATAGATTGAACTTGTAGATTGAAAAAAGAAAGGTAAAGATAGGAGGCTTAGAAAAGAGGGTTACCTGAAATGTACTTTATGCTCTTCCTCAGGATAGTAAGACCAAGCCGAGGTTAGATAAGGTACAATAATACCCACTGCAACAGCCCTTTCTAAAAAAGTGAAAAAATGCTTTTCCTCCTGAAATTTAATTTATGGTTCTATGGGCATCTTTCCACTGCTCTGTCTATAGACAGCTTTTCAAACTTTGACCTCTGAAGGGATCTCTAAATCACAGCATTTCTATATGATCAATGTCTGTAGCCCTTTCTATAAAACCTTTTTCACCAATATGCAAACTGTTCAAGGTGGAGAAAAAGTAACCATGCAAGGCAGCAGACTGAAAGAAATCCTTTGGGTAAAAACATTAACTCACTTTTTTTTCTTTTCCAGAAAAAAAAAAGCTTGCATTAAAGCTACGATGCATGTCCAGAACAGTGGCTCTGAAAGTGTGATCTGGGGACTCCTGGGAGTTCCCAAGACCCTTTCACGGGGTCCACAAAGTCAAATAAATAAATAAATATTTTAAAATTTCTCAGTTTTGATTTCTAATACAGTAAATATCTATAGATATATCCCACATAAACCAAAGCTCTTTAGGGTCCTCAATCGTTTTTAAGAATGTAAAGGGGTCCTGAGACCAAAATGTTTGAGAACCACTGGTCTAGAAGAAATGAATAGTTCACAATTCATGCATTGTTTGCTAGAGCAAACCTCAATATGTGAATAAATGATATTCAAGCAATAGATTTATAGTACATCTGTCCAAGCCTCCATTCAGCTATTTAAATTACTAATAATGAGAAATGAGCTGATCAAATAGCTTTAGTGAATTCTGCTGTACAACAGATAGACACAAAGCTACAGTTACCAATACATTTGGTATATCATTTATTTATTTATTTATTTATTTATTTATTTATATATATATATATATATATATATATATATATATATTCATTCTTATGTTGACTCATCCTAATTATTCTCTACCAGTCTCTGACTTATTTCTGCTATACTTTTATATTCAACTGCTTCTTGGGCCACCAGTTAATTTTTTCTCTTCACCTTCTGCTGTCCTACTTTCTGGAGCATATGTGACAACATGAATCTCTAAAATATCTGGAGTACAGACAATGATCTCTCTCACATGCTGATGCTTCCTGACTGAAGAGGAAAGACCAATCACTGTGACTTCCCACTGCTGCTGCTACTTGTCTGAAGAAGAGAAACAGGCCAGGGACCTCTGGTTGATGCTTCCTACAGAGAAGAAAGAACAGAGAAATTGGTTGTCAAACTGTGATCCTTTTCACAGTTTTTTTGTCCATCTAAAGGGTGAAGTGGATAATTCTGGCCAACATGCTCACATTTTGCCAGCTGCTTTAAAAAATAGTCCCTTCTTCTCCTATCTCATTCCCCCCCTCTATCTGGCCTTCTGTTGTGCAATGTGTTTTAGATCATGGGATAATTTCCCTTTTGTCTTGCAGGCTGCCAATGACAGACTTTTCTACTATGTCTGCCAATGAGGTCTGTGAAAAAGCCACTAAAGAATTATCCATCATTTTGGAATTCAAACACATCCAAAAGCCATTTTGAGAAAGTTTGGCTAGTCACAGTTAATGTAAACTACAGGTATTTACTTAAATAACAAGAAAATAATAATAATAAAAAATAAAATTTGGTAAAGTGATACATTAAAATAAAGCATTAACTACTGCATACCACTAAACTATGCAGCAATATTTCCTTCTATTTGATGGTCTTTTAGAAAGCATGAAGTCTTTTAGACCATGCTGAAACGTTTCCAAGATTTGCTGAATTTGTTTTCCCCTTTAATTACAAGCACTAGCTGTTGTTTCTCAAATACCACTCCTCTGATTCAAAGATTTATGCCTTTATTTTAAATGATCAATAGATCCTACAAAGTAGTTAAGCCGTGAAGCAGCTGCCCAGGGTCAATTAAAATTTGATCCTCTCAGTTTCCACAAAGGGTTTCTGCAAAATTTGCAGAATAAACTTACAGGTTGACATCTGTCAAAATGAAATGGAGTAGAAATGAACTGATTCATCAATCCTCACTAAAAATTGCTGAAGATATATGAATGTTCTCCAAGGCTCAGAGAGACTTAATTGGTCTTACCATCAAGGTAGATCTTACAGCTTACAAAAATGATACAGAAAAGGTTTTGGGAGGGCTCCTACGTTTTTCTCTTGCAGGGAAAATGAGAAGCAGCAAGCTCCCTGAATTCTATCACTGGAAGATTAAAACTTAGAAAATACTAAGTGAAGAACTTCATCTGTATTTTCAGTCTGCTTTCCTAACCTATCACAATCATTTTAAATGTTATGTCTATCTCCTACAGCATTCATTATCTCAGCGAGTTCTGTCTCATCTGAAAAACTTGTAAATATTCCATTTCTTCAAGTTACAAATTAAAATATTAAAGCGTATGAGGCCTAGGACCAAATCTTCTAGAACCTTACTTGAGACTGCTCTCCAGTTTGATGAAGAACCATTGATGTACGTATACTTCACCAAGTGCAGTTTTTAAATCAGTTGTGGATCCACCTAAGAGACATTTAACTAGCTTGTTAATCTGAATGCCACAGGATATTCTACCAAATGTTTTGTGGAAATCAAGATATATTATGTCCATAGTCCATAAACATGAGATCTTACTGCATCCAGATCCAGGGCAGCATTCTGTGTCACACAGTGGCTAATCAGTAATATCCTGCTTCCTACAGTATGTGGCATCTCAGCAGATAGTATTAGGCTGACCATACGTCTTGTTTTGAGGGGGACAGTCCTGTTTTTTTAGCATTTTTCAACCGTCCCGTCGTTTTGATAAAAATCTCAATTTTGTCCTGTTTTTTAAACCTGGTGGGAATGGCACGGAAGGAGGATCCAAGCTGGAGCTGCCGATTGGAGGCAGCCCGGAAGAGGAAGCCCTCCCACCTATCAGCGTGTGGCAAAGGAGGGTGGGGTTTGCAGTCAGGAGCCAATCGCACGGACCAGGGACAGGGTTTGCAGGTGGGAGCCAATCGCGCAGACCGGGGGTGGGGTTTGCAGGCGGGAGCCAATCGCGTGGACCGGGGGCAGGGTTTGCAGGCAGGAGCCAATTGTGCAGACCGGGAGGCGGGGACCCGTCTTTTTCATGAATACAGAATATTACATAAGACCCCATCCCGTTTTGCCATCCCAATGTCCCCTTTTTGTCTCAAGGAAATATGGTCAGCCTAGATAGTATCAAAATAAGATCTAAATAAAATCACATATATGTCTGGTGCATGTAATTTTGTCCTCAATATACTAGCCTTTACATGATCTAAACCACTTTGATTGTGTGAAGGTGTGTTTGATTTGGTACATTTTCAAAAACCCTCTACAGAAAAGTGTTAGGCTAAAAGCTTTTTCTACAATACCTAGTTTGTTTTTAACTTGGAGTTATGTTTTCAAATGGTGTGTGTGTGAGGAATGCATTTTGAAGTGATCCAGATAGACATTTATCAACTTAAGAACTAAATCTTTGTTTTTCTCCTTAAGAAAAGGTACTGCATTTGGCCCACTCTGTTATTATCATGATAGCTTTTTGGATCAAATGCAATTTCCCTAAAATCTCATATTTCCTTCCCTGCAAAGAAGGCAGCCAGAAAAAGAAATTGGGCTTCAGATTTCATTCTGGTACAAAATGGAGTTTCTCCCGGTTCACTCTTCCAGCTTTTTAAAAAGAAGTTTTAGGCCCACATGTCAGACATAACATTGATTTGATGGCAATTTTAAGTGGTAATTATGTAAAAGAAGGCATGACTTCAATTTGCCTTCATCACAGTAATACCAATTAGAGAAACAAGTTGAAAATGGTTTTCTTGGCTAGCCAAAATGATGGGGGGGTGGGGAAATCTGCTTCCAATGAAATTGACAGAACTGTTGCCAAAATGAAGGCTAGCTTACTGGTGAATAGTAACAACCATTTCCCCCACCCCACCCACCAAGGTTTTTTTTTTTTAATTTTACATTTAATAATTTCTGAAAACTTTCACTTCCTTTTTTCACCACTTCATTGTTCCTCTGTGTAATTTCAGAGGATAATTTTCTTGGGTTAAGAGCCTGACTTCTATTGGTACACTTGAAGTATTATTTATGATGCTAAAATGGATCATTCATTTGCTTTATCTGTTTTGGGGTTCAGCAGTCCTCTCACAATGTGGTATGGTATTTTGCATGAACTAAGTCAAGAAAAAACAGTCTCTAGCACAAGTGATCAGGACTGAACAAGAGCTAGAACTAAAATTAGAGTTCTAATTTATAACCCTGGATATGTACAACTATGTTAGACCAAGGACGTTTTGCCAATCAGAAGGAAATAAAAAAGAATTATAAAGGGTTATAATTCTCTTAAATAAAGTGTGAGCAACAGATATCCTCTACTCAGCTTTTAAAAGTCTAAAATCCAGTAAGCTGATTGTTATCCTTGCTACTTAACAAAACTAAGCTTGATTTCGAGTGAATTTCTTTGCACAATGCAATGTGGCTATTAAGGAGAGGAGAGGACCTTTTCAGAGTAACTCCTCAGATGTGGAATGGCCCTCAATAGTGAGACTGGCATGCCCTTAAATTATAAAGTGTGTCATTTACCTTTTAAGGTATGATTTTTTTTCTTTATACTCTCAAGAGAATTTGTTGTAAATAGGCAGTATATACTGCTATAAATACATACCATTTGTACATAGGAAAGTTTACTGAATAAAGACAATGACTGACATATGATTACTAGCTACAGGTAGTCCTCACTTAACAACCGCAATTGGGACCAGAATTTTGGTTGCTAAGTGAAGCGGTCATTAAGCCAATCTGACCCGATTTTACAACCTTTTTGCAGTGGTTGTTAAGCGAATCACCATGGGCGTTAAGCAAGCCATGTGGTCATTAAGTGAATCACGCAGTTCCCCATTGATTTTGCTTGCCTGAAGCCAGCCGGGAAGGTCAAAAAAGGCAATCACATGATCACGGGACCCTGTGACAATCATAAATGCAAACCGATTGCCAAGCACCCAAATCGTGATCACGTGACTGTGGGGATGACTGCGCCGGTCATATATGTGAGGACCAGTTGTAAGTCAGTTTTTTCAGCACTGTTGTACGTTCAAACCATCACTAAACAAATGGTTGTTAAGGGAGGACTACCTGTATCTCTGTGTTAGAAGGAAGAGCATTAACAAGCAAGATTATCAACATCACGACAGGTGAATAGAAGCCTACGATGAATGAATTACTAAGAGTCTTCTCCCATCACAGAATCGAAACAGCCACTCATGTGTTTATCTGGAATATGATTTAACAAGAAAACCTGTATGGAAAATCCTATCATCAGTTAATTATGAATGGTATACTCTGAATTATAAATTACTATGGGCAATTTGTATTAAAAGTCAAGATCTGAGTTTGTAGCCTTCTAGGATATCCAAACAGTTGCAACTCTAAAAGAAAGAGCTTAACTGTTCACCTACCCTAATAGAAGCAATTATTGGTGGAACCAACCTTGAGGTGCCTTATTTTAAGAGCAATTATAGTCAGAGCAGCAATATCTCTACTGATTACTTCCAGGCCAAATATCTGAAATTTTACAGTACTTTTATTTGTTATGGCATCATGCAGATTATATATCACCAACATTTTCTGCAGAAAAATGTGTTTTTCCTGAACTGAAATAGCAATAAGTAGCAATCATCAAATTCCTGGTTTACCTTAACATACCTGAACATCTATAACTTCATATACTACACTTTCATTCTGTTAATGTATTTAAGGTCTTATCCTTCTTGTTTCCATTGAATATTTATATTCCCCTCCCCCACTGTCAAGAAACTCTGATTTTCTATCTTCAGAAAAAGTGTGCCTTTCCTGTCATTTTCCCTGATGGACTCATAATTAAAGACATGGGGTGGGGTGGCCTGTACATCTAATTGAAGCATATCATCAAGGATCGCAAGCACCAAGCTGAATGCATTACTGTGGTATCTAATTATCACATTGATTGAAAGAAGGATTTTCTCTCTCTTCTTTGCCGAGGTAAAGGCGCATCTGACAGATTACAGCCTTGCTTTGAAGTCAGCTGCATACATACGGAATCAAAGATCGAGGACTTCCCATATGTATTTCGATGTGGCTTATCCCTGTCAACCATTTCCTTTACTTATTTACTGTAGGATGCTTTGAAGTGGCATAGCGTTTTTCTATGCGGCTGGGGCATCTTAGGAAGGGATGATATGGCTGTGAATAGTTTGAAAAGCAGAGGGGAGCAGCTTTCTGGTAGTTTAAAAAAATATATTGTTAGAGATTTGACAATACATTTTCATGGAATACTGGGGAAGAAGCATGAACATTATTCTGCCCCAAGGAGTTGTACTGCCAATTTCCTGTTTAGATAACTGGGATTCTGTACTTTTTTTTTACCACTGTTCTTTTTTTTTTTGGTCAAAGTTTTTATTATCTTTTTACAACAAAGATAAAAAAAACTACAAAAAACAAAAAACACTACAAACAAAAAACATTAAAAGTGTAAAAATACAAAAGAAAAGACTTTTAGAAAGTTACGTACATACAGGTGACTTCCAGCTTTCAACAGCAAGAATATACAGCAATTCCCATAAACAAACCCTTCCTCTATATCAAACCATAATCACATTATTTCTATAAATCCCTCCATTAACACATATACAAATCTCTAATACAATTGCTCCTTCCCCTTACATAATATATATACTGTATATATATATATACATATATTTAAATTTCTACTTCAAACTTCCCTCCCTCTTAAAAAATAATCCATTTAATTTTTTTCCTCTTTCTACTACTATTCTATATACTTCTGTCTACACAACAGACATCAAATTATAGAAACAAATAAATTGTCTGCCTTTATAATAAACATCTTAACCCTATTAGAAAAAAATCATACTAGTCTCATTATCAATCCAATTAAATATTCTTAATTTTTATAAATTGTCTACCTTTATAATCAACAATCTTTACCCTAATTATGCTTAAAAACAATATAAAATATTACCAGAACTTGTCAATACTTTTTAAATCTTAGAAATCAAAAATCCTGTAAATCATGTTAACCTCATTATCAGTCCAATTAAATATTCTTAATTTTTTACCCCTCCTCAAAATATACCAGGGCATTTAAATATTTCACCATTACACCAACAGCATTTTTTTACAAAGATCTAACAGCCCAACAGTCCCCCAAAATACAAACTTTCCAGTGAAAGAGAAAAAAAACTCCCACATAACATACTCTTCTTTCCCATAACATTGATTGAAATAGTCATAACATTCCCCCCGCTTGGCAGTTCCTTGTGCAGTCCTAAGGTTAAACAAACATTTTAATCCCATAAACACCAATCCAGAGTTTTCAGCTGAGAATATTTCATTCTCCCCCACAACAGTAAAAGCGCCATCTTTTCCAACGTCGTCTTCTTCTTCTATCATAGTATTTTCATATAGTTGTTTCATTTTAACTAGAATCTCATCTCGAATGTCCCAAACAGTCTGTATAATAATTTGACAACCCTGTGAAAAAATATCTTCTTGCTGGCAACATAATTCTCTGAGATCTTCTTTAAAATCTTCCATTGTTCAAACAGTAGATTATAGCACACCCTAAAAAGTTAACTCACAAAAATAGAGGTTAATGAATTAATCCAAAATTAACCAAAGAAAATATACTAGCAGACAACTTGGAAAAAAGTAAACAGAAACCCTAAAGTTTAGAATGAGAAATGTGTAGAAAGAACACTCCAACCTTGAAATTCAGCAACAAAGATAACAATGGAAAGACAATGTTACAGCTCTCAATATACCCCAGATGGGAAAAAAAGCGAAAACATTTTTTTATATATAATTAAAAATCTCCAAAAATAACTATAATCACCAACAGATTCCACTTTTTCTTACTGTAAAAAGCTTCTCTTAAGATACAAAACTTAAAAAAAAAACAAATTGGGTGCTTAAGATATGGGAAGGCACGACTTATTTCCCTTTTAAGGAGCTGCATACGTGGCTTAGAAAAAGATCAAATCCCAGCCTCCCAGTGTAGTCTTACCACTCGGTCGCAGACACTGTCCACGATCTCCTGGCTACAACTCACCGTCTGGAGGACAAATGGGTCGATTCTCAGCGTTTTCCTTAATCCGGAAAAACACTTGGGACTACAGAAAAACCTGCCTGCGCCCCCCAAAAAACTACCACGCTGCCAGCTCTGCCCATGGAGCTCACAGGCAAAGTTGTTCAGTCAGCCATTTCCCACAGGAAGTTCTTTTTACCACTGTTCTTGATCTAAACCTGTTTTTACTACAATAACAAAATGTATGGCTCACATACCTGTATCCATAGAAAAAGTCTAAATCACTTTGACTGCATATAATGATATATTTTCAGAAGCAAAGAAGACCGGGGCGGGGGGGTGCATTTGAGAGGCTGGACATTAAGTTATACACCCAGTAGTGCAGGATCCTCTGTCCCCATATGTCAGTGGAGCATAACTATCTCTGAGTCTTATATTGCTATTCCTTCTTGAAATCTATCCCAGTATTCCCATCTCCAGTTTTACTTCACCCCCCAATAGGGAGAAAGAAACTCAAAGCATCAAACTTCTACAATTCAATATTAATGGAGGCTTTAATTTAATTAATATATTTTTAAAAGAAAATATTATATTCTGGATTCCTTAATCCATAGCTTTCCAAAGTGTATGTCGCAACACACTACTGTGTCACCTGCGGTGTCCTGGTGTGTCACACACAAACCCGGAAGCGCTGATGGGGGCAACCGGAAGGAGCACACCCCCGCCAATCAGCGCCGCCACCGCCGTCACCACCACTATCGCGGCGGCAGCAGCACTGATTGGTGGGGGTGTGCTCCTTCCGGTTCCCCCCATCAGTGCTTCCAGGTTTGCGGGCGACACACCAGGACACTGCATGCCGCGCCACTGCCACCATTAGTGTGTGTCGCCAACATGAAAAGTTTGGAAAGCTCTGCCTTAACCTGATGTCTTAACAATTGCTGGAGCTTTTATGCATGATCCACTTACGTGCAGCACAGTATTTTCTCAGATATTGTGTTAAGTTTTGAATGTTATACCTGCTTCATGTAATGTCAAAATAAATGCAGGGAGGGTGATGGTGGTGAGGGGAGAAGCATGAAAGGAAGCATATTTATGCATAAGTATAAGGTGACCCATCTTAAATCCAAAGGTATTGTCAAACCTTGCCTTGCAAATACTTTGGTATGCAGAAAATTAGTTCCTGAAGTTCCAAGCTAAGCACTTAAAAAGACCCCAAGAGTGGTATGAAGTCCAGCTCCACCATCATTTTCAGTTTGCACAGAGCATCAAAAAGATCAAACTCGAAGATCATGTGAGTCAATTCTAAATCTGGATGCCTCACCTGTTCCACTTTATGGAGGCCAACTGAGGTTCCATTGTTAGAACCCTGTCACATTCTAGAGTTAGCAGGGCTCTCTATCTCAAGAAGAACAGAGTAAAGGGTGACATCCATGAATTTAGGACAAACACCTAACCTACTTTGAGGTGGGGAATCCATGGTCCTCTATGAGGGAGGAACAACATCTGAGCAAGCCTGGCTAATGGAGAGGGATGCAGAGAGCTATTAAATATCTTAAGTTTTTTTTTATCTGTTCAATTGTGTCTGATTCTTGGAGACTGCCTGGACAAGTCCCTGCAGTTTTCTTGGCAAGGTTTTTCAGAAGTGGTTTGCCATGGCTTCCTTCCTAGCTGGCTTTGTGCCCAAGGTGGGACTAGAACTCATGGTCTCCTGATTTCTAGCCTGATGCCTTAACTACTACACCAAACTAGCTCTCCTTTCTTAAGTAGTGAAAAAGGAAATTGGTCACTACAATTGAGAAAACAAAATGAATATCAAATATATTTCAGGAGGAATGACAAAGAAAACATAAACATCTAAAATTCCACATTCTATAAACTCAGTTTATTTTCTCTGAGAAAAATCAGTGCCCCATATAGATTACAGGTGATCTTACATGCTGAAATGTGCAAGTTGCATATTTTGGCTTCTGGGTTAATTGCAGTCAGAATTACTGTGGCTGGCAATTACCTTGTTCTCTGGAGGCAGAGAAATACTGCCTTGGGCTGTTACAGTATCAGACACCTGGTTTCCCCATAGTCAAAGGCTTACACTTACTTGACTACCTATGAAGTCCTTCACCTACTGCATTATCTAATTATATTCTTTCCCAGCCTCATTAAAAAAAAAATCTATATGTGACTTTTTGTGGAATTGTCAAACTAGTTGCCATTTGGTCTCTTTCTATATATACATATAAAAGGTTGGTAAAGGTTTTCCCAATCTTCCTTTTGACAAGCCTCCACACATGAAAGAAAACACTTCACTTGGACATGCTAGCAAATCTCATTACAGTTCAAAAAGTCACAACATTTAGTGGCACACAAAGTTCTCAACCATTCCATAAATTACTACATTGCTCCTCTGCATAATGGTTTAAGTACCAAGGATATGTGTTTGCTTTTTAAGTACTCTGCATACTTCAGTGTTCTTTTAGCTTGATGCATTAACAACATCAGGATCTCATGACTGGGCTAAGTTGCATCAGATGGCTGAAAGGCCAACTGTTAAAAAGGCCAAAGCTGCAACAGAAAATCCAAAGTCAGTTAAAGGTCAGTTCTAGATACAAGGGCTGTGCTGAACAGAGATCAACCCAATCTTGTGAATTCCCACAATGCTGTGGGCTTTAGCAGCTCAGCTGTCCATCAATGCAGTGAAAACAGTGAGACAAGAGTTTCACAGTGCCTCCTCTTGAGCTGCAGGGCAACAATTGGCCTGGGGATCAGATAGGGGTGTGGAACCCATAAAATGGTTGTACTGTTCCTGAATCGACTGTGCTCTCCTGGTGACTGTATTGTATGGTTTTTTAATTGTTTTAATGTTTTTAATGCTTGTATGGGTTTTTTTTTTGGAGGGGTATTATTTATGTTTTAATTGTAAGCCACCCAGAGTCACAAATGTGAGATGGGCAGCTATATAAATCAAACAAACAAACATCTATTGGTGGGAACTCCCAGCATGTCTCATCTCTGGGATTCACCCTCCCAGCAGAAATCGAAGTATCTTTGTGCCTTGTCGTCTTTCCTTCATTGTTCTTCCAACTGTGGAGGGTGTGTGTGTGTGTCCCTGGTTTGCTTTATTTTCTTCCCTTGTTATGGAAAGAAAATACAGGAAGGTGAAGAGCAGGGGTGGTGACAGAGCATCACTGCCTTCCTAGTTTTGGTATCCCCCACTGGCTACCTAGAGAGAGCATCCGCTAGCTCAAACCAACAGCCTTAATGGACATTCACATGGCTGTACCAGAACAGTGTGGTGCGTTAGGGTGGCAAAGCTGATAGCACTGAAAGTAAACATGGAATTCCCAGAACTGACATGTTGATCCATACCAAGTGTGAGCTAACAGTCCCGTTCCCTCCCCTGTTCTTTTCCTCTGAATCCCTTCACCCAAGGCAGGTGAGACATGCAGATCTCTCAGAAAGGAACAGAGAATTCAGTAGGCTGCCAGTGCAAATAGCTTGGTTTTGCTCCTTGGATTGGTAACCTTCCATCAGGGAGCATGATCAGCACAACAGCTCAGTGAATCAGACCTGAAAGCAACGAACTGTACCTCTGTGTACCATTTCAAGCTCCACCTGGGTACACAAAGCCAAAACTGTTCACTTTCATTTTTGTCCCTGCTTTTCCACATGTTAGGTTTGTTAACGGTGGCTGATCTCTACCTGTCCCTCTCAGTTCCCCAGCTGACAGAATCTGTGAATGGTAACTAATAAAACGCATTTTCATTTTAATCTGTTATGAGAAACACAGGACTTGTTGGTGGTTCTTATTATTTGGAGGGCCTTTTTTAATTTTGCTGCAGCTGAGGACTAGTTATCATGAGAAAAAGGTCAGAAGGAACCTCGGGCTGAATCTGACATTTTCCCCTTCATCTCTGAGCAGATAAGAAACCAGTTTACTTGTAAGACACAGCTCTGAACTCATTTGAAAAGAAGATGATACAGTTGTAAGTTCTAAATAAGACCAATTGGGGATTAGTACATCCTTTAGCTCAAATACTTTGGCCACCTAATGCGAAGAGAGAACTCGCTGGAAAAGACCCTGATGCTGGGAAAGACTGAAGGCAAAAGGAGAAGGGGACGGCAGAGGATGAGATGGTTAGATAGCATCACCGATGTAATGAACATGAATTTGAGTAAACTCCGAGAGACAGTGGAGGACAGGAAGGCCTGGCGTGCTATGGTCCATGAGGTCACGAAGAGTCGGACACGACTAAACGACTGAACAACAACAACAACAACAACAACACATCCTTTTACATTGAGATGAAACGAAAGGCTTGAAAACACTTTGGAATAATACTGGTGAACTTTTATTTCAAGTTATTGACAAGGCATTTTGATTTTTAAAATTAAGATGGATGGATGAGCAATAGTGAGTCTAGCAGTAACTTTGACTATGCAGAAGTAGTTTGGATCCAGAATTCTTCTGAACAGAACTCTGCTTACAAGCTATTCCTGCTATCTGTCTATGAAGGTTCTCAGTCATCCAGGTGGAATTGTCTGTAGCTTGAATCATGTCAACTGGATTTCTATTTTCTTAATGGAAACGTTTCGCTCCTTATCCAAGGGGCTTCTTCAGTCTGAGCAAAGTTGGTAAGGGAATCCTAAATATGTTCCTAGGTAGCTGTGTGACCTTACACCTGGGGCTAGGTCATGGTTATATTGAGATGTAATTTTTAAGTCCTTTTATCATCTAATGGAGGGTCGTTAAAAACACCATGCTGCTGTTGAGCTTCTGAAATGGTCTTCCTAGGCACAGAAGACAACACGGGGAGGAAGATGGGGGAGAGTTTGTGCCTGAGGCCCCCACCTCTATTCAAGGAAGGATTTTCCAAGTTGGCATAAATGGATTCCTTGACCCCTCTCTCAAACCACCTATCTTCTCTGTCTAAAATGTGAACATTAATGTCCTCAAATGAGTGTCCTTTTTCTTTTAGATGAAGATAAACTGCTGACTCTGGTCCTGTGGTGTTATTTCTCCTGTGTTGTGCCATCCTCCTGTACATAGGTTGTTTGGTTTCTCCAATGTAGAGTTCAGAGCACTCCTCACTGCACTGGATTGCATAAACTACATTGCTTTTCTTATGTTTTGGAGTTTGATCTTTGGGGTGTACAAGCCTCTGTCTCAGTGTGTTGGTGGGTTTGAAATATACAGGTATGTGGTGTTTGCCAAATATCCGTTTTATCTTTTCAGACCCTCCATTAGATGATAAAAGGACTTAAAAATTACATCTCAATATAACCATGACCTAGCCCCAGGTGTAAGGTCACACAGCTACCTAGGAACATATTTAGGATTCCCTTACCAACTTTGCTCAGACTGAAGAAGCCCCTTGGATAAGGAGCGAAACGTTTCCATTAAGAAAATAGAAATCCAGTTGACATGATTCAAGCTACAGACATATTCCTGCTATCAAATGAGGCAAATGTAGGAGATTCCTTCTTTTCCTTTGCCTTGTGACCTTTCCTATGGGAGGCAGCACAGAGGTTGCGGGGGAATCATTGAAAATTACTCCTCCCACTTCTTAAAGTAGAAGCATGTGTTTGTTGCAGGAATAATATCCTTCCAGGTTGGGAAGATCAACCAATGTAAAAAGTAAAAAAGGGTAAAGGTTCCCCCCGCACATTTGTGCAGTCGTGTCCGACTCTAGGGGCCGGTGCTCATCTCCGTTTGTTAGCCGAAGAGCCAGCATTGTCCGAAGATGCTTCCACAGTCATGTGGCCAGCATGACGCACGCAGAATGCTGTTACCTACCCACTGAAGTGGGTACCTATTCATCTACTTGCATTTGCATGCTTTCGAATTGCTAGGTTGGCAAGAGCTGGGGCGAGTGCGGGAGCTCACTCCGTCACGCGGGGCTAGGGATTTGAACCTCCGAACTTGCAATCTGCCGATCGACAAGCCTGGCGTCTTACCCACTGAGCCACCATGCCCCCAATGTAAAAAGTAGAGACGCTAATATTGGTATAGGGTACTAGCAGGGCTTATTTCAGGTTTGCAATTAACTTGCAAATAGTTCTTAGAAGACATTTAGTGTAAGTATGGATTTAATTGAATGATTCATATGGTGTTCTGGCCAGGAGCTGAATGTGTGTCCTTCCTATGTTTACTCTGTTGTTGAAGCAACTTCCCAGACTGTTTTCTTTCTTAGAGTAGGACTAAGTTTACAGTGAATTGAGAAAGAGAAGAGGGGGGGGGGGAACTGGCCAAATGTCCTAAATGCCTTTATACAAAAAGAATATTGTAGGACTGGAAAAATGCAGAAATGGCTAATCAGGGGACTGAAGCAACTTTCTTTGGAGAAAACCTACAATGTTTGGGACTTTTTAGTTTAGGGGAGAAGAATGAGTAAGCTGAAATCTGACATGTATATAATATTATGTAGCTGCCATTGTTTTACACAGGAAAATGTCTTAATTTTAGGAATTTATAACTATGTAAAAATGATCTTTTTATGATGTTTTACATAGGCCTTTTTGTCATCGTGATTGGTCACTGACCACAATGAAGTACATAAAATTATGCATGGTGTGGAGGAAATGTACAGAGTAAAATCCATCTTTCTTATCGTACTAGGGCTGTCCACTGAAGCTGCATAGTGAGAAATTTAGGATCTACACCAGTGTTTCTCAACTTGGTAACTTTAAGATGGGTGGACTTCATCTCCCACGCTGGCTGGGGAATTTTGGGAGTTGAAGTCCACCCATCTTAAAGTTGCCAAGCTTGAGAGACACTGATCTACACAAAAGGATTTCTTCACATTTGTTATCAAATTCAGTTCCACAACATGCTCAGATGGTTTTAAAAATGGATTAATTCAGTTGGCAGAAGGTGAGGTTAGCGCAGCATTTTGTTGTAATGACTCTATTGTCTCCAAAATCAGCAGAGGCCTTTGTATGCTTTTTGGTAACACCCCACCATGGAAAGACACAGCTGCTTTCATGAGTTTTCCTTTGACTTCCTACAACACCTGACTCACCATTTGAGGAAACAGAATGCAGGATTTTACCAACACAGCAGAATTCTTATGCTATGTCATGGGAGTTGGTGGGGCCAGGAACTGCTTAATTGAAGTGTTCCCTCTTTTCTGAGCTCAGGTTGCTGCTGGGGTTTACTTGTGACAAGAGTTGGATGGGCCATGGGATTCTGCCCTAATAGAGCTCTTTAAGGGGACAGATTGGAAAGCTCTCTTTTTGCTTCTAAGCCACCCAGAATGCATTTAATTTCCATTGGATGTCAGCCCTTCTAGGTAAACCAAACAGGAAACACGACTAGATGAACTAATTCTACTTTATTGTAAGGCTACCTTAACAGAATCTTACAAGTCTAAAAGTACAAATCTCCCTATTTATCACTTGAGTGGTCAGGGCAGGTCTTTCCTAAGTTTCTTCTTAAGACTCTTACCCTCTCTCGGACTCCCTTTCTTTTTATCTGATCATTCCCTAGGCAGCATCTCTTCCCACTGTTCTCTAAGGTCGCCCTCCCATTCCATCACACTGGGTTTGTCAAGCTGATAAGAGACATTGTTGTGTGGAGAGAATTTGGCCATCTACACACATCTGGTTAAGATCTTCCACTTGCTTGATTAACAATATTAGAAGTATACAATCCCTGTTCAAGCCACAAACTTTCTTTGCTCCATGGGTTGCTACAACTGGAACGTATCCATCCAGTTCTTTTGTGAAGACTGTAATGTTGCACAGGATTTTAGAAAGCATTTGCATCTTTTTAAGTCACCCCAGTGAGCTGAATTTTTAAATCTCCATATTTAATCTTTCATTGCAACTACTGTTGGATACCAAATGGGAATGCTAAATTGAGGTACAGGGACTTTCTGTGGCAGTTTATTCTGAAATTCTGTGTAGTTTGTAATGCTTGCCCCAGCTGGATTCATCAATACATATTTTCTTCCCTAAGCTCTTGAAAATGGCTCTTTTTCTATGTGAAGAAAAAAATGATTGAAATACTCTAACTGGCCCGTTATTGAAAAATCTCCACAATTTGTCATAAGGGGGCATATAACAACATTCAATATTCCCAGCTTATGTTACTAATGCCATAGCTGATGTGGTAACATAGAGATGATATTTACCACAAAAAAAAAAAAAAAACACCCCAAAGGATGTTTTATTGGCTAGTTCTCAAATGTTGGAACTCTCAGGATTGTCACTTCTTGCTTTGTATCCCAGAAAAAAAAGATTACCAATGAAGTGTCAAATCAAATAGAATTTTTGGCACAACTTTTAATTACTGATGATGGACAATGAACCAATTTAATCTATAAAATCCATGGAATTTGGCTACACCCAGATAATTCCAGGATGTGACCAAGAGGTTCAGTATAATGCTACTTTAGCATCTCCATAACACCTTCATTCCCAAATCTTTGTTTTGCTGGAGAAGATTACCACCAGGATAAGAAACAAAAGTTATAGTGAATCCTGATCATCCATTATTAATTTAAATCTGTGTTTTTCAAACTTGGCAACTTTAAGATATGTGGACTTCACCTCCCAGAATTCCCTAGTATGAAATTCTGGCTAGGGAATTCTGGGAGATGAAGTCCACAGATCTTAAAGTTGTCAAAAAAAAACACTGATTTAAATCATAGGAATGACTGTTCAAGGAACTGAGAGAATTCCAGAAAATACAGAAAATACAGGCAAGAATAGCCAGGTTTCTTCCCCATCCAAGACACACAACTTAATTGGCTCACAAGAGTCCTGACAAGTGAAAGTTCCATGTCTAAGACACTGCTACTATGAGTAAACATTGGCCTATATTTGTATCCATCAAGATTAAGGACCAGCCCCCAAAATACACAAACAAACATCCTCTTGCACAACATACGTTTTACACTAAACTTGATATTTTCTTGGTTTTAGTTGCTTGGTTTTAACAGACTGTAAAAACTGGATTTGTTCTGGGATTGAATGAAAAGGGATCCAGATATCTTAATGAATGCATTATAGAAGGACGTGTGGTCATAAAGATTAACTATTCTGAGATGAATTTTCTCAACTTCAAGCCTTTCAGGCTGCAGTCCTATTCACACTTGCATCAGAATAAAACACGTGGTATGCAGGAGAGGATATACACAGTAAAATTGTCATCAATTTGAGTCCATTTATTTGCCAAACTTCGTATTTTTTTACTGATTCCCATTTGGGTACCTGAAGGAGTTCCACTCTTTCCTGTTTATCTTTTAGTAAAGGCAATATGCTGGCTTGCATTGTATTCAGAGACCAGGGTTAAAATGTCTCAAAAGTGACTGTCAGAGAACACTAGAGGCAAAGCTGGCCTTGTACACATTTCCATTACCTGTTGAAAAAAAAGTACCCTTCTTCACAGAAGACTTTTCATCCCAGTACCAAAAGGGAACCTGCAAAAAACAGGTGGTTGCATGCACTAACTGAAGCCAAAATGAAGCTAAAAATAGATCTGAACTGCTTTAAGAAAGCTTGGAAAAATATATTTCCCATTTGCAAAACAACCTTTGGCAGTAAGCAGATCTGCAAACCTTCACTAGCAAGCACCACAAATTAAGTATGGGTAGCAATTTACATGATTATGACAGGTTGAGATTTTTGTTGTTGTTGTTTCTTTTAAAGCAATATACGCCTTACAGTTCAAGATGCCTTTTTACCCCCCTACCCTGAAATTCAGAATACTTTGCTTTGATCAGCACTCACTAGGTGGCTCAGTACCACCTATTCTTTTTAACTGTTAAGACCACACATGCCGCATGTTTTGAAGACCTCCTGACTATAGGAGGTACATGTTTGACTCCCTATGTTTTACATATTAAAATACGTTAGGGAAAGCATGCAGAGTATGGCTTCTAGAATTTTTTCCAGCCCCTTAAAAATAGCTGTACCACACGCCTCATAACTGGGAGAGAGGTGGGTTGGGAATGGAGGATTAGCAGCCTTATAAACCACTGTCCAACTGCCTTTCCCACAAGGATGGATTGGAGAAATAGGGAAGGGGGATTTTTATACAGTCTCCAACCAGATCCAACATATTTCATACTTGAACTCTCCTCTGCCAGCTTCTTCCACCACATCAAATCTGATCCCATTCTGTTCTGTTTTCTGAGAGCCACACTACTGATTTTACACCATTTCTTTCAAACTTTCTCTTGGGCTGGAAATAATAAATAGAGAAATATTCTAAAGAATGCCAAAAAACAAAAAGGTTGCTGCAGTAGTGTAAAAATACATAATTTTTAGTGCAAAGTGAATATGCCAAGAGTTCTGGATATCTAACAGCTGTTGTATCATGGTAATCAAGAAGTTACTTACCACCTGAGCAGCCATCTTCAACATTTTTTAACATTTTAAATCCATATATTAACAGGTCCTTAACAAGGTCCTTAAAACGTGCCCCATGAGTGGTCACAAATCTAATGGAGACACCCTGTTACTGAAGAAATTAGTTAGACAATCCAGCCCAGCAATCTTAGTCTTTTTGACTCCCTTGCTTGCTTGCCAAATCAGGACTCACTAAGATAAAAATATCCAGAAGAGTTATAGTGTTTATCAAGAGTAACATGGAGATGCTTTCTTCAACTCTTTCTTTTCTCTAAATGGTTACTCCCTTTGCTCAGATTCTGTAGGACCACAATTGGGTTCCAGCAGGAAACAATTTCCAGGAAGCCCAAAAGAAAACCTTCATGCTACTGTTCATTGCCTCCTTATCAGCTTCAGTCTCTTCTGAGGCGTAGAGTTTTCTTCAGGGTAAGATGCACAGTAGATAGCTAGCAATGCTTGGGCTGGCCATTCTGTAAGAACAGAGGGCAAGGGTACTTGCAGAATCAGAAATGGTAATACCCAATTAGGAGTCATTTGAACTCTTCATATGCATGGAATGTCCTGCAAATGCTGAATTCGTTGTTTCTTGATTTAGGCCTAAAAAAGCTTCTCTGTTTTCCTATAGTGCTAAGCAGTGACTGTAACATCTCATGTAGAAACAACAAAGTCCCTCCTTTGGGTCCCTCCTTGTGGGGGAGATGGGTGGGATATAAATGTAATAAATAAATAAATAAATAAATAAATAAATAAATAAATAAATAAATAAATAAATAAACAAAGTAAGTGAATAATCGACGTGAGCCCAGTTCCTTGTATGGCTCCTACCTCAGTAGCTTATACTCCATCATATTTATTCCCACTCACTCTCTTCTAGAAAGCGAAGAACCTTCATTTTGGAAGGCAAAGAGGTAAGGATGCCATTTACGGGAGAATAGGCCAGAAGAAAATTCACAATGCTTACATCTCTGAGTACAAAGAATATGTTCTGCAGTAATCAAGAGGTTTATATTTCCCACAGAATCAAAATATTTGACTTCAATCCCCATGTAGTAGGAAATTATTCATTTGGTGCTGTTTTCAATCAAAGAGAGGTTCAATGTGCTTGAACAATCTCCTGTTATTGGATGGTTAAGAACTCTTGGCTAGAAAGTGTAATTTCTCCCAGAGGAGAACCCTACTAGGACTTCTTCTGGGCTCCTTTCCTACCCTCTTCCATTTAATTTCTCTTCCTTCTACCTCAAGATCAGGAATATTTCACCTCTGAGGACTGAAAAAAGCCTGCACAATCAATTTCTATCCAGATATGTCTATTCATTATTGATACATGCAATATCCATCATGGAAGGGATCTGTGGACTACATTAAAAGGTAAAGGTTCCCCTCGCAC
This sequence comes from Charina bottae, assembly GCA_023362775.1. NCBI lineage: Eukaryota > Metazoa > Chordata > Lepidosauria > Squamata > Charinaidae > Charina > Charina bottae. The sequence goes on along the minus strand of JALMGJ010000063.1, from coordinate 1,518,491 downwards.
ATTTGTGCAGTTGTGTCCGACTCTAGGGGCCAGTGCTCATCTCTGTTTGTTAGCCGAAGCGCCAGTGTTGTCCGAAGACGCTTCCATGGTCATGTGGCTGTCATGACACACGCGGAACGCCGTTACCTACCCACTGAAGTGGTACCTATTCATCTACTTGCATTTGCATGCTTTCGAATTGCTAGGTTGGCAAGAGCTGGGGCTAGTGCGGGAGCTCACTCCGTCACGCGGGACTAGGGATTTGAACCTCCGAACTTGCGATCTTCCAATCAACAAGCCTGGCGTCTTACCCGCTGAGCCACCATGCCCCTATAGTGGACTACATTACACAACTGTAAAAGCACTGCTGCTCTTAAACATACCATTTTTGGTGAGACTCAGCATCTCACAAACTACAACAAGTCAAATTGCTACCCAACTACATGGCTTTTTATCAAGAAAGAATTTTAGATACCACATATTTTAAAACAAAGCAGGAAAATGTTCTAGAAATGCTTGAACAAAATGCTTTTTAAAAAACAGCAGAAAATCCACTTGCATTCATTCTTCTTCCTAAAAGGAATAACTAAATAGATGAGATAGATGCAAACAAATACCTCAGTGTACCTTTAGGTAAATCTGCCACACAGACTGAGTAAACCAGAGCCTAGCTTTTTTAAAAGTATTGAGACACATGCTGTTCCTTTCTCTCCATGTACTTTGATTTCTTAAATTACAGTAGCTGTGTAGCAGAACAGCCATAGTTCATGAAAACTTCAGTCCAGTCTTTATGGAGAACAGCAGGTAAAAGAATAACTGGAAAAATGCTTTTTAAATTCCCATTAATAGAAAATGGCAAACATCTACGTTTTGCATCTATGTTTTGGAAATGTATACACTGTCTTGTTACACAGCCAGTTTCCTCTTCAGCATATGGATTTGAGATTATTTTAATGGTATCCCATGCTGACTGACTGAAGCAGACATACTTTACCAGCAAATGCACAGATTTCCAATGCAGTACAAATGCACACACCTAAAATGTACATTACAAAATAATTAAATGTGTTCTAAACAATTGCATTTCAATGGTTAAATCATCAATTCTGAACTTAGTTCATTAGAAAATGAAGCAACCAAAAGTCCACTGGCAAAGATTTTCACCAATTATTCTTATAGCACTGAAATATGTAGGAAGGGTATGATGCCCCGTGCTTTGAAGGAGGCAATCACTCACTCCTCAAGAGGCCATCACTGGACCCAGTGGAACTAGACAAAGAAGGGGCCTTGGAGGAGGGGGGTTATTTGGGTCCCTTTCAGCTGGGATTCAAACCTGGCTAAAGTACTCAGAGGGCATTGATTGCACTTGTTGATGATTTTTGATGGGCTCAGGATGGGAGCACTGCTCGTTCTGGCCCTCTTTGGTCTCTTGGGGGCCTTCAATACTATCAATCATGGTATCCTGCCTGGCTGACTCAGGAGACTGGGAGGCACAGTGTTCTGATGGTTCTCTCAGGGCCAGTTCCTGTCTGGGTTGAGGGGCCCCCTCAAGGGTCTACTCTCCTCCCACTTATATTTAACATGTATATAAAGCCGCTGTGGGAGGTCATCCGTCAACACAGGGCAGGTATTTTCAGTATGCTGATGTTACCCAATCTGCTGACCAAGTGATCTCACTGAGGTCTTCTCCTGGTATCTGGAGACCTGGGGGCCTGGATGGGGAAGAATAGGCTTCAGCACAACCCTGGCAAGACTGAGTGGTCATGGGTCTTGAGAGCCCCTGGATCAGAATATTTTCCATCTTTGTCTCTGAATGGGGTTACGTTTGCCCCAGATGGAGCTGGTGCACAATTTGGTCGTCATTCTGGATTTGCGGCTCCTACTTGAAGAGCAAGCTGTCACTGTGGGTAGGAGGGGCTATAAAAGGTAAAGGTAAAGGTTCCCCCCGCACATTTGTGCAGTCATGTCCTGGTGGGGCTGGTGCTCATCTCCGTTTGTTAGCCAAAGAGCCAGCGTCCAAAGACACTTCCACGGTCATGTGGCCGGCATGACGTGCACGGAACGCTGTTACCATCCCACCAAAGTACCTATTCATCTACTTGCATTTGCATGCTTTCGAATTGCTAGGTTGGCAAGAGCTGGGGCGAGTGCGGGAGCTCACTCTGTCATGCAGGACTAGGGATTCAAACCTCCGAACTTGTGATCGACAAGCCTGGCGTCTTACCTGCTGAGCCACCACGCCCCATTTGTGCACCAGTTGTACACATTTCTGGATTAGGCGGCCTTACTCACAGTGACTCATGCCTTAGTCATCTCCGAGTTGGATTACTGTAAGGTGTCCTACATGGGCCTGCCCTTGAAGAGCAATCAGAAGGTACAACTGGTTAAGAATACAGTGGTGCAGAGAGTTTTGGGCGTTCCATGATATGCTCAAGTACCTATTCTTCTGCAAGCTGCAATGGCTCCCAGTGGACTTCAGGATGCAATTCAAAGTGCTGGTTATCACTCATAAAGCCTTACATGGCAAAGGTCCAGGTCATAAGATGAATAAAAGAAAAAAAAAACATAAAAGTCCTGAAATAGTTAATAATGTGAAGGAGGCACCATAGCTATCAATAGAAATTTTGCAACTTTCTTAGAAGTTTCTGAGAATTGATCACATAAAAGAACAGTAATCTCATAATCATCGGAGCAATTAAAACTATTGACAGTTGGAACTATGAGTTTTGATTGCCATTGGGTATACAATGGGCATTTTAGTGATGGAGATTTGACCTCCATATATAAGCACAGGCAGTGCAGCTTTCCCATGGAAGGTTAATGTATCTGCTGATTGTTGTCCTAATGGATAGCACCCCAACTCATGGCAGGGTAAAAAGTCTCCTGTGAGGAGCACGTAGGACATCATTAAAAAATCTAGTGAGGCAGGGGAGGGTGTTTGCAAGATCTCTGATAGTTTCTGCTTGGCCCACCGGTACTGGTGAAGCTAGCATGCTCCAGATGCCATCTGTTAGTGTCATCTTGTGGGACTTTAGGAGTCATGCCTTCTCTACTGCCATGCCTGCCCTGGGGAACAGCACTCTTCCAGATATCTTTTGCAAGGTGTTAAAGACCTGGATATTCCCACAGGCATTTGGGCTGGGAGGCTAAGAGAGCCCTATTGGTTGGTTGTCTAGTTATCATTTTGGTGACTGTAAGGGGATATTTTTTTTCAATCCCAGGCATAAAGTATATTCCAAGGGAAGGGAAGGGAAGGGAAGGGAAGGGAAGGGAAGGGAAGGGAAGGGAAGGGAAGGGAAGGGAAGGGAAGGGAAGGGAAGGGAAGGGAAGGGAAGGGAAGTTAACACCAGGCAAACAATCAAGCAGAAAACAATACCCTACTCAAGGAACTACCAAGGAGAAAACCACACCCCCACCAACACTGGCAGGGCAAGCTACTGTATATAAACAGGGAGCAAACCCCACACTCACTAGCACTGATCATGTTACCTAGTCAGGTAATGAAACAACTGCAAGCAAACAACCAAGCTCAGAGAGCATCAAGGGCTCTACATAAAGTATATTATTTTTAAAATTATATGATTTTTTTTCTTGGTTTTAAATGTTGTACACCATCTAGAGACCGGCTTGGTGAGATGGGCAACTATAGAAATTGTTTAAATAAATAATCCGTCCTAGATTTCCCTTAAACTGAATCCCTTAAAGTAGATAAAATTGGCCTAACAGCATAATTTCATTGTAAGAATCTATATCAATCCGGTAGTTGATACTTACAAGGGAATAAGAATCTTGTCCAAACTGACATCCAACAGTGCACAGCAGCTGTAAGCTTTTGAGCATCTAAACAAGCTTCACCTACTGCTGATTTCGAGCGGAGTCAGCACAGTACCAAAGGGAGAGGAAAATCTTACAAAGACGCAGTACCAAGTGGTGCAAAGGTTCTGTGCTCTTTTGGAGCGCGCCACCCACACTTGCCTCCCTATACCTCCAATTATGGAATTTATGCTAGCAGGGTTCAGACTTCAACACAGAGATTGAAAATCCCATTAGAAAATGCCTTTATACCACAGGAATTCAGCCATGTAAGTTGGAGAGAATTTTAACTACACGGAATGTTTATTGGCTTTGGCCATCAAGGCGAATCTTTGAAGAATGAAGCGTAGGTGAATGCTGTTCAGTTTCAAAATCTCAACCCCTCAGAGCTAAATAGCCTATCCAATCATGGTCAATAAAATGTAAAAATGTCATTTTACTGCTTTGTGGTCATTACATGCATATGCTTACGTACTGCCACCATTAAGTATTTGGGATGGTTGGTGCTGCTGAATTGCCCTTTCCCTACCCCTCAGTCCTTAACTTTGCACCATTACACAGAGAAAGCAAGGGAGGGGGAGGCTTGGACTTCTTCTTGTAGAACAGAGATCAAGGGGCATATCACAAGAACCACATGGCAGGATTGGTTAGTCACTAGAGGCGGGGCTTAGAGAAGAGAATTAGAGAGAGTTTATCAGGGAAGCTACTGTCTCATTCCTTCCCTCACTGATTTTCCCGCTCTCCTTTCCCATTTTGACCATTCCGCCATTACTCTGAATGTATGTTAGCCTGGAATTTTACCAACTTGTACAATTAGGCTTGACATGGTAATTTTTTTTGCTTTCCTCTAATCTATCATTGGCCTCCTTGGCCATTTCTGCCACAGACACTGGAAGTACTGGGATAGCTCTGTTTGAGCATTACCTGGAGACTGGGACACTCTGCAACACCCTGCTCCCCCCCACACACACCAAAAAAAAGAGCCATAAAAGAGCTTGGGGAGTATAGCAAAGTTCTAGCTCAGTTTGAGGGCAGATCCGTCAGTCATACCTCCAGGCCTCAGGAGGGTCTGTAGTATCAATCTACTTTATGGTTATGGTAATAGGAGGCCCAAATGTGACTTCTATTATATTTTCAAATGCTTACCTCTTAAAAGTTGTTACCAAATGTAAGTATCAGTTTCACCAGAAGCCAAGTAATGCTATTATTTTTTAAAAATAGTTACTTTGCCTAGAACTTGCCAGCTAGCATTCTTATTTCATACAAGGCAAATTTCTAAACGAACTTAGCAACATCAATGTACTGCCATATTTAGAAGCCACTGAAAAATACATTAAACTTCTGAAAGGGGAGGTATTTGTAAATGAGTTAACTATGTACAGTATGTTTCAACTTTAGCCTCCAGGCTTACTGGGGGGGGGGGTCTCCTTAGTGAAGGCATAAGCCAAGGGAATAAAAGAAGAGTAGGAGTTACATAAAAATAACTTCTATGGAACTTGTGTGTGCAGTTACTGAAACTATAAATGTAGCACAGTTTATTTATTTATTTATTTATTTATTTATTTATTTATTATTTGGATTTATCCCCGCCCATCTCTACCATGGTAGACTCTGGGCGGTTGCTATATTGGCAATTCACCTTTCTCTGGTGGTAAAGCACTCAGAATGATACAACAGTTAAAGAAGGAACAATATAAACTATAACCATCTGTTACAACAAGAACCCAAATATCTGTATAGTAGATATTAGTAAAGTTGTAAAATTAGTAAAGTTTACTAAAGCTCCCACTTGGGCACAGAGAGAATCTTCTAGCTGTGCTCCTGTCCTCTGAAGATGCCAGCCACAGCAACTGGCGAAACGTTAGGAACCAAAACTGCCAGAACATGGCCACACAGCCTGGAAAACCCACAACAACCATCAGATTCCGGCCGTGAAAGCCTTCGACTATACATATTCTTATAGTGTTTGTCGATGTAGATTCTCAGTCATCCAGGTGGAATTGTCTGTAGGTTGAGTCACGGCAACTGGATTTCTTTCTTTTGGTTGAAACGTTTTGCTGCTTGGACAAGCAGCGAAACGTTTCAACCAAAAGAAAGAAATCCAGTTGCCATGACTCAACCTACAGACATATTCTTATAGTGTTGATTTTGTTGCCACCCAAAAGCACTACTATCAGTTTGTTGTCAAACAGATCAAATATTTTTTTTTCATTGTTCAGAAAATGCAATCCTTTTTCAAAATATTATGTTCTCTGTAAGAACAGAACCTTAATTCTGATGTTTTGAAAAGCAAAAGTTGAGTACAATCACCACACTGGTGCTGCGGTACGTTGTGTTGAAGTATGGGATCCAGCTGAAAAATCACTGCTAACAGCAGTGGAGAATTAATTATCTTATCTACAGTCAGAAGTAGGGTGACCATACGTCCCGTTTTGAACGGGACAGTCCCGTTATTTTAGCATTTTTCAACCGTCCCGTCGTTTTGATAAAAATCTCAATTTTGTCCCTTTTTTAAACCCGGTGGGAAGGAGGACAGGAAGACAAGAAGGAGGACTGGAGCCGGACTTGCCATTGGAGGCAGCCCGGAAGAGGCCCTATCAGCGCGGCAACTGGAAGCCCAGTTGCCACGTGCGATCCCAGCAGCAGAAGCAGCACCACAGTCCAGGTTCCTGCCTCCTTACCTGATCCTGAGATTGTCTGCCCAGCAGTGGTGAGGCCAGGGAAAGCAGGCACGGGAAGGTTGTGGAAAGAGGGTGTGTGTGTGTGTGTGTGTGTGTGTGCATGCGCGCAGATTACTTGCTCAGCGTAATCGCGCGCACACACACACACACACTAGGCCAGGGCTTTCCAATCAAAAACACGGAAGTGCCGGTGGCGGTGCTTCCAGGTTGCCGCTGCTGCCACTGCCCCTTCAAAAGGGCAGGCTCCGGGGACCCCGAAAATGCCCTCGGTTCTGGCAGGGAGGCAAAAGCCTCCTCCCCGCACGCACAGGCTGCCCTGGAGCCGGGGTGGAAATTCTCCCCGCAGAACAGCTGAGCGCCCCTTGGCAACATGCGCATGCGCGCAGCCTCCCTGCCTAGACTGAGGGCATTTTCGGGGTCCCCGGAGCCTGCCCTTTCGAAGGGGCAGCACTGCTGCTGCTGCTGCCGCTGCCCCTTCAAAAGGGCAGGCTCCGGGGACCCCGAAAATGCCCTCGGTTCTGGCAGGGAGGCAAAAACCTCCCCTCCCCACATGCACACGCTGCCCTGGAGCCGGGGTGGAAATTCTCCCCGCAGAACAGCTGAGCGCCCCTTGGCAACATGCGCATGCGCGCAGCCTCCCTGCCTAGACTGAGGGCATTTTCGGGGTCCCCGGAGCCTGCCCTTTCGAAGGCGGGGTTTGCAGGCGGGAGCCAATCATGTGGGGCGGGGGCGGGGTTTGCAGGCGGGAGCCAATTGCGTGGACTGGGGGCCGGGGTTTGGAGGCTGGCATGGTGGCATAAGACCCTGTCCCGTTTTGCCATCCCCAAAGTCCCGTTTTCGTCAGAAGGAAATATGGTCAGCCTAGTCAGAAGAAGAGGATGAAGGGAAAGGCTGTGTGTTTACTTAGAATTTTCCACTCCCCTTTCGCACTGAAGATGTTGCCTAGCCCGGCAATGAAACGTCTGCAAGAAGACAACAAGGCTCAGAGAGTGCCAAGGACTCCACAGTATAACCAAAGTTTGCAGCCCATTTCACCATACAATCTTTACCCTGTTCATCCTCTGTTTCAAACCGTAGTAGTAGTAGTAGTAGTAGTAGTAGTAGTAGCAAACAATATACCCTAATCAAGGAACTATTAACTCAGTAAATCAACCAAGTAGCAAACAACAGCCCAATCAAGGAACTACCAAGGAGAGAACAACACCCTCATCAACACAACGCAGGACAAGCCATGGTATATAAACAGAGAGCAAGTCCCACTCCCTTTTCGCACTGAAGATGTTGCCTAGCCTGGCAATGAAACATCTACAAGAAAACAACATGGCTCAGAGAGCACCAAGGACTCCACAGTTCAACCCTGAGCTACAAATATTCTCTTTGATTGGTACTTAGAATCTGTTCCAGCTTCCTGTTTCTGTTACAGAGGAGAATTTGAATGGTCAAGAACTGGAATGCAACTTAATATCTTTTAATAGGATACATGCCCTTGAAATAGCTTCAGTTTCACACCTATCATCCCCAGAAAGATTGGAGAAGGCTGATGTGAAAGAAACTACCATAATAGAGAAAAGCAAAGCTCCTTATGAAAAATAATGATAAGAAACGATGTAGGCCTTTGACTAGCCAAAGGTAGTTTGGGCCTTCTTTCAATTTTGTTTCCACGTGTATTTTTACTGATTTTTCACCACGTTTACTTGACTCCCAATGTTCTCAGTGGAGCTTTCTTCTGATTCAACCTGCAAAAGATTTCATTGCTAATCTGGGATTCCCATCTCAAAAAAAGAGACTAAGGCAGCTCCATGTGGTTTACCTTTCTTAGTCTTGGATTCTGTTTTCAAAAAAAGCCTCCTTGGGTTTTCCTGGCCAGACATTTTCATTAAAATTAAAAGAAATCCAAACATAAAACACTCCCAGTACCTCAGGCATGGAAACTGTACAATACGGCTATGGCACACTGTGACTTTGTATTTTCAGTTAGCTGTTATTTAAGTATGCTGAATCTCTCAAATCAAGTAAGTTGTTGGAGAAATGATCTTCTGTGTAAAATGTTATTGTCCTGTAGACGTTTCACTGCTTTTAGTGATAATGACCAACCTCAGCAAGAGGCAGAGGAAACAGCCCTTGAATTTGTAAGAATTAAAAAAGTGCCATAGAAGAGGACATTTTTGCAGCATGAAAACAGTGGCTGCTGCAGGTCTTGTCCCCATTTATTCTCACCCATAAACTATAAGATAGATAGATAGATAGATAGATAGATAGATAGATAGATAGATAGATAGATGATAGATAGATACTTTCAAGGTTGGGGAATGGCTGAGAAATTGCCATTATTGATTTGCTGCAGCTTCAATTTTTATGGTAAAAGTCCAAAACTTTGTCCGATCTCCAATCAACCAATCCTAGCAAAATCCCCCTTAAATATTCTCTAATCTGCATAATGAATGTATATTTTACTATCAAAATCTGTGCATCAAGAATACACATGTCTCTGTTCAGTAACATAGACTTTATAATTAATTATTACTGGGACTTCTTTGGGCTGCCATAGAACCTGCCGTGTATAATTTCACATTAACTGGATTTAGCAAACCTCAAACGTTTTCCTCCATTTGCAATCTGGCTGTGTTTCAGCCCTGAAGCAAAATTTCAGGTGGTTGTGGTCTAACCATTAGCTCTGGCCTGGAACGACTTGAATGACAATCCAAACAGCCGGTAAATGGAATCTCAGCAGAACTGCTGTTTGAGTACAGCCTGGGAATCTCGCTTTGTTCTCCTGAACTGAGCCTGCAGGTATACTCTTGAACCACTCTATGGGTCTTCCCAAAAGTAATCATTATTCACAGACAGGAAATGCAGGTGCTACATTAAAGAGCCAACTGAACTGAGCAATATAGATTTATTACTCATATGTTTTTTAAAAAAATATATATCACTAGGTTTTCTCATTTAAAATACATCTTTCTTTGGCTTGACAATCACATACAGTTTTTTCTGTTCCTTACTTATGAAACAGCCTTCACTGTAACTAGTTTCTTGCATTTCAATAAACTAGCTATAAGGTTGAAGTCTTGTGACTCTGGTCTGTAAAAATTATGACATCATTCCAAAAGTTCAGGAAAACTTTTTAGAAATATGCATACGTGCTCATTCATATGTAACTTTGGAAGTAGAGATAAAACATGAAAGAACAGTAAATGTAAGCATGAATGCCAAAGGTGGCACATTTTGCATGGCTGTATCTACAGTAAGTGTGGGAGGGATGGAATTTTAGTGGCAGAGAAATGCTTTGCACACAGAAGTCCCCAGGTTTGATCCTCTGATATCTTAGATAGGACACAAATTCAGTGTGAGTTACAGTATATTGATCTAGATCAGTGTTTCTCAACCTTGGCAATTTTAAGATGTCCGGAGTTCAACTCCCAGAATTCCCCAGCCAGCATGCTGATCTAGATAGACTCACTTGTTTATAGACAGCTTCTCATATTCCTATGATTCTGCCAGGGCAGTTTACAAGTGAAATAAAAACATCATCACCATAAAAAGAAAAGCTAACTGTAGAGAGCATAGGAAGTGGACTTGAAGGACAGTGGGAAGGTCTGTTACCAAGCCAATGATCAGACAAGCGTGGCTTAAGTCCATTCCAAGAAACTAATTTGAGAATATGGCCCCTCCCTAATTCGCCCAAAGAAAAAGTGAGAGAGGGGGAAGTACTGTACATTCAGACTTGCAAGACTCTGTTACTATAGCTGTTCTAGTAAAAGCAGTCTTAGACCTATATGGCATTGGTTCCTTAGTCTGATCTATCCTACTGAAGGTAACCCAGTGGCTTTAAAAGGCCTGGAAAATTAATATATTTTGAATCCTTCCTAAGCTGTAATTAGGAGGTAGCATGTAATAAGGAGGGGCGTGGTGGCTCAGCAGGTAAGACGCCAGGCTTGTCGATCAGAAGATCGCAACTTCAGAGGTTCGAATCCCTAGCCCCGCGTGACGGAGTGAGCTCCTGCACTCGCCCCAGCTCTTGCCAACCTAGCAATTTGAAAGCATGCAAATGCAAGTAGATTAATAGGTACCACTTCAGTGGGCAGGTAACAGTGTTCCATGTGCATCATGCCGGCCACATGACAGTGGAAGCATCTTCGGACAACGCTGGCTCTTTGGCTAACAAACGGAGATGAGCACCGGCCCCTAGAGTTGGACACGACTGCACAAATGTGCGGGGGGAACCTTTACCTTTACCTTATGGAAAAACATATCCATAAGGGACTTGCAAATGATGCACCACTGATGTTTTAAGAATGCAAGAAAGACCATATATCTGTGGAGAGTCAGAGAACTCAGAACCTGGCACACAATTTTCTAATCTGAAACTTACCTAATAAAGACATTACCCTTCTATGAATTTTGGATGCTTTGTTACTGTGATAATTTGGTTTTTGCAAAACTAACAGCACACCCATAGAGTACAAGAACTATTCTTTTTCTTCCCTTTTAAAAAAACAAACCCAACCTAGATATATAATTCTTTTCTTACTGCAAGTCTGCAAAATGCATTTGTCTAAGGGTAAGCCCTCTAGGTATTATAGCAGAGCTTTCCAAACTGTGTGTCGCGACACAAAAGTGTGTCGCCACACACAGCGTGGTGTGTCGCCACACCACGCGGAAGCGGCGGCGCGCCATGCACGCACGCGCTGCCGCGCGCCCCCCGCACCCCCCGCGCCCCCCGCGCCGCCGCACGCCCCCGCGCCGCCGCACACACCCCCGCGCCGCCGCACGCCCCCCATGCCGCCGCACACCCCCCCGCGCTGCCGCCGTGCGCACGCGCGCCGCTGCATACCACCCTGTGCCACCGCCCCGCGTGCGCACTGCTGCATGCCCTTTTGTGTCGCCGCTGCGTGCGCGCACGCCGCCGCATATCTTTCTGTGTCGCCGCCGCGCGTGCGTGCCCCCGCGCCACCACCGTGCCGCCGCCGCCGCACCGCCGCTGGCGTGTCGCCAGCGGCAGCACTTTGGAAAGCACTGTATTATAGACTACACTCTCAATATCCCTGACCACTAGCCATGATGGCTGAGATGGTAGGAGCTATCATCTAAAAATCTAAACTAGGATTCTCAAATATTGGTTGCAAACTTCCAGATGATCACTAGATGACAGCAAAGATAATGAACTCTCTTTGCTGCCATCTAGTGGTCACAGGCCAGATATGGTAGTTCTAAACTTTAAAATAATTGTGTTATCTAATCCAGGCCCGCAACTAGGGTCTGTGTCACCCAGGGCAAACATGGATTCCGCACCCCCCACCCCATGGGTTGGTGAGGTAGATGTTAGCAAGTTTTATTCTATTATACAATAAATTAATAAAACTGATTTTAAATCAGTTTGTAATTTTCTTAAATTTAACAACTTAAAGGTCTGTCCCTCGTTGCGGGGCCTCTGGGTCCTCCTGCGCCACGCCAATGCTCACCCCCGCCGAAGTATTCGCACCTCCCTCCCCGGATCCGCTCTCCCGTGTTTGCTGTAGCAGTTTCCCACGACTCCCTTCTTGTAGAAGCCCATCCCACCCCCGGAGCCCAGAGGAGGGATGAGGCGCTGCCCCCCTCACATGTGCTGCTCCCCTCTTGCCTCCCTGGCCTGCTTCTCCACCCCTCTCCCCCTGCCTCCCACTTTCTTTCGCCCCTGGCTGGCAAGGAGTCTTTTGCCACATCCACAGTTCGCACTTGTCTCGACCACTTTCCAGGCGGCACTCGGAACCGGCTAGGCGCTGCTCTCTCATGGCACCTGAGCTGGGCAAGGGTAAACTCTTGGGAGAAGAAACGCTCATTCCTGCATGAGTCCCCAGGCAGGGAGGGAGGGGGCGGGCGAGTGAGCGAGCACTCTTGTCCTTGGTGCCCTCTGCAGCTTCTTTCTCTTGCTCCTGCTCCCACTGCCACCACCTTCTGAAGGTCGGAGGAGGAAGGAGAGGTGATTGAGCTCAGCGGAGAAAGGAGGAGTGCAGAGACCGTCGTCATTGGGAAGAAAGAAGCTGAGCCGGAGACAATTGGGGAGAGTGCGAGGGAGCCAGCGAGTAAGCAGGCGCATGCAGGAGAGGAAGAGCGCGAGCCCCCTCCCTCTCGTCGTTGCTTTCCTCCCCCCTCCCCCTGGTCAAGTGCCCTCCCTCACCCCTGCACTGCAGGCTCCCTTATTCCAGCTTCATGGGCAAAGTGTGGAAACAGCAGATGTACCCCCAGTACACCACCTACTACTGCCCCCAGTATCTGCAGGATACTTCGCCCAAGTTTAGCGCATGCTGCACCCTATCGGCGATCGCTGTCAACACGACACATGGTATTCAAGTGCTAGGAAACAGTCAGTATACAAATACTATTTTTTCATTTTGCCCCCCCCCCCAGCGCAGCGCCGGGGGCACATGCCCCGCTTGCCCCCCCCCCCAGTTGCGGCCCTGATCTAATCCTGCATCCGAAAGAGACTGAAACTGTTCGGCTAGTCAATGAACTTAATAAGCGAGCTATAGTTTAAGCTGAGCATTTAGGCTCACTCTGCACAGCAAGAATAAGCAGCTACACTGAATGCTCAATAGAGAACATTCAGAGTATACAGTGCATCTTCACCCAAAACTCATGCTAAGATATTCAGGGCAAACTATATGGTAGCTGTGTTGTTGTGTTGTTATTGTTGCTTTAAAAAAAAAAAGAGGAAAACCCAAGCTGCAGCAGGAGGAAGACATTTAAAGCCAAAAAGGAAGGGAGGGAACCCTTCACTCTTACCCAACCTGTCATTGCTGACTCTAAATTACATCTCCCCTTTCTCCCATGGGGTTCAAAACACATGTTTCTGTGATGAACATGTACCATTTTTGGAATTCTGCAAAGGAAAGTTTATGTGGGAGGGGTGATTTGGAGAACAGCAACAGAGGGTGGGAAAATTTCTAACAATCTCTCTATACACACACCCATGGGATAACGATTTCTCTACTCTAAACTCCGGTGCCTTCAAGGTCGCTTTCCCCACCACCACCATTTTTTTAAGGAAGCATTACAGCAGGATTACAGCCATCTGAATATAACATGTTACTGCTTTTTAAGTGCAGTAAGCATGTGTCATTCCCAGCAATGCAGCCTCTCCAGGGAAACTGAAGTATCTCCAGCTCAAGGACTTCTGTGCTAAACATTGAACTGCTCTAGACCCTTTCTCTGCAGACCTGAAGTTAGAGCTGCTTCACTTTTTAAGATGTTGTATGGCCCTTAGAACAGTAGCTATTTTATTGCATTGTATTGGTTCTCCACAACCAGTTTCCATGTCAACAACACTGGTTCAGTACTTTCCTGAGCTGCCCTTGTTTTCTTATAGTGTGACATCAAAATGTTTAGACCAGTGTTTCTCAACCTTGGCAACTTTAAGCTGTGTGGACTTCATCTCCCAGAATTCCCCAGCCAGCACATAAAGTTGCCAAGGTTGAGAAACACTGGTTTAGACCAAGGTTTGTCCATCTTCCCTCTGGATGTATGATTCAGACTAATTGAATGAGTGATAACATGTGTATACCACTTCCCATTTTAAAAGTCTTAACATATATATTTTATACACACACACACACACACACCAACTAACAACATGATGGAGATTTCAATATCAAGTAATTTAGCTTAAGACCAAAACCTTTATTACATAATAAATACTTTGACATATACATATACATATACATATACATATACATATACATATACATATACATATACATATACATATACATACAGTATATATACTGTATATACTGTATATATATATATACACACACACACATACACACATATTCTTCTTTCATCTCTACATTTCCAATTTTATATTTAATTTTGATTGAAAAAGCCGAATAATTACAATGCTTGTAAAATTAATATCCTAAACTATAACTAATATTGATAGAATACCCACTTTTTCTCTTCTCTATATCCAATATTCTACGGTACCTAAACAATAGGTATATTATTTTGAAATAACATACTATATCAATATTTATATTAACACAAAAAGGGCGGGGAGCCTTGAAGTGGGTTTATTTTTAAAAATTCAACAAAAACAGTGAATTAAAGCAATTCATTAAAAATACATAATTAACATTGTATAAAATACCAAATAAGCAATAAAATAACAGAACAAATGTAATCCCCTTCAAGAAACCAAAAAAACAACGTGGATTTTTTCTGCTCATATTAGGTGAATTTTATAAAGAAGAATTTTATAAAGAAGAAAAACTCATAACGTTATGGAAGACATGTTATGAGAGGTGAGAATTAGGAAAAAGAAATCCTGCCCATCTTACACTGTAAACCTCAATTTAATGGAGGGAAGAGGTGTCTGCTAAAGCAGAATGTCCATTAAATCCAAATGGGGTTTCATGTATATATACTGTATATAATGGCTTTCTTGGAAGCTGCACTGAGCTCCTGGTCTTTCCTAAGAAGGAGGCAATACCTTCTTTAGGCTGTTCTTAGGGATATATTTTTGTCTGAGGCTTGACTGCCAGGACTACCACAATCAAAATGTGTTAAAACAGTGCTTTCCAAAGTGCTGCCGTTGGCGACACACCAACGGCGGCAGCAGCGGCGCGGGGGTGCACGTGGGGGCGGGGGCGTGCATGGTGGTGGCAGCAGCGGCGGCGGCCTCCGCTAAAACGCGGA
This sequence comes from Charina bottae, assembly GCA_023362775.1. Taxonomy (NCBI): domain Eukaryota; kingdom Metazoa; phylum Chordata; class Lepidosauria; order Squamata; family Charinaidae; genus Charina; species Charina bottae. Next base: position 1,503,345 of record JALMGJ010000063.1, on the reverse strand, counting down.
AGCGCTGATGGCGTGCCACTGCCGTCGTCATCGTGCACACCACCGCCTGCGCCACCGCACTGCCGTGCACGCCCCCACCGCCACTTCCGGGTTGTGTCGTGACACACCAAACTGTTTGTTGCGACACACTAAAGTGTTGCGACACACAGTTTGGAAAGCTATGTGTTAAAACATGAAATCAGCATTTTCCTTTTTAAGTAACCAAATGGGTACCATCTGGGGGGCAACTTTCTTTTCAGTGCGACAAGTGATGAATCATAAAAGCAACCAGCATCAACAGAACAAAACATGAATCTAAAAGATATAGGGCTATTACTTGAATAAACCTCTGCTTATACAAGATTTTCCCACACTTTCCTGCATCCCTGTCCCCGAAATCTGCTCCAGTGGCCCCACCGTTCAAAGCAGATTTATTGGTTGTGTGCAGAATTGCAAGGAGAATCTTTTCCACCAGCGGACAGCCTAAATTGGATGCAACACAAGCAACACAATGAGCAGAAGGTGGGACAGCAGGATACCCATTATCAAGTAAAACAATGGACCAAAATGTCCATTGATCACAGTTAGATAGTCATCCTTACTAAGATGACTTGAGAAATAAAATGTTTAGCACCCACTGGGAAGGCACTGCAGAAATACGATACTAACAAGATAAATGCCTTATCTCCTGTGCAAAGGGCAGGGCATACTGAAACAGTCTCAGATATGGATCTAAATTCTTAAAATTCTTAACACATTGTTCCAGAGAGAATTTTAGATCACCTGCCAGAGTCACTCCGCTGTATATACTGTATGTTTATTTACTTTTGTCACATGTGTACATGCAAAACATAGATTTTTTTTTTTACATACTCTTTTGTTTTTGCATAATTATAAGACTCAGTCAAGACTCAGATTAAAATACCTCTCATGCTTCTATAAACTTTCGTGCAAATAAGTTTTTCAAAATCCTTCCTGGAGTTGTAATACAGTAGCATACCTACAGTAACCACATGTCCTTTATTATAGAGAGCTGCCCTTTAGATTTATTTAATTTAATTTATTTATTTTCTTTGTTTTGCTCTTGAATTTTCCTTTCGCAAGCAAAAACATAAACAATAGTGTGTTTTTTTTTAATCCTTAGGAACCTCTTTCAGATTTGGCCCTTTTTTCAGGTTTGTCCTTTATTTTTTCCAAGAACATATGGTCACTGTAAGCACATCCCATCTCAAGCCCTTCTATGCTGATTCAGCAAATCTTAGCACTGATATATTACACCCCTTCCTTCCAAGGTTTCAGGAGATCAGTTAAGACCCGGCTTTTCCATCCAGCCCAGGAGGAAGGCATGCTTTAAACATTCTGATGCATGAGTCAACCCATGATTTTGTATGTTTTTCTTATCCATTATGATGGTGTTGAGATTTTTATTATTTGGGGGGGGGGTATTTTTATTGAGGGGTTCTTTTTATGATGTTTCTGACTATTAGCTGCTCAGAGCCTTTAGGAATGAGTAATGTGAAAATATAGTAAATCAATCAATCAATCAATCAATCAACCAATCATCCATTTACTGTTAAGAATATTGAGTATTCCCTTGGTTCTAGACCCTAATACTGCTTGCGTTAATTAAAACATAATCATGTTTGGTTGGCAGGATTGCAAGAAAAAGGCTTGCTTTCTTATTGTTTCTTCTTATGTGAGGTTAGTTTTTCTTTCCTCTCTTGGACTACACACATAGTAAAAGTGATTTTTTTTATTCTCCAGGGACTGTGTGCTACAATTTACCTAATTTTCAATGATTTGGTAGGAGAACCCTATTTATAATGTTGGCAACCTTTGACAAGTTAGCATTTGAATGTTGATCCTTTCTTTTCCTTCATTTTAAGTGAGGTGCTAATAACGGACTGCAACTAAGTCCTGGAACCAACAGGAGGCACATTTTTAAATGATAAGAAGCTTTTTTTAAAAAGGCCCTTTGATCTTTATTCTTGCTAGATATTGGCATCATAGCTAATCTCTCAGATCATGCTTTCACTGTAAAATATTTTACAATTCTTTCACTCTTTCCTATCCAAATGCAATCATTTTTCATTTTGTGGCTGTTGTGGGTCTTCCGGGCTGTGTGGCCGTGTTCTGGAAGTTGTGGTTCCTAACGTTTCGCCAGCATCTGTGGCCAGCATCTTCAGAGGGCAGGAGCACAGATAGAAGCAAAATCTCTGTGCCCAGGTAGAGTGGCAATGTTCTATTTATAGAGCTAAATTATAGGAGATTAGGTGGGGTTTTTTGTTGTGTTGAAATGTTAACGAGTGGCTGATGAGCGTGATTAGCATGTTCATTGTGAGAAGTATTCCCATGACCTGGTGGTTGGACTGAGTTCGTTGACCTTTTGCAGGCTGTGTTTTTCAGGACTGGTAGCCAGGTTTTGCTAATTTTTAAACTTTCTTCTTTTTTATTGTAACTGTGCTGGTGTTTGTGAATTTCAATGGCTTCTCTGTATAATCTGGTGTAGTGGCTTTTGGTGTTGTCCAGTATTTCTGTGTTTTCAAATAGGATTTTGTGTCCCGTTTGCTTGAGAGCATGTTCAGCTACTGAAGATTTTTCCGGTTGTTGTAGTCTGCAGTGTCTTTCATGTTCTTTTATCCTGGTGTGAATGCTTCGTTTTGTGGTTCCGATGTATACTTGTCCACAGCTGCATGGTATGCAGTATACTCCTGCAGCGGTGCGGGGGTCCCTTTTGTCTTTTGCTGATTTTAGCATTTGTTGTATTTTTCTGGTGGGTCTGAAGACTGTTTGAAAGTTGTGTTTTTCCATCAGTTTTCCCATGCGGTCAGTGACTCCTTTGATGTAGGGCAGGAATACTTTGTTTGTGGGGGGCTGTTTTTCTTCAGTTGGATGTTGTTTTCTTGGTTTGATGGCTCTTTTTATTTCATTCTTGGAATAGCCATTTGCCTGTAGGACCCAATTCAGATGGTTAAGTTCATTGTTGAGAAATTGGGTTTCACAGTTTCGATTAGCACGATCCACCAAGGTTTTGATCATGCCTCTCTTTTGTCGTGGGTGGTGATTGGAATTTTTGTGTAGATATCGGTCCGTATGGGTGGGTTTTCTGTATACTTTGTGTCCTAGTTTGAGGTCCAGATTGCGTATGACCAGCGTATCTAAAAATGGAAGTTTGCCATCAGTTTCTTTTTCCATAGTGAGTTGTATATTGGGGTGGATGCCGTTTAGGTGGTCCAGAAATTTCTCCAGTTCTTCTTCAGTATGACTCCAAATTGCGAAGGTGTCATCCACGAACCGGAACCAGACTGTTGGTGTAATGGGTGCCGATTCCAAAGCCTGTTTTTCAAAGTGTTCCATGTAAACGTTTGCTATGACTGGGCTCAGGGGGCTCGTTAACATTTCAACACAACAAAAAACCCCACCTAATCTCCTATAATTTAGCTCTATAAATAGAACATTGCCACTCTACCTGGGCACAGAGATTTTGCTTCTATCAGTGCTCCTGCCCTCTGAAGATGCTGGCCACAGATGCTGGCGAAACGTTAGGAACCACAACTTCCAGAACACGGCCACACAGCCCGGAAGACCCACAACAGCCATTAAACTCCGGCCGTGAAAGCCTTCAACAATACATTGAACGCCTCTACGGGGAGGAAACGTTCCGACAGACACGGAGACTGGAAACACTCCGGAACAGAAAAGCACACCTTCTCTGCTCCTTAACCTTCCTAGTGCGATGCAGAGATACCAGGACCATTCCAGCTTTTCTCAGAACGAAAAGGACCTTCAGATCGTCACAAGCCAGCCGCATTTACGACCGCCTTGAACAAGCCCTCCTGTGCGAGAGAATTCACACAACCCGCCGAAACCTTGCCATCACAGAAAAAGATCTATTCGACACACATATGAGCCTTAGTCACAAAATGAGAAGCCAGGATTGGGACAAGATTGATACCATATCCTACAGAAAAATGGAAAAGGACATCTTTGACTACACAAACAGACAAAAGCAAAAATTCAACAAATGCCAAAACAGTCAACCAAAACCGGCACTGGATACTTCACGCATTGTCATCAATTTGACAGAACGCCTGCTCTCTCCTGAAGAAACCTCCATCCTAAGCAAAGGAGGAAACTTTGCAATTACACCCACCAGAATTCCAGTAGAAGATATCATTGCCAATGTGGAATCAGCCATTCACCAACGTCCAGAGGAAGAAGCAGAAGAAATAAGGGGTGAAGTGGCAAGAATCCTAAGGAAAGCAAAGCCCCCCACCAGCAACATTACTAAGAAGGAGAGAAATGCCATAGAGACCCTCAATTCGGACCCAGACATCATCATCCTTCCAGCAGACAAAGGCAATGCCATGGTAATTATGAACATAGATGAATACAAAGACAAAATCAGAGAATTACTAGACCCCACCACATACAGAACAATAAGACGGGATCCGACCAGCAAAATCATGAAGCAAACCAACACACTGATAAAGAGCTCCTCCCTGCATCCCAACGTACTACAATGTATTTGCAAGACAGAAGCTCTCTCACCTAGACTATACGGACTCCCCAAAATCCACAAAGACTCGATCCCACTCAGACCCATTGTAAGTGCCATTGGCTCCCCAACATATGAATTATCCAAACATTTGGCAACCCTTTTACAGACCCACATCGGACAGACTCCATCCCACATCAAAGACTCAGGACACTTCATCAACAAAATCAGCACCCTAAAACTCAACCACATGGACAAACTGGTCAGCTTTGACGTGGTCTCCCTGTTTACCAAGGTGCCAGTAAGGGACACCCTGGCACTCATCAAGCAAATCTTCCCAGAAGACATTACAGCTTTATTTCAACACTGCCTAACAACTAGTTACTTTCAATGGGAGAATGAGTTCTACGAACAGATGGATGGTGTTGCCATGGGAAGCCCCCTGAGCCCAGTCATAGCAAACTTTTACATGGAACACTTTGAAAAACAGGCTTTGGAATCGGCACCCATTACACCAACAGTCTGGTTCCGGTTCGTGGATGACACCTTCGCAATTTGGAGTCATACTGAAGAAGAACTGGAGAAATTTCTGGACCACCTAAACGGCATCCACCCCAATATACAATTCACCATGGAAAAAGAAACTGATGGCAAACTTCCATTTTTAGATACGCTGGTCATACGCAATCCGGACCTCAAACTAGGACACAAAGTATACAGAAAACCCACCCATACGGACCGATATCTACACAAAAATTCCAATCACCACCCACGACAAAAGAGAGGCATGATCAAAACCTTGGTGGATCGTGCTAATCGAAACTGTGAAACCCAATTTCTCAACAATGAACTTAACCATCTGAATTGGGTCCTACAGGCAAATGGCTATTCCAAGAATGAAATAAAAAGAGCCATCAAACCAAGAAAACAACATCCAACTGAAGAAAAACAGCCCCCCACAAACAAAGTATTCCTGCCCTACATCAAAGGAGTCACTGACCGCATGGGAAAACTGATGGAAAAACACAACTTTCAAACAGTCTTCAGACCCACCAGAAAAATACAACAAATGCTAAAATCAGCAAAAGACAAAAGGGACCCCCGCACCGCTGCAGGAGTATACTGCATACCATGCAGCTGTGGACAAGTATACATCGGAACCACAAAACGAAGCATTCACACCAGGATAAAAGAACATGAAAGACACTGCAGACTACAACAACTGGAAAAATCTTCAGTAGCTGAACATGCTCTCAAGCAAACGGGACACAAAATCCTATTTGAAAACACAGAAATACTGGACAACACCAAAAGCCACTACACCAGATTATACAGAGAAGCCATTGAAATTCACAAACACCAGCACAGTTACAATAAAAAAGAAGAAAGTTTAAAAATTAGCAAAACCTGGCTACCAGTCCTGAAAAACACAGCTTGCAAAAGGTCAACGAACTCAGTCCAACCACCAGGTCATGGGAATACTTCTCACAATGAACATGCTAATCACGCTCATCAGCCACTCGTTAACATTTCAACACAACAAAAAACCCCACCTAATCTCCTATAATTTAGCTCTATAAATAGAACATTGCCACTCTACCTGGGCACAGAGATTTTGCTTCTATCTGTGCTCCTGCCCTCTGAAGATGCTGGCCACAGATGCTGGCGAAACGTTAGGAACCACAACTTCCAGAACACGGCCACACAGCCTGGAAGACCCACAACAGCCATTGAACTCCGGCCGTGAAAGCCTTCGACAATACATTTTTCATTTTCTCTGCTTCCTTCACTCCTTACTTATGGCTACAAGTGGCCAATCCCAAAAGCAAACAAACTGGAAGGCTGAAATTGCCACAAAAATACAGAAGCAGAGGAACAGGATCAACATTTCTAGTCCTCACCAAAACCTCCATGCAACCAAACTGTATGCAAGTTGTAAAATGGGGGTTCCTATGCTCTAATGTGAATTTGATTTAACCTGTTTACTAAGCCCTGGAAAAGGGAAACTGGCTTAAACTTTTTGGGTATGTAATAGCAGGCATGTTAGATAGGGCAGCATTAATCTAAAAATATCAGAGGTGATAGGGCACTGACATGCCATGTAATATATATAGCAGGGTTTTTCAAACTGTGTTCTGAGAACTTGATGGGGTTCTGGGTCAGACTAAAAAGTTCACTTGAAAAAGGAATCCTATCCCAGTCATCAAACATTGGTTTGTTCAATTAAAACATTAACCTCCCAAGTAATTGTGAAATTAAAGTTTTACTTTTTGTACACTAGAAATTTTAATTTTGCATTTAAAATAACAGTTTACTTTTTGTATTTACAATAAATGGAGGAACTTTCTGGGATAGTAATTGGGGCATTCATTTTTGTAACATTCCAATCACTTTAATATGTACATTTGCAGAAATAAATTTTGAACACAAGTTTCATTTTATTGCCAATTTTCTATCACTAGAGCCTTGTCTCTTGATCAGGGCTTCTGAGATTTATTTTTTGTCTTTTTTTAATTAATAGGTTCCATTGCCTACAAAAGTTTGAAAATCCTCTATCTATCTATCATCTATCTATCTATCTATCTATCTATCTATCTATCTATCTATCTATCTATCATCTATCTCACCCAAAATTGGTGTTTCTTTCATCTTTTATAATAGTTGTGGGTAATCTTTTAGTGAATATAATCACTGTGGTTAGAGCTGGGTTTTCTTTTTGTTTTAATTGACATGAGAAGCATTTTATCTTACCTACACATTTCGTATGTTTCTTTCTACCAAATGGAAGGAAATCAACATGTGACCACACAGTTTGAAGGGACTCAAAGGGCATAAATAAAGGGGCTTGAATGTCATAGTATGACCACCCCTGCTTTATAGTAAAAGGTGGCCAATTTTGCATGGGGGATTTAAAGTTTTAAAGTACCCAAAAGAGAAAATAAAATCAAGATGCTATGTGCAACTGTAGCTTTGCTCCACAGTGTATGCAATGCTTCTGGATGTTGATGTAAATAAAACAAAGTGCTGCCTGCTGATTGGTTAAGGAGAAAACAATGACTGCTGGAATGAGGAGTGGTGTGGGGCAACTGCATTTGAGGCTCTTCAGCCTTCAAGTCTACTATAGGCCTTAGCCTGGGAGGGGTGGTTTTCTAACAGCACAGGAGATCTAATCACATATTCACTTCTAGGTGAATATATGAAGCTGATATTACAAAGTGCAAATGTGAATCTACTTTCCCCTCCTCTCTATGCACCTACACACATCTACACAAATTCTCCAGCTGAAGATGTGAAAAAGAGTTCAAGAAACAGGCATCAGCAGGATCAGAATAAATGCAATTGACAGTCATGTACTCAAGTCATCAGACAAGCTATGACTACTAGTTTAAATGGCTTTTAAAGGGTAGAAAATTCACAGGAGTAGGGCTATCAGTTAGGAAAATGTATCTGTTTCAGGAGTTCGTTCATTTTCTGTAGTCCGAAATATCACCTGTTTAGTTGTTCAGTAAGTAGATCGTTGCAAAATAATTTTGGTAAATGTGATTTACAGAGTACACTGAGAGAGAAATTTGCATCTCCTATCACTACATCAACACACATGCAAATGTGGAATCAATGCTACAGTATTAGAATATCAGCAGTAATAATTCAGAGCACACTGAGGCATAATCAATCTGCTTGCTATTAACAGACACCTACTCTATTTACAGTGACAGATTTTATTTTCTTGGGCTCCAAGATCACCGCAGACGGTGACTACAGCCATGAAATTAAAAGACGCTTGCTCCTTGGGAGGAAAGCTATGGCAAACCTAAACAGCATATTAAAAAGCAGAGACATCACCTTGCCGACAAAAGTCCGTATAGTTAAAGCTATGGTTTTTCCAGTAGTAATGTATGGCTGTGAGAGTTGGACCATAAGGAAGGCTGAGCGCCAAAGAATTGATGCTTTCGAACTGTGGTGCTGGAGAAGACTCTTGAGAGTCCCTTGGACTGCAAGGAGGTCAAACCAGTCAATCCTAAAGGAAATCAACCCTGACTGCTCATTGGAAGGACAGATGCTGAAGCTGAAGCTCAAATACTTTGGCCACCTAATGCGAAGAGAGGACTCACTGGAAAAGACCCTGATCCTGGGAAAGACTGAAGGCAAAAGGAGAAGGGGACGGCAGAGGATGAGATGGTTAGATAGCATCACCGATGTAATGAACATGAATTTGAGTAAACTCCAAGAGACAGTGGAGGACAGGAAGGCCTGGCGTGCTATGGTCCATGAGGTCACGAAGAGTCGGACATGACTAAACGACTGAACAACAACACTCTATTTACTAATATTGTTGTGGAGTCCTTGGTGCTCTCTGAGCCTTGTTGTCTTCTTGCAGACGTTTCATTGCCAGGCTAGGCAACATCTTCAGTGCGAAAAGGGAGTGGGACTTGTTCTCTGTTTATATACCATGGCTGCTAATTTAATACTAATTCAATACTAATTTAATAGAGAAGAAAAAAAACGCAAGAAAAGAGCACTCCTGAACCAAAAACTTCTCTGTAGTGGATAGTGGGTACAATGAATGTGAATATTAACATGACAAAAGCAGCACATTCCATTCAATCACAGGTAAATTACTCTGATCATAATAGAAATTATTTGGATCAGAAAATAGGATAATAGTAGTTATGATATAGTGAACTGCTTTGTCTTAACTCACTTTCAAATAATTTGCTAAAAGTATTTTATAATTCTAGATGGTGTGCTAGATTCACACCCCAGTCTTAAAAATTTTACCACATAATTATGTTATTCCTTTATTTATTTATCCAGATTGCCAGTACAACTGATTCATTCAGGTTTTCCATTTTGAAATTTCAAAAAGGTGTCTCCAACTATGACACAATAAGGAATAAATTCAAACTAAGAAATTAGAAATGGGAGGCAAGAGGAGAAAACAAGCATCTCCGTTAGATAAGTATCTATGTTTTAAGAACACTAAAGGCAATCAAAAATAACATTCATTCATTTTGTTGGATACATAACATAGAATGGAATGAACCCTGTGGCCCAACAATTAAAAAAAAAAAGTCCTGAGCCTAGTGGATGTTTATAGAATAAATGTGAGAGCTACAACTCATCAAGTGAGCTTAGGAGGCCATCCTGCTTCTGCCCAAAATATCAAGGAGAATAAACATGTTTAATGTCCAGGTCAAGAAAAGAGATTTGTGGAAGCAAACCACAATACCCCAAATAGCAGAATGCTAGTCAATTCATCCTTTGTTACTTGTGCAAATCTCAGTATTTCTTTTCTTCACCTAAATTTCTTCTATTTAAATAAAGAATGTTATAAAATGTGTGGTTACTACCATCATTGTTAAGTCTCTGGGGAAAATCTTCTTCAGCAATCCAACATCCCTGCAAGACAATACATAATTGTGGTCTAACTATATGATCCAGAGATTTGTTATTTCCCATAATTTCTGCAAGGTGGACAGGCCCGCTAAGATGGATTCTAGAGGGCACTTATGGAATTTCTTAGCAAGCTGGCAGGTAGTTACTCCGAGCACCTGGTATACTCTGGAAATCAGGAAGCAATCACAGTGTCGTGACAGGATTGTTCCTTAGTAACCTCTCTTTGTTGGCTGCTCTTGGTGGGGGGAGAGGGGATTTCTCCTTGGTTTACTGAGGACCTCCTGGAGATGAAGCAGAATAAACAATGCTTAGAGCACAGATGGAGAAAGACAAAACGCAAATCTGACCAAGCATAGGTCTAGGCTAATTTTTAAGCCTACACTTGATAGGAAGAATAGTGAGGTACTTGATTCTTCACTCTTCTTGTGTCAACAAGTTGCCATTTCGTGGCCTTGTTTAAGGTTTGTCCTCTTTCTATTAGGGAAAGAGAAGTAGGAAGGGCTGACTCTTGGCTGCTGAGACTTGTTGGTGCAACATTTTGTTGATAAAGTTGTTTGAATTTGCCATAGTCTAGAGTTTTCATGGAAAGAGCCTGAAGTGATACCAACATCTTGCAGTGTTATTTCAGAACTCATTTCAGCCTTTAGACTCCAATGAAATAAATAGCATAACATCTTCCATGTGTGGTTTGGACTTTTATCCCTCCTGGCTCTTTCAGGTGGCCAAGGTATATGTGATAAGCTGGGTCTGGGAGATAGCCAATGCTTCTTGAGAGAGGGGATGATCCCCACCACACTTAAGTAAGTTGTGGTGCACCTCATCCTCAAGAAGCCTTTTCTCATCCCAGTTGTATTACACTTGGTCTGCAATCTGGGGGTTCTCCTGGACTCACAGCTCCTGCTCAAAGAGCAGGTGGCAGCTATGGCCAGGGGACCTTTGCACAACTGCACCTTGTGCACCAGTTGTGCCCATTCCCAGACCAGGAGGCCCTGCTCATAGTCACTCATACCTTAGTCACCTCCCAATTGAACTACTGTAATGAGCTCTACGTGAGGCTGCCCTTGAAGACAACCCAGAAGCTCCAGTTGATCCAGAATGCAACAGCACAGGTAGTTATGGGAGCATCTAATTATGCCCATGTAATACCACCACCCCATGAATTGCACTGGCTTCCAGTAGGTTTCTGGGTGTGAGTCTAGGTGCTGCTTATCACCCTTAAAGTTCTATATGACATGGGACAGGGTTACTTGAGGGACCACCTTCTCCCAAGAACATCTGCCTGCCTCACATGCTCCCACAGAGAGGGCTGCTCCAGGTTCCTTCTTTTAAATCTTGTCATCTTATGGGACGAAGGATGCATGCCTTTTCTGGGGTTGCCCCTGTCCTCTGGAATGATCTCCCCCCGATATATAGCAGGTACCAACTCAGCTTGTCTTCAGCCAAGCTGTGAAGAGCTGGTTTCCCCCCAGGCACTAGGGGCCAGTTGAGTAGAGTCCCCTTTTGGTTGTTACGTTATGCTGCTTGGTCACCATTTTATATTTTGTACTTTTTATATTGTACACGTTTTGACGTTATATGTTTTTATTTTACTTGATCGTTTGTTTTTGTGCTGCATGCCACCCAGAGTCACATTGTGGCAAATAAATAAACAAATAAACAAACAAACAAAATAAACAAACTGCTGCCTGGTCTCCAATCTTCCCATTTTGGGGAAGGTTGTGGAGAAGGTGGTAGGGACTCAGTTACAGTATATCCTAGAGGAAGCAGATTATCTAGATCAGTGTTTCTTAACCTTTGGGAGGTTAAATTCTGGAAGTCCACCCATCTTAAAGGTCCTGAGGTTGAGATCTAGACTCTTCTCAAGCCTGGATTCAGATCTGGGCATGGGCACTGTGGTGGATGATCATTGTGACCTGGATACAGGGAGGACACATTTTCTTTTTAGATCTCTCAGCGGCATTTGATGCTATTGACTAAAGTATTCTTTTAGACTGTCAGCAAAGGCTGCAATTAAAGGCACAGCATTAAAGTGCAGGCAGTTCCAGTTGGTGGCAGTAGGGGAGGAGAGGTCAGCCAGATGGGCACTCACTTGTGGGATGCCCAAGGCTTGATTCTCTGCCCCCTGCTGTTCAACATCTACTGTACATGAAACTACTGGGCAAAGTTTGACTGTAGCTCCTAGGTCAGGGGTGGGGAACCTTTTTTCTGCCAAGGGCCGTTTGGATGTTTATAACCGGGGACCGGGGGAGATGGGGGGCGGGGTTTCTGGGATTTCCACGGACCGGGGGCAGGAGTTTGCGGGCGGGAGCCAATCACAAGCACTGGGGGGCGGGGGGGGCGGGCGGAAGCCAATTGCGTGGAAGGGGAAAGAGCCCCGCGGGCCTTAGGCGGGAGCCCTGCGGGCCTTATACGGCCCGCGGGCCTGACGTTGCCCACCCCTGTCCTAGGTGATGGAACAGCCTCCCCTCTGAAGTCAAATCAGTGCCCAACATAATAAAAGATAATAAAAACAGAGCTTTTTGGGGAGCATTTGAGGAATGATTAGAGTGCACCATCAGTATGACTTTAAATTATTATTGTTATTGTTATCTTGGTTTTAATGTTGTTTTATTATCATAAATGGCTGGGAGACCATGCAGATTATGACTGTACTGCATATACTGTAAATGACAGAAATAAATAAATGAAACAACCCTAACAATAAACAATTAAGAACAACTCCTTTTCCTTTTCACCCATACAGCTGAAAATATGAAAACTTCATTTATTCATAAGCACAGCAGTATGATCCATCAATTAAATGCTCAGCCAGTATTATTCTGCATCCACTTTACACATGACAAATTGAAATCTGGAAGAAAAAGAGAGAGAGAGAGAGAGAGAGAGATTTAACAAGGCTGCTACCCACCTATCTGACTGCCAAGACCAGCTTGGAATGCCAAGGTTCACTATATCGATGTTTCATATATTAACCTACTGAGCTCTTTCAACAAAAGAGATCTTTCAATCAGGGGAAATCCATCTGCTTAAAAAGAAAGTGGATATTGCTGCCAGAATGAAACAGAAACATCTTGTGGCAAAGTAAATAATCAAACCCATGCTATAAAATCTCTCTCCCAGGAGAAATTGAATATTCAAATGATCCAACAATGTTTGCACGGCAGAACAGGGATGCTAGAACATTGAGCTCAAGGAATAAAATAAACACCACCTTGGCTTCTAGTGCCCACAAAGCTGACTCTAAGCTGCCCTCATTATTATAAACAGACATGAGCCATAGTTCAGGATATGTAATTTTAGCTTCCATACCCATACACGAAACATTATGTGAACCTGTGGACACTGTTTCTTTGAATCGCTATAAATAAAACATGCTGGCAACAACTTGGATTTAATCTTTGGCAGGCTTTTCCCCCCTTCAAGCTCTGATTGCAGCTTTTTTTACCTGTTTCCTTTAAAATGCTTTTCTACCTTTTTCATTTTTTTCCCCCTTTCCTTCCCTTTGCTGTTACTTTTAGCACTGCTTTACGTTTCAAGATCCTAAGGTGCCCTGGAGGTTTAAAGTCGCCGTGTGATGAGATTTTAAATCAATTTAAATCACAATTTCTAGTGAAGTCACGTTTCCTAATTAAAGTTCATTCTTGTAATTTAATAACCCCTACATCTATTCTTCTGTACTCAGAGTAATAGATTTTACTTTTGAGATTTTTAAATCATTATTTCACGATTCCATTCTTTTTTATATTAAATATTTTAAGATTTTTAAAATATTTAATATAAAAACAATTATGACAAATAAAAGCATTTTCAGATCAATTCACATCAAAGAATGGAACCATGATCTTAATACCAAGCAAACAGGCACATACTTGTGGAGTCATTAGGAGGTGAATCAGCATTTGTTCATGTAATTATTTTGGCTGTTTGGGGATATTTCTGCCATGAAGTATAAGGAGAACAGCTTTTACATTGTATCAATAGTCTTATTTATTCTAGCTAGTTTTCTATTTTTTTAATAATACGTATAAAACATTTTTATCCACTTGGACCACAGGTGAAGGAAACTGGATTAGAAGTTTATTTCACTTTAGAAAATCAGTGGCTATGAGGTTATGCATGTGCACATCACTTCCAAGCAGTGAGAAGCGGCAGGGATGGCAATGCATTTTTCTTATTGGACCCCTCGAAATCTACAGTATTTCTGCTGAAGTTATGATAAAGGATTGCACTGAGTTTCCAATAGATTCCTATTGGAATCTATTGGATTCCTATCAGATCTCTACAGGAATTCACAGTCATCCCAGTTCCAGATTTCCACACACAGCTCATTCCCACTTTTTAGTTTATGGGACAGGGAAAATGATGTTTTTCTCAATCAATCACTGGCATTCCCAGCTTCTATATTTGTATGCAAAAGTTTAGATGTTCCTAGTTTTTTTTTATTTATTTCGTGTCCAGATCAAACTTTACTCTGCCAAAATGTAGCCACCGCCACAGCTTTGTCATTAGCTTGCTGTAGGTCGTTGACAGTGCAAGGCTCCGACAGTAATCGACACACCATCAGATGCTCCGGGTCTTGGATTTCTCCACATTCACATAATGTATTGTCGTCAGCCAACAACCCCCACTTACATAAATTTGTCTTGCACCTTGGTACCCCCACCCTCATCCTATTCATTTTCCTCCAAACTGCATAAGGGAGAGTGTTTCCAGCGGCCATTTCTTCCTTCGGTAAAATACTCAAATCGGTGAGCTCATTCCTCCATTTACTTATTTGATTCTGTTCTTTGGACCCCTCTAGGGTATTAGTTCTTGCCATAAAGCTCTTTCTAGATTTAAGTCGACAAATTGGAGGAGCATATCCGCTCAGAGGGTGACGAGAGTCAGTCTCCTGCTTGGTTCTTTCGGCGTCTGCTTCTACTTCCCTTCTAATCTTAGGTGGAGCAATGCCAACAAGGGGGTATAGTTTATTAACGGGCGTAGGTTTGAGGCATCCCGTCACTATGCGCATTGCCTCATTCACAGCAATATCTACTTGCTTCGCATGTGCCAATGTGTTCCATACTGGTGCTGCATATTTGGCAGTAGAGACACTCAAGGCCAGCTTCTATGCAAAAGTTTAGACATTCCTAGTTAATATATTTCAATGAATCCCTAAGTGGACCGAAGCTGACACAACCTCTGTATGGTACAAAGTTAGGGACAACATCTTTCTGCCAATTGCAATGTATTCTTACTATTTTTGTGCAGTTGTTTACAGATTTAAAAAATGGAATGAATCTAGCAGATGCAAAAATTTGGGCATCCATTGAGCCAGTACAGAACCCTTCCTTTGGCAGAAATGACAGCTTTCAAAATTTCCTGTAGCCAGTTTTGAATCTTTCTCTTCTTGCTTCTGGAATCCCCCCCCCTGCCTTTCTTGCTTTTCTTTCTTGAAGAACTTTTCTAGCTCAGAAATATTCTTGTCTTCTATCACACACTGTATGTCTGGGACATCCTGACAGATTTTCAATAGCATTCAAGTCTGGGGACTGTGAAGGCCATTTCAAAAGCTTCCTCTTTCTTTCCTGTAGATACTTCATAATTGCTTTGGAAGTATGTTTTGGATCATTGCTGTCCTGAAATACCAACCGCTTTCAAGCTTCACTAACTATGAAACATTAATTTATATTGATATTTAGTTGAATCTACTATTCCTTCCACCCACACAGTATTTCCTATGTCACTGGTTGCCATAATAACCCCAGAGCATAATCGAACCACCTCCATGTTTAACTGTTGGCAAAGTATTATTTTCTTCAAATGCTTTACCTTTCTTCCTCCAAATGTATCTTATGTGGTTGTGTCTGAATCATTCAATTTTTCTTTCATCTGTCAAAAGCACTTTGTTCCAAAATGTTTCAGCTGTACCAAGGTTTTCTTTTACATACTTTAGATGCTGATTTTTGTGATGAGGTCAGAGAACAGACCAGCAGACAACTCCTTCAGGGTCACCTCAGCTTTTCAGCAAGTCATTTGCAGATCTGACCAGTTTTCAGTAGTTCTAGCAGAGATTTTCCTGGTCTTCCAGTTCATGCCTTGATTTCAGCAATTCCATGTAACTGCCATTTCTTAATTGCATTTTCCCAAAGTTGAAACTCCTAGCCAGAAGCTTTTAGAATTTTTTTAGAATGTAACTGCTTTGTAACAGCGAATTATCTTCATTTTCAAATTCTCAGGCAGTTCCTTAGAGGAGTCTATAGTGGCTGTTAAGAACAATCAGAACAATCACAACCTGAGAGGTTTGAAAGGTCAGAATATTTGCTCACCTGTGAAATGGTTTTTACCTAGTTAACTGTAGAGTTGACCTAATGAATCAGTCACCTTTTAGGGCCTGAGTAAGAATTTTGATGAAACTGAATTTACTGGAAACCTCTGCATGTGAGCGGTGGTGGTCCGCGCGATTGGCTCCCACCTGCAAACCCGCCCCCCGTCCGCGCGATTGGCCCCCGCCTACAAACCTCGCCCCCCAGTCCACGTGATTGGCTCCTGCCTGCAAACCCCGCCCCTGTCCACGCGATTGGCTCCTGCCTACAAACCCCGCCCTCCCAGTCCGCGTGATTGGCAAACGTGATCCGCGTGATTGGCCTGCAAACCCCGCCCCCCCAGTCCGTGGAAAAATTGTCTTCCACGACTGGTCTCTGGTGCCAAAAAGGTTGGGGACCCCTGATATACATGGTTTTCTTATTTGAATTTGTAAATAACTGCACATAGACAAGCATGCATTCAAATTTGCAGGAAGATATCATATGAACTGCCCATAGTCTTTCGGAGTGGACAGCCCTAAAAAAACTCAACAAAATAAATAAATATTTAATTGTATACCACAAAGCAGTTGTGTAAGCTTCTTTCCCCTTAGGCATTCCTTGAAGCATACAGTTTGACCAAGGGTTCGTAAACTTTTGCATACCGCTGTATTGTAAACACATTAACAGAAGGTAACTGGCCTTTGCCATCTGCTGACAGCACCCAGCTAACTGTGGCTCATCTTGGAAGCTAAACAGGGTCAGCTCTAGTAAGTACTTGGATAAAGAACCATCCGAGAATTCTAGAGCTGCTTGCTAGACCGGGAACTTGAGGAAAAAATCCATAAAAAGTTTATACTGCCCAGAAAACTGCAGTCACCAGGCTAGAGTCACTAACCTTGAAATCTGATTGCAATCCACTTTTTGCATATTTTTTGGTAAATTAAAATGTGACATATGCATATGCATGTTCCATTTCAGGTAATTCTGTGGATACACTATTAGAGGAATATTTATTTACTTTACCAAGGAACTTGATAAATTCATAAAGAACAATTCACCACTAGCTGATAACTATCATAGGCATATGAAATTGGCTTTATTTTGTAGGAAACACCACCAAGCAATTATGCCTGGAAACAAACAGTAGAGTCTGAGAACATTGTTTTGCATTTCCTGATGAGCCTTTGATGGTACCATGCTTCTTCCTGGTAATAGTGATGTCACACAATCAGTCAGGTTTAAGTATCTGGCAACATTGCTAAGAGCAGAAAAAGCTAGTTCAGAGTAAGGGCAATAATTTTTATGAAGAACCACACTCAGTCTTCCCTCAACACTGTCACATAGACAGATCAGATAGTTCATATGATATTGTCAATAGGGGAAAAAAAGATAGCCCCAAATTACAGTTGTTCAGAGCCATGGAAAAGAAAGAAAGAAAAACTACATGAGAAATGTAAGCTTTTGAATTTCTTACGGAAAATGTTTTAAGGCCTCTATAAATGCTTTTCTTTGGCAAAAAGAAAAAAGAGGTTTGCTAGAAAATATTCAGTTCAGCCCTACTGTAGTTACTATTGGAAAATAAGCTAGATTTAAGGAACGTGCAACCTTTAATCACAGATAGCTCCTTTTCAAATGCTCTTTTCTCCTATGAATGGCACAAGGGAAAACCACTTCAAAGTCATCTTCACTGCCTCTATGACATCTGTTATACCGTTTTCCTCTTCATAAAACTTTGATTTATTCTTATTTTCTATTTTTTTCCAATTGGACATTTTTTTTCTACTTCTAAAGACTATATAGGATCTTTAATTTACAATCTATTTCAGTAAACTCAAATATTTCAAGTGAATTATTACTTTAACAGTTTACATCCTGATGTGTAAATGAAACACACACACACACACCCAAAATTAAATAGCAACTTGATTAATGAATACACCTACCTAGCACAAAAAGGACAAAGCCACAATCATACAATGTCAGAAGTCAATACTGTATATGAGAAAGCAATTGAAATACAGCAATTTATGTAGTGTCATCAGTTGTGCAGAGGTGCTTCTAAGAGTACAAAAAAAAGTGTTCATTCTGAGGAAGAGAGGGGTGCAATAAACAGCAGACTTGGGATTCTGTATCAAAGAAAAGTAAGTTTGGAGAAGGGTTTTGAAGAGGAGAAAAGTTAGAGCTTGGCCTGGTGCCTGAAACTCAGTATTGGAGTCTGTCAGATCTCTGTAGGGCATTTTGTAAAGCTGATGTCAGTAACAAAAAGGCTATGTTCTTGATGAACATCCATCACATTTCATTACTGTCCATAATATACTTTGACATACTGTATATGCCGTCAGTAATACTACATTCCAAAACTTAAGGATAGTGGTCAAGGACTTCAGAATTGCCCAAGGTTTTGAATTGCTCGGGCTTTTTTTTTAATGGATCAAAATACACAGAATGGAAATAGACCAGTTTGGTCTAGTGGTTAAGGTGCAGGGCTAGAAACCAGGAGACTGAGAGTTCTAGTCCTGCCTTAGGCATGAAAGCCAGCTGGGTGACCTTGGGCCAGTCACTCTCTCTCAGCCCAACTCACCTCAGAGGGTTGCTGTTGTGGGGAAAATAGGAGGAGGAAGGAGTATTTGGTATGTTCGCCGCCTTGTGTTATTTATAAAAGTAATAAAGGTGGGATAGAAAATAAATAAATAAATAAATAAATAAATAAATAAATAAAAAACATGACCAGTCTAGTAGAAATGGACACATGAATCGGAGTCTCTAAATTATCAATATTTCAACAAATTCAGTTGAACATAGTTCTTCAGTTCTTGGCATACGCAGACAAGGAAAAAATTCCCAGTCACCTGCTGTGGTTTGGAGGGAAGCTGTGCACCTTGGGTTTTTTGGTTTTGTTTTGTTTTTGTTTTTGGCAGTCACGGTGAAAGAGGAAAGGGCAAGAAGAGCCAAACCCAAGCAACATCCTGCTTTTGGTTTATGCCACAGATTTCCCAAAGGATATTCTCCTGCTTGAAGGATATGTAACCACCTTCCATGAGGACGCTTCTACAAATGTAAGGTCAAGACATCTGCAGTGGAGCAGACAAGGATAATGAGAAATCTCCTCAGTTTCTGCTGGGTTTCAGAATCCCACAGCCAAAGTAAAAGTAGAGACTTTGACAGATCTTGACGTATTAATCTCCATCATGGAGAGGTCGAGGAAAAGCCACATAAACAGTGCTTCAGAAGTTGTATAAGTTAACTTGAGAATGGTACTATTTAAGTCACAATTAATGTTCCAGTAATTATTTCCTTCCTGAACTACTGGGGAAAAATAATTAACAAGGAATCTATAAAGTTATTTCCCACTTTCTCAAAAAATTAATTCATACATATTTTTAAAAGTTGCTCTTTTTTTAAATAGCAACCCAGCTCAAACATAAACACTGGCTACCTGTCTATAGCTGAAAATAGCCCATGAGCACAAAAACCCAATGTCTTAAACTTCTATCCTAACCAAGAAAATTAGTATGTGCCAGTCTTGCTGATTTTAGCAAGAAACCCAAGTGAAAGTTCTAAAAATACCTTTGCATTTTAATTCCAAAATAGGCTGCTCGTTGAATACATACAATTTAACTCTGCCAGCCAGTATATTATGATAGTGGTCCACACATATCCATCTGGATACGGTGAGAGGGGAAGAAAGAAGAAAGAAAGAAAGAAAGAAAGAAAGAAAGAAAGAAAGAAAGAAAGAAAGAAAGAAAGAAAGAAAGAAAGAAAGAAAGAAAGAAAGAACCATGAAACACTTGTGAATCTGCGGGTAGTTCTTCCAACATGAGGCACATCACCAGGGAAATACTCATCTACTCAAGCAGGGGGTTTGCATGGGACTTTTCTTTGAGAGGTTAGGAAGACTTTTCATTCATTACCTACCAAATTTTGTACTGCCGTCATATGCTACCAGATTCATCATCAGGAGTGAACAAATCTGCTTTTTGCACCAAAGAGACTTAAAATCCCCAAAGTTACATTTCTAAAGGTTAGGCGATTCCTCACCTATTTAAATTACCAGGTCATCTTGAAGAAAAAGCTATTTTGCTCTCAGGCCAGTGAAATAGGTCTCCCAGGGAGGAGAGAAGTGCAGGTGGGACCAAATAACTGGGAGGAACTCTGAAGATTATCAAGCCCTATGATACTACAGATTGAAAATGCTTCCTCCTTAAGATTTGATGCGCACTTGCATTTTCTATCTACACTCACATATAAATCCCCACGGAGCCAGGCGGTTTATTTTTATTTCCTCACCATGTTTTATTATAACAGTATACAGAGAGGGAGAGGAGGACAGAGACTAAGGATATTAAGATAATGCATTCCAACATAAATGTACTTGGAAATAAGCTACATTGTTTTAAATGGAATTTCTTCCTTTTCATATGTGTTTAGGATTAGAACCCACGTCTGAGATTAGTAATCATACAAATGATTAAAAACTGGACACGTGCAATTACCAAAGAGAAAGTAAAATGACGTTCACAAATTATAGAGAGACCACGTAGCTTCTGTGTTTTCACAAACAGATATACATGTATGAATCAATGTGGAGACTACTTTATGGTGGATTACTATGGCTCCAAGTTAAGTATGTGTACAAGTGCCCAATAATGCCAAAGCTTTACATTTAATGTGTACATGTATTTAGTTAGTTAGCTAAATAACTTTTTCTCCAGGAGCTCAAGGTCACATGCACAGCACTCTCTCCTCCAATTTCCCCCACAACAACATGCCTATAGGGTAGATTGGGCTGAGGGTAGGTGACTGGCCCAATTCACCCAGTGAGTCTACGTAGCTGAGGATGTGTATGAATATGCATACAGTATTTAAAATGAAACTTACAGCAGGCTGAAAGGAAGCATGATGAGACCACTCCATTCATTCCACAGCATAGTTACTAAGCACCTGTAACAACAGCTTACCACTGTGCTTATTCTGTGTATAAAGACTTTCCCAACAGTAATTAACTACACCAAGTAATTAATAGGCAAAACCTTGATCAGCAGTATGAAAAAGTCCTTCTGCCTGTAGGCAGTGGAGCTTATAAGAACCAAATGAAAAATCTGCACAGCCGTATTTGGAAAGCGTTCTGCATGCCTCCAATGAGTATTGTGCAAACCCATATGGATGATGTACATATTAATACTGTATGCTTGTCCATCTGTTCAAGGATGATTTATATGTAAGTCCACATTTACCCACAGCCATTAAACGTAAGGTGACATTTGAGGATAATTAAATGAGTTATGAAGAAACCAGCCCATATACAGTAGTAGAAATGCCCAAAGGTAGGAAACAAAACCTCTACAGAGTTGACTTTAAGAATACACTGACTCAGCAATCCTTCATTACTACTAATGAGTTCACTGGTATTCAGAGACTAATTTGTCTAATGTCAGAAGAGCAATCCGACGAATTGGTCTCTGAATGACAATATTTTATAGAGAGATATAATGTGACTCGATAATGCAATCTATCTCTTTGCTCCTGTTTAACTCTGCAGGCACATTGATGATTGAACCACAATCAATTTCATTTCATGCATTTTCTTTTCTATGTGCCAGGATACGTGGTTAGGTCCAATTTAGCCCTTCTTGCCAAAGGAATGGCAAGAAGGAATAATCGAAATACAGGTGAGTATTTCCCTTTCCCTCAATACTCCACATGGGGCCCTACAGAGTAGACGTAGGGCAGAGTGGGACTGTGGAAGAAAGAGCAGTATTGGCTCAACCATTAGGTGAAATGAAGCAGCCAACTTCAAGTGGCGGACAGTGGCAAGCAGTGAACAGAACCCAAGTCCTCACCCACATCTAGGAAAGCCACTTCTATGCACCAAAGCTACCAGGCTCTCTGGAGGCCTTGTGATTCCACTGGCTACCTTGTAAGTATTGGAACAACTACAATGGCGACCTGCACAGGCAGCCACCTCAGCGTTTTGCTCTGCGGACTGAAGGGCAGCTGTGCACTGCTGCTGCCCTGGAAGAGATTCAGAGTAGGGTCAGGTTAGTGGGGAAGGCAAGAGCAGGTCTGCTTCCTGCTTCGGTCCACAGATCATCTTGAGCCACCTCTTTTTCCTAGAAGGAAAAAGCCAAGCTGTGCAAGTGAAAATTTATCCATACAATATTGATTTTATCCACAGTAAGCTACTTTCCAGCACCATCTATCTGTTAGTCGTTTCCCTGTATGAAATAATTTCGAGTCACTAATTTGGGCAGGAGATTATCACTCACACTGAGGAGAACATTGTGAACTAATGCTAGGGACCCTTTTTTCCTGTCCTGTCCCATTGCTTAGGGCAGAGCTTTCCAAACTCTGTGTCGGGACACGTTAGTGTGTCGGCTGCAGTGTCTGGGTGTGTTGTGGCTGCTGCTGCCTCCTAGCCCTGCCAGGATTCCACGCAGGTCCTAGTGCCTGCCTTGTGCCCTGCTGCCTGCAAACCTGCTGTGATTCCACGCAGGTCCTAGTGCCTGCCTCGTGCCCGGCTGTAAGAGTGTGTCACGAAATGATGCCCTGCTGTAAGAGTGTGTCGCGAAATGATGCCCTGCTGTAAGAGTGTGTCGTGAAATGATGCATGTCTAAAAAGTGTGTCACCAACATGAAAAGTTTGGAAAGCTCTGGCTTAGGGTGACAGAAAGCTGGTACAGCAAAGGGGAGGGGACTTGCCATGGCTAAAGGCACCCTTTCTCATTCATAAAAAGTGCCATGAAATACCGGCCATGACCTCATCAAGCCCACAGTTGATGTTATGGATGGCATACTGTGCAAGGTGCTGACCTCTGTGTTCTACCACAGCACTAGAGTAGAATGCCAGTAACCACAGCTCCCCATATATACACACTTTCTTCTTCTTTTTAGAAACACTGGAAAATAGCATGGAATCCAATAGGTCTTACACACATATCCTTTGTTTAAAACTATGACTACTGTAACCTCAGAGGCTGCCACTTAAAGCAAGGTCAGCCTTGTGGGTACCTGGAAAGCCGATTTGTAAAAGAAATGGATGCCTTGCTATAATCTTGAACATTTCAACTTTCACTTAAAAGAATGTAATTAATCAGTATGATTGAAAGACGAAACTTAAAAGGGGGTGGGGGATGCTTTAAAGTGACATTTGTTTGGAGCAATTAACAAACTTCTAAACCAAAAACAGATACAGAGAGAAAATAATGCAGCCAATGTAAGTGTTTAAAAGCCCCCCCCCCAAAAAAAAAAGAATACAAGTAACAACAAGTGATTCAATGCCACCCAGGAGAAGATGGTTTTTACTTGGCTAATATACATAGTGAGGGTGCCAGGAACATCTCTGGGGGTCCTATTGAAAAGCATTTCCTGGTTGCTACCCATTACCCCATCTTCTGAATTTCTTAACCTCCATTCTTCATTTCTCTGATTTATTGATAACCTACATGTTGTTGTTGTTGTTCAGTTGTTTAGTCATGTCCGACTCTTCATGACCTCATGGACCATAGCACGCCAGGCCTTCCTGTCCTCCACTGTCTCCCGGAGTTTACTCAAATTCATGTCCGTTACATCAGTGATGCTATCTAACCATCTCATCCTCTGCCGTCCCCTTCTCCTTTTGCCTTCAGTCTTTCCCAGCATCAGGGTCTTTTCCAGTGAGTCCTCTCTTTGCATTAGGTGGCCAAAGTATTTGAGCTTCAGCTTCAGTATCATACTGTACCATAATTATGTGGATCTAACATAAATGAAGGGGCGCTATGGCTCAGCGGGTAAGACACCAGGCTTGTCAATCAGAAGATCGCAAGTTCGGAGGTTTGAATCCCTAGTCCCACGTGACGGAGTGAGCTCCAACACTTGCCCCAGCTCTTGCCAACCTGGCAATTCGAAAGCATGTAAATGCAAGTAGATAAATAGGTACCACTTTGGTGGGTAGGTAACAGCGTTCCGCACGCGTCATGCCGGCCACATGACCATGGAAGCGTCTTCGGACAACGCTAGCTCTTCAGGTAACAAACGGAGATGAGCACCGGCCCCTAGAGTCGGACATGACTGCACAAAAACATAAATGAAAAGGCCAATTAACATGTGGAATGTAATATGGATTGCCTGATGCAACATGAATCTGGATGCAGACCTTTTTTTTTAACGAGTGAGGACATCCCTACTGTTTACCCATAAACTTTTAAAATAAATTCTTTAAGTTCAGGTATCTGTCCACCATGAAAGATTAGGAGTGAGATATGAAGAGAAACAACCATTGGTCTTGCTACTAATATAGTCCTCATTCCTTCCAATTGGAAAAGAATTGTCTAAATTATGCTTTATAGAAAAATAAAGGTTGCATATAGCAATGACCTTTCAGTGCTGAACATCTTTGTAAGAAGCATTTAAAGACAAAGAATGTGCAGACTTCTCCATGTCAGAAAAGAAATGGAGCATGTGGTACAAAAGTGGCTAGAAAGCCGCAATGATTGCAACTGCTTCCTCAACATGAAAAACGTCTTAACTTTTTGTCAGTGATTCCAATTACTCTCCCATTTATACTTACTGTATATACTTTTGTTGTTTATTCATTCAGTCGCTTCCGACTCTTCGTGACTTCATGGACCAGCCCACACCAGAGCTTCCTGTCAGCCATTGCCATCCCCAGCTCCCCCACGGTAGAGTCCTTCACCTCCAGAATATCATCCATCCATCCATCTTGCCCTTGGTCGGCCCCTCTTCCTTTTGCCTTTCACTTTCCCTAGCATCAGCATCTTCTCCAGGGTATCCTGTCTTCTAATCTGATCTAAATCAAATACATGTGATTTGAGATTATTTCTACGGAGTCCTTGGTGCTCGCTGAGCTTGGTTGTTTGCTCGCAGACGTTTCGTTGCCCGAGTAGGCAACATCTTTAGTGCATCTTCAGTGCAACATCTTCTAGTGAGATTATTTCTCAGTATCTCCACAGCATCTCATCTCCAAGTCTCTCATCCCATCAGCCAATTGAGAGATCCTTCCATTAGTATTATACTATTACACCATTCTAGATTAAGCTCTTCTACAGAGTTTCAAAAAGTACTACATTTTACATCTAGACAGGGTAGAAATCTAATAACCCACGTCAGGGTGTCTCATTCACATTTAGTACATTTGTTTTACTGCTAATACTGTACATAATATAATCTGCCAATATGTTATGCACTTAATTTTTAAAAAAAACACTGCAATATGAAATAAATTAGTGTATATGGTGAGACATGATTACTAGATCCTACTATATCTACCTGTTACTATATTACACTAGACAACTCGTGACCTGTTGGGTCATTGTTTCAGAGATATTTCCTTACCTGATTTTTCAATGCCTTCAACAATGCCAGAGCTTCTAATGTACTGGAAAAGTTCTTAAAAATTCAGAGAAACGTTCAGAGATATATCTACCTTGAAAGTAGCCAATTTTGAACTGTACAGCAGTCAAGCATCAGGAGTTGACCACAGGAAATGTTTTATGACATTTTGTATTATGTCATAAAATGTTTTATGATAATTTTTATGTCATAAAATGTTTTATAAAATTTGCCAAATTTCAATTCCACGTGAGTCATGGGTCCCGGATTTTGGATGCATTCTGTAAGTTAGCCCGTTTGAGGCACCTTGGTTCAAAAATTGTTGCCCTATGATGCACCATTTCGCCCTGTTAAAGGTTAAAAGTATCAAATAGACACGAGAGTTTTAGTAGTATATAGATAGTGGGCCTGGAAGGGGAGAAACTGTTTCTGACTCAATCCTACCAAGAACAAATGGCTGTAGTTGTTGGGACCACCTAGTTTTGGGGAATCTTCCATCCTTACTCCTGGATGGGGTTGCATCTCCCCATGCAGGAGTAGTGTACAATCTGAGGATCCTCTTGGACGCACAGCTCCTTCTCAAAGAGCAGGTGGAAGCTGGGGCCAAGAGGGTCTTTACACAGATCCATCTGGTACAATCAGTGAGTATCTTTATTAAGCCTTTTTCCTTCTAATCTAAATCACTACCTGCGTCTCTCTTTTTGAAGATGAGATATTTCTTCTCTTCCAGTCAACTGGTACTTTACTAAGGGTTCAGTCAGATTTAGGGTTAGTTGATTTAGTTGATTCTCCCCCAATGACCTCTTAGTTCCACATACAGGGCTCTAGCGGCCATTTATTAGTGGTAGTGCTTGCCTAAACCTGCGAGCTTGTAGTGGGATTGGAAGAGAATGGGAATTGGAGGAGAACTTCCAGTGGTCAACTGATTGCATGCCCATTAAGAAACAGGCTCTTGTCCCATTTTTGCCCACCAGTGAGTTTTGGCCTATGCAAATTTATCTGATATTGGGCAAAAACTATTTGGACATGAGATTTCATTGCTAGTGGTGGGCAAAAAAGTAACAGGAGCCAATGAATGGATTGTTTTAAAAGCTGCTTTTTCATAAAAGGTAAGGCATGTGGCTAGAAGGGGTGTGGTGGCTCAGCGGGTAAGACGCCAGGCTTGTCGATCAGAAGATCGCAAGTTCGGAGGTTCGAATCCCTAGCCCTGCGTGTGGAGTGAGCTCCCGCACTAGCTCCAGCTCTTGCCAACCTAGCAATTCGAACCTTAACTTTTACCTTTAAGGAATGTGATTTTGCACACCACAATATAGCAGTAATTGATTACTTACTTCATTATTGCCATTTTACTGCTTTGAGGAAGAGAGAAGCCCTTGTGGGATTAAGAGGTTCAGGGAAGGGCAACAGGGATGATTTGTGGACAAGAAAACAGGTCCTGTGGACTGAGCTGGGCAAGTTTAGCCTCGAGAAGACAAGACTGGGGAGGGAACATAAGAGCTCTCTGGATGTCACACAGAAGGTCAAGACCTGTCCTTTATCACCTCAGAGGGCAAGAAAAATAATCCTGGATTTATGTTAGAGCTTCCTGTTAACAGTAAGATCAGTTTGAGAGTGAAGCAAAATATCCATAGAACACATCACTGGATGTGTACAAATAGTCATGTGTCAAGAATGCATTCCTATCAATTCTTCCTGAACAGAGCAGGGAATTGGATTTGATGGCTAAACGGTTCTACCAATTCCATATATCTACACCTTGGTTGTCAAAGGTGGCATTTTCTGGCAGCCACATGTCTTGGGCTAGTTATACCTATCTTGGAGTGCCATATCATGATGGGAAAGTTTCAGAGAGGCTTAACTGCAGAGAAACATCTCCAACATGCCTGACATAATAAAGCTAGAAATGGGGGAGTGGTTGAGGTGTTGGACTGGAGTTGAGGAGGCTACCCTTGGCCATAGACGTTTCCTGGGTGATTGGAGCCTGTTACTCTCTCCCAGCCCAACCTACTTTACAGGGTTTTTGTTGTGGGGAAAATGTGGAGGAGGGAGTGCTGTGTACTTGGCCTTGAGCTCCTGGATGAAAGGTGGGATATAAATCTAATAAATATGAACAATAATATAAAAAACAATGTAGAACAACAATCATCCTAGATTAGAATATTACCTTCATTATGTTAGCATACTACCTTCTTTCATGAAGTTGGCCTTTCAGGATTTAAGCCTGTGAAGGATAAGGCCATTGTATAGTCGAAGGCTTTCACGGCTGGAATCCGATAGTTGTTGTGGGTTTTCCGGGCCGTGTGGCCGTGTTCTGGCAGATTTGGTTCCTAACGTTTCACCAGTCGCTGTGGCTGGCATCTTCAGAGGACAGGAGCACAGCTAGAAGTTTCTCCCTGTTCCCAAGTGGAGGGTGTGTGTTCCTGCAGCAGGAAATCACGCTAATCACCACAAAAAACCCTCTCCCAATCTCTTGCAAATGACCTCTCAGCAGCTATAAACACCAGCCGGAACACACACCCTCCACTTGGGCACAGAGAGAATCTTCTAGCTGTGCTCCTGTCCTCTGAAGATGCCAGCCACAGCGACTGGCGAAACGTTAGGAACCAAATCTGCCAGAACACGGCCACACAGCCCAGGAAACCCACAACAACCATCGATAAGGCCATTGGCTGCCTAGAGGGCGAGCCACTCCATAAACTGTAGTTATTGGGAACACCTGTTAAGAGTCCAGGTGGTCCTCTGGCCTGAGTCACTGGGACTGTTCGCATCTGGGAATGGTGACCCTCCTGCTTCTCAACTAATTGTATCACATTATCTCCTTTTCGTCTGCAATTTTCCTCTTCCCCAAAAGGTTGCAAAAATCTCATGCGCTGTGTTAGAGAGTCTCAATTAACCTTTAACCTTCCTTTAATGCATACAGCTTGGGTTATTTCTCACACCCAACCATGGGCCCATTAACACGTTGTCATAAAACAAAAACTGTTTTGACGGGCCGCAATTGTGGCTAAGTGATGTTGAACAATGCTGCTCTTGTACCACCGCTAAAAGGGCTGTGTAGGCAGCGAAGACTATTGTCATAAAACCAGTCAGGGTGAGAGAGGACCTATTTGAGGCAACATTCAGCCCACTGCTTGTATCTCTCAAGCACTCCAGCAACCCAGCTTTGGAGAGCTGTGAGCTGATGAAGGCAACTGTGTTTTCAGTGACACAATGCTAATCTGACAATGTTGCACAAAGCATGAGTGACAACTCCCAGGGAGAGCTGCAGAAAGATTCCCCCGCCCCATACTGCAAATATAATTAGTTCATGTTAGCTGTGAAGGCCAGAGGTTAGCAGAGGCCAAGAGCCTCTCTGTTTTTAGGCAAGAGAGTGAAATAATTGCTGGATGCTCAGATCTGCAGGTGCTTTATGGAGCTCATTTGGATTTGGCAGCCTGCAGTGAACACTGATTTCCTCCCCCAAAAGTTGAATTCCGTGTGACAGAGCCTGTTTGCTAAGAGAGGGGTGATGACTCTTTCAAGCCATTCATGTAAAATACCTGTTACAGGCACCACTTGCCTTGGTCACTTCTTCAAATCATCAGAAAGAGGGCTTTCCTTCCAAGACACCACATTTCCAAGGTGAACTTTGAAAAGGAGTAAAAAGGAGAAGGGGGCTGAGAAAAAGTGAGGCAAGTACCAATGTACCATGTGGGGCTAATTTATCTGTTTCTGAAAGTATCAAAAGAAAATTAGCACAAAGTCCCAGTCTCTGTTTTGCTTTCCCAGAGATACTGCACCACCTAGTGAGATTTCTAGGAATGAATTATTCAGGAGATTTCCTTGCTGGCACAGGACACTGTTTGGAGATACATGCTCATACATACTGTATACTGTATGACACTTTGGGTATTAACAAGAGAGCATTGGATAATTTGATTATAAGGGCAACTCCTGAATGGGATGGTGGACTATAATATTCTTTTAGTTTCTGTTGAACAGTTCTCCTTCATTTTACTCTTGCTGTACTGAGAGTAAGAAGGAGTGTTCTGTTCTGTCCACTGCTCCAAAATGTCATTGAAATGTATCCTTTTACCCTAGAGATCCAGAAGCAAAATTATCTCAATGTAAATTCTTTCTCGTACTCAAAGTTCAAGGCAACTCTTCCAAAAGACCATTCAACCATTGCAAATATCTCCTTCTATACAAAAAGCTAAAGATATTTGGGTCATCTGGCAAGGTCCTGCTCCAGATGCTCTCTCTATGGCATTTCTCTCAGATGTGGTAGTGTGTATGGAATCTCTGAAGAATGTTTCTGCTGGTCCACTTCTGGTTTTTGGGAAGGAGGTAAATACATATTCAAGCCATGTATTTATTTATTTAGTGAATGAATAGACTGCTTTACCTCAAATATTCCCAAAGATAAGTCAAATAAAGGAAAAAATTTGTTGTTCAGTCATTTAGTCGTGTCCGACTCTTCGTGACCTCATGGACCATAGCATGCCAGGCCTTCCTGTCCTCCACTGTCTCTCGGAGTTTACTCAAATTCATGTTCATAAAGGAAAAATACACTATCACTAAACTAACAGCCACTACAAAATTACAAGTATGGATTAAAATAAAACCTTAGCTGTAAAAGGTTTCCCTAACAGCTCATTTCACAAGGGTTTATTTGGAAAGCTCAGCTATGGTAACAACATCAGAACACTGAAAGT
The DNA here is from genome assembly GCA_023362775.1 of Charina bottae. Taxonomy (NCBI): domain Eukaryota; kingdom Metazoa; phylum Chordata; class Lepidosauria; order Squamata; family Charinaidae; genus Charina; species Charina bottae. Next base: position 1,473,163 of record JALMGJ010000063.1, on the reverse strand, counting down.
TGACAATGACAGCAGCTTTTTGTTGATGGCTACCAGTTGGATAGAGAGAGTGGTTCTGGAAAGCAAAAGGGTTTCCCTTTTCCCCAAAACAAGATGAAATGCAAGGAAGAAGGTTCTCCATGAAATAACTTTCACCCTGTTCATAAAGGGCTTTATAGCCAAGAATCAGAACTCTGAATTCACCCCAGAAGCAAACCAGCAGAGCCCATAGAGTTTTGATACCTTGCTTACATGCCCTGGCAAATGGCTTTATGTGGATTTAGGTTTTAGAACATATTGAGTCAATTTTTCTGGGTTACTGACTTTTTCATAAGCCCAGAAGTGGGCAGAAAGGTGGCTTGAAAATGTATGAAATGAAACAACCTGTTTCTCTGCTTACTTTATTCTATTTGCATTTAGAGCATTAACACCACCTAATCTGCATGTATAATTTGATCCAGGTATTACTACTAAGAGTAAACTCTGTAATCCATACTTCAAGACAAGTATTAAAGATAGTTCAGCTGAAAGTTTGGGGGATTGGTTGTTTTCCCCATCCCTTTGGTAAGGATCAGCCCCAGCCTCCTTTAGGACTCAGCAGTCATTTATTTTCACAAGGAGTAACTGTAAGGTGCTTTCCCCAATGTCCTAGAATCTGTTTCTCTTTAACAAACTGACAGACGCGAGTTTGCTAAGTAGTAAAGGTTTATTCCGGTACATGGAGACTTGACACTTAGAAAGACTGGAATGATTGCATTTGGTAAGGTACAGTATTTTTATCCATTCCCCTCCCCATTGTCCATCGCAGATGACACGCGTTGCTCTCAGGCATTCGGGTGCTCAGACAGTCTTTCCGGAGGAGATGCAGATCACCTTCGAGAGTCAGCGGTTAATTGCCTTCCGCTCGCGCTGTTGTCTCTTTCTGTGTCAGTTTTTTTCTCCCCTTAATACACAAGACTATCTGGCTGAATGGCAGAGGTCTGCCAGAACTCTGACAGTAACTCCTAAAAGGCATCAAAGATACTTGACACACAAAATACCACACTTCAGGTTTTTGGGATAGAATAGGTATATTGAAAAAATCCCCACAGCTTATGTCCAGGTTCAAATTTCACATGGAAACTTTGATTAGACTGATTTGATTATGTGCCATTAAGTTGTCATGGACTTCTAGTGACCACATAGATAGATTTTCTCCATGACGATCTGTCCCTAACCTGGTCTTTCAGCCCTTCCAATGGTGCACTCATCGCCACTGTGACTGAGTCCATCCACCTTGCTGCTGGTCATCTTCTTCTTCCCTTCCCTTCCACCTTTCCCAGCATCAGAGCCTCCTCCAAAATCAAATAGGAACTCATGTTTGAGTTGGGATTTGAAAATGATTTGGAGCACAGAACTCTGGATTCATGCAAGCACTCCAACTCTCAACTCTTCATTAAATGAGCCTGGCTTTTTACAGGCATCTAAATGAGCTAGAAAAAAAGAGGATCCTGCTGCTTTAAGGAATCTATAGATTAAAGTGAGCTCAACTCTTAAAGCAGCTCAACTTTTTTTTTCAGACTTCTGCAAAGACCTGAAAAAAGTTGGGCTGCATTAATGAATAGCAGAAAGGAGCTGTGCTCATCCGAATCATTTTCAAAGCGTGAACAACTCTATTCTCTGCCATGACATCTAATCTGCAGGAGGCCCTGCTCCACTACTCTCATGTATTTAGAGGAAGGAAAGGAAGAAAAGGAATTCTTCCACACACCCAGTCTTCATAGAGTTGCTTTGCATGGGATATGTACCAGAGCTATGATCCTACAGGAACTGTGCTTTCTGACTTGGTGGGGAGCCCATAGTGCTGAAGGAGAGGTCATCCCTGGTGATTATTGAATAGACATCAAGAAAAATGAGAGACTTCCAATCTCTGTTGCATTGGCATAAGGGCTCTCCTGAAGTGTGAAAATGACTCTATAAATGATATTCAATCAATACAACCCCAGCTCCACGCTAAACACAGACTACTTTGATGGTCTGATTTCCTGGTCACAATGATGGTAAAACTCAAAACACCAATCTCTTCCGCTGTATTCTCAGCAAAGAGTGAATCCCCCTACCCCCACCAGTATCCACAGGTGGCAGGGAAATAGCAATGTCTAGATATAAAGAGAAACACTCTAATTTATCTTGTGTTTATGTTCCTTCGAATTAGTGTTGACTCCTGGTGACTGCCTGGACAAATCCCTGCAATTTTCTTGGCAAGGTTTTTCAGAAGTGGTTTGCCATTGCCTCCTTCCCAAGGTTGAGAGAGAGCGACTGGCCCAAGGTCCCCCAGCTGGCTTTGGGCCTAAGGCGGGACTAGAACTCACTGTCTCCTGGTTTCTAGCCTGGTGCCTTAACCACTACACCAAACTAGCTCCCTACCAGTTTTCTTTTATAATGTCATAACAAATCAAGCTAAATTTCAACCCTGACCCTCCCTTTACACTGCTTAATATAACAGATAAAAGCAATTATTACAGCTGTAAGGCAAAGCTGAGAAAAGGGGTGTCTATGCATGTGTGTGCACACACTTGCATATGTAGTGCTATTTTGCATAGCAGCAATGCAAATAAGAATAAACAAAGTCAAATTTGACTTCTTATTCATGCTGCAAAATTTGTTTGTATCCATAGCAATACAGGGATATACAGTTTTCTTTTACCAGCCCTGCAGTAGTACATTTTGTTGTTGTTCAGTCGTTCAGTCGTGTCCGACTCTTCGTGACCTCATGGACCATAGCACGCCAGGCCGTCCTGTCCTCCACCGTCTCCCGGAGTTTACTCAAATTCATGTTCATTACATCGGTGATGCTATCTAACCATCTCCTCCTCTGCTGTCCCCTTCTCCTTTTGCCTTCAGTCTTTCCCAGCATCAGGGTCTTTTCCAGTGAGTCCTCTCTTCGCAGTAGTACATATTACAGCTTAATTCTTGATCATCATAAATGCTCCTGTGTTCTTATACAAGAGTTCAAGCACTTCATAAAGCTAACACCTAAACAAGCTGGAGCTATGGAAAGGGCATTCACAGTAGGTGGTCATGAATTGCTAAATATTGTTATGATATTCATGAAATGGTATTTCTTCATTATTTTTCATGAAACTTTTACTGATGGCAAAAATATGTGTTTCTCATCAAAATTAACAAGGGACCATTTTGCTAGGTTTTATCAGGTCTCACCTCACATGTCACTTGGTACAGCAGGAGGAGAATGTATGAGGAGAAAATAAGCAGCAGGGAAACTTTTTGATACACACTGGAGCTATGATTCAAAAGCCTTAAATGTCCATCTGTGAGCTGCTTCCAACTTCTGCCTCGCAGTTACATTGAAATTGGCTTTCTCATTCCTCTGTTCATGTATCATTTCCTCTGATATAAAACCTGAGTGTTTCTGTTGTGTAAAGAAAGGTAAGTCTACCCCAAAATAAGGTAGCAGCTTCTATATATTGGATCATTTCTTAATATTTGAATTACTCTATTATTAAAAGCATATTTTAAATTAAATCAAATCAAATGCAACATAAAACCTGTGAGTTTTCAGACCATTGTTGCAGAATTTTGAGGATGCCTTTTATTAATTTTTTTGTAATGAGAATTTTATTAAATTTAAGAAAGAGATTAAAAACTACAAAAAAACTACAAAAGGAAAAAAAGAAAACTAAAAAAAGTGTGAAACACGGGAAAAAAAGAATTTTAAAGATTACATACAGAGGTGACTTCCGACTGAACAGCAAGAATATACAGCATTTTCTCTAATCAATCCCTTACTCTATATCAAACCAGTATCACATCATTTCTATAAATCCTTCCATTAGCACATATACAAATCACTAATGCAATTGCTCCTTCCCCTTATATAAAGAATATGTATATGTGTATGTGTATGTGTATATATTTCTAAATCAACTTCCTTCCCCCATAAAACAACTTCCATTTAATTATTTCCTTCCTATCACTATTCTATATATTTCTGTCCACTATAATGAAAATCAACTTATAAAAACATATAAATTGTCTGCTTTTATAATTAATAATACTACAATATTTAACCCTATTAAACCTAAAAATCAAATAATTATTATTATATCTTATAGATATATAATAAATCTTGCAAATCAAACAAATCTTTAAAAAAACTCCAATAAATCTTAATCCAAGTCATTAAAAAGAAATGAAATCATAATAACCTCATTATCAATCCAATTATGCATTCTTAAATTTTTACCCCAGTTCAAAATAAACTAAAACAGTTACATATCTCCCAATTACACTCAAGGCATTTTTCTTGTAGAAATCAAAAGGCCCAGCTGCCCCCCTTAAAAATTCAAACCTCTCAGCAAAAAAACCTCCCACAAAACATATCCTCTTCTCTCTCATAACAATCTTTCAGAAAGACATAACATTAAGACATAACATAACATACAGAAACTGGAAAACCAGGTCAAAAGAATCCTCAACGACCTAACCAAGAAAGGTCAAATCACAAAAGAAGAACAGAGGCGGATGAAAAGCAGTGGACCCATCCTCCCAGCTTCTACGGATGCCCCAAAATACACAAGCCCAACATATCACTCCGTCCAATTTTATCGTTACCAGGGACCCCAACACACAACATAGCTAAATAACTTACAAGAAAACTTGGGCATCTCACAGAGGCATCTCAACTCCCCACTACAGTGCCTCCAGAAAATCAAAGACCTAAAAATAGATGAAGATGTAATTATGGTGTCATTTGATGTCACTGCACTCTTTACATCCATAGACCAAGCACTAGCGATTGAATCCATGGCAGCAGTTCTACGCAACACACCTGACCTAACTAGATACACCAAGATCAAAATACCCAGAATCATGGACCTCATCAACCTCTGCCTCACCACCTACTTTCAGTTTGATGGACAAATATACCAACAAATCAAAGGAACACCTATGGGATCACCACTCTCAGGACTCATAGCAGAGATTGTCATGCAACATCTAGACAGGATAGCACTCCCACGCATACAACCCAAAGTATGGATCCGGTATGTAGATGACACCTTTGTCATAATAAAAAAGGATCAACTGGAAGAAACACATGAAACCATCAACAACATCTTCAAAGGAATAAAATTCACAAGGGAAGAAGGAAACAACAACACACTACCCTTCTTGGACATCCTCATCAGTAGAGGAAATGAGGGCATTCTAGAAACACAAGTCTACCAGAAATCTACCTACACTAACCAAGTGCTCCACTACCAAAGCAATAACCCAACCTCCCACAAGAGGAGCTGAGTAAGAACACTATTCAGACGAGCACAAATGCACTACAGCAACCCAGAACACCAGAAAAAGGAAACAGATTATCTATTCAGCATCTTCCAGCAAAATGGATACCCACACAACTTTATCAAAACGTGCCTGACCATGCAACCCACCACAGCAAAACCAACAGAAGCTATGAAAAGGATTACATTGCCATACATCAGAAACATCTCAGAAACTGCCAATAGACTGTTACAACCATACGTCATCACCGTAGCACACAAACCAACCAAAACCCTTCAGAACATCGTAAGTAACCCAAAAGACCCAGTAGCCCAAGAAGAAAAAACAGGAGTTATCTACAACATACAGTGTAAGGACTGTAACAGCCACTATGTAGGACAGACTGGCAGAAGACTAGCAGAACGCATCCACGAACACCAAGTAGCAGTCAGAAGACATAATGAAAACTCCTTAATCTCACAACACATGGACAGACTTAACCATACTTTCAACTGGGAAACTGTGAGCACCTTAAACCAAGCAAAATCCAAAAATGCTAGAGAATTCCTGGAAGCTTGGCACTCAGACAAAGCAGCCATCAACAGACACAGAGGTAAACATTTACATACCATTAATAAGAGATAATAGAAAAGCCAGAAGACCAGAACACCTCCTTGCCAGCAATCATCACCCAGATATGCAAAGATTAACACCAGGAGTAGCACCAGAGGAACAATCAAACAGCACAATATACCCTAATCAAAGAACTATTAACTCAGTCAAGCAACCAAGTAGCAAACAACAGCCCAATCAAGGAACTCCTAGGGAGAGAACAACACCTCCACCAACACAAGCAGGACAAGCCATGGTATATAAACAGAGAGCAAGTCCCACTCCCTTTTCGCACTGAAGATGTTGCCTAGCCTGGCAATGAAACGTCTGCAAGAAAACAACAAGGCTCAGAGAGCACCAAGGACTCCACAGACATAACATTTCCCCATAAAAACAAAACTCGTTATAATCTGTAGTTCAAACTGTCACTTTAACCCCTTCAACACCAAGATGTAACCTTCGCCTGGCATTACTTCAGTGTCACTGACAACAAGAACATCTCCATCTTTACCAAGATCTTCATCTTCCTCCATAACATCTTCAGCCGGATGGTACACTTTAGAAATAATCTCTTCCTCAATGTCCCATATATTCTGCAGAATAGCTTGACAGCACTCTGAAAAAATCTCTTTAAAGGACTGCTTATGCTCATGATGAAACTCTGAAAAAACCTCTTTAAAATCTTCCATATTTCAGGCAGTAGATTATGACACCCCCTAGATATTTGATTCACATAGATAGGAGTTAATGAGTTAATAAGTTGATACAAAGTTTCCAAATAAAATTGAAACAGAAAAAGGTGTACTAACAAGCAGATCTCAAGGAAAGTGAACAGAAAAAGAATTAAAAACGAGAAATCCAACGTGTAGGAAAATATTCAATCCTTCAAACTCAGTACAAAAATAATAACAGAAAGGCAATTATTTACTCTCAGTCTTCCTTAATCCTTGAACGGGAAAGCAAGCCAAAACTTAAAAAGATTTTAAAAAGTAATTCAGAAATGATGATAAGCACCAAGAGAGTCCGTTTCTTCTTACTGTAGAAAGCCTCTCTTAGGGTTCTAAACTTAAAAAATAAATAAATTGGGTGCTTCAGAAATGAGAAGGCAGGACTTACTGTCCCTTTAAGGGCTGCAGCGCGGCTCAGAAATGATGAAATCCCAGCCTCCCGGCAAAGTCTTTACCTGTCGATCATGCATGCTGTCCATGATCTCCTGGCTACAACTTGCCATCCGGAGGACGAACGGATCGATTCCAAGCTTTTCCCTTAATCCGGAAAAAAGCTCTGAGCTACAGGAGAAACCAGCCTGAGCCCAAAAAACTGCCATGAAGCCAGTTCTGTCCAAGGAGCTCGTGGACACAGCTGCTCAGTCTGCCATATTCTCACCGGAAGTCCCCAATTTTGAGGATTCCTTTTAAACAAAGCAGAATGGGTGCAAAAAGGGAGCCTGTATAAAGCTTATATTAAGTATCTGGGAAGTATTAGAATCTGAATGATACAAAACAAGAGTTTTTAAATACACAAAATTTTCAGTAGTCTCCCAAACCTTCTTGTCATCTACATCACAATAAAGAATCTATGTCAAGTTCAACAGTAGCTGTCAATCTACAATCTGTTATCATCTAGTGATTACACTAATATGGATTTGCCATCTCATCTGCTGTAATCTTCCCCAGCTCTCTCCTCACAGCTAAACATTACCTATTTTTTTAGCTTGGCACTGTAGATCTGCAGGAATTGCTGTTTCTCCCATTTGTACAACACCCATTAGAGTCATAAATACATTAGAAATAAGGCTAATACACTTCACATTATTTATGACAAACCAAGTTTCTTAATACTCAAATTTAGCTCATACACTACCTATCTCCCTAGAGAGATTTTTATTTGTCATTCTACTTAACACAACATAATGTTCATGCTTATAGTATTCTTTTCAAAATGGAGGGGAGGATCATTGATGAAAAAATACACTGAAAAAGCTCCCAATCGTATTATACAGCATTAACCTCTAACTCAACTCCCCCTCATATTTCTGTGCCTGAAAAAATCAGATGTCAGTCTCAGATACATACCCATTGCTTACTTCAACAGACATCTGGAAACAGAGAGTACTGCATTGTGAAATGGAACAAATATAGTAACTATAAGAGCAATGAGACTTTACGGGAAATAAAGCTGCACAAAAATAGCTTAGAGAGAACTAAGACACCAGTAGGACATCAGTGCAGAAGAGCATGTGGGAAGATACCGGCAGAGGGTCTGGTATCCTCAGTATGCTGAGGATACCCAGCTATGCATCTTGGCCCTGGGCCGAACAGGTGATGTTGTAAAAGTGCTGGCCCAGGGCCTGGAGGCTGTCAAGGTCTGGATGGAAAGGAACAGACTCAAACAGAATCTCTGCAAGACAGTGGCTTCGGGTTGTGGGCCAAACAATACCATGTTTGACTCTGAACGGAGTTGCATTCCCCCACTGAGAGGTAGTTCACAATTTGGGGTCCTCATGGACTCACAACTATGGCCAGGAGGGCTTTTGTACTGTTACATCTTGTGTGCCTGTTGTGGCTATTCCTGGATCAGAAGGCCCTGCTACATTCATGCCTTAGTCACCTCTTACTTGGATTACAATTCAAGGTGCAATTCAAGATGCTGGTTGTCACCTTTATGGCCATATATGGCTCAAGACCAGGTAATCTGAGGGACCAACTTCTCTGCTTCCGGTGGGAATGGCGGACTGAACGGCTGTGCCCGCTGGTTCAGCAGGCGGAGCTGACAACACGATAACTTTTTTCAGGCTCAGGCAGGTTTTCCTGAAGCCAAGAAACATTCTCCGGATCAAGGAGAATACCTGGAATCATCCCATCTGTCCTCCGGATGGCTGCTTGCAGCCAGAAGATCGCAAACAGCATTTCGCATTCGACTGGTAAGAGCCAGCTGGGAGGTGGGGACTTCATCACTTTCCAAGCCATGCTGTAGCCTTAAAGGGACACTAAGTCCAGCCACCCCATTTCTAAATCACCAATTTGTATTTTTTTTTAAGTATATGTACCCCAAGAGAGGCTTTCTACAGCGAGGAGAAGCTGGTTCTCTTGGTGCTTATCATTATTTTTGGGATTACTTTTTTTAAAAAATTCTTTTAAGTTTTGGATTTAGTTTTCCTTCCAAAGGAAATTCCAAAGATTGAGAGTAAACAATTGTCTTCCTGTTATTATTTTTGTATTAAATTTGAATACATTAGCATTTTCCTACACATTGAATCAGCTGATTTGAACCTTCAGCTTTCTGTTTTCACTTTCCCTTGAGAATGCCTCATTAGCATATGGGTGATTGCTCTAGGAGGCAAACTCCTATGCCATGGTATATAAACAGAGAGCAAGTCCCACTCCCTTTTCGCACTGAAGATGTTGCCTAGCCTGGCAATGAAACATCTGCAAGAAGACAACAAGGCTCAGAGAGCACCAAGGACTCCACAGGCAAACTCTCTGCTACTAGAGGAAGCTGCTTGTTGCCCCTCCCACTTCCTCTTCTCTCTCTCTGATTCTTCCACCGATGGGGTAGGACGCACGTGCCTTAGCTCTTCCATGGAGAGGCCATGCCTAGGCCTCAAGCCCCTTTCTCCAAACAGGGCCAGAAGTATTCAGTTTAGGGAACAGAAAGAAGAACTGAAACCAATTTTCTACTGAAATGGCTGTACCTGGACAGAATAAATGTAAGAACTCTTACGTACTTATTTTTTGTACCTGCAATGACTAAGCATGTGTTTTTTTATGCTTGGGTGGGCTAAAAGCGTAAAAATTAGAACCTGAATCTCTCTAACATGCTCACAGGCTGTGTTTTTAAACAATATTCCTTTTTCTGCCCACGAGTGTACACAACGTTAAGCTCTGCTCCATTCACTGGTTCTAACAGGTCACTGAATGATCTTCAGAGAACTGTCTGCTATCTCACTCTCACTTTATGTAAACACACTTTGGAACTCTTCCATATCTTCGACTTTTGCTGGTTAAGCTCCTAGGGGGCGCCATAATCTACTGCGTGAGACATGGAGGATTTCAAACAGATTCTTTCTGACTTTCACCAGGATTTTAAACAGATTTCTTCTGACTTCTATCAAGCTTTTGTGCAAGATATCCAGGACATTGTGGAAAATATGAGATCTAAAATGTGCCATCAGGTTAGGGATGTGGTGGATGAAATTGTAAACCGCCCAGAGTCCCCTTCAGGGGAGATGGGGTGGTAATAGAAATTGAAAAATAAATAAAATAAAAATAAATTGAGGAATTTAAGACTGATAGAAAGGTTTTTTTTAAGACTGAGATTGGGATTTTTATCGAGATGCTGGATGAAGATTGGATAATGGAGTTGGAGAAAATACTTTGGCCACATAATGCGAAGAGAGGACTCACTGGAAAAGACCCTGATGCTGGGAAAGACTGAAGGCAAAAGGAGAAGGGGACGGCAGAGGATGAGATGGTTAGATAGCATCACCGATGTAATGAACATGAATTTGAGTAAACTCCGGGTGACAGTGGAGGACAGGAAGGCCTGGCGTCCAAACGACTGAACAACAACAAAAAAGGGAGAGAGTGATCTGCAAGCCATAAATAAAATCGATCTCCTGGTGGAATGCCATGAAAAGAACCTGGAATCTTTGAGGGGGGCAGTTGGGCTGTTTGATTCTTTCAAGAGGAAAACTCTGTGCACATTGTGGGGATATGTAACTGCTTTGGTTTATTTTGAAGTGGGATAAGGGTTGAAGAATGTTCATCTGGTTTGCTTTAAGGATTTGATTGATGCTATTTGCCTTTAAAGATTTGGATTTACTGTTTTGAATTGGCTTTGTTTTTTGGGTTTATTAAGATTAAAATCATTAAAACTGTTGTATTATGGTTAAAGAATGTTTATCTGGTTTGCTTTATGGATTTGATTGATGTTATTCCCTTTTAAAGATATGGAATTACTGTTTTGAATTGTCTTTGTTTTTTTGGTTTATTAAGATTGGGATTATTAAAATTGTACTATTTAAGTATAAAGACAACTTATGTGCTTTTTAATTTGATTCTTATAATAGTAGACAGAAATGAATAGAATAGTGGTAGGAAGGGAATAATTAAATATGTTTTATCTTTTGGAGGGGAGAAAGATGTTTAGGAGGTTTATATGAACTTTTTTTTCTTTATTTTAATATAAGGGGGAGGAGTAACTGTACTTAGTGATTTTTATTATGTGTTAAAGTGGAATGACTTATAGAAATAATGTGGTGTTTTGGTTTACTATAGAGTAAGAGATTGATTATGGAGATTTTTGTATATCCTTGCTGTTAAAAGTAAGAAGCCACATCTTTTTGTAAATTGGGAAAAAAAATCTCTTGTGTTTCTGCACTTTTTTAGTTTTTTTTCTTTCTTTGTAGTTTTTTGTTTCTTTGTAGTTTTTATTCTTCTCTTGAAACCTAATAAAATTTAATATAAAAAGGGACCAACTTCTCTGTTCATCTGCTGGTACAATCAGATTGAATAGAGTCAACTCCCTTCAGGTCCTGTCTATACAAGATGGGACCTCCTGTCTATACAAGACCATCATCAGATGGGACCTCAGAAGCAAGCATTTTCCATCACTGCTTCCAAATTTTAGAATTCCCTTCCCATGGAGATGCAGTCTGCTCCTTCCCTCTTGGGTTTCAAAAAGGCGATTAAGATATGGTTGTTATATCTAGTACAAGAGGAGGGCATGTTATGTTTGAAAACAGTTTAGTTTGCCTCCAGGACACTCCCAGTCAATCCCTATATTCAGATCTGAGCAAGCACATGCCACTCAGTTCACCTAGCAAAGTATAGTTTTTGTTTATTGAACAACAGAAAACATAAAAAACAGTTTACTGGGAAAATGGGACAGAAGGTAGGCAAAAGCAGGGGGAGAGAGAAACATGAACAACAGGCAACAATTACATTATCCATATATCTCCAGCTATATATTAAAAGGCAGCATAGAACTTTCCAGGGCCACTGAAAACAACACTGTGGGTAATTAGCACGGACAGTTCCAAAGGGCCTTTGGTTAATTTAGCCATAAACTTTTAATTACATAACAGTAGCAGAGTAAAGATGGAATGTAGGATACCAGGTGATTCCTCCTCTATTCTGCACCATGCAGGAAACAGTTGTGTAGATGGGAATTATATACCCAACCCTTAAGTGTGAAGACTGGAATCTGGCAATTGCATGTCTCTTTATATTTTCTGTTTAATATTTTAATGTCAGTTTTTATTTATATTATGGATGGGTTTATTATTTTTTAGCAGATTGTTTTTTCACCTTTTGCTGATCTTGATTGTTAGCTGCCCAGAAACAAAGTAAATGAGTTAATTAATTGGAGATTCTTTAATTGTTTGATGCTGCTTAATTCTCATTCTCCTTCTAGAGTCACAACTGCAGCTCCTTGGCATGGACATTAAAGGCTGACCATGACAGGGCTGCCACACTGATGAATGGGTTATTTTCTTAGAAAGAGCCTCAGGATAAGCAGGACATACACTGTCACTAGAAATGCAAACATCAATGCAGCCAAAACACTCTCCAAGGCTCAGCCAGAAGCTAGTTAGGAAATAAACCGGAAAAGACATCAATTTATTCAGCATCCATTGTTCAGAGACCTTTCAGAAATCACCTCTATTCATCATAAAAATGTTGTTATTAAGTGAGACTTGGAGCAGAACTGCGATGATACTGTGAAGCCAGCAAAAATAGTCTCAAGTTGATGACATTGATTTTATAGGGGGAAACTCTGAAATGAGTTGTCAAACACCACAACCAGGATTGTTAATGGAGGGAATATCACTAGATGCTATTATCACCACCTGGAATATGTCTATGATATTTCTGTTTAATAAATAAAGACCAAAGAGCTAAATATTTTAAAGGGAAACATATTTTACTTTTGTACATATCTACAGCACAATAAAATGTATGTCCCGATGATTTTTTTTATTTATTTGTTTGTTTGTTTATTTATTTTCTATCCCACCTTTATTATTTTTTATAAATAACTCAAGGCAGCGAACATACCTAATAATCCTTCCTCCTCCTCTTTTCCCCACAACAGCAACCCTGTGAGGTGGGTTGGGCTGAGAGAGTGTGACTGGCCCAGGGTCACCCAGCCGGCTTTCATGCCTAAGGCGGGACTAGAACTCTCAGTCTCCTGGTTTGTGATTGGCTCCTTCCTAGGGCTGAGAGAGAGGGACTGGCCCAAGGTCACCCAGCTGGCTTTCATGCCTAAGGCGGGACTAGAACTCACAGTCTTCTGGTTTGTGATTGGCTCCTTCCAAGGGTTGAGAGAGAGGGGCTGGCCCAAGGTCACCCAGCTGGCTTTCATGCCTAAGGCGGGACTAGAACTCTCAGTCTCCTGGTTTGCGATTGGCTCCTTCCTAGGGCTGAGAGAGAGGGACTGGCCCAAGGTCACCCAGCTGGCTTTCATGCCTAAGGCGGGACTAGAACTCTCAGTCACCTGGTTTGCCATTGGCTTCTTCCAAGGGCTGAGACAGAGGGACTGGCCCAAGGTCACCCACCCAGCTTTCATGCCTAAGGCGGGACTAGAACTCACAGTCTCCTGGTTTGCCATTGGCTCCTTCCTAGGGCTGAGAGAGAGGGACTGGCCCAAGGTCACCCAGCCAGCTTTCATGCCTAAGGCGGGACTAGAACTCTCAGTCTCCTGGTTTCTAGCCCATTGCCTTAACCACTAGACCAAACTGGTGTGGCCACTCTTGCTCAGTAAGGAGTATAGTAACCTCTATCTTCTCTTTAATGTCTTCATATAACACATCTTCTGCCCTCTAATAACAGTGTCTGTGCATGCTTCCTTTCTCAACACAGCAGCAAAAGGCATGTTATACTTAGTGTACTCAACTGCAACTGGTTTGTGGGAAAAATAGCTTTCTTCTCAGTAGCAAGTCTTCTCCCCTTCCCCAGCAAATACATACTTGAACACTGAAAAAAAGTCAGCCTGTGCCAAAACAGCAGAAAAGAAGAAATAATCCTTCCTGATATATAGAAAAAATTATTTCATTTACATTATGCTTTTCTTCCAAGAAGATCAAGACTGTGGTATCCCATCCAATACTAACTGGGACTGGCCCACTTAGTTTTTTAAGATCAGCCAAGTTTGGCTAGTTAATGCCACCTAGTCTGCTTATCCTTTCTCAGTCCTAAATTCACTGAGCAGATGAGCAGGGAAAGCTAACAGGAGTTTGTCATGGAGTTCATTAGGAGGAATAAAAGAGAATGCCCAGAGAAGCTGTATGTTCCGAAAGTTTATGTATTGAGCTCCAAGGAGTAAAAAGGTAGTCCTGCCTTAGGCATGAAAGCCGGCTGGGTGACCTTGGGCCGGTCCCTCTCTCTCAGTCCTAGGAAGGAGCCAATGGCAAACCAGGAGACTGAGAGTTTGAGTCCCACCTGAGGCATGAAAGCTGGCTGGGTGACCTTGGGCCAGTCACTCTCTCTCAGCCCAGCTCACCTCACAGGGTTGTTGTTGTGGGGAAAATAGGAGGAGGAAGGAGTATTAGGTATGTTCCCCGCCTTGAGTTATTTATAAAAATAATAAAAGCGGGATAGAAAATAAATAAATTAAAATAATAAAAATAAATTATAATCTCCTAAATAGTGGCTGATTGCAAAGTGTCATAATTGGGGCTGATTGCCCACTTTGGGTGATTGTGCGACTGCCTCCTGCTGAGTAAGCAGTGACTGTAACAATTTAAGGCAACAATGGTCTGCGGAATGAACTCACTCATGAGAGAGCGAACAGAGTTTACTAGAAGAGCTTGATCCAAGAATTTTAGTGTGAATCCCTAACAAATTTCCATTCTAAGTCAAGAGTTTGTACTTGTATAATCTCAGAGGCTGGAAAAGGAACAAAGAGTAAAAGCCCTAAGGAACAATTGTGAAATGGAATGGACAGAAGCCTGCACAGTGCTTGTTCAATGCTTGTCTTAAAGCAACCTGGCATATATTTGCAGCATATTGGCACATCCAAGCTTGTAACAAGATAAAAAAAAAAATATCAAGGGATTGAAGCAATGAATGACCACATTTCAACTGATGAGAAAGGATGAAGATTTATTTGTTCCATGAAAAGAGACTTTATAGCAGAAACTGGCAGTAATAGCTACTCTTAATGAGTAAAACAGAGGACCAAGTCAAGTGGAGAGTAACAACCAAAAGCAAGAGATGGAGAAGATACTCTGCACCTCTAAACTCAGCACAGGTAGTCCTCGACTTACTTACTTACTTACTTACTTACTTACTTATTTATTTATTTAATTATTTATTATTCATATTTATACCCCGCCTATCCCCTCCCTATCGGAGGACTCTAGGCGGCTTACAATATCACACATCCAATTACTAACAATTCATATATTTATTTTTTAACAATGTTACAACCGCGCGATTAGGGAGAAGGTAAGGGAACCGGCTCTTCTTCCGCAGGCATCGGAACTACATGCCCCAGAATGCCTCGCTTCTGAGCCGGCTGCTGACGTCCTGGAAGTTGTTAATTGGGATCCGCCGTCCTCTGCTGCCGTCCTCAGCCGCCATCCGCGGGAGTCTCCAGATCTTCCTCCTCGGTCCGACTTATGACCATTTGTTCAGCAACCGCTCGAAGTTACGGTGGTGCTGAACGAAGGGACTTATGACTGGTCCCCAAAGTTATGGCCATTGCAGCACCCCCGCAGTCACGTAATCAAAATTTGGGCACTTGGCAGCCTGCCTGCACTTACGACCGGTCGCTTCAACCACCCCCACCTGCCTATCTCCCCCCATCTGTGCCCCTTTGGCCCCCTGCACGCTGCAGCCCCTGCCGCCCTAGCTGACCTTCACCGTCCTCTTGCTCCCGCTGCAGACCAAGCATGCCCGGCCTGGCCCTTCGCGAGGCAGCTGCTGGACACGTAAGGCTTTCTTCCCCAGGTCACGCATGAGGACCCGGGGAAGGTGGCCTCACGTGGCCAGCAGCTGCCTTGTGAGGGCCCAGGTTGGGCACGCCTCGTCATCAGCGGGAGGAAGACGACGGTGAGGATCGGCTGGGGCGGTGGAGCGCAGGGCGGCAGTAATGTGGAGAGAGATTACAGGAGTTTTTTAAGTTTAGCCTTGAGAAAAGATTATGGGGTATGATAGCACTCCAAATACATGGACAGATGTTGCATAGAAGGATGTCAGGACCTGCTTTTTCTTGTTACAGAGTGCAGGATATGGAAAAATAGATTTAAGTTAAAGGAACACGGATTTGAAATGCATGTTACTGAAAACTTCTTAACAGTAAGAGCAGGAAAAGGTGGAATCAATTACCTAGGGATGTGGTAGCCTCCCCTTCCTTGGATGTGTTCAAACAGAGGTTTGACATGTCTGTCTGGGATATTTTAATTTATATTCCTGTACTGAGCAAGAAACTGGACTTGAAGATTTATGCTTTCTTCTACTTTTTTTACTCTATTAAAGCAGACCTTCTGGCTGTGAAGCATGTCCTCTATCACTAAACTCTCTCCAGGACAAAGACACCAAGGAGATTCTGCCAGTGAAGAGCCATCTGGGTCAGGGGTCTGAATAGGGAACTGGATTAAAAAGAGAACTGCAGAATAAGGCATGATATCAGTTCATTACAGCATACTGGCATGCTGATGAATGCTAACATACCATGGCAAACTCTTCAGATCAGGTACATTTTAAATCATCCTATCAGTTCTACAGCATATCTCTGTAGAAGATCTGGTGAGTTTATTCTTTTTAAGCAAAATGACTTCATCCATGATCTTTGACTAATTCTGCAGATCCGGATAACATTATTTTTCACTCTCTTACAACTCTGAATTTTAAATTAAATATTTACAATTCCAAAAGAAGCTAAATATGAATAAAATGTCCTTTAATTTAAACTGAGTACAAAGATTAGCATTTCTGAATAAAATATAAGGTTTAGGGGGGGGGAGAAATACTTCTAAATATGAAAAATAATGTTTCATATTCATTTCAAAAGAATTCGAGACTGACATGGAAACTAGATGGAAGAGACTTATGAACGAAGATAGGACAGGCTAAAAATAGCCTGGCAACAATACTGAATACACATGAAGAAAGTGAACATCTTTGTTTTACATCTGGAGAAAGCTGCTCTAAAGCAGGAGTTTTCAGCTGAAGAAGCTCCTTGGATAAGGAGTGAAACGTTTCCACTGAGAAAATAGAAATCCAGTTGACATGATTCAAGCCACAGACTGTTCCACCTGGATGACTGAGAACCTTCATCAACATATAGGAGTTTTCAAACTTTTTCAGGCCATGGAACCTGGTAGGTAGGTAGGTAGGTGGGTGGGAGGGAGGGAGGGATGGATGGAGGGATGGATGGAGGGATGGAGGGATGGATGGATGGAGGGATGGATAAGAATTCTGGGATGGTAGTACCAGAACTCCACGCAGCTTCTAATTAGTATGTAGCAGAGTAGAAGTGTTCCCATAAACTTGCACAAGGCTTAATCAGTTCAAAACAAAAAAATAAACACACTTCACACGTTAATGTAAAGTTACATAAAAAAAGAGTTTACAATTTTATTGTAACTCACAGTTCCTTAGTAGAAACAGTCCATGTGTGCGAGCAAGAAGGTTCTGACGTGAACCACATGCTTCCAATGCGGCCCACCTGGATGGAAGCATGATCAACGTGAGGCAGCAGCCATGGCTGCCATGCTCCTTGGTAGGAGATCCGAGCAGAAAAAAAAAGGAAGAGAAAGGAACAGGAAACAGGAAACCGGGATTCAGCCCCTCCCACACACAGCAAGTAAGATCAGGTTACAGCAGAGGCTGTCTCTGTGAGACGTGGTTGGTTGAAACCCGATCTCTAACAGGATGGATGGATGGATGGATGGATGGAACCCCTGATCAAGAGGCAAAGCTCTAGTAATAGAATATTGGCTGTATTTGACTGGATGGGGTTTTTTTGCTCTTCGTCTCTATGGAGCCCCTGATATTCTCTGTGGAACACAGTTTATAAAACACTGCTCTTAAGCAGAGTTTGTCCCAGACCTATTTGAGAATATATAACTAGGGTGAGATCAATGTTAATGCTGCCTTATGTCAAGTCCAATCATTGGTCTGCCAAAGTAGTCTCTCTCTCTGCCCTACCTGGAGTTTCAGAGGATTGAATTTGGATTTTCTATAGGTGAAACATGTTTTGCCACTACCTAGCACCCCATCCCTTGAAGACATAAACACTGAGAAAGTTCGGCTATGAAAGATTGAGCTGGGTCAGCTGTATTGAGATAAATGATAACTCCTCTCAAGGTGGACTGTCTAATCATGTTTCAAATTAAGAATAATTAACAAAACAAAAGCTATCCATAAAACAGTATCAAACATGCAATAAACATGCATTCGGGAAAGCAAAAATAGATGTGTAATAAAGTGGAATGTTTCATACACCTCTAACCCTTGCCCACCCCCTACCTCCCCAGGAACATTTGAGTATTTGTCATAAAATGAATGAAAGTTGGGGTACATATTTCATCAGGGTCATTAACACCAGCACATGACACTTTGCTTTTACAGTTGTTCTTTGTTTAAAAATAATGTCACATATTATGTATACCTTTGAGTGTAAAAAAAAGAGATCCCTTTATTGGTTAAATAAATAATCACACATTAAATAATGCCCACGAAATGAGTTGCCTTTAACTATATCCTTTACTTTAAAAAGACATTAGCAAAGCCTGCCTGGCTTTGATGGCTACAGAATGGATTGGATCAGCTACCTGGGGTAATATGTACATGCTAACAAATTATGTCCCACAAAGGGCAGCTCAGAAAGAATTGTGGGATTCCTGTCAAGTTCACATTATTTCCTGGCACTGTTGCAAGTCACTCAGATAGCTTCCAAGACCTTTTCTGACCTAAAAGTAGCTAATTGCTCCTGTTCTGTGGCACATGATTCATCATCCAGATGTCTAAGAACTTCCAGCTCCTTCCTTAATAAAATTCCTAAATGCAGAGACAGAACAGTCCTTCCAACTTGATATCACTGAGTTTTCCCACACCCCCACACTCCTTTTATATGTTTAAACCAAAGTAAGGAAGATCTCTTGAATCAATGGCAGCCACAGTTACTTGGCTTTTCAAACAAGAGTGAGTGTATATGAATCCAGCCTTTCCTCCTCCCTTTCAGTTTTACAGTTGTTGGAGTGTTTTGTTTTATTCTCCAGTCCATATCTGGTTTTGTCTACCTACTTGCTTTTTCTTGAGAAGCAAAAGCAGAGAGGAGCGCAACCCTTTTGAGGATGGGGACAGAGAATAGTTATGGAAAGGCAGTGCAATTTTGCTTTAAACAGAACCTACCTCTGGCTCCTCCCTAAAGGGTTGGGGAGAGCTTCGCCTTCCTGCCAGAGAGATTGGTAATGATGAGCAGCATGGTATTAAAATGACTTATCAATCCTCAGCTTAAAGCTCTATAGCAGTGTTTCTCAACCTTGGCAATTTTAAGATGTGTGGACTTCAACTCCCATGATACTCCAGCCAGCCGTGCTGGCTGGAGAATTCTGGGAGTTGAAGTCCACGCATCTTAAAGTTGCCAAGGTTGAGAAACACTGCTCTACAGTATATCCCATAATAGTAATTATTCCCTGGTGAAGTGAACCTATTTTTTGCAATTATCTGAAGATCCATATAAGCATAACAAGCAACATTAGGAAAATAGCCCAAGGGACAGGCTTTCCTTTCCCTCAGACTCCAAAAAGTATTTCCTCCTGCTCAGTGTGAAAATGAAAGGAATACTAGCAATGATCTTACTGGATCCAAGATTCAAGATACATCTAGTTACCCATGTTCACCCCTATTCTGACTAACCAGATGTTTCCACAGATGCCCCCAGCAAGCCAAAGGTAACTGTTTCCCCCAAAGTTTACCTCCCAGGAACCGATATACACAGCAACATATTTAAATGTGTCTTTTAACATGAAGTTTCCATTTAATTATTATAACTACTGAATAAACACTGACAAGCTTTTACAGTTATGCTGCCTTTACGATTATGCTCAGGTGTCTGACTAATATATATGAAAACTGCACATGCATAATCATACACGGGGGAAAACACAGCCTTCAAAAATGCAGCCAGATTTCTTAATATAGCTTCAATCCAGCATAGCAACTAGCTGAAAAAAGAAGCACGCAAATGCATTCTACAGACTAATGTTTATTCCAGTAACAAAGATATGAGAAACTTAACAGTTGCATTGGTCTGGAAATTACAGATTTTCTATTATATTTCCCTTGTCTCAGTCAATCAATTAATTGTCTTTCCCTTGTGAATGCCTCAAATTAGC
The DNA here is from genome assembly GCA_023362775.1 of Charina bottae. Lineage (NCBI taxonomy): Eukaryota > Metazoa > Chordata > Lepidosauria > Squamata > Charinaidae > Charina > Charina bottae. Next base: position 1,452,951 of record JALMGJ010000063.1, on the reverse strand, counting down.
AACAGCAGCTTCTGTATTGCAGGTGCAGGATCAAAAAGAAAAAAGGAAGTCTCATTATGCAAGTACGGCCCTCGTTAATACACGAATGGAAGACTGTCTGGGAAATCCAGGTCTATAGGTTAGAAAGAGGCCCATTACCAGACTAGACTATGTCCAGAACATCACAAATCACTTCCTGTCCTGGATAGTTCATGGACAATTTATTTCTGGGAAGTTTTGGACCACCCCCTGGAATGGGCAGATCAGCTGAGCTGAGGAGAAAAACAGAACTTCTGGAGTTCTCCAGAATATTTCATCTCTGGAACGGAAATATTTTGCACATCTGTACCGACAAAAAAACTACTGAAAATCACTGTGATAGAAAGGCCATAAATCAGAGAGTGGGTGTAATTGATATGTTAGGAAATTCAGAGTGGGGAAATTAAAGAATGAACTTCCACTTTTAAATTAATTCCTACTCTAAATGTATCTCAAAAGTTCTCCTTGAAATATGTACAGTAAGTGAAATTAAGCCACAGGTACACAGAAATCAAGGAGCGTGGTGGCTCAGCGGGTAAGACGCCAGGCTTGTTGATCGGAAGATCGCAAGTTCGGAGGTTCGAATCCCTAGTCCTGCGTGCGGAGTGAGCTCCCGCACTAGCTCCAGCTCTTGCCAACCTAGCAATTCGAAAGCATGCAAATGCAAGTAGATGAATAGGTACCACTTCGGTGGGTACGTAACAGCGTTCCGCGCGTGTCATGCGGCCACATGACCGTGGAAGCGTCTTCGGACAACGCTGGCTCTTTGGCTAACAAACGGAGATGAGCACCGGCCCCTAGAGTCGGACACGACTGCACAAATGTGCGGGGGGTACCTTTACCTTTTTACACAGAAATCTGAACAAATGTCCTCCCCTGACTATTGACTCCCTTCTTTCCTACTCATATTACAAAGACTGAAACAACTAGCAGAACTATACCAGAGTTACAGAATCTTAAAGTTGGAAGGGGCCTTAAATGTCATCTTTAAGACCAAATCCCTGAAAAGTATAGGATCCACTAAGCATCTCTAACAGATAATGATCCGTCCTCTTTTTGAAGAACAGCAGCAAACAACCCACCACTTAATGTGGCAGTTTTTCTACTGGCTGACAGCTTATACAGTCAGGAAGTTCTTTCTAACATCTAGCCTGAACCCACTTCCTTCTAGTTTTGACCCACTGGTTCTGGTCCTACACTGTAGGGCAATAGAGAGTAAATCTGCTCCCTCTTCTTTGTGACAACCCTTCAGATATTTAAATATTGCTATTATTTCTCCTTTCAGTGGTCTCTTTAGTAGGCTAAATATGCCCAGATGTTTTAACCATTCCTCCTTATAAGGCTTGATTTCTATAAAAAGGTAAAGGTTCCCCCGCACAGTCGTGTCCGACTCTAGGGGCCAGTGCTCATCTCCGTTTGTTAGCCAAAGAGCCAGTGTTGTCCGAAGACGCTTCCGCGGTCATGTGGCCGGTATGACACACCGGGAACGCTGTTACCTTCCCACTGAAGTGGTACCTATTTATCTACTTGCATTTGCATGCTTTCGAATTGCTAGGTTGGCAAGAGCTGGGGCGAGTGCGGGAGCTCACTCCGTCACGCGGGGCTAGGGTCTCGAACCTCTGAACTTGCGACCTTCCGATCGACAAGTCTGGCGTCTTAACTGCTGAGCTATTGTGCCCCCTGATTTCTATACCCCTCACCTTTTTGGTAACCCTTCTCTGAACTTGCTACAATTTTTTACTGTTCATTTCAGACTGTGGTACCCAGAACACACGGTATTCCGTGGGGTCTAACCAGGGCAGAATGGAAAGGAATAATTACTTTCTCTGATCTAGACCCTATGCTTCTGTCAATGCAGCCCAAGATAGCCTTTTCCTTTTTAGCAGCTGCATCACCCTACTGGCTTATGTTTCACTTGAGATTGACAAGGATGCCCAGATCCTTTTCACATGTACTAGTGCAAGCCTAGTCTCCTCACCCCATATTTGGGTCTTGCATTTTTCTATACCCAGATGCAGGTCCAGGACAGCAGACCCCCTTATTTTTTTTTCTTCCACTTTCTGACAAATAAAATTATCAGGAAGGGAGGACATGAATTTGTTGGACCTTGGACTCCTGGCAGGGTTAGATCCCCAGCAGATGTCATGATAAGTGAAATCTCCCATTATCACTATTGCATGACTCTTTAACAGACTGGTCATCTGATACAGAAAGGTTTTATCTATATCATCACCCACCCTGATGGTCTATAACAAGCTCCCCTGATGGTGTCTTTTTTGTTTCTTTCACCTTTTATTCTCATCTAAATGCTTTCAACAGGATTTCTACGTTTCAATTCCTGGATTTCGGTTGGGTCTCTTCCTTTTGCCCCTTCATGGATCACTGCCTTGTCGTGGTGAAGGGGCTTGCGTAACTCAATGAAGTCAGGTCAAGACGGACAGGTCATGACCGAGAGTTCTGACAAAACGTGGTCCACTGGAGGAGGGAATGGCAAACCACTCCAGTATTCTTGCCAAGAAAACCCATGGACAGTATCAAAAGGCTAAAAGATATGACGCCGGAAGATGAGCCCCTCAGGTCGGAAGGTGTCCAATATGCTACTGGGGAAGAGCAGAGGGCAATTCCGAGTAGCTCCAGAAAGAGTGAACTGGCTGGGCCAAAGCCAAAAGGATGCTCAGTTGTGGATGTGTCTGGAAGTGGAAGGAAAGTTTGATGCTGTAAAGAACAATATTGCATAGGAACCTGGAATGTAAGATCAATGAATCAAGGTAAGCTGGATGTGGTCAAACATGAGATGACAAGATTGAACATCGACATATTGGGAATCAGAGAACTAAAATGGACAGGAATGGGCGAACTTAATTCAGGAGACCATTATATATACTACTGTGGGCAAGAATCCTTTAGAAGAAATGGAGTAGCTCTCATAGTCAATAAAAGAGTGGGAAAGGCAGTACTGGTGTACAACCTCAAAAACAACAGAATGATCTCAGTTCGAATCCAAGGCAAACCATTCAACATCACAGTAATCCAAGTCTATGCCCCAACCACTGATGCCAAAGAAGCTGAAGTTGACCTATAACACCTTTTAACTAACACCAAAAAAAGATGTCCTTTTCATCATAGGGGACTGGAATGCTAAAGTAGTTATCAAAAAATAACCGGAATAACAGGCAAGTTCGGCCTCGGAGTACAAAATGAAGCAGGGCAAAGGCTAATAGAGTTTTGTCAAGAGAACACGCTGGTCATAGCAAACACTCTTTTCCAACAACACAAGAGACGACTCTACACATGGACATCACCAGATGGTCAATACCGAAATCAGATTGATTATATACTTTTCAGCCAAAGATGGAGAAGCTCTATACAATCAGCAAAAACAAGACCTGGAGCTGACTATGGCTCAGATAATGAGCTTCTTATTGCAAAATTTAGGGTTAAATTGAAGAACGTAGAGAAAACCACTAGACCACTCAGGTATGACCTAAATCATATCACTTATGAATATACAGTGGTGAGGAATAGATTTAAAGGATTAGATCTGGTAGACAGAGTGCCTGAAGAACTATGGGTGGAGGTTCGTAACATTGTACAGGAGGCAGCAACTAAAACCATCCCAAAGAAAAAGAAATGCAAGAAAGCAAAGTGGCTGACTGATGAAGCTTTACAAATAGCTGAGGAAAGAAGGGAAGCAAAAGGCAAGGGAGAAAGGGAAAGATATAACCAACTGAATGCAGATTTCCAGAGAATAGCAAGGAGAGATAAGAAGGCCTTCTTAAATGAACAATGCAAAGAAATCAAAGAAAACAATAGAATGGGGAAGACTAGAGATCTCTTCAAGAAAATTGGAGATATCAAGGGAACGTTTTGTGCAAAGATGGGCATGATAAAGGACAAAAAAGGCAGGGACCTAACAGAAGCAGAAGAGATTAAGAAGAGGTGGCAAGAATACACAGAAGAACTATACAAGAAAGATCTTAATATCCCTGATAAATACGATGGTGTGGTCACTGACCTTGAGCCGGACATCCTAGAGAGTGAAGTCAAGTGGGCCTTAGGAAGCATTACTAACAACAAAGCTAGTGGAGAAGACAGTATCCCAGCTGAGCTATTTAAAATCCTAAAAGATGATGCTGTTAAAGTGCTGCACTCGATATGCCAACAAATTTGGAAAACTCAACAGTGGCCACAGGATTGGAAAAGGTCAGTTTACGTTCCAATTCCAAAGAAGGGCAATGCCAAAGAATGTTCAAACTACCATACAATTGTGCTCATTTCACATGCTAGCAAGGTTATGTTCAAAATCCTACAAGTTAGGCTTCAGCAGCATGTGAACTGAGAACTACCAGAAGTGCAAGCTGGGTTTCGAAGAGGCAGAGGAACTAGAGATCAGATTGCCAACATTCGCTGGATCATGGAAAAAGCAAGAGAGTTCCAGAAAAACATCTACTTCTGCTTCATTGACTATGCTAAACTACAGGAGTGCGGTGGCTCAGCAGGTTAAACCGCTGAGCCGTTAGTCTGCCGACCATAAGGTCGGCAGTTCGAAACCGCGGGGCGGGGTGAGCTCCCGCCACTAGCTCCAGCTTCCGCCCACCCAGCGGATCGAAAGCATATGCGAGTAGATAAATGGGTACCACTTCATGGGTCAATTTGCCGGCATCCAGCGGAGGGTCATCCTCGTTCCGAAGAAGTCCTAGGGAATCCCGGTGATGACGGCGGAGGACGACGGATCCAGAAAAGAACAGCTTCCTGGACGTCAGCAGCCGGCGCGGAAGCGAGGCATGCTGGGGCATGTAGTCCGGTGCCTGCAGCCGAAGAGCCGGTTCCCTGTCCTTTTCCCTATCGCGCGGTAAATTTAAAAATGTATATGATATATGATGTATAATTGAAATATATTGATGTTGTAAGCCGCCTAGAGCCCTCCAGTAGGGAGGGGATAGGCGGGGTATAAATAGGATAAAATAAATAAAATAAAAATAAATATGCTAAAGCCTTTGATTGTGTGGATTACAACAAACTGTGGCAAATTCTTAAAGAGATCGGAGTACCAGACCACCTTACCTGTCTCCTGAGACACCTGTATGCGGGTCAAGAAGCAACAGTTAGAACCGGACATGGAACAACCGACTGGTTCAAAATTGGGAAAGGAGTACGACAAGGCTGTATATTATCACCCTGCTTATTTAACTTATATGCAGAGTACATCATGAGAAATGCCGGGCTGGATGAATCACAAGCCGGAGTTAAGATTGCCGGGAGAAATATCAACAACCTCAGATATGCAGACGATACCACCCTAATGGCAGAAAGTGAAGAGGAACTAAAGAGCCTCTTGATGAGGGTGAAAGAGGAGAGTGCAAAAGCTGGCTTGAAACTCAACATTAAAAAAACTCAGATCATGGCATCTGGTCCCATCACTTCCTGGCAAATAGAAGGGTAAGAAATGGAAGCAGTGACAGATTTTATTTTCTTGGGCTCCAAGATCACCGCAGACGGTGACTGCAGCTATGAAATTAAAAGACGCTTGCTCCTTGGGAGGAAAGCTATGGCAAACCTAGACAGCATATTAAAAAGCAGAGACATCACCTTGCCGACAAAGGTCCGTATAGTTAAAGCTATGATTTTCCAGTAGTAATGTATGGCTGTGAGAGTTGGACCATAAGGAAGGCTGAGCGCCGAAGAATTGATGCTTTCGAACTGTGGTGCTGGAGAAGACTCTTAAGAGTCCCTTGGACTGCAAGGAGGTCAAATCAGTCAACCCTAAAGGAAATCAACCCTGACTGCTCATTGGAAGGACAGATACTGAAGATGAAGCTCAAATACTTTGGCCACCTAATGCGAAGAGAGGACTCACTGGAAAAGACCCTGATGCTGGGAAAGACTGAAGGCAAAAGGAGAAGGGGACGGCAGAGGATGAGATGGTTAGATAGCATCACCGATGTAACGAACATGAATTTGAGTAAACTCCAGGAGACAGTAGAGGACAGGAAGGCCTGGCGTGCTATGGTCCATGAGGTCACGAAGAGTTGGACACGACTAAACGACTGAACAACAACAACTCTTCCTTTTGAATAAGATGTAGCCTTCCAGTGCTATGTGCACATTTATTTATTTATTTATTTATTTATTTATTTATTTATTATCCCACCTTTATTATTTTTATAAATAACTCAAGGCGGCGAACATACCAAATACTCCTTCCTCCTCCTGTTTTCCCCACAACAACAACCCTGTGAGGTGATTTGGGCTGAAAGAGAGTGACTGGGCCTGGCCCAAGGTCACCCAGCCAGCTTTCATGCCTAAGTCAGGACTAGAACTCACAGTCTCCTGGTTTCTAGCCCATTGCCTTAACCACTAGACCGAACTGGTATCATGCTACCAAGTTTCAGCGATGCCTAACACATCATATTTTTCTCTCCAGTTCTCTCTGTTTGTATCTCATACTATGGGCATTGATGTAGGTTTTCAGTGGTGATAGCTACTGGCCTTGCTACTGTAGTTTCCTGCAAAATACTGAGGCCCCACCCTGGCCTCCTGTTTCTCTTTTTGTATTCTGTTTTCTTGGCCTCAGTCCTTGGCTACTTATTCAGTTCTGGACTTTTGCCACTTTCCTGCTTTGGTTCTGGTTTAATGCCTGCTTGATGATACTAGCAAGGTACCTGCCAAACACTTTCTTCCCAATCTTCATAAGATATCGCCGATCTCTCCTCAGCATCCTTCATGAAAGTAACATAGAGCAATGTCATATAATCCAAACCCTTCTTGGTAACTTCTTGGTAGAAGTTCTTAACTTCTAGGATCCTGTTTTTTCTCCTAGTGCTGAGACCCTCAACTGGAAGGGTTGACCAAAAAAACCCTCTTTGTGTTCCCAGTTCTTTCAACTTCTTGACCAATGCCTTGTATCTCCAGAGATTCTTTCAAGGTCTCTCCTGGCTGTGTCATTTATCCCCACATGTGTCAAGAGGAAACAATATTTGTTAGTGGATTAGAATAGTCTCAGAAAACATTTGCAGAATATTCTAGATATGGGTACCTAGCAGACAATATTGCTTCCCTGGCATTATGTCAGGTTTGCCCACAGCCACCTCAGTTCCTCTCAGCAGGAATCACTTACCACCACAATGTGCCTCTTCTTTTTCATGGTGTCTCTTGGTTTTCTTTGTGCCACAGCTGGGTCCAAATGTCTTCCACAGTGTTCTGTGGCAAGGTTTGCTTAGTGGCTATAGATTGTCCTCTGGAGAAAGAACTTGCTACTGATTTCTAAGCATATTGTCATCAAATTTCTCCTGACCTTCTTGCTTTTTTGGGACATATGTTTGCCCCTATCAAAAGGAGCATTTCCTTTTCTCTGGTGTTCTCCTGGTTTCTCTACCCCACTTGGAGAGCTTCCGTTTTTCCTGCGCAAAAATTCTTATCTTCCCTGATGCATTGCAACATAGAAACTCTATCCTCAAGACACTTCACCTTCTCTTCCATTAGCACAGAAGGAAAAATTATGTTCAACTCTAAACTCTCTTATGCCCAGAATTAATTAATTAATTAATTAATTAATTAATTTTTCATATTTATACCCCGCCTATCCCCTCCCTATCGGAGGACTCTAGGCGGCTTACAACAACATTGAATTCATATACAATTATACAGCTCATATTTAACAACGTTATTTTACCGCGCGCTAAGGGGAAGGGGTAAGGGAACCGGCTCTTCTTCGAAGGTATTGGACTACATGTCCCAGCATACCTCGCTTCCGAGTCGGCTGCTGACGTCCTGGATGTTGATCAGGATCCGTCGTCCTCCACCGCCATTTCTGGGATTCACGAGGTCTTCCTTTTTTTTCCGAGGGCGACCCCCAAACGGGACATCAGCAAATTGACCCACTTAATGTGGTACCCATTTATCTACTCGCATTAGCTTTCGAATTGTTGGGTTGACAGGAGCTGGGGCGAATGGTGAGAGCTCACCTCACCACGCAGGGATTTGAACTGCCGACCATTAGATCAGCCGACTTTACAGCTCAGCAGTTTAACCCGCTGAGCTAACCGCGCCCCTTATGCCCAGAATGTCTTTTGATTGTTTAATCAGAGAGGTCAATTGTTCCAATATCAAATATAAGAAGAGATAAGAATCATCCTTAATTAGTTCTATAAGACAATTGGAAAGGTGAGAAGCTAATTCCATCTGTAATAATCTGACCCAAAATTTAGAGTACCACATTGTAATATACAGTAGTTAATAAAAAAGGAGGAGATCCATGTTTTGCCAAAAGTTGCCCCAAAAATTTGAACTGCACAGTATCAAAGGCCTTCTACACATCCAACAAAACCACCACTACTGATTCTAATTTTTCTGAATGCATATCTAAAATATCAATTAATAATCGAATATCATAAGAGGCTTGTGACCATTTTATAAGGCAAGATTGTGCAGGATAGATACCTTAAATAATTTTTTCCATAGTGCACATGCCAAATGAGGAATCAGCATATACCACAGAAACTGAATTATAGTTTGCCCAATCAGCAACTACTTGCCTTTAAAATCACCATTATATCAACCTTAAGAAAGGAAGGTGGAAAAAACTTTATTCAAAAAAGCATCATTATAAACCTTTAGCAATATAGAAGCCTCACCACCACCACCTCCAAATCAAGGTATGTCTTATACCACTTGGTAGGACTGGCAGATTTTCCTGCTCCCATAGATTTAACAATACATATTATTTCCTGAAGAGATAAAAGTACAGCTAGTTAAATATCTTAGTTGCATGTAATCTTCAAAAGACCTGTTTTATTTAGAATAGCAATTAATTTCTTCCTTAGTAATGTTTGACTTTAAAAAAATTGTTTAATTATCAAATCAGAGCATCTACTGACACTATTTTGTTGTTGTTACTGTTTCAATTGAGAGGCCAGTAATTTACCAGGTCTTTCCCTTTATTCCTAATATCTTTGCTTTATGTGATTCAATGTACATGCTACATTGAGGTGCATAAAGGAAAATTAAATTCCAATTTAACAGACATAAATGATTCATACAATTTTGCAGATTTTTTCGCACACTGAAAAGATTCTTACTTTTATTTTCCAAAGTTTCTTGTTTAAATTTTTATTTTTCCATAAGCCATATGCAGTAGTATGACCAGCAGTATATGCATTAAAATATTCCAAGCAACCATGAACTTTCCATGTATGAGAGTTAAATTTAGCTGGAACAATATTTTGACTTAGCAAAGGATCTAAAATTTGATTAAATTCTCCAGTCATAATTATCTGATCCACAGCTAATTCCCATTCATGTGTACCTGAGTAACCCATCTTTTAGATACAAGACTATTCACATGTGAAAGAATTTGAGTTCATATATAACAAAAGCAAACAACTTTATATTTAAAACGGTTCAATTTAATAAGTATGTGTCTCTTTCCTTGACCATCTTCCCCATTTATCAAGTCAAATGTAGGTGATTCTCTTATGCCATTCACCCATTTAAAGAAGATAGCTGCCATATAGAATAAATCAAGAATCCCCTGGAAGGACCATGCTTGGCAAAATTTATCTCCCAGCTAATGTCTCCATCACCAATACTTCACATCTCTTTGAAAGAACACATAGTTTTTATCTTCTCCTCGGCTGGGTAATAACAGGCACCAACAACAGTATTGATTTTATTTGTTTCTCCACTTATTTAAGACCAGTGTAAGGAATTAAGCAGATGAGGCAAAAACCAGTGACAATTCCCACACTAGAAAGAACTGCAATGTCAACATAGATCAGGTGCCTTCTAAGGCCATCAGGAGAACTACCAAATATTCACTGACTCGGAAAGGCAGTGAAAAACCTAAAATTTAAACTCAGTCCAATATAAAGACTTCGACTTCTGTGTACTGTAGTGGGCAGACCTTCTGTGCATATATGACTTTGTTCTTGTCTGAAAGTGACTAATCTTGCTGAGTCATGCCTATGAATCTTCTGCCAAGTAAGCCAGTTCCTGAATAAGGGGTTCATTGTCTATGGAGCTGAGATTTACAACCATGCCTGGATGCAGCCAGTTGCTCTTTAGAGTATCCAAATTCATTCACTTGGATTTCTAAGCTGGGGTGGTTACTTCTAATAAACACTGCAATAACCCCTTACTTTCTATTGCTTCTTGTTCCTTTTGACCAATTTCCTACAGTTCCTGTATTCCAGCTATGAGAATTATCTCATGATGTCTCCATTATACCTATTTAGATATAGTTGACTTCCTGTGCCATCGTTTAAGCCCATTTTGTTTACTTCTCTTTCTTTGGACATTAGTTTAGAAACAATTAAGGTTATCTCCACATTCCCTTGCATCCATCATATTCAATTATTCATATCCAGTGATTGATAATTTGTACTCTTCTTCTTTCTCTTTCAGGTTCTTTTCCATGGACAGGAAGGATGGATGAGACTACTATCTGACTGTCAGACTTCACACCACGCATGGCAATATCTCAGCTTTCCAGAAATTTCAACCTTGCGTTCAGTAAGTAGCTAACTGTAAAAGCTTCCTGATAACAGCTGAATAATTTGTTTTATTGCAGACATGAAGGAAGTTGTGCATATGCAGCAAATCTATCTACTGTAGGGTTAAATCCTAGGCCTTTTCCTTCTGCTATTTCAAGCCAATGGACTTTTGGCCATTCTTTTCTGGCCTCCAGTGTCAGAGAATCTCTTCCGTGTTTATATAACAATTCTGTCTGATTTCAGAATCACTGGCTTTTGCTTCAGGACATACCCCGTCTGCTAGACTTTCTTTCTAGGTCTTTGAAGTCTAGAATGATACATTATAGCTGGGTATCAAGGAAGCCGGAGTTAAGATTGCCGGGAGAAATATCAACAACCTCAGATATGCAGACGATACCACCCTAATGGCAGAAAGTGAAGAGGAACTAAAGAGCCTCTTGATGAGGGTGAAAGAGGAGAGTGCAAAAGCTGGCTTGAAACTCAACATTAAAAAAACCCAGATCATGGCATCTGGTCCCATCACTTCCTGGCAAATAGAAGGGGAAGAAATGGAAGCAGTGGCAGATTTTATTTTCTTGGGCTCCAAGATCACCGCAGACAGTGACTGCAGCCATGAAATTAAAAGACGCTTGCTCCTGGGGAGGAAAGCTATGGCAAACCTAGACAGCATATTAAAAAGCAGAGACATCACCTTGCCGACAAAGGTCCGTATAGTTAAAGCTATGGTTTTTCCAGTAGTAATGTATGGCTGTGAGAGTTGGACCATAAGGAAGGCTGAGCGCCGAAGAATTGATGCTTTCGAACTGTGGTGCTGGAGAAGACTCTTAAGAGTCCCTTGGACTGCAAGGAGGTCAAATCAGTCAATCCTAAAGGAAATCAACCCTGACTGCTCATTGGAAGGACAGATGCTGAAGCTGAAGCTCAAATACTTTGGACACCTAATGCAAAGAGAGGACTCACTGGAAAAGACCCTGATGCTGGGAAAGACTGAAGGCAAAAGGAGGAGGGGACGGCAGAGGATGAGATGGTTAGATAGGATCACCGATGTAATGAACATGAATTTGAGTAAACTCCGGGAGACAGTGGAGGACAGGAAGGCCTGGCGTGCTATGGTCCATGAGGTCACGAAGAGTCGGACACGACTAAACGACTGAACAACAATCAAGGATTAGCAGAAGGAATATCATGGATTTGCAGGAGGAGGAGGAGGAGGAGGGGGGAGGAGGAGGGGGAGGAGCAAGAAGATGAATCAGGAAATGTATATTGCCAAAGAATGCAGTGAGAACCAGGAGAAGAATTCAAACAAACACTCTATTTCTGGGCTCTTTTTTTAAAATATAATTTTATTGAAAGTTTTTTTTAAAAAAGAGTAAAAATTAATGCAAATATAGAAATAGAGTAAGATAAAAAGAAAAAGGAAGAAATAAAAGAGAAAGCTAAAGTGCAAAAAGAAAAAAAGATAGAAGAAAAAGAAAAAAGAAAGAAAAAAGGGTATAAATAAGTGGCTTCCGATCTTCTTTACAGCAGTTATAAATACAATTATAGATTTACCTCTTTCTCTAAAGTTACATTGTGACTCTCTTCTTTCTATAATCTATCCTATCTAATCTATAAACTATAGATTATAAATTCATTTTTTTCTGTTTTATGCAAAATGTCCATAAGGGGTTTCCAGTCAGTAATAAACGTAGATATTGTCTTTTCTTACTTCCAGGCTCATCAGAGTCTTTGGAAGTTTCTAATTCTAAACCAGGGATAGGTTTGTGAATCTCCTTTTGAAGTGCTGTTAAGATTTTACCCCTGGAAGACAATCTTACTCGGCTACAAGTCATCGCCAAGAAGTTTCAAGGAGTTTCATTGAGCTCCTAGAGAAGGGATGTGAAAGAATGATAAGGATGCTATATTTCCTAATAAATGTCCCCACTTCAAACAACCTTTTGAGGCTTTCCTTTCTTTTGGAGTTTTCAGTCCTCTTAATGTTGCCACTTACTTTTTATACTGTCTCTTGAGACGTCCAATTCTCAACAAATAAAGGGCCTTAAGTATCAACACTGATACTTAGGTAGCAACAGGCAAAACAAATAAAGCAAAATTCCTTACTTCTTTGCGTGAAAAGTGTTTGAGATTTTAGGTGAGTAGGTATGCAGGGAGGTGAGCTTGGTTAATATTTTCATATTTAAATCACATTTTCTTCCTTACTTTAATTTCTTTTCCATAAACCTCATATCTGTAGAAAGAACTTGCCAGACCCATTAGTAAAATATTTAAGACACAGTACGTAAAATGTTTCTAAATATGTCTTTTGAGTCAACCTCTCAATCTCTACTTTACTGCATAGTGAAGTACACACATAGTAAGTACACACCATATTTCTAACTGCTGAACAGGATGGCTGGGTGAGACCCATCTTGAGAGTAACTTAAAATCACAACTCTTTTAAGACCACTTTTTAAAGCCCATTGCTCAAGTTCCCTCCAGCAAAGGAGATCGTTACCTTGTCGTGGTGCTGGAGCTTGAGCACCTCAATGAAACCATGAGCTAAACCGTGAAGGGACACCCAAGACGGGAAGGTCGTGGCAGAGAGGTCAGACTAAATACGATCCCTGGGGAAGGTAATGGCAACCCACCCCAGTATTCTTGCCATGAAAACTAAATGGATCAGTACAACCAAAGATATGTCGGTATACCATCGGAAGATGGGACTCCCAGGTCGGAAGATGGTCAAAATGCTACTGGGGAGGAACAAAGGATACGTTTAACTAGCCCCAGATGTGATGACGCAGCTAGCTCAAAGCCAAAAGGACGGCTAGCGGCCGACGGTGCTGGTGGTGAACGACGAATCCCATGTTCTAAAGATCAACACACTATAGGAACCTGGAATGTAAGATCTATGAGCCAGGGCAAATTGGATGTGGTTATTGGTGAGATGTCAAGATTAAATATAGACATTTTAGGTGTCAGTGAACTGAAATGGACTGGGATGGGCCACTTCACATCAGATGACCACCAGATCTACTACTGTGGACAAGAGGACCACAGAAGAAATGGAGTAGCCTTCATAATTAATAATAAAGTGGCTAAAGCAGTGCTTGGATACAATCCAAAAAACGATAGAATGATCTCAATTCGAATTCAGGGTAAGCCATTTAACATCACAGTGATCCAAATATACGCCCCAACCACAGATGCTGAAGAAGCAGAAGTAGATCAGTTCTATGAGGATCTGCAGCACCTACTGGATAATACACCAAAAAGAGATGTTATTTTCATTACAGGAGACTGGAATGCTAAGGTGGGTAGTCAGACGACACCTGGAATTACAGGTAAACATGGTCTGGGAGAACAAAATGAAGCAGGACATAGGCTGATAGAATTTTGCCAAGACAACTCACTGTGCATAACAAACACTCTCTTCCAGCAACCTAAAAGACGACTTTATACATGGACTTCACCAGATGGTCGACACCGAAATCAGATTGACTACATCCTTTGCAGCCAAAGGTGGCGGACATCTATACAGTCGGTAAAAACAAGACCTGGAGCTGACTGTAGTTCAGATCATGAACTTCTTATTGCAAAATTTAGAATCAGACTAAAGAGAATAGGGAAGACCCACAGATCAGTTAGATATGAGCTCACTAATATTCCTAAGGAATATGCAGTGGAGGTGAAGAATAGATTTAAGGGACTAGATTTAGTAGATAGGGTCCCAGAAGAACTATGGACAGAAGTTCGCAACATTGTTCAGGAGGCGGCAACAAAAAACGTCCCAAAGAAAAAAAAAACCAAGAAGGCAAGATGGCTGTCTGCTGAAACACTGGAAGTAGCCCAAGAAAGAAGGAAAGCAAAAGGCAACAGTGATAGGGGGAGATATGCCCAATTAAATGCAAAATTCCAGAGGTTAGCCAGAAGAGATAAGGAATTATTTTTAAACAAGCAATGTGCGGAAGTGGAAGAAGACAATAGAATAGGAAGGACAAGAGACCTCTTCCAGAAAATTAGAAACATCGGAGGTAAATTCCAGGCAAAAATGGGTATGATCAAAAACAAAGATGGTAAGGACCTAACAGAAGCAGAAGAGATCAAGAAAAGGTGGCAAGAATATACGGAAGATCTGTATAGGAAGGATAATAATATTGGAGATAGCTTTGACGGTGTGGTCAGTGAGTTAGAGCCAGACATCCTGAAGAGTGAGGTTGAATGGGCCTTAAGAAGCATTGCTAATAACAAGGCAGCAGGAGACGACGGTATCCCAGCTGAACTGTTTAAAATCTTGCAAGATGATGCTGTCAAGGTGATGCATGCCATATGCCAGCAAATTTGGAAAACACAAGAATGGCCATCAGATTGGAAAAAATCAACTTATATCCCCATACCAAAAAAGGGAAGCACTAAAGAATGTTCAAACTATCGAACAGTGGCACTTATTTCACATGCCAGTAAGGTAATGCTCAAGATCTTGCAAGGTAGACTCCAGCAATTCATGGAGCGAGAATTGCCAGATGTACAAGCTGGGTTTAGAAAAGGCAGAGGAACTAGAGACCAAATTGCCAATATCCGCTGGATAATGGAGAAAGCCAGGGAGTTTCAGAAAAACATCTATTTCTGTTTTATTGACTATTCTAAAGCCTTTGACTGTGTGGATCATAACAAATTGTGGCAAGTTCTTGGTGGTATGGGGATACCAAGTCATCTTGTCTGCCTCCTGAGGAATCTGTATAACGACCAAGTAGCAACGGTAAGAACAGAGCACGGAACAACGGATTGGTTTAAGATTGGGAAAGGAGTACGGCAGGGCTGTATACTCTCACCCTACCTATTCAACCTGTACGCAGAACACATCATGCGACGTGCTGGGCTTGAGGAATCCAAGGCTGGAGTTAAAATCGCTGGAAGAAACATTAACAATCTCAGATATGCAGATGATACCACTTTGATGGCTGAAAGCGAGGAGGAGTTGAGGAGCCTTATGACGAAGGTGAAAGAAGAAAGTGCAAAAGCTGGGTTGCAGTTAAACCTCAAAAAAACCAAGATTATGGCAACGAGCTTGATTGATGACTGGCAAATAGAGGGAGAAAAAGTGGAGGCAGTGACAGACTTTGTATTTCTAGGCGCAAAGATTACTGCAGACGCTGACTGCAGCCAGGAAATCAGAAGACGTCTACTTCTTGGGAGGAGAGCAATGGCAAATCTTGATAAAATAGTTAAGAGCAGAGACATCACACTGACAACAAAGGTCCGCATAGTTAAAGCAATGGTATTCCCTGTAGTAACCTATGGCTGCGAGAGCTGGACCATAAGGAAGGCTGAGCGAAGGAAGATAGATGCTTTCGAACTGTGGTGTTGGAGGAAAATTCTGAGAGTGCCTTGGACTGCAAGAAGATCAAACCAGTCCATACTCCAGGAAATCAAGCCAGACTGCTCACTTGAGGGAATGATATTAAAGGCAAAACTGAAGTACTTTGGCCACATCATGAGAAGACAGGATACCCTGGAGAAGAAGCTGATGCTAGGGAAAGTGGAAGGCAAAAGGAAGAGGGGCCGACCAAGGGCAAGATGGATGGATGGTATTCTGGAGGCAACAGACTCCACCATTGGGGAGCTGGGGATGATGACGGCCGACAGAGGGCTCTGGCGTGGACTGGTCCATGAAGTCACGAAGAGTCGGAAACGACTGAACGAATAAACAACAACAAAGCTCAAGTTCCATATAGGCTTCATAAACTGAAGCTACATAAACTGTGTTCTATGGAATAAACATTATTTCCATCCTTGATTCCTGTGTAACAAATTTAGCAGTCTGTTCTAATTTTCCCAGGCCCACATGATCCTGCCTTTTACCAGCTGCTCTACCAAACAGGCCAACAGAAGTCAAAGTGTTAGGGTGGTCTGTCCTCAAATAAATGTTATTCTTTCATAATGTCCTAAAAATTAATCATTATGAATCAGAAAGTTACCCATTTATGAGTCTTGGGAGGTTGATTACCGTTCCGTGGTTTTTCTTGTAAGCTTATACAAATGAAATATTTAAATTATGCAACAGAATTATGCAGCATTTGCATATCTGAGAAACAACTGAGCGAATCATAAATCTACTCACTGAAATGCATGCCCCTCTAATACTTCTGTAAGCATAACAAAGACATATACAGATTTGCTTTTCAAAAAGATGCTGCTGTTTTAAATCAAACAACTATTGAGGACGGTCGTTTGTGCTCCCCAAAAATTTGGATAAAGTTTGGTGTTTGTCCCCATTATTTATTTATTTGTTTGCTTTATTTGCATGCCACCCTTTCCCAAAGGCTCTGAGCAGCTGACAATCAGAATAATTACATAAACCAGAAATAATCCCATCGAAAATAATATACAAACCCACGTATAATAAACAGAATTAACTATGGTAACCAAGTTATCAGAAAAATATACAAAATGATACTCCTTTGGGTTTCCAACCTTCCACAGCATGGGAGGGGGAATTGAAAATGCCTTTTTGGGTTAGGTTAGGTGGCATTCTTGCATGGATCTCAGATCCCAGAGGGAGTTGACCCTATTTAACTTGATTGGATTTTACAATACTTTACTTCTTAAGGGATCTGCTACTATTACAGAGATCTTCAATAAGAAAGTACCACTTTCAACAAGAAAGTACCAGGAACGTTATTACATGTTATCATGGAGATCAACACCCCACAAGAATAGATAATTTATACTAAAGCATGCTTAATACATGGAAAGATTTTACACAAACAAACTCTTTTCTATGCCTTTTGATCAACGATTGTAATAAATAAAAAGTTTAGTTACTTCTTTTCAAAGTCTTATATAGTGGAGGACTTAATAAAGCTATATTATACCAAGCCAGACCATTGGTCCACCTCCTCTGGTGTTGGAGTCTCAGGTACTGTATGTATCCAGAGCCTGCTATTACAATCCCTGTACATAGATACTGTATGCTGGATGGGGACTCGTCTCTTAATGATCTAGTCCTGTCTCCCTAGAGTGAAGGGACTAAACTCAGACATGGCACACAGAGCTATTACTTCTCCTGACATGCTTGCGGTTTTTCAGAAAGCTGTTGGGTTATTGTTTAGTGCAATCTACACAATAGCATTTAGTGTCATTTAAAGTATTTTGCTGAGCTAAAGCAAGTTTGCTTCAAGAGGCATATTCCTCTGAAAATTATTCAATTTGTTGTTTTAGAGAGGCTTTACATAATCTGAAGACCAATGATTAAAACAGATTCCAGAGGTGGGCATTCATGAGTATCTGCCTTACACTTGTTCAAAACATCCCAACACTTCAGTTGGAACAATATGCCACTTGCTAACTTGGTGAATGAATACTCCACATAATTGCACAAGGATAGGAAATCTGTAGCTCTCCAAATGTTGCTGAACTACAACAGCCCACCCTATTGGCCACACTAGCTGAGGTTCTGGAGAGTTGTGGTTCAGCAGCATCTGAAGTGTGACAAGTTACTACTTTTTTTAAAAAAAGACTTCCCTGCCTATTTAAATGCTTTAATCAGAATTTATTTTCACCTTCTTAAAATAGGGTGGGCAACCTACATACCCACTTTTGTGGGCCCGGAAGCCCCCAAGATTGCATTTTGTAAAAAAATAAAGTCTAAAAACCTCTATTAAGTGTAACACACCTATTTTGCCTTTAAACCTTCCCACCCAACCACAACCACAACCACAACCACAACCACAACCACACAAACTGAAAATTACAGTGGTGTTCTCTCACACCATATCACCACCATGCTGGCTGTGGTTCTTGTAGCCCACTAAAAATAATTAAATAGAGCCCCCAACTTAAGGAAGTTAATCACTTCTATCTAAAAGAGTACATTTGCCACACCTTTTATAAGGCACACATAGAAAAATATACCGATCAGCATCTAGTTTCAAGAAATTTGTATACTCTTCCTCATACAACTTTTCCTCCTGTATGCCAAACATTAGGAGGAAAAAAATGTCCACCATGAATACTACAGAATCAGACAAACCAGCCATAGAGTTTCTTGTAATAAACGATGAACTTTGAAGCAGCGATTGTTGCAATTTTCAAGTTCTTCCTGGTCCGCCTAAATAAGTCCACTCAGTCTTGGTTCAGAATTAAAAGGCTTTGACATGTAGTGAAAACAAATGCCTGCCCTTGTACAAGTTCTGTTGTACACACTTAGCACCCATTTTCTGAGAAACTCCATTGATGCTGTGAATTGTTCCATGAAATGTGCCTTTGGAGCAGTGGAAGCCACCCTGAAAGAGAACAACTACTGTGCAAGATACAGAACATTCTTTGTGTGGTGAGAGCTGGGTTTCCTCATCAGTCCTCCTTTTCACACAGAGGTCACTTGATCAAGAACTAACAAAGCAGGATCAAAGCTGCTGCCATGGCTAAAGTGCTAACAGACATTGCAATGATTCTCACAAATCTCTTGCCCTGCGCTGGTTAACAGCTCAATACCAGACAAACAAAACAAAACAAACTCAGTATAAGGATAAGTTTCTAGTTCTCATGGTGGGGAATAGGGCCACATGGCAAAGAAGCTCCAAACACTGCAGGTATGGTCTCTTATCACCACCTCCAGTGAGAAAATGAAAAAGAAAGTTTTTTTACCCAGCAGAACCCAACTGGGCATAGGGAAGAGTTACATCATCTCTGTACTGAGTTACACAAAAGGGGTGCCCATGAGCTGGGTTTGAAAACTCTCATTAGCCCAATAAGAATACCTGCAAGGCTATTATTTTGGATTCCACACGATAATTACACTACACCTGTGCTTTGCCAGCTATACAGGGGTTCCTATTTCATTTCTGGACTTGATTTCAAAACACTGGTTTTGACCTCTAATGACCTTCATGGTTTGGATACTTTAAGCGCCACTTGTCTTCATGTGCACTTGCCGACACACTGATATCTTTAATGGAGATACCTCCAGCCATCCAAGATGAAGCAGATCATGACAGGGACAAGGGCCTTTTTGATGACAGCATCCCAAATCTGGTATGCTGTTCCTTGAGTGGCTCAGTCTCCTTTCTGATGGGGTAACCAACCACAATACAGTAGCTTACCTTCCTGTTCCAGGATTTGCACTCTTTTCTCCATTCCCTTATTCCAGAAATCTGAGCTCATTTTGATGGTAAAATAAAATGATGGTAAAATACTCCCTGGAAATGTCAAGCTTAGAAACTTGCTTTTTTAAAAAACGCAATGGCCTACTGTGGATCATCAACTCAAAGATCAAAGGTAGAAACCGAAATGTATCTTTGATGGAAAATGGGCAATGCAACCTCGGAAATCTGTACTCAGATACTTGCCTCAAGCTGATGCCTAAAGTGAATCTTGTGAAGTGAGGTCAGTGGCAGCTTCCCTGAGACCTCCTTTAGCTGCCTCAAACATCCACGGTTCCTGAGATGTAAGAAAACCCAGTGTGCTGGTGCTTTGGGGGAACAGAGAGTTATTCACCTCGCCTTTAGCCCAGCAAGGTTGCTGAACTTCCTAGTGAAAAGGCTTCAGTCTAAACTGCTGCACAAATGGAATTACACTAGCAAAATAAAAGAGGTAATGTCAGAATTGCTTAAAGCACTACTGGGCTTTACCCACTAAGTTGCTCAGATGACATCACAGACAGCCAATGGGAAGTCTCTTTTGGTCTTCTGCATTCCACAGCCATGTCATAATCCAAGCACACCACCCAGTTCCCCAAAGCAAACACTGACCTTCGTAGAGTTGCTTGAAAGTGTGTTAGAAAAACATCAGACGTCCGTGACTGTCCATTAGGATCTGAATCGGGGAGTTTGGCCAACAATTTCATTTAGAAAGCTTGACTTGGATTAACATGGCACTGCTTTTAGACGTCAGAAGTAATCCATCCAAACTCAATTTTGGCCATTCATTACGGTCGCTGAAACAGTGTAGACTTCTTAATATTTCCGCTGCAATGTGGAAAATCACTACCAAAATAAAGCTATGCAAGATATTCTTGTCAGAAGAAAAGAACATACTTTGCTTCCTGTTTTCCTATTTAAGAACCAGACTGCTACTGGAGAAGGCTTCATATGTTGAATGGCCACTTGTATTAATTTCAAAGTAGGTATGTGCAGTGTTAAAAGACTTTTAGAAGTCTCATTACTAAATAGCAACAGTGTGTGTTTTCTCTTGCTTCTGAAAGTTTTTGCTTTTCATTTATTTCTTCGTTTACATTGCCCTTTCAGTGTTCTCCAGAACATATTCCAATTTACCCTGATTTATCAAAGCGTGATGACTGGAATATAGGCTTGGTGGTTTCATTCAGCAGCACTTAGGTACTGAAGTTAAACTGGGCGAAAAGATCACCAGAGACCTACGTGTGAACCCTGACTGCCATTCTCACATTAGAGCGGGGGGGGGGGGGGGAATCCAAACGTTTAAATAGAACTTTGTTGGTTCTTGGACCCCCTTCATTTATCTTCCTCCAGCAGCCTTCAATCTTTCTTGTTGTGTTTTCCCTTTAAACAAAGCATGTGCTCAAACAGACAATTTGTATGAAATACTGTCCTGTACTGCATTACAGATTACTCTTCTATGTAACCCATCAATATATACTTTTAGACCAGCAGGGGGCTCTCTTTTGGTACAAAGCTCAGGTCACCGATTTCGAAGACTGCTTTGCTTTCTCACAGTAACAAGCTTTCTAATAGTCTTTAGTACAAGAAGCCCATGGGTGATTCACATAGCCAAGGCATGCCTTTTCAGTCCTTCAAATGGGCATTTATTCTCACTGCTCATTATGTCAGAGAGCAAAGCTTACTGATTCCAGCCTGAGAACACACATTTGCATGCAAGCAACAAAGACACAGGAAGGGCCAATGCACTTTGCAGCTTCTTTCCACAATAAGCAACAAGCCAGGAACAGACTTAAGTTAGTTTGACAGGACCTTTGCCAAAGGCTGGGAAGCTCTTCAGATGGTGAACTGAGGGCGAGAGGATGCAGCCTCTGAATTTGATCTCTTGAATGGAAAAGTCACTGTTAATGGTGGCTGGCAGGAACGACAAACAGTCAGAGGAACAGCCGTAGAGGTGGATTCAGAAACCAATTGCCCACAGTAAAAATAAATATGCGTTAAATGAATGTCAAGAGGATACAGTAAAAAAAAAGGGGGGGGTATTTTTATTTTAGTAAAGAAGATTCTTTCTTATTCTAAAAGTCAGAGAATGAATAAACATGGAGACATTTAGGCATGCACCTCAGTCTAAGTAAAGGTAAAGGTTTTCCCCCGCACAGTCGTGTCCGACTCTAGGGGCCGGTGCTCATCTCTGTTTCTTAGCCAAAGAGTCAGCGTTGTCCGAAGATGCTTCCGCGGTCATGTGGCCGGCATGACAAGCACAGAATGCTGTTTTAACCACTGAGTGTCTTAACCACTGAGCCATCGCACCCCCTATGCACCTCAGTCTACTTTGGGGAAATATCTGTACTCAAAAAATCAACAACTTACAGCAGGCCATAGCATGTCTTGACCTGAAAGAGCTTACTTGGCAGGTATTCTATAAAATGCCAGCCACGCTAGTAGCAGTATAGTATTAATCTGGGCAGGGACAGGCAGTATTTTTGCAGCCGAGGGCCCCGGCAGGTGGCATGATGGCATTATAACTTCATTCAGGGGAACTTCCCTCTTTTGAGTGGATGGAGCAGTGGCATTTTAGATGTGTTATATCCTGAATGCTTAGCACAACTTAGTTTCTGCTGTAATATCAGGAAATTGTGCCACTTTGGGGCAATTTGCTGTGAAATTTTGACAGGGCAAGTCTGAAATCTCCAGAACTAGTTCAGGCTGTGGTTTGCTGACCCGTGATTTAAGGATTACTCTTACAAAACAGCTGCTGTAGCAAAACTCACTTTGATAGAGGCCATTAGATAGCATGCCCAGGAAAGCTTTTTATGGATCCAGAGTACTAGTTCCTGGTACTAGTTCCAGTTGGCTTGTTTAGAACATTTTGCTGCATGACCCAAAACCACCACCACCACCACCACCACCTCCTCCATAGAGCAAAGCCAGCAGGCCTGGTAGATGACTATTTTTGCAATATTGGCAATTGGACAACATTCTCTTCCATGTGCTAGGCTAGTTTAGGGAGTACAAGGCATACATAGGCATTTCAGTACTGCTCGCCCACAGCTCCACTTGGCTTGTTCTCAATGCAATCAGCACTGATGGTACCAGCATGCAACCTGAGGGTGAATATGCCCTCTGCTTACTGGACTGCTGCTCCAGGCTATGCTGCTCCCCTGCCCGCTCTTCAAATGTTCCTATTGAAATAAAGCAACTGGTCTCCACAGCCAGCCAACCCAGGCCAGCATCAAAGATTACCACTGATAGTGTGCCAACGTAAGGAAATGGCCTGAGAGGTTGTTGCTACCTCTTAGCACCTCCAGTGAGGAAGCCACCTCATTCTGCCCAATGCTAGGATTTGAGTCCAATGCAAAAACCTCTTCTATGAAACATGTAACATAATGGAAAATTACTGAGTGGCACATAATGATCTGTTACTAGGTTTATTTCTTTTATCTCTCTCTTTCTCTGCCATTTTCCAAAGCCTCGTCCTGTTTTGTGGTCAAGACCTCTTCGAATTCAAGTCCATTCAACAGAGGCTAAAGACATCTGGTCACACCATGAATGAAAGGAAGAGGATTCAGAGAAAGAAGAATGAAATGATTAGATTTTAAAAATGGCCTGGTATCCCAAAAGAAGAGCCCTGGGGGAAAATCTGACACAATCCCAGCCCAAAGTTTGGCCCAACAGACAGAAACTATTAAGACTCTTCGTCCAAATGCCTCTAAATAGCCACAAGATTTTTTTGTTGTATTTTTTAAAAAATTATATTACAGTATGCTTCAGCAACCATGTTTCGCAGCATGGAAAGCTGTTGGAATATAGATAAACTCCTAGCAACAGTAATTAGAAATAATGTTTTTTACTGTATCTATTACTACAACTCTGTCCTTCCTATAAACACTTAATATTTAAAGAATTTCATAACTTCCTTTTATCCTGAATCTGTGAATGAAGACGCCATTATTTGAATTTTTGAAGGAAGAGGAGAGGGGGAATCGGAAAGATTTCAAGGCCATATATGTTTTACCATTGAATATACACATTAAAAGGAGCAACACAGACTTTGCTTATTTACAAGACCCATTCTGCTTTCAATAGCATGAATACTTCTTAGGCTTTATTGCTTAAGACATAGATATCAAGAGAGAACATATTCTCTCTTTTCCAAAAAAATGATTTTCCACATTTATCACAGGAACAGGTTACTAATTTAATTTCATTTACTTCATTTCAAGAACTTGTTACTAAAATTAAGTCTATGTAACTGGGGAAAACCCAGATGGTTTTCTAGTAGATTGTTATAAAAAGGTTATTGGGTTTGTCTTTTAGAGATATATGGGAAAGCTTTTTCAAATAAATCCCTGCCTTTTAGTTTTGAAATGAGGCAAATCATTATTTATTTATTTATTTATTATTTACATTTGTATCACCGCCCATCTCCTCCATACCTGGGGACTCTGGGTGGTTCACAATAAGTTAAAAATATAAAATTACAAAATTACAGCAACAATAATTTACATATAAAATCCAAACAAAAATATGTTAATAATAAGGCGGGTTTCATGGCACCAGCCACTCCCAAGAGGAACTATTGGCATTCCCATCCCAAGCCAGGCGGCAGAACCAGGTCTTCAAGTCTTTCTGGAAGGTTGGGAGCGAAGAAACTCGCCTCAGCTCCAAGAGCAAGATATTCCAAAGGGTGGGTGCTACTGCAGAGAAGGCACGCCTCCTGGATCCCGCTAGATGGAACTCTTTTCCCGATGGGATCCTTAGCATGCCCTCTCTGCATGACCGGGTGGGGCGGGTCGATGTTATGGGGATGAGACGGTCCCTCAGGTAACCTGGTCCCATGCCATGTAGGGCTTTAAAGGTGATAACCAACACCTTGAATTGGACCCAGAAGCAAACTGGTACCCAATGCAGCTCGCGCAGCAGAGGTGTTACATGGGCCAATCTTACAGCACCCATAACTGTCTGCACGGCCGCATTCTGGACCAGCTGAAGCTTCCGGATACTCTTCAAGGGTAGCCCCATGTAGAGCGCATTGCAATAGTTTATATGGGAGATGACCAGGGCATGAGTGACTGTTTGGAGGGCATCTCGATCCAGGAATGGGCGCAACTGGCGCACAACCCGAAGTTGCGCAAAGGCCCTCCTGATTATTCCTAAACTGGGGAAAGATTCCACTCACTCCGTGTCCTATTTATCAACCTATTTCCTTGCTAAATATAGATACAAAGATTTTAACAGCTACTTTGATTTGCAGATTACAGTATGTTTGTCCAACCATAGTGCACCCAGCTTGGGCTGGATTTATACATGTCCATCAAGCTTCTGATAATATCAGAATGATATCATGATGATATCAGATTTTTAACTGAAGTTCTGGCTTTAACAAAATCTGTAGCTATAATTTTTTGAGTGCTGAGAAAGCCTTTGATATAATTTCTTGGAAGTTTTTGAAGAGAGTATTTTACTTATTTTAGATTTCACAAAATAGTATATTTCGGACTGATATGATCTGGTAACTCCAAAATCATGAATGATTATTAATGGTGTGAATTCTTTGATTAAACGTATGTCAAGAGTGCACCATTGTGACCTTCTTTTAAATATGATTCCATAACCTCCTACCTATATAATTAGAATTTCTGCAAACATTAATGGAATTACAGTGGGATGGGACAGATGATATGATTTTATTTTATACTGATATCTTAAATTGTATAGATATATCAGCAATATTTATTCCTAGTCTTATTTTATTAATACATGAATTTTATATCCAGTTAGTTATTCTATAAAACGGTAAAGGTTCCCCCCGCACATTTGTGCAGTTGTGTCCGACTCTAGGGGCTGGTGCTCATCTCCATTTGTTAGCCGAAGAGCCAGTGTTGTCCGAAGACGCTTCCGCGGTCATGTGGCTGGCATGACGCACGCGGAACGCTGTTATTATAATTATTATTCTATAAACTTATTATTCTATTATTATTATTATTATTATTATTATTATTATTATATATTTTATTTTATTTTATTTTATTATTATTTATATATTATTATTATTATTATTATTATTATTATTATTATTATTTCTATAAACTGGAGTAAATGAGCCTATACCTGGGTCACAGTAATAACCTAAAAAAGTATAAGGATTGGGGTTTTCACTTATGTTCTGACTCATTTGTTTATCTTTGTATAAGAATTTCTAGGAACCTTCTCAATTGGTTCATTTGATCATATCCCGTTTTGATGCAAATGAAATATGATCTAGATTCTAGACAGATGGTTTAGAATTCCTTTGAACATCTGAAGTTAGACACGTGTGATTACGCTGAACTGAATCCCAAGGATGGTTAACGTTTTCACAGTTCTTCCTACATTTATACATTCATGATATCTTAAAACCATGTATACAACTGTGGAAAAAAATATTGCGCAAGGTCGTCCTGTGAGACCTTCATCCCATAAACTTTCCACACTTTCAGGCATATCAATGGGCCCTTTGGTTACTGGCTGAAATAAATAGAAATATATGTCCTCTTTGGGCTCAGTGTTAACATCATTAATTGACCCCAATGAAATCCTAGCAAGTATTGCATACTGGCTTGTGTGGATAACAGTTTCAATACAGGTAGTCCTCGCTTAGCGACTGCCTCAGTTAGCAACCATTTGCAGTTATGACGGTGATGAAAAAATAACTATGACCAATCCTCGCATTTATGATCTTCACAGGTCTGTAAAGCAAAGGAAAGCTGAAGTAAAATCATAAGCACAGTCGCAGTTTCACTTAGTGACTGAGTTGCCAGTCCCAATTGTGGTCACTAAATGAGAACTGCCTGTACTTGTATTTAATGCTGTAAGATATATATAGAAATTATTGGGTTGTAGATATAATTGTGATCTTTTACCCATGAAAAGTTTCTACTATGGGATATTCTCAGTTTAAAAACAATGTCTACACCTTTTTTGGAGGGCTAAACTGAGACTCACATTATTACTGTGGATCAATTCATTTCTGAGGAATCTGTTTTTAATTTAATTTAATTTTTTTGCAAATTAAAAAACAATTTTATTTACCTCACAGTGCTTCATAGCAGTTTAGTCAATGTAAGCATTTGTTATTCAGTTTATTTAGTCCAATGCTCTTGCTGCTTCAGGAGTTCTATGCTAGTTACTAGTTTTGAAGTAATTAACTGTGGTTCCTAAGCCAGAACTCTTTTATGCTGAAGGGTTAATTAAACTAATATTACCCATTTATGCAGTCTTTTGAATAATGAAATGTCCTATCTTGGTAAACCTGAATGTCCTATCTTGGTAAATGAACTGCTACTTTAAATAAGATGAATGAATCTCAGAAGGATCTTAACATCAGAATAATATAACCACCAAAAAATTTTTTCATGTGTAGTGTATATCTCAGAAAATGTTTGTTTGCTGCTGGAGATACTACTCAGGAGTTGGAATTTGTTGTTTATTCGTTCAGTCGCTTCCGACTCTTCGTGACTTCATGGACCAGCCCACGCCAGAGCTTCCTGTTGGCCGTCACCATCCCCAGTTGGAATATTAACTCATTATTTGGTCTTGTCCTATTATTGTCCCATTTGGAGATGTCATCAACAGGGATTGTTAGTATGACTTCGGATCAATCACTATGTGTTAACAATGTGTCTATTCTTCTTGGTTATGTCCCCATATTTGGAATCTATCAAGATATTAAGAACTGTATATTTTGGGCGCATGGAATGGGGAAGGGTGGGAGCTCCAAAAATTATTATTTGACACTGGAAGGAGAAATCTATACCTGATTTGTGCCAATGGATTGTTGATCTGTGTCAACATACGAATTGCTTTTGTTTTTGTTTTTTTCAAAGGGGCAAGGAAGAAGACTTTCAAACAATATAATCAAAGTTTTTGAAATTTATAACTTACTTTTTAGTCCTCCTCCTCCTCTTAACTCTTAAGCTTGGAGTTAAAATTGTTTCATTAAAGCCATTGTATGCATTTATATTTTCCTTTGGCTAATTAGTTTAGCACAGTAAAAAAAAATTAAATATAAAGATATTTAGATTGTAATAAGTTGTGTGTGTGTGCGCGCGCGCATGTGTCTTTGCCTAAATATATGGATTTGCAAGTGCACATATACAGTACATATAAAAAGCTATTACTGTTTACTGGAAAGGCAAATGCAAGTTGCACAACTTTAAAAGCACTGCTCCTCCATTGGTTCCAAATCACAGAACGTAAGTTCTTTTTTCCCCTTTATTACCACCAATATTTTATCTTCCATACTAGCTGGCCAGTCATAGCTACCAAATAGGTCCACATGTTCCTCCCAACACACAACACTGAAGTGCTTAGAAAATATAACAGACCTCTGCAGGATAACTATTAAAAGAGACCCAGGTCCCTTGTCACACTTGTGAGGGCCAGACTTGAGCATATTTGCCGAGTGCCGATCTACAGTATTCCTTGTGCATCCACTGTGGGACAGGAATTCTAATGGAGCATGCAAGCCAACCTCTGATTTTCTCAAACATAAAAAGTTAAGAAATTACCTTTGAATTAACATCTCTGTCTACTTGTGAAAGATTTTTTCACACCTGTAAGAAAAGTAACATAAGATAAAAATTCAAAACATCTTTTTACGTAACTACTCCATCTCTGAATACAGAAACCCTTTGGATTATTTGGGCTTGTTTTTATATCAGTACCAGACAACCCGTGACCCATTGGGTCATTGTTTCAGAGATATTTCCTTACCAGATTCCTCAATGCCTTCAACAATAGCACAGTCAAACATCAGGAGTTGACCGCAGGATATGTTTTATGACATTTTGTATTATGTCATAAAATGTTTTATGATAATTTTTATGTCACAAAATGTTTTATAAAATTTGCCAAATTTCAAATGCACGGGAGTCATGGGTCCCAGATTTTGGACACATTCTAGCCCATTTGAGGTACCCTGGTTCAAAAACTGTTGGCCTATGATGCACTGTTTCACCCACTTAAAAGTTACAAAGTATCAAACAAACACAAGCATTTTAGTAGTATATAGATAGATATGAAAAAAGCATGTTTTACCTTAAAATCAAAATGGTCAGACATGTCGACCATCACATTTCATCCCTCTATGACCTAGAAGCACGTTCAACCAGAAAATATTTATTTTGCTTTGATTTACTGACTGCTTAACCGAAAAGCTAAGATCATTTTTCTTCTGCAGTACAGAAGCATTTTCTGGTCAGATGGTTTATACTGGACTTTTCTAAATTTAATGAGCATGGGGGAAACGTGCATACAAGAGTCATATCCTTTGGCGTTCCTCCTACCAAAAAAAAAAAAGGAACAGGTTGGAAAGCAAGTAACATTCACACTAACAGATCCTTGGAAGGAGAGTGATGATTTGATTTGAAAGCAGGAAATTATAAGTATGTGTGTGTCTTGAAAAAAAAAAGGGGGGGGGCTTTCTTCACTTTCATAAGGAGGATCATACTAAGACAAATGTACTAACATTTCTACAAAGAATAGTTGTTTTAGTCAAGGCTACTTTAGTATAATTGCCCTTCTGCCAAGGAAGCTCACCAGAAAGCCAAAAAATGTTGCATTTATGTTCAAAGATCCACCACAAAATCTAAACTTAGACTTAGTTGGCTCTTTTGCTAAAACATGATTGTCAGTTAAAATTATAAGTCAATTCGTACCACATGAGAAAAACACATACCTTTATCCAGAGAGATTCCTGCTTACAATAAAAATAGAATTAGATGATGATGATGATGATGATGATGATGATGATGATGATGATGATGATTGATTGATTGATTGATTAAAATAATAGCCAGAACAAAAAGTAACAAAAAAATTGTGCCCTGCTATGACACTTGGATGCAACAGTTTCACCCAAGTGGGGAAATCTAGCCTTACCTTGGGATCAGCTTTTCTACCTCCAACTCCTTGGACCATTTGGTGCTACGTCCCCCTGCTAGCCAACTCGTGAATGCATTGCAGCTCCAGCTCCAGTTTGCTGGGGAAAAGAGATCAGGAAGAAACCTTCAAAATATTTACAGTCATTTTTCTGAAAATATAATAAAGTTCTCTCTCTCTCTCTCTCTCTCTATATATATATATATATATATACACACACACACACACACACACACACACACACACACACATACAGAGAGAGAGAGAGAGAGAGAGAGAGAGAGTGTCATTCCAATATAGAATAATGGAAAATTAAAATGTTTCAATGGATTAACTGGCTTTCATGCACATTGCGGAAAATTGGATTAGACGGTCCTTGTGATCCTTTCCAACTTCACAATTCTATGATTATATGAAATTTAAATGAATAGTCACCAGATCTAAAACCAAAATAAAGCCTCCCCCAACCTGGCCAAAGTCTGGGGACGATGGGAGTTGACGTCTAATGTTAATCTACTGATTTGGTGACAGGTTTTGGCATAAAGACAGAGAAATTTAAACATTGGGTATATAGATATGCTTTGTAAATCTTTTCCAAATAATGCATATTCACAATTTGTGCACAAGTATCTTTTTCTTGTTCAAAGCTATACTTCGAATCTTTGATATGGAACCTTATATATATAATTAAAGTACAGCTGAAACTCGGTTAAGTGAATCAGATCCAAATGATTCCATTTGTCAGTAATTACCAAATTAGCATATGATGAATCATTGACATAAAATACATAAATCTAATATATGAGTCCTACCCAAAGCTTAGCCATTCACAAAAACAGTGGGCAGCGCCAGAACACAGAACAATGGGGAAAAAAATCTGATTAATGAAGGGAGAAATTAGTGTAATATGATAATTCATAAAAATTCATAAAATTTATAAAACATTTCATCCTTTTCTAACATTTTCACATTTCTTTTTTTTTTTATAATAATTTTATTAAGTTTTACAATACATGTTAAAAGTTAGAATAAAGAAAAGAAATAGAATAGAAATAAGAAAAAAGGGTAAAGAAAAAGTGAAGTTGAAAAATAATAAACAAAGAAAGTATAGAAAATAGATGTCCTCCAATCTATCTTTGAACTTAAGGTACAATAATTAATTTTAAATGTTAGTCCTTCATATAATACACAGGAACTTTTTTTTGTCATATGTCTTTTAATTTCTATAATCCAATCTTCTGATCTTCATATGGGTTTCACCTTTCTTACTATCTCCCAATAATCCATCTTTGGCTTCCACTCTTTGAAGTAGTAATTAAGTGTTGAATGTTCATTAGTGCATTTTTATCTCTTCCATAAAGTCCAATTAGTATAACAAATAAAAGCCTTATGTACTTCTAATAAACTACAATATATTCTATTCATATTATGATTATATATTCCATTAGTACATAACCTAACATAATACTTAACTTAATACATAATGTATACTCAATGGCAAATTCGCAATATACACCATCTCATCATATCATTATCTTAAACAATAATCTATAATATCAACTTATATTTGTGTTTAGCCTTATATCTTATATTTAGAATATCACTTATACTATACACTTATACTCAATGGCAAGTTCGCAAGTATACAATCCAAATCCATGTTTTCATTAACCATTATATCCCAATCATAATACTGAATCTTCTGTTTAGGTTATGCCAGGTTCATAATATGCAAAGTCAAGTTTACAATATACAGCCTGCTTTTTTCTATGCCTCATATGGAGTATCAGAACAATTTGTATTTCACAGTATCTATCCAATTGCATACTCAGATTTTCTCCCTGTCTCCACAACCATAACATTTTTATATCAAAATTATAATGTATAGCCTTCCGAATGTTTTTCTGAGCGAATACATCCAAAATTCCCTCCTCCTGTTTCTCTTCTATTTCAAAAACGTTTTTCTTTCCTGTTTCAGATTCTATTTTTTGTTTTTCTTTCTCTTGGTCTTGCAAAGATATCAATAATAATTCCAGTGACCTTCTAATCCCTGAAAGAAGTAGAATTGCAGCTGCAAAAACCATCTCACTTCTATGACCTTCAGATTTTTCTAATCAAAACAAAAGTTGGTCTGTTCATGGAATATTACCAACAAAGTCTATCAAATGAAATTAAAAAAAACCCATTCCAATAATCCAAAGTACAGGAGGGAGCAATATTTCAAACAGTTTATAAAAGGGGAAATAAAATATAAATGCAGGCTGCTTAATCCAAACAGACAGTTTCTCAAAAAGTAGATTGTCAATTAGTTTATCAAGCGAAGAATTACAAACAAAGTCTCTTAAATCCCTCTAATACAAAAGAAAGGTAAAAAAAATTCAGACGTTTCATATGTTGCAAATATAGAATCCATCAAACTTCCACCAGAGTCAGTTATAGCAAAGAAAGCACAAAATTAGCCAACATTTTCAACAAAGTCCAAAAGATAGATCTTAGATTTCAAAAATATTCTAATCTAAAAAAAACATTCCTAAAGTGATCTAAAAGCGGCTGGACGCTCTTGTGTCTCTTCAAAGAGACTTGTTTTCCCTGCGAGAGCCAGATATCTCTCAGCCATTTCCCTTGCCCTTGCCCTGTTCTTTCCGCGGCGGAAAACTACAGAAAAAACAAGGGTAGGCAATTCCAATGGCCCCACGAGTAATCTTCTGGTCTCCCCTTCTCCAGGGGAAAAAACTTCAGTGGCCACAACTTCTGCAATCCACTGCAAGCAAGGAAAATTCAGTCAGTTCTCAGCTTCTCTGAGAAATCTGACTGGTCGAGCTGGCAGCCAAGCCTGGAGTCAACATTTTCACATTTCAACCCTTCTGTTATCATCCAATTAAAAGAAAAGTAGGGAGAATGAGAAGAGGTGGGGACCACATGGAAGACTAGCAAAACTGAATGTTGGATTCAAATACAGAGTATGGGAAATGCTGTTCTAAGATACCCTAGATCAGGGGTGGGGAACCTTTTTTCTGCCAAGGGCCATTTGGATATTTATAACCGGGGACCAGGGGGGTGGGGGGCGGGGTTTCTGGGATTTCCACGGACCGGGAGCCAGAGTTTGCGGGTGGGAGCCAATCACAAGCACTGGGGGGCGGGGTTTGTGGGCGGGAGCCAATCGCATGGAAGGGGCGGGGTTTGCGGGCAGGCCTGATGTTGCCCACCCCTGCCCTAGATCAAAGTCAAGTTGAATTTTAAGTTTTGTTATCCAAATAGAAAAATGTTAGATGATATAGGTCGTGAACATTAATTTAAGTTACTCGGAACAAGGCTGAATAAAATCCATATTCTATCCAATTCACTACGCACGTGCGCACACACGCACGTGCACACACTTTCAACCACTATTCCCTATGCTGTGTGATCTCATGCAAAATTGCTCAGGGAAAGGTTGAGGTGCATTACCGAGGATCACACACCTTACAGATTATTTGACCTGGTTTTAATTTACTAAGCTCGGATATAAAGCAGCGTGGCTGCTAACAACCAGATGAACATAAAAATGGTAGCATTTAATCTTGTCTACCCACAGTTTCCTCTAATAGCAGCTTTCCTTCCTTTCTGTCATAATGACTGAAAATAACTGGTTTAGAAGGACTGCAACTGAAGATACTTGGGGTGGATTAGCAAAGATCCACAAATGACAATAGTTTATACTAACAGTAAATGACCTGTTATCTAATATGTCAAGTTATGGTAATTATACCTAATGAACTTACTTCCTAAAACTTTTGTTGGTTGTCATTATTGTAAAAGGCAGGCCATAAAATCTACAAACGGGGACTCTTGCTAGCCTTGGGATGAGCCTCTTTCCCTTGATCTTAGATAGTAAATCCACTAATAAATGTGTACAGATGGACCGTCTATTTGTTGTTCCATCAAGTCAGGCCATGTGGAGAGGAAAAAAAGCCAAAACCAACCAGGAAAGGAACTAATGATGTGAGCTTGCTTCTGCCAAGAGGCACTTACTGAAATTATTGTGACATTTAAAGAACATAATGATGCGACATTTCTTTTTAACTTCATTGTTTCATCTGAACTGGGTTTTACAAGGGAAGATCAAGTTCCGAAGAGAACATGACTTACACAGACTTATGCACTTGATGCGATATTTCTTTGTGCGGTATGACAGCTAGAAGAAAACTCACTAGTCAGGGAGTCCCCCAAAACATGAAGCTACTGTCAATGTTTTCCACACTCCGTGCAACGGAGTGATTTTACCCCCTTTTTCCTGAATGTACCCTTTTGCCCTTGATTTACATACAAGTATGTACTTGAGGTGAGGGGAAAAGATAATTTAATTCCCTGTAATGAATAAATTACAGAAGAACTATGGACAGAAGTTTGCAACATTGTTCAGGAGACGGCAACAAAAAACGTCCCAAAGAAAAAGAAAACCAAGAAGGCAAGATGGCTGTCTGCTGAGACACTGGAAGTAGCCCAAGAAAGAAGGAAAGCAAAAGGCAACAGTGATAGGGGGAGATGTGCCCAATTAAATGCAAAATTCCAGAGGTTAGCCAGAAGAGATAAGGAATTATTTTTAAACAAGCAATGAGCGGAAGTGGAAGAAGATAATAGAATAGGAAGGACAAGAGACCTCTTCCAGAAAATTAGAAACATGGGAGGTAAATTCCAGGCAAAAATGGGTATGATCAAACACAAAGATGGCAAGGATCTAACAGAAGCAGAAGAGATCAAGAAAAGGTGGCAAGAATATACGGAAGATCTGTATAGGAAGGATAATAATATCAGGGATAGCTTTGACGGTGTGGTCAGTGAGTTAGAGCCAGACATCCTGAAGAGTGAGGTTGAATGGGCCTTAAGAAGCATTGCTAATAACAAGGCAGCAGAAGACGACGGTATCCCAGCTGAACTGTTTAAAATCTTGCAAGATGATGCTGTCAAGGTGATGCATGCCATATGCCAGCAAATTTGGAAAACACAAGAATGGCCATCAGATTGGAAAAAATCAACTTATATCCCCATACCAAAAAAGAGAAACACTAAAGAATGTTCAAACTATCGAACAGTGGCGCTTATTTCACATGCCAGTAAGGTAATGCTCAAGATCTTGCAAGGTAGACTCCAGCAATTCATGGAGCGAGAATTGCCAGATGTACAAGCTGGGTTTAGAAAAGGCAGAGGAACTAGAGACTAAATTGCCAATATCTGCTGGATAATGGAGAAAGCCAGGGAGTTTGAGAAAAACATCTATTTCTGTTTTATTGACTATTCTAAAGCCTTTGACTGTGTGGATCATAACAAACTGTGGCAAGTTTTTGGTGATATGGGGATACCAAGTCATCTTGTCTGCCTCCTGAGGAATCTGTACGATCAAGTAGCAACGGTAAGAACAGACCACAGAACAACGGACTGGTTTAAGATTGGGAAAGGAGTACGGCAGGGTTGTATACTCTCACCCTACCTATTCAGCCTGTACACAGAACACATCATGCAATGTGCTGGACGTGATGAATCCAAGGCTGGAGTTAAAATCGCTGGAAGAAACATTAACAATCTCAGATATGCAGATGATACCACTTTGATGGCTGAAAGCGAGGAGGAGTTGAGGAGCCTTATGACGAAGGTGAAAGAAGAAAGTGCAAAAGCTGGGTTGCAGTTAAACCTCAAAAAAAACCAAGATTATGGCAACCAGCTTGATTGATAACTGGCAAATAGAGGGAGAAAAAGTGGAGGCAATGACAGACTTTGTATTTCTAGGCGCAAAGGTTACTACAGACACTGACTGCAGCCAGGAAATCAAAAGACGTCTACTTCTTCGAAGGAGAGCAATGACAAATCTTGATAAAATAGTTAAGAGCAGAGACATCACACTGACAACAAAGGTCCACATAGTTAAAGCAATGGTATTCCCCATAGTAACCTATGGCTGCGAGAGCTGGACCATAAAGAAGGCTGAGCGAAGGAAGATAGATGATTTTAAACTGTGGTGCTGGAGGAAAATTCTGAGAGTGCCTTGGACTGCAAGAAGATCAAACCAGTCCATACTCCAGGAAATAAAGCCAGACTGCTCACTTGAGGGAATGATATTAAAGGCAAAACTGAAGTACTTTGGCCACATAATGAGAAGACAGGATACGCTGGAGAAGATGCTGATGCTGGGGAAAGTGGAAGGCAAAAGGAAGAGGGGCTGACCAAGGGCAAGATGGATGGATGATATTCTGGAGGTGACGGATTCAACCGTGGGGGAGCTGGGGATGGTGACGGCTGACAGGAAGCTCTGGCGTCGGCTGGTCCATGAAGTCACGAAGAATCGGAAGTGACTGAACAAATAAACAACAACAACAATGAATAAATGAGATCCTTTTTGGTGTAGTGGTTAAGGTACCAGGCTAGAAACCAGGAGACTGTGAGTTCTAGTCCCACCTTGGGCACAAAGCCAGCTGGGTGACCTTGGGCCAGTCACTCTCTCTCAGCCCCAGGAAGGAGGCAATGGCAAACCACTTCCTAAAATCTTGCCAAGAAAACTGCAGGGACTTGTCCAGGCAGTCTCTGACAATCGGACACCATTGAATGGATTTTTAAAAAAGTATAAATACTTGGAAAATTATTTGGAAGGAGCTCACTACCTCTCTACTGTTCATTAAAACAGCCCAATTTTTCAAAGGGTTCTGCATGAAAAAGGTGTATTTTGCTCTAAGACATGCTAGCTTTAATTAGTAGATTCCTTGCTTATCACAGGGTAGGTATCTTGGTTCTAATCTGTGCTCCATTTTATGTTGCTTGGGTCACTGATATCAATGACTGAAATTCATGAACTGTTCCACTTAGAATTGTAGCCAAACACAGCAGAAAGCCTTTCTTATCTGTCTTTTCTAAGCTAAAAGGTCCCAAACCTTGCCTCTTTTCTCCCAAAGGGAGCTATTCCAGCCCTTCGATCATTTATGGCTATCCTCTTCCATGATTCCATTTCTGAGTTGTGGTGACATGTTTTTCATGTATATTCCTACCATATCAAGTAAGGTAGCAGCCACAGCTTATCAGGAGTTAACGGATTGATGGGTTGAAATATTCTAGGCCTAGGTTAACAGCCTTTCCTCTTGTGCAGAAACATCACTTTGAAATCTATCAAAGTACTTTAGATAATACTGTAATTATGTAGTTTTTCCTGAAAAAAAACTGGTTGCGAAATTGTTATCAACTGGCTCCCCGTGTATTTTCTTAAGTTTTGAGGTTTCCAATTTCTCATTTCTGAAGCTGACTTTCTGCTACTCATCCTTCCTCCAGAGTTTTGTTGGCCCTTTCTCTAACTGGGCTCCTCTTGTGTCATTATTAGTAGCTTCAGGGGGAAAAACAGCACTGGGAGGCAAAACTCTCTCCCCACCATCCATTCGTTTGCTTGAAAAGGTTCTGTTTAAAATGCTATTTTGTTAAGTTTTATTCTGTATTTATTATTATTGTCAGACTGTGTACGAGAGGCCCAAGAGAAGATACAGTAAGTGGAACAGATATATATTCAGTATAAACAAAGATGGCCCAAATACATTTGAGCATTAAGTTCTATGTCTTGGGAAATTAAAAGCAATCATATAAGAACTAATGTTAAGATGCAAAAAAACACATTACAGTTCCACCAGAAGACTTTGCTTCCAAATCAATAAAGAAAATGGTGCTTATATACACTACTACATAATCCATTATTTATTATTAATCCAAAAAACATGGACTAGCTAGGCAACAATATAATAAATTGAATTTTTCTTTTCAAGTTTTACCACAGAAGGTGACAAACTTGGAAAACCACATAAGAGAGGATTTTCCCATGTCAGCAACAATTCAAGGTGTAAGTATTAAAGATTCAAATATGGACCCAGGAAACGTAGGTCAACAATATTCCAGCTTCTCCTTTCCTGCCTTCAACTCAGCTTCTCTTTTGAAGATGGTGCCCTGGCTCTGCTTTTTCTTCATTACCCCTTTTTCCCCCCTCTTAACCTCCAAGCCTCTATGGCTTCCTCTTCCCTTTTGAGGGTGGGTAAATTGTACCCTCACTTGCTTTTCCTTGCTATGGTCATTTTGCCTCAGAGGAACAGAGCCATCCTTTCAGAGAACCCAGCAGCTGCTGCAACAGCGGAAAATCCAGAGGGAGAAGGCATGTGAGGGAAGGGATGTACTGTAAAAGAATTCTGTTGGAAGCCATTTGGGGTATTCCCTCCCCCCAGATTCTACAGTAGCCTAATGTTAGCATCAAATCCTGCTTCCCTTAGCCTTCCCTGCTTCGAAACAGAAACGAGAGAAAGAGACTGGTTTTAAAAAGTATGCACTAGGGAAATTTACACATCAGACTCTAAAAGAAGAGCAATGTGCATTTAGGAAGGTGGCTTTTGGTCAATCTATGTTAATAAATAACAAGGGTATACGTGTGTGTGTGTGTGTGTAAAAAATATTCATAAGAAGAAAAAAGCCTACGATAAAGACCTATTAAAATGGACAGAAAAACAATTTTTAAAACAATTTCTGTATCTCTAATAGGAGGAATGGCTTTAACCTTACCTAAGCCTTACCTACAAATGGCTCACTGAACAAATCAACCCAGAGTTCTCACCCAAGGCACAAATAAGCAGGCTCCAATTATCCTACTTCGGACACATTATGCAAAGACCCAGCTCTCTGGAGAAGGCTGTAATGCTGGGATAGGTGGAGGGAAAGAGAAGGAGAAGACAACCAGCAGCAAGGTAGATAGACTCAGCTACAGTGGCGATGAGTGCACCATTGGAAGGGCTGAAAGACCAGGTTAGGGAGAGATTGTCATGGGGAAAATCCATGTGACCGCTAAGAGTTGACACTGACTTGATGGCACAAAATCAATAATCAAGGCTGGCCTGTGTGTAATGTATTTATCATATGAGTAAAATACAGTTTTTTACATTCTTATTGCAAAAAGACTGCATTGAGATATTGTAAAATCAAGAATTAAATAATTAGTTCTTGGTCTTCCTTTACTCCAACATGCCTTTTCTCAACTCTTCCTGAACTAAACAATTTAGAAAATACATCCAGGTTCTAATTTCTTCAAAAGTCCTTATGTTTTCTGGAGACACAGGATCATTCTTACAGGGATGCCCTAACAACTCTAGCTTTAGGCAGCCTTTGAGTATTTACAACTAAAGAAACCCAATAATCCAAAATATTTGCAGGCATTTGTGTGCATCATCACATAAGTATAATCCAAAGACAGAACACATCTGCAATAGTTGACTGAGGGGTTTCTATGGCCATGTTCCCATTAGTGACTTATCAGGTGATTTAAAGCCTGTCCTCATTAGAGTTTTCTCAGCACAACCATGGTTGGATGGTTAGAAGATGCTCACAATCCCTGATGGGACTGGGTCTGTAGCTTGGATACTGAGGACAAGTCTAAAAGTACTCCCTGCAAGGAGTCCCAAATTCAACACTATATCTGCCTTTCTCTTTTTTGAAACAAATAGCATAGGTCTGATCTTACTATCTCCCTACTCCTCCCTTCCTTAAGGGCTCTTAAGGTGATGTCTGGCATCACTCCATCTTCACTACCCCAGCTGCACCTAAACTTGTTCAAAAGTACAAGGAGTGAGAATAAGACTGTCAGACTCGCTTTGCTTGCCTGCCATGTATTTGAGCCAACACGTGTCAAGCAGTACAGAAGCCGACCCCTGTCAGCCTCCTTTGTAGACAGCTGCTTTGCAAACTGAAAAGAACTGCCTCCCTCACATTCCTCCACTGACTGTGAAAGACCAAGGACACTGATAAGACCCCTGAACTCTCATTAAACTTAACAGATTGGGAGGGGGGAAGATCAAGAGTGAGAAAACGTTTTGTTTTGAAGCTAACGGGATGAGGTCAGAGGGATGTTAGTAACTTTGAATGCTTGGTGCCAAATCTGGTATTCAGAGCTTTGCAGCCGTTCCATGTAGTCGTATTTTAATAAATGAATTCTTTTAGCATTCTGATGAATTGTCTGGAGAATTTCTTAAGTTAAGATACTGGCACTGGGACCATCACAAAGACCCAGTGTCACTGTTTGACTGGAGACAAAGTGAGAAGGTATGGAGAGGGATATCAAAAGGAGCCCCAGGAATGAACAGAAAAAAAAATTAAAGCGTGGATCACCACCAAGAACACAAATCTGGCACCATTACTGACTTGTAGGATGGATCCCAGGAAAATTCTACCTTATCAAAATTTTGTGTTTTTTCCCCTCTCTGCTAACACTTCTTGGAAAAGAATCTAGACCAGTGTTTCTCAACCTTGGCAACTTGAAGAAGTGTGGACTTCAGCTCCCAGAATTCCCCAGCCAGCATGCTGGCTGGGGAATTCTGGGAGTTGAAGTCCACACCTTTCAAGTTGCCAAGATTGAGAAACACTGATCTAGATCCTCTGCAACAGTTTAGCTTTCCATCGTGGTGTAAAGCTAATTCATCTGAAAAGGTCCTGAATTATAAGCATTAGACCAATTAACTTTTACTCCCCTATTTGCAAATCAGCCTCATTGAATGAACAGTATTTTTATTTTCTTACATGGACCAACAATCAAGTATCTTATTATGAAATGTTATATTATGTCTTAAGCAAACTATTGAAATTTTAACAGACAATGCTCAAACCAAATCAGGGCTAGATTTCTAATACAGCTACACAGAATAACACCAAAATATTTAATGTCTCAACACCTTAGTTTTGACATTACAGAAAATATTTTAATGAGTTTTCTCATAACATGGAGATCTGTATTCAGTTAAATCATGATTTTGTGTTTGGGTGTAAATGAACATCTTTCTCAATGATGCTAAACCATTGTGTCAATTTTTTTTTAAATCAGAACCAGAGGTTTTCAAAAAAAATGATCCAGTGTCTTATGTATTTTCTGTCTTAAAATAAAATGCATCAAACTCTAGAACGTTCAAAAACTAAGAATATGCAACGATTAAGTTTACATAACATACATTCTGTGTTACAAATACATTTGATGTCCACAATAACAATAATTAAAGAAATAGGCAACAGTTGGAAACATCTGATGCATTTTCATTTGGATCCAGACTCTGACCACAAATGTAATTCACAGATTAAGACAAGGATACTCAAACTTTGTGGTTTGTGCTAAAATTATAAAATGAATGAATGTAAAATGCTCCCCTTAAATAAAAATAATGATTTCACCGGGGTTAGAGTTGGGCAAGTAATAAATATATGGCCTTTTAATAATTTAATTATATATCAAATACATAAAACAATAGACCCTTACCATTAAAAAAAATAAAACCATATCATTGGAAATAACAGCACAAAAAAATTCAAAACCTTATTTTTAAAGGGGAGGATGAGTTTGTTTACTTTTGCATAATTCCTGAAATTGGGGTTTCATTTTGAAGAATCTCGGGAGGGAAGGCGGAAGGGAGACTATTCCTTGCCTTGAATCGGCTTCTCTTAAACTCCTCTGCGGCTAGCAAAATACTGCCAGGTTCTAAGTTCCTTTGGGTGCTCACTCGCTCTCTCCCAGCTCAGCCTCACTGAGATGACAGTCAGCCATTCTTCTTTTTCCTTTCCAGCCTGGTGCTTGAAAATCTCTTCCTGCATTCTTGCAATTTCCTCCTCTCTGCTTCCTAATAGCCCCTTCCTCTCTTTCCCTCATCTGAAAAGCGAAGGACGGAGCTTTGCATAGAAGCTTTGTGTCTTCCAAATGTTTGCTTCTCCTTTCAAGGCAAGCATGGTGTATTAAAAACACAACAAAAATCACATTCAAGCTTCATAAAGAGCTCTGGAACTATTGGGCTGCTTTGCATTCAACATGCT
This sequence comes from Charina bottae, assembly GCA_023362775.1. Taxonomy (NCBI): domain Eukaryota; kingdom Metazoa; phylum Chordata; class Lepidosauria; order Squamata; family Charinaidae; genus Charina; species Charina bottae. Next base: position 1,411,577 of record JALMGJ010000063.1, on the reverse strand, counting down.
TTGGCATCAAACCAGTAAACCTGCTCAGAGAACTTGCTCAGAAGGTACTCCCTAACAATCCTCCATCTATTGTCCCAGGACTGCCCTGGGGACTGTGACCCACACTTTGAGAAACACAAGATTAAGAACAGGTCAGAGGTCTTCAAATCAATAGTAGGCAGAAGTCTTCTCCAGTGCATCCACCATATCCGTTTCTTAGTTGTTTCTATTCTACCCTGAGTGTAGAAAGCAATCTAACATTGCCAGCCTATTAAGGAATCACTGTTAGCCATGGGACTATTGCAGTATGAGAATAATGTAAGTTTACTTTGGACAGAATGGAATGGAGACTGTACAATTTGAGTTAGGACTCAGGGGTTCCAAAAGGAGATCATCCAAGGGACTTTTCAAATGTGTAATTCCCAGTCTTCATGTAGTATTACAGAGCATCATCTCTGCCTTTTGTTTGACATGTCTTTTGTTCTCAGAAAGCCTGTAGGAACAAAGGCAATGTGCCAGGAACGCATACCCTCCTGATTCTCCCTACTTATCACTTGAAAGCTGAAAGTTTAAAAAATGGAGAAAGAATGAGAACACTTAAGCACCAGCAAGGATCTGGAGATTATTTTTAACATCAATAGGTGCAATATCCCTGATGTGCCCATTTCATTTCCGAATGAAAATTAGGAGGAAATTGTTTACACAGAAGCACCAGTCTCTTGATAGGAGTCAATGGTAATGTGGATGTTTTGCATACAGAAGGCGCCAAGGTTTTATCTCTTGACATCTCCATTAAAAGGGTCAGGTAATAAATACACAGGTGGGCAGATCCTGGCCACTTTCCATGATAAGATCCCCTCAAAGACTTTCAGCTGTTTGCCCCCCTTTTTCACAGGGCAAAAACATCTGCTAGGTCTACTATAGTCAGCCATAGTATGACTATAATTAACAGAATAACCGTTTAAACCAGAGTTATAGAGGAAGGGAAGGGAAGGGATTGTATAAATGTATAAGAGAGCAGATTCAGTGGATGGTACAGAGAAAATGTTATGTCAGATCCAAGGGAGTACTGTATGTGTAAAAGAGAGGGAAGGCAATGGGCATTTATGACACTGTGCTTGAGGAAAGGGTGGGTGGATGCATGTAAGAGAGAAAGGGAGGGATGGCAATGTAGCACATGCCCACTAGTGCACCTCTGAAAGCAGCAATGCAGGTTTCTCCCCCAAAACATTTGCTGACTTCAGAAGTATCAAGGGATTAAAAAGACGGATCTCAAGAATTTGGGGAAATGACAGGGTTACAAATAAATTGGTCTAAATCAGAAATGATGTTATTTAATTACAGTAAGGAGAGAGAACGATGGTTTATGAATAATAATAAAACAATATTAAATTAAGGAACTCAATAAAATATTTAGGAATAAATATAACAAGAGAATTGGAGAGTTTAGAAAAGGAAAATTTCCATAAATTAAAGCAAGAGATTAAAAAGAAGTTGGAGGACTATAGGAAAATTAAATTATCGTGGTTTGGCAGAATAGCAATTATTAAAATGAAGATTTTACCTAGAGTAAACTTTTTATTTAGGATGTTACCAATTAAGGTATCAGAGACAGAAATGAAGAGTTGGCAAACCATGATCAACAATTATTGTAATGGAGATAAGAAAGCAAGGGTGAATAAAAAAAGATGGTACAAACCTCAAAAAGTTGGAGGATTGGGGCTCCCGAATTTAAGATTATATTATATAGCAAATCAAATAAGATATATTATCGATGGGATAGTAGGACAAGGAGAGTTGAATTGGTTGGAGATGGAGACTCAAGTACTGGAATGGAAATTGGAAAATGTATTTTTTAATAAACCTAGTAAGAAATGGTTGGAAGGAGTTTTAAAAACTATTTTAAGGATTTGGGTAAAATATAAGGGAAAATTAATGCCAGTGGTCTCCCCTTTGACTCCAGTGGTGATGATGGAAAAATTCCCTATAAATTTAAAGAAGGAATTGGAAAAGGAATTGAGGGAGAAGAAAATATTTCAAATAAAGGATTGGGTGAAAGAAATGAATAGTAAAGATAGAATAAGAGAGGTATTAAGGGAAAGAAAGTTATCTTGGTTTAACTATACACAATTAGAGAAATGAATTCGGAAATGGATAAAGGAAAATAAAGAATGTAGAGGTTTGAGATTTGAGAAAATGATTATAGAGAGAGAAGATAAAGAAGAAAATTTTGTTATAAAAGGAGAAACAAGTGGAATTTATAAAATATTATTAGAAACAGAAGATCAACAAGATTATCTTAAATCAGTTGTTGTTGTTCAGTCGTTTAGTCGTGTCCAACTCTTCGTGACCTCATGGACCATAGCACGCCAGGCCTTCCTGTCCTCCACTGTCTCTCGGAGTTTACTCAAATGCATGTTCATTACATTGGTGATGCTATCTAACCATCTCATCCTCTGCCGTCCACTTCTCCTTTTGCCTTCAGTCTTTCCCAGCATCAGGGTCTTTTCCAGTGAGTCCTCTCTTCACATTAGGTGGCCAAAGTATTTGAGCTTCAGCTTCAGCATCTGTCCTTCCAATGAGCAGTCAGGGTTGATTTCCTTTAGGATTTACTGGTTTGACCTCCTTGCAGTCCAAGGGACTCTCAAGAGTCTTCTCCAGCACCACAGTTCAAAAGCATCAATTCTTCGGCGCTCAACCTTCCTTATGGTCCAACTCTCACAGCCATACATTACTACTGGAAAAACCATAGCTTTAACTATACGGACCTTTGTCGGCAAGGTGATGTCTCTGCTTTTTAATATGCTGTCTAGGTTTGCCATAGCTTTCCTCCCAAGGAGAAAGCGTCTTTTAATTTCATGGCTGCAGTCACCGTCTGCTGTGATCTTGGAGCCCAAGAAAATAAAATCTGTCACTGCTTCCATTTCTTCCCCTTCTATTTGCCAGGAAGTGATGGGACCAGATGCCATGATCTGGGTTTTTTTAATGTTGAGTTTCAAGCCAGCTTTTGCACTCTCCTCTTTCACCCTCATCAAGAGGCTCTTTATGTCTATGAAGGTTCTCAGTCATCCAGGTGGAATTGTCTGTAGCTTGAATCATGTCAACTGGATTTCTATTTTCTCAGTGGAAACTTTTCGCTCCTTATCCCAGGAGCTTCTTCAGTCTGAGCAAAGTTGGTAAGGGAATCCTAAATATGTTTCTAGGTAGCTGTGTGACCTTACACCTGGGGCTAGGTCATGGTTATATTGAGATGTTATTTTAAGTCCTTTTATCATCTAAAGGAGGATTGTTAAGATCACCATGCTGCTGTTGAGCTTGTGAAATGGTCTTAATCTTCCTCAGCACAGAAGACAAATCTTCCTCCCTGCTTTGTATTCTGTGCCTAGGAAGATTAAGACCATTTCACAAGCTCAACAGCAGCATGGTGATCTTAACAATCCTCCTTTAGATGATAAAAGGACTTAAAATAACATCTCAATATAACCATGACCTAGCCCCAGGTGTAAGGTCACACAGCTACCTAGAAACATATTTAGGATTCCCTTACCAACTTTGCTCAGACTGAAGAAGCTCCTTGGATAAGGAGCGAAACGTTTCCACTGAGAAAACAGAAATCTAGTTGACATGATTCAAGCTACAGACAAGAGGCTCTTTAGTTCCTCTTCACTTTCTGCCATTAGGGTGGTATCGTCTGCATATCTGAGGTTGTTGATATTTCTCCCGGCAATCTTAACTCCGGCTTGTGATTCATCCAGCCCGGCATTTCTCATGATGTACTCTGCATATAAGTTAAATAAGCAGGGTGATAATATACAGCCTTGTCGTACTCCTTTCCCAATTTTGAACCACTCGGTTGTTCCATGTCCGGTTCTAACTGTTGTTTCTTGACCCACATACAGGCCTCTCAGGAGACAGGTAAGGTGGTCTGGTACTCCCATCTCTTTAAGAATTTGCCACAGTTTGTTGTGATCCACACAATCAAAGGCTTTAGCGTAGTCAATGAAGCAGAAGTAGATGTTTTTCTGGAACTCTCTTGCTTTTTCCATGATCCAGCGAATGTTGGCAATCTGATCTCTAGTTCCTCTGCCTCTTCGAAACCCAGCTTGCACTTCTGGTAGTTCTCGGTTCACATACTGCTGAAGCCTAGCTTGTAGGATTTTGAGCATAACCTTGCTAGCATGTGAAATGAGCGCAATTGTACAGTAGTTTGAACATTATTTGGCATTGCCTTTCTTTGGAATTGGAACGTAAACTGACCTTTTCCAATCCTGTGGCCACTGTTGAGTTTTCCAAATTTGTTGGCATATTGAGTGCAGCACTTTAACAGCATCATCTTTTAGGATTTTAAATAGCTCAGCTGGGATACTGTCTTCTCCGCTAGCTTTGTTGTTAGTAATGCTTCCTAAGGCCCACTTGACTTCACTCTCTAGGATGTCCGGCTCAAGGTCAGTGACCACACCATCGTATTTATCAGGGATATTAAGATCTTTCTTGTATAGTTCTTCTGTGTATTCTTGCCACCTCTTCTTAATCTCTTCTGCTTCTGTTAGGTCCCTGCCTTTTTTGTCCTTTATCATGCCCATCATTGCACAAAACGTTCCCTTAATATCTCAGATTTTCTTGAAGAGATCTCTAGTCTTCCCCATTCTATTGTTTTCCTCGATTTCTTTGCATTGTTCATTTAAGAAGGCCTTCTTATCTCTCCTTGCTATTCTCTGGAATTCTGCATTCAGTTGGTTATATCTTTCCCTTTCTCCCTTGCCTTTTGCTTCCCTTCTTTCCTCAGCTATTTGTAAAGCCTCATCAGTCAGCCACTTTGCTTTCTTGCATTTCTTTTTCTTTGGGATGGTTTTAGTTGCTGCCTCCTGTACAATGTTACGAACCTCCATCCATAGTTCTTCAGGCACTCTACCAGATCTAATCCTTTAAATCTATTCCTCACCTCCACTGTATATTCATAAGGGATATGATTTAGGTCATACCTGATTGGTCTAGTGGTTTTCTCTACGTTCTTCAATTTAAGCCTAAATTTTGCAATAAGAAGCTCATGATCTGAGCCATAGTCAGCTCCAGGTCTTGTTTTTGCTGATTGTATAGAGCTTCTCCATCTTTGGCTGCAAAGTATATAATCAATCTGATTTCGGTATTGACCATCTGGTGATGTCCATGTGTAGAGTCGTCTCTTGTGTTGTTGGAAAAGAGTGTTTGCTATGACCAGCGTGTTCTCTTGACAAAACTCTATTAGCCTTTGCCCTGCTTCATTTTGTACTCCGAGGCCGAAGTTGCCTGTTATTCCGGTTATTTTTTGACTTCCTACTTTAGCATTCCAGTCCCCTATGATGAAAAGGACATCTTTTTTTGGTGTTAGTTCTAGAAGGTGTTGTAAGTATGGGATCATGATTTAGTAAAACAAATAAGTAATCAGAGTTGGGGGGAAAATTGGGACATGCGTATTTTAAAAACTATGTCCATAAGGATAAAAGAAAATTATTTTAAATTGGTATGGAGATGGTACCTGACTCCTGTAAGATTAAATCAAATAAATAAGAAATATTCAGTATTATGTTGGAGGGGGTGTCAGGAGTTGGATACTTATCTCCATATGTGGTGGGGTTGCAAACAGGTACAGACATTTTGGCAGAAGATATTTAAAGAGATAAACGAGATAATTTGAATGAATATGGAAGCATGTCCGGAAATAGCACTGTTATCAATTTATAATAAGGTCACATGTACTCAAGACACTAAAAAATTAATTACAAACTTAATGACAGCAGCAAGATTAATAATAGCAAGGAAATGGAAAGGACAAGGGGAATATCAAATTGAGAAATGGTACAAAGAAGTATGGGATATGGCAATCAATGATAAATTAACATCTAATATTAGAGTTAGAAGGGGATTACAGATTCGAAATAATTTTGTAGAAATTTGGAATATATTTGTAGAATATGTATTATTAAAAGGGAAAGGATGCACACCTTCGAAATAATTATTATTTTTTTGGAAAGAGGAATGATTAAGAAAATAGTGGTCCTGGGGGTGGGGTGCACGTTGTAAGTTTTTTTGTTTTTTGTCATAATTATGATTATTAAATGTATATGTATATAAATGCATAATAAAATAATTTTTTTAAAAAAAATGAAGAAGACGGATCTCTACCAAGATCTGTGATAATCAGTCAATCTAGATTTAGTTTGATAAAACACAAAACAGGCATCTATTTTCACGAGACTCTGAGTTTCATAGAATCAGAGACTCCTAAGGGACCTAGTCCAACTCTCTGCCCAGCCTATGGCACAGTTTCAGAAAGTTACAGCAATATCAATATCCATCAGGGCTATAGCAGCCACAAAGCACTTTGGAATTATATTCCAGATTTCAGAAAAGAATGTATTCTTCCTTTGGTTCTGCAAAAATAAGAGCATTCCACCTGCATTGCTGGCAGATGGTTTACTCAGACCAACCACTAGCTAATTCAAAATACAGGGCTGAACATCTGCTGGTAAACATGCAGCAAACAAAAAATGCAGCTCTGAGCCAAACATCTGCTAAGTGTGGTCCACTTTGCTGCTCATAACCTAAGCAATGTTTTCTGTTAATCATTAACAGAATTATTGATTTTAGATGTGTATCGCAGCACTATAATTTTGTCAGGGAGTAGACCACATAAGTTGTTCTTTTTCTGGTTGTTTCATTTTGTCTTATTCCAAGAGTCCGTAAATTGATGGCCGGGACAAAAAGTATAATTGACATCATCTGTGGGAAATATTTCATAAAACAACAGGCCCAGATGTAGGATTAAAGCCATGTGGTAGTAAAATACCACATGGAAAAGGGGGGGGGGGTGGAAATCCCAAGTTCCATGGTTTTGTATTTTTGGGGCTCTGTGTGTATGAGTGTGTGTGTGTGTGTGTGTTTTACAAAAACAGATGTGCTATTCTACCAGTCTGCTTGCTTTTCAATTTTTTTCTTTTTTAAAAAAAACTCGAATAAAGCCTTTTTCCCAGAATTGCACGGGAAGAGATCATAAATTGGTTGCAGGCATTGACTTATACTTCACAATCTTCAGCCTCCCAGTCTTTGAAAGGAAAATAAATGAAAGATTTGGGGAGAGTATATGGTTTTTTTTTTAAGGTAGTGAAGATTATACAAACAGGCATGCTCAATATTTATACAACACCTTCAGGCATATGACCCCATCTATAAGGCCCTGCTTCCCCTTCCTGGGAAGCTTTTCTTCCCTTGGAATGAGAGCTAGAATGAGTTTTGCACACGGAAACCCCTTTCCTTCAAGCCAAAAATAGTCTTCACTGTTCTGAATACTCTGAAGCAGAAAAGGATGTACAGAAGGATTTGCACTTTGAGATTATCTTCTCCTGCACCACAACAGTGGCAAGAAACCCCTCTTGCCATCACACAAAACCCCATTAGCTTATGCGTAGGAAAACAGCAAGAGGCACCACCCCTTCTAGAACATAAATGCTTGGAGTTGTGGACTCTAGTTACAATTCCCCACTTTTGGGCCGAGGATCGTGGACGGTCAGAGGTATCAGGAAGTACCTTCAGAACTAGCCTCCAATGTCTACCCTACCTTAAAAGTACCAGCAGAAGAGGAATCCAGTCAACCCATCTCTCTTCAGCCTGACAAAGTTGCAATGAAATCCTTTGATTCTCAGCAGATGTGTAGCACCCAAGTCCTTAGAACATAGCTTTCCAAACTGTGTGTCGCGACACAGTACTGTGTCGCCTGCAGTGTGCAGGTGTGTCGTGCGAAACCCCAGAAGCGCTGATGGCGCGCCGCTGCCACGCGCAGCAGTGCACGTGGCAGCGGCGCGCCATCAGCGCTTCCGGGTTTCGCGCGACACACCGCAGGCACACCACCACCGTTGGTGTGTGTCACCAACAGGAAAAGTTTGGAAAGCTCTGCCTTAGAAGTACATGGCCTCTACACCCAAGCCTTGGCTGTGGCCCCAGAGGCCCTTCCCATAGTTACTGCCAGAGTGGTGTTTTTTATGAAACAGACAGGGGAAGTCATGAAATGCAGGGAGATTAATCATTTAAACTGTTGAATTAATTGCATTATGTTTTAGTAAAACCCATATTTACATTTCATTCAATCAAATTTACTTTTTGTCTTGGCCTGTGTCCCAGCAGAACCACAATCCACCTTATGCAACCAGAATCAATCATTGTTAAAAGCAGATTGAGTCCCTTTAGTTATAAAGATTTTGTTCACTGGAGCCAGAGCTAGTCATTTAGATGATGCCGCTTTATTTAATGTTCAGTCTGGGTTTGCTTATTTTTAATCAGCATTCCAGTTTACTCCTCAGATCCTTCATACTTACTTACTTACTTATTTATTTATTTATTTAACGTATTTATACCCCGCCTATCCCCTCCCTAGATGGAGGGCTCTAGGCGGCTTACAATCATGTGGAGTTATTCAGGAAACTTATCTGCTTTACTAAAACCTGGCTTTCACTTTCCCTAGTCTCATCTCACTGGTATCTGAACCACACCATGTTCAGTGTTGAGTCACTTACTACCCCACAACTTGAGCTCTAAACTTGAGGCCACTGCCAGCCACTGGGATGGTTCACTTGGCCAAGCAGATTCTCATGTCTGCTTTTATGTTGGAGGGGTAAATCAAGAGTATGGGCAAAATTAGAAGAAGAAAATTCCAGAAACTACCAAGGTATGTGTAGTAATGGTTGCTCTCTGAAGACTGCTGTAGAGGACAAGGAAGGCGACCTTGAAGGAGATATGCAGGAGCCATTACCTGGGCAAAAGGGGCTGAAGCATTTTTCAACTCCAGAGCAACAAGATAACCTTCAGAAGCAGTTCATGCAGAAACCTCACTAATTCACTGAACTATAAGGAGGAGGAGAAGGAGGTTCAGTCAGACTTGGAAGGTTCTTTTATTATTTTTGTTGTTGTTGTTCAGTCGTTTAGTCGTGTCCGACTCTTCGTGACCTCATGGACCGTAGCACGCCAGGCCTTCCTGTGCTCCACTGTCTCCCGGAGTTTACTCAAATTCATGTTCGTTACATCGGTGATGCTATCTAACCATCTCATCCTCTGCCGTCCCCTTCTCCTTTTGCCTTCAGTCTTTCCCAGCATCAGGGTCTTTTCCAGTGAGTCCTCTCTTCGCATTAGGTGGCCAAAGTATTTGAGCTTCAGCTTCAGCATCTGTCCTTCCAATGAGCAGTCCAGGTTGATTTCCTTTAGGATTGACTGGTTTGACCTCCTTGCAGTCCAAGGGACTCTTAAGAGTCTTCTCCAGCACCACAGTTTGAAAGCATCAATTCTTCGGCGCTCAGCCTTCCTTATGGTCCAACTCTCACAGCCATACATTACTACTGTATTATATATGAAGCTTTTATTATAACTAATCTCAATAAAAGTAGTTTTAGCCTTCCTGTGGAGATGATTTCCTGATTTGGTCTACTAGTGGGGCTGATAACTTCATGTATGCCTACACTTCTGCAGCTGGTCTCCAATATCATCCAACAGAGATCAGTAATGGGATTTGCAGAGATTCTGTCTAGCCTACCTAAGGTAGACACTGAATCAAAATGTCTGATGTCTTTCACCTAGAAGAAACTTGATGTTCAGTGCCCCCCACCAGTAGTAACAGCATAGCTTTCCTCCAGATAAGGCATAACACTGTAGATTTTTAAAAACACCATGCATGAAGATAAATCAGTGTCGCAAGTATGCATGTACCTGTTTCAAGCTGTTGCATAAACTGTTACATAAACTAAACATTCACTATACCCGTTACATAAACTAAAACAATTCTGTTCAAATCAGGACATAATCACACAAATGATCAGTAGAGGTATTCTTGGCCTAAATTCCAAGTATTTAAACAGACAACAGAAGTTCCCAAGAAAAGATCCATAGTATAAGCTTCAGTTCACCTTGTCTGTCAGATGTAATTGAGATGAATGTCAGAATACAGTAGACAGCAGCTGTAACCAAATCCATCAAAACAATCAGCTGAAACTGAAATAACTCAAACCATTAATGCTATAATTCTTACTTTAGGATTAAAACTTGAAGCAGCTAAAAATCTGACATACTAAATATGACTCCAGCTTCTGAGGTTCCCAACCTTTAATATCCCAATCCCTATGAAACCTTCTAAAATTATAATAATAATTATAAATATTATTATTTATATAATAATATGAATATAAATATAAATATAAATATAAATATAAATATAAATATAAATATAAATATAAATATAAATATACACACACGCAATTCCTGCATCTGTGCAAGAAACATTTGTACAAAAATTGCTTCTCTCTCAATTAGCCTTCTGTTGATTTCTAAGTTGAAATTGCTGGAGCAATAGAGATAAGGAAGAATATAAATAAATGAAAACTAAATGATTTTTATCTGCCATTAAAAATTGCTCAGGGCTAATAGGCTCTGGTAATCTACAACTGCTGGGGGTCATAAATTCCAAAGCTAGGGAGCAAGTACAGAGTAGGACCTTCCCTTCCTGCAGAGCTATGTGAACATGGAGAGGTGTGGAACCAAAGAAGGTATGTTGGCAGGAGGGCCCAACCAATCGAGACTTGTACAGCCCAAACCCAACAATTCCTGTATGCCCTGAGCATAGTACAGTACAGAGCAAAGTGTATGCTGGGGTACTTACCCTGTTGGTGAATAGGAACTGGGATGTGAAGCATTTAGCAAACATGACAGCCAAGAGATACATTTATTTTAAAAGGTGTTGTCTACACAGCCAACAAATAAAACCTACACATGCAACAGGGCAGGGATGGACAACTCTTCTGGCAGCATCACCCTTTGCACAGCATGATGCAGGCTGTATGGCAAAAGGGCCACATACAGTAGAAAAGATGTTGCAAGTGGCCGGGAGACAAAAATTAAATTAATCAGACACGACTGTGATTGCTTTGAATTAAAAAATTCACTGATACCATTTAACACAGAGAGACCCAGAGAGATCAGTGTGATCCCTGGCCTTTCTCGTCTCAACTGACTTCCAGGTTTAAAAGAAATGGAAACTAAACCTGATCCTCAGGTTTAAAAAGAAATTAAAAGTAGGTGAGCAAACATAAATAAATAAACGATCCAGTTTGTTCATTTATATATTTGCTATGCATATATATCCACAAGCAGACATAACTTTCACATGCAGAAAAGAGGAGGCAGCCATTATGGGAGGGGGGGGGGGGCTGCAGGCAGGTACTGCTGGCAGGAAGCAGAATCTGGAGAATGTAAGGCCAAAAATGTGCGCTTATGACACAGGACCTCCTTCTGAATAAACCAGCATAGTTAGTTACTGTACTTAATACTTTCAGTTTCTCTATTCTTTGGTTTCTTTGGCTGGAAATGTTCATGGTGTCAATACTTATAATACCCAAAGCCCCACGTCTGCATGTTGTCCAATTAATCATTTAAAGATATTTGTAGCAATGTGTAATTTTTTAAAAAAAGAAACTTCACAACAGGTAATTTATATTGCACAAGGACAGCATGCCTGCATCAGTAGAGAGTAAACATTTGCTGTGGTACAGTACAAATACTTTTGAGTGGCACGTCTTCTATATTTAGGAAGTGCCACACGAAAGTCAATACCACAATCTACTGTCTGTTTGCTTTTTCAGGGGGGCCCCTATATTAAATGTCGGATGGGCAAAATGTGATACAAGGCAGGATGCCTGCTTTCAGAAGCCAAGCCTCCTTCTTCCCCCCACAATAGCTGAATGTTGAACTGACTTCAAAAAAGTTTCCATTCTCCGGGGCAGAAAACAACTTGGATATCACCAAAAAGCAAGCCCCTAATATTTTAATAAATCAGAATGCAAGCAAAGCCAAAACTATACAGCATGTGACCTGGGTGCATTTCCAAACTCAAAACACTGCTGTTATGCTCAAAAGGAGTGATTTACAAGGTATTTTTTTTTTAAGGGAGGGTGCTTTTTCTGAATTTTTCATAGTTTCCTAGCTATTCCCCTAGTGGGATCAAAGCAAGTACATGGGGTGGAGGTGGAAACTGAAAAACAGCAGTTTAGGGTACCTCTTTCACCTATTTGTCCATCATGGCAATAACAACAACTCTGGATTGCAACACCCCTGAGATCTCTCTTCCCACTTTGAAGACTTAAATGAGACTGCTGAGCTTCAGGCAATAGAGACACCAGCCCACATTTGTAAAGTAGCTATGCTCTCATATGCTTATTTTTAACGTGGGCCTTTCCTTCATTACAGTACAAGCTGAGAGTTATTAATTATTAGCATTGTTTTTTGAGTTCCACTCTGCCTCGAAGACCTACCTGTTTAGCCAGCCGCTGAGTATCCGGCTGAGTTTTAGCAAAAGACAGCATAGCCTGCTTCATAGTGAAAAATGGGACCAACTGAGGAAGAAAGAGAGGCAGAATTATTTGCTTGTTTCTTAAATATGTTGAAGTTCAGTTATGCATCTATCTCCCAATATTCTGTGGTTGCTATTGCTCCTCCCCTAACAATGGGTGAGTTCTGTTGCTATGGAAATAAGAACCATCCCTCCCAGCCTGAGACAGTGGGTCACTACTTAGATATATTTCATATTTTATACACACTCACACACATATACATACATACATACATACATACATACATACATACATACATACAAACATACATACGCAACTGCAACTGCAACTACAACTACAGCTACAACTACATTTAAAAGACATAGACGTAGAGTTCCAAGTGGGTGGGTGGGTGGGTGAATAGATAGATAGATAGATAGATAGATAGATAGATAGATAGATAGATAGATAGATAGACAGACAGACAGACAGACAGACAGACAGACAGACAGACAGACAGACAGACAGACAGACAGACAGACAGACAGAATATCTACGTCTTTTAAATTCCACAAGGTAGACTTGCCAACAGAAATTGGTAGGGAAATCCAGGATTTCATTGTATCTCTTATTAGACATGTCCAACCAGAAGAAAAAGACATCAGTGTTAATACAAGGTTTGTTCTAAACTGGCTTTGCTGCTTTCAAGTGTTTCCAAGGGGGAAACTGGCTGCCATATCACTGTCACACAAAACCCCAAATTCCCCCTTTGATTGCCCACAGGAGCTCTACCCCAGAGGAGACAACAAAATAGGACTTTGTATTTGGGAAAGGTAATTATGTTGCTTTGACTTCCTTATTTCTGGTTCTTTTCCCTTTTGGAGACTTAAAGGTTTATTCATACCAATAATGTTTGCTTTTTCTCAGGCTGAAATTAAAATATGTCCCCTTCTTTAGGGTCGTTCTCTTTCTCTCAAAGCCTCTCCCACTTCATCTAAATGAAAATCACTGCTTGGAGCTGCTTTCCTCAGATGGCTGTTCTCCAGGGAGGGTCTGTACAGGGCTGTAAGGATTACGGAAAGCAAGCTGCAGTTGGTGACAGGTGATAGAGGCAGGCAGGCAGACAGAGAAGCACATATGTACTATGCAACAAAATCCATTTTAACATTTGTCAGGAGAATTTTGCTGATCTACTGAAGGAAACCGAGAAGATTTAAAGGTTACAGAAAGACTACTGTTCATGGAAAACAAATTAACACTAGACATTTCTGGGCTAAACCACTCTGTTATTTTTATCTTCATCGCTATTCCTTGCACATTTCAACCTGCCTACATGATGGCTCTTCTGGGATTAAGCGGTCATGTTTCAGTATTCACTGACCCTGAACAATTTATCATTTCCACACTTAAATAATAGGGGGTGCTTTTATTTTTCCAAGCACATTCTCCCTCCCCATCACACACACACACACTTTTTTTTTTTATTTAGAGCTGAAATTCTGAATTGCACATAAAAGTTAATCGTCACTGCTTTTGAAGCCAGAGTTAAGGGGAAAAAAATCTTTTGGGTTCTGTGTTTCACTTATTTCTGGACAACAAACCTGTCAGAAACATGAGGAGAAAGAATCAGCTAAAGTAATATTTACTTTCCAGCTGTGTTAGTCAGTCGTAGCAAAAATAACAAATTTCAATCTACTTTGTGAATGGTCACCATAATTAATTTGCATACATTTCAACATTAATAACAGTTTTCACTTTCTGTATTCCCTGTTTTTGGTTTCCTTCCCCCTGATCTCACTCCCTACCCCCGCTACGACATTAGTATGTCTACTGGCCGACTCAGACTAACATTTCATGCAGATCCGAAGTGGATTCTAGTCCACAAAACTCAAGCCGTTGTCCATTCCTTTGCCTTTAAAGGGCCATGAGATTTTCTTCTCTGACCCAGCATTTTTGCTCCGTTTTAAATTCTCGCCCACCTAGAGGTACACAACAAGCCAGCCAGAACTATTTAGCCTTTGGCCCCACCAATCACATAACAAGAATCTTAAAATGATGTTAAGTGCCTGACCTTGCTCCTTCTGGGTTAAAAAGTCTGACTGGGTTACTGCACAAAGACTAATTAATTGCATGTCTACTTGACAGAGGACAAGAAAAATCTGGCATGAGCAATCACTGGTGCTTGTCAAAATAGGATGTAAATAAGATCACATTTTCCCCCTGAAGTCATTTTCTTAAGGTATATTTGGGAGTATTATTAAGTAAACTTCTGAAGCATTTGCAAGCTCAGCATTATTCTTAGGAGAGGACACTTTCTTATGTTAGTGCCATGGAACTATTCTTCCCCGCTTGGGGTCTTCCAGATATGTGCCATTATTCAGGCATGCTGGCAGGAAGGTTATGGGACCTGCAGCCCCCATATCTCTGGAAGGTACCAAGTGGGGAAGGTAGCCATATTGTTAGCCCTGCAAGGTAGTCCAGACAAGAAGCACAACCAGGAGTACTAGCTGTATCTTTATTGCAAGGTTACATTAACAGAATTTTGCAAGTCTGAAAGTCTTTCTCCCCTCTTCTCCTTTTACTCTCCGGAAAACTAGGGAGGGTATGACGTTTCCCATGCCTTCCCTAGTTTTTCCTTCTGTGGGCTACCTTTTACATACCAGTTGTCCAGTCTGTGGCTCTCCCTCCTGTCTCCCAAGGTCATTCCCACAGACCATTACACATATTTACTTCACAAGATTTACATTGTTTTGCAAAAGAATTTACAGTGAACCTGGAAATGAGGTTCCAGAGCTGCCTGTCACTTCTTTTTTCTTCTATCACAATTTCCAAAAACCAGTGATACAGCTTCCCATCACTTTGAGGCAGGAAATAATTTCAGAACTGTAGTCCATCCCCAATATAACCTTAGCACAGTCACACACAAAAAAAATAGCCCCACTTCTCTTCCTCAAAACTCAGGAAAAATACCTGACACTGCTCACACATATAATACAGCTGGTCCACTTTGCATTGCCCTGTCCTGTGGAGCCCTTGCTACTCCCCCAAATTTGCAGCCCCAAAGCTATCAACATTTTTAACAGGTTTGCTACTCAGTTCTAACTTGAGAAATACAGGCAACAGATGAGACATGCAGGAGATACTATACCAGTGGTTCTCAACCAGTGGTATACAAGCCACAGGTATGATTCAAAAGGAGTCTCGGTAGGACACAGGGTACGTCGTTGGAAGTTAAAATCTTCAAAGATTAAATGAGAAATATATAGAAATATATATATTATAGAAAATATAATATATATAATATGTTATATATAATAAATATTATATATTATATAATCATAAGAATAAAGTCTACTAACGTAAATGTCCTTCTTGGGAATTATTTTTCCTTTCTGTCATAGTTTGAGAAGCAATTATCCATAGTACATTCCTGCTATGATCACATGTAACAGGCATTATCAAAACACATATAGAAACTTCCTTGGCTATGGACTGCATCATTATCAGTTACCCTGGTTCTGAGTTCAAATTGCCATTCTTGAGCTTCAAAGCTCTGGGTAAACTAATCCTTGGCTTCTTATATAGGAATCTATGGTACCAAAACTCTGAAAATACCCCAATTTCACTGTTGCAATGCATTGCATACAACACTTTTGTGAAAACAGTAACCAGTGGAAAATTGTAAGGATGAAAATCTCTTCAACAGAGTTGTAGGCAGAAAGTCTACTAGATTTACTGCTAGAGCTCTGGGTAATTTGTAATAAATCAGAAACAGTTCCTGAATTCCAACTGTCTAATGAAAAAGGTGGAAACTGACTCTTCTCTGTCTCTGTTGTCATTTTTAATCATACTGCTTGAGACACCTCGAGATAACTAGAATGGATTACTGTATGGAGTTCTGGGGGCTCTGCTTAGCTGGGTTCTTTTTTAATTCTTAGCATATTCTAAGTCTACCATGTTCTAGATGATAGATCCCTTTTCTAGTCGAGGAGGAGGAGGAGAAAGATCTCAGAAGCTTGGAGTTTGTCCACCTTTATTGTAAACAAAAATCCATAGGTAGCACTACTACTAAGAGCAACATGGAGCAGAAACAGACATATTGTCTATCTCAAGAGTTTTACATATCAACTGTACTATGTGGACAAGTGCACATAGGAAGATGGCTCTTCTCTTCAAAAGAATTATACTTGCTGACTACTTTGAAGTCCTTCAATAACTTAGAGCAGATTCTATGAAGGGCACACAGCTCTACAATCAGCTGCTTCATTTCAGGGCAATCCAAGGAAGGAATACCCTGCCTCCTTGGTGCATTTCTACATCTTTATACAACACTTTTTGTGTCTTTGAGTCAGTGTTGACTCCTGGTGACTGCATGGACTAGTCCCTGCAGTTTTATTGGCAAGGTTTTTCAGAAGTGATTTGCCCTTGCCTGCTTCCTACAACTGAGAGAGAGTGACTGGCCCAAGGTCACCCAGCTGGCTTTGTGCCTAAGGTGGGACTAGAATTCACAGTCTCCTAGTTTCCAACCTGGTGCTTTAACCACTGCACCAAACTGGCTCACTATATACAACACTAGCTAGAGAAATATTGATGCACGCCTTTTCATGACATGCTTGCTCTTGTTTCTCCCCCCCCCCCCCCATCTGTCAGGACTGAATTTGGCTGAAGCTTTCCAACACACCATGGTTAGGACTAAATCTTTATTGTAACATCAGAATGGCATTCATTACAGTTGACAGCCTCTGACTGTTTAAGCTAATTCCTGAGTTTATATCCTCCTTGCATTTAAGCTGGGTACCATCTCTTCCTGTATTTTCTGCAGTATAACAGTAAACTTACTTTTCTTTTCCCATACCCAGTTCCAAGTGACAGTTGCTTGTTTATATTCTCTCCATCCTGCTGTAGGAAACTCTAGCTTCTGATGAAACCCTGACATTACCAGGCAACAATGTATGCCCAATATTCTCATAACATACATTTATTTATTTATTTATTTATTTATTTATTCATTCATTCATTCATTCATTCAAATTTGTTATAGCCGCCCAACTCTGACAGACTCTGGGTGGTGTACAAAACAAAACAAAAACCCAGTAAAAACAATTGAAAACATAAAGCCATACAGACAGCCCATACTAAAACAATTTTAAAAGCAACACAAGTCACAATAGGGTCCCCAAAGTACATTAACCCCAGGCCTGAGACCAAAGCCAGGTTTTAAGAACTTTCTGGAACCCCAGGAGAGGGCGTGCTGTCCTTGTCTTGTAATACTCATCCTTGTAGTGTGCATCCCTAGAAAAAAGAGAGGAGGAGTTTTTGTGGAGAATGTGAAACTGTTCATAAAATTAAGCCTCCATTACAAATGTAATATTCTCCTAGCTTACCTCTAATGGCAAGAGATGACTTAAGGAAAGCAATAAGCAAGTATTTAATGGAACCCGCCTCTTAACAATAGCCAATGATAGTCCTCTCTGGGCATCTAAACGCCTGGGTGTGCATCAAGTAGCAGGCAATTCCCTAAAATATGCATTGCGGAAAAGAAGACATTTCTTTCAGTAGATGAAAGTTATTTTGAATCATCACTAAGCCAACCTACTTACCAGGCTGACATTAAATGTTACTTCAGTGATCTTTTAAAAAAGGAAAGAAAAGGGAAAGGGAGACACACACATACCACATAAGGAGTTCCTGCCTGCCACTCACATATATTCATATCTTATTGTTCCTGGGGAGGAGGTGCCTCCAATCATGTGCAGAAGAAAAACTATTCATTTTCAAAACCTCGTTCCAATCTGTGTGTGTGGCTGGGTGTGTACAGAGACACACTCAGATTAAACACCCTTAAAGATAGTTTGCAACCAATAATAAAATAAAGATAAAATGAAACAGATTCCAAATCCAGTGCTGCAGCCAACATCCATGGCACTGCAAATTCCACTTGCCAACTCACTTTTAAAAAATAAGCTTGCTTGTTTTGTTTTTTTAACTTTGGGCAGAGCAAATATTCTTTCATCCAGAAGTACAGACCTCCAATCATCCTGCCCTCTTCTTTCTTCTGATGGGGCAGGATGATTGTGTCCCCTTGGCGTCACCTGTCACTACTGGCAGGAAAAACAACCATGAATCAAAGGGAAGAGGCACATTTTGATGGCGGGCCAAAACCTGATCCTGAATTAGCTAATGGGGTGGTTCTGCTGGTGCAAAGCAGGCAGCGCTCACCTGTTTTGCCAGGCAAAACCACCCTCACTCACCCCTGCGGTTCTGGCTCGGCTTTATCGAGCAGGACCCACACCCCCATAACCAAGGGAGACGTAGCAGCATGATCTCATTAGCATCAACGTCATTTATACATCTGAGAGAAAGTATATATATTTCCTGATACTTGCTTCTGACTCATAAATCCTTTCACATACTAACGTAGAAATGAGAGCGCATTTTCCATTTTGAGTACTGGATACCACTGGCTATTTTCAATCTTAGCAACGGGAAAGCTAAGCCATCGATAGGGCCAAAGTACCCCATCGAAAAAGCACTGATGCATTAGGAAAATTCAGTTGAGCTGCCATAGTCATGAAAACTGTCAAGAATAGTTGACAAATAAGACAGATAGAACCACAGCTACTAAAGTCACAAGCCGGGATTTATTTAAGTGGTCCTCAGACTTATCCTTTCTTTTAGTTGCAGTCTAGACAATGTAAAACCTATTTCAGCATTAGTAGCACTTCTGATGGCTGCAGTTGGACTGCAGGTGAAGGGAGTGGTTTGGAAGCAACAGCAACAGCCATCTACTGTATTTGTAACTCACTACAGAAATATTGTGGTTACAAATTCAGTTTTCACCTCTGTATCAGGATAGTAATTTTCCGGCAGCGCAGGAAATAAAGGGGAGGAACAGAGAGAAAATGAGCAAATGTACTGGGCATTCCTTTTTGTGGACCAGAGCCCATTTGACTAGAAGAGAATGCTAGGCTGTTTTCTTTTACTCATTTGTTACCATCAGCCTGATGAGGTGGCAGCCTGGGTTTGTAACAGGAGCTACTGCAAGAGGTCTGCTTCAAACATGAGCCACACAAAGCCTGCAGACACACCCACTTGGGACAGGTTTTTGACTGTCTTCTATTTTGGTTTGGCTCACGCTACATATAAGCTACCAAGCCCAGAACAATGGGTGTGCCTTGTTGACATCTTGTCTGCGTCAACAGTAATGAATTTGATTGATCTTGTGTCTTTGATTGATCTTGTGTTTTCATAAGCTTTTGATCCACCGTCACAGCAATTTTAGCAAGAAATAGCTGGTGAAAAGTGAGTTTAGATTACAGCCCAGTTGCCAAATCACTTTCAGTTCCATCTAATATTCCAGCTCTACTGGTTAAAGTAGGAAAAGGTTTAGTTTCAGTCCCCGGAACCCTAAGTCCACGTTACCGTCACCAGGTCTTGATTCTGGCAAATATGCAGGCATATGTGCACATGGGCCACTGTATGTCCATCTGCATCCAGCAGGGGAGCAAAATTCAGTTCATATCCTAAGCTCGCTCAGATCTCACTTTGACCATTTGCCAGCAGAACTTTATGCTGGTCAAGGAAGCTCTGAGTCAAAACAGTCCTCTTCACTCAAAAGAGGAGCCAAAATACACTATTTGCTGGTCTCCCTTGTTACTCTTTCCAACCCAACCACAACAGAATTTAGGATGCTGGCTAAGTACAGTCAATCATGGCACTGAGCCTAAAGAATGGTGAGGATGGGGAAGGGGGCTGCAGGTGAAGAGAAAAATAGGTAGAAATCTCACCCTCCTTTGGTTCATGGAGGGTTCATTCTAATACTTCCATAAAATATTGTATAGTAAGCAACTCACTCCCCATCTCCAAACAGTTCCACTTCCTTCTTTATACCTGAATGCTTAACTACCAATTCATCCAATCCAATCCACCCCATCCACCCCCCATTTCAGACACCTTTTAATAAGACAGCCTGAGTTAAAAGGAGCCCTATTCTCTACCTCTTTCAGAAAGAGATTTATTTCACCAAGCTGGCAAAGGGCCTGATGAGAAAGTAGCAGCCCGTGGCCCCAAATTAATACCTAATTGTTTATTTTCCATTTCCTCCAGTGCAGTTATGCTTCATTAGAAGGAGACTTTATTCCTCTCCCCCAAATTACACACTTAGCAAAGCCCCAGTGAGGAAAACTTTGCTACCTGCCTCTATATTAGGTAATGCGCTTTGGGTTCTCTACCTCTGAATATCACGATTGTCTAATCCACAAATTTAAATATCATGCCAAGTCCTTGAAATAATATTTGCTACAAGATGGAAAGTAGGATCAAACAGCTTTCAATTACCTTCACACTATCGGCTTCAAAGAGGAACCTGGCCTTTCCCCCTCCTTACCGATGACATCCATTTTTTATGACTAATGTAGTTCCTGCATGTAGATACAATTTGCCAAGTGACATCATTAGAAAAAAGCCTTACGTTGGGAGGGAAATGCCAGTTTGCCAAAAGAGCATGCTAACATTTATTTTATTGCCTGCAAATTCCATCAGATTTCAGTGATGATCAACTATTACAAGGAGAGTGAATGTCATCCATTATTTCTTAAAATCTTAGATGCCACACATATTTTGCTGCCTCCCACTCTTTTTGGTTTTTCTACCATCGCATTAAACCTCCCCAATGTTTCAGAAAGGATTGCGAGTTCAAGACTCTTTTGATACAAGACTCTGAATTTGTTTAATGGTAAGGAAAACATGGATTTCACTTCCAACTTGAAATCTGTGCCCAAGGCTACCAATATCTAAATCTGAATGGACAAAGACAAGCCATAATGCAAGAGCCCCCAGTCCAAACTATGGTTTTAAAAGAAAGAAGAGGGACCTTAGTACTGCTGACAGCCTTGCTTGAGATCCTTCAAGGTAATCCCCTAATAAATATATATATATATATATATATATATATATATATATATATATATCCCCTAATAATATATAATATATAATATATAATATATAATATATAATATATAATATATAATATATAATATATAATAATATATAATATATAATATATAATAATATATAATATATAATATATAATACTGTATATAATATATAATACATAATAGTCCCCTATTTGGGGAGATGGGCAGGGATAAATTTAAATAATAAATAAATAATAACGCATTGTTCTTAAAATGATTTATTCAAAATCGAGTCATTAAGGGGCCAACTCTATACACCTTAAAATGCAAATGGAAGTGGGGATGATGGGAGAGAATGTCATGCAGTTCATATCTCAATGATAAGTTATCTAATTTTGCATTTTTGAAACAGGATACAAAGCTATGCTTCCTTTGCACTTTTTCAAATTTGTAATACAATTTACCACAGATAGATAGATAGATAGATAGATAGATAGATAGATAGACAGACAGACAGACAGACAGACAGACAGACAGACAGACTTATTTATTTATTTATTTATTTATTTATTTATTTATTATTTCTAACTTATATCACCGCCCATCTCCCCCCACAAGATGATAGATAGATCAATCTCTCCTGGGTCTATGCTATGTAGCATATCGGGCAGTAAGGGTTTTCCAGCCCTTTCGGTCTTGGGCGATTGTTTCCGCGTCTTTCCATGTGATATACAATGCCTTCAGGTCTTCTATCAGCGTTCTTCGCCATGTTATTCGAGGGCGTCCTAGTTGTCGTTTAGCGTTAGGAGGGCTCCAACTCATTGCCACTTTAGGGATCGGACTGTTCTCCACGCGGAAGATGTGGCCAGCCAGTTGAAGTCTTTTACATGCAATGATGTAGATCAGGGCTTTCCAAAGTTTTTCCCGTGGCGACACACCAACCGGCGTTGGTGTGTCGCCGCGGGAAAACTCGGAAGTGCGGCAGCGCGCAAAACCCCAGAAGCGCTGCTGCACTTTCGGGTTTTGCGCGCTGCAGTTGGTGTGTCGCCGCGGGAAAACCCGGAAGCGCTGATGATGATCAGCGCTTCCGGGTTGTGTGGCGACACACCAGACTGTGTGTGGCGACACTTTTGTGTCGCCACACACAGTTTGGAAAGCTCTGGTGTAGATAGATAGATAGATAGATAGATAGATAGATAGATAGATAGATAGATAGATAGATAGATAGAATTATGTTCATGCAACCAAAAATGTTTTTTTTAAAAAAGTCTTTGTAATCCAGCTGTCTGTTTCTTAAGAGGGCAAACAACAAAGCAATATATTTACCTTACTTAAGCTAAGCATTTTTACTATATAGCTTGCACAACAAGTGAGAGAAAGAAGAAGCATGAGATACTTTGACTTCCTCTTTGAAGTCTTGCTATTGATTTAGCAATTTTCGTGCCTGGTTGCACGGGAAAGCAATGACTTATCATTTCAAATCGTAAATAATATCCTCTAAGCACGATCACATTCAAAGAACTGAGGGGACCCTGAATACTTGGGGCTGTTGGACTCCGTAAGCCCTTTCAGGCTGTACTGGCTACCGGCAAATATACTGATTTTGAACTGTGGATCTTTCATTCTAGCTTACCTCTTTTCAAAGCTTTTGGGCAACAGTTCTGGAGCAAATAGGATGCTACGATCATTATATGTCAAGCCACGTCCTTATTTGAAAAGAGTGCCTGTACAATAACTAAAAGGCTTCCATGATCGTGGTCAGAGTGGCTTTCAGTTCTTTTGCCCAGCAGCCTCTTCCCAGATGGCTTGGCTATTTTGGTTTCCCCATGTTCCAGCATCTCTGTGTTTGATCTTCAGCCTCAAATCTCTTGTGGTTCTACCACATTTTCTTTCTTTCTTGATTTTCTGGGACAAACTTCCTCCAATCAACACATGAACCTCGTTGGGTCCAAGGAAAGGGACCTGCTGCATGACACATCCTAAAACCAAATGCATACTGGATAATAAGATGTGGTTTAAGTTGTCAGGAAGAAGCATGGAGCGAAAATGTTTAACTGATGAAAGAAATGTAGCCCAACCCAGAACGAACAAGGATAAGCTATATAAGGATATATATAAGCTATATAAGGATATATATAAGGATAAGCTATAAACGGAAAGGGGGGACTCTCTGTGATTTACAACATTACAGTAACAAATATGGTTTAATAAAGCATTATGTTAATGTATGCACTATATCCAATTAAGGTCCAGTGCTTGCAGTTGTGCCAATTCCATTCAATTCAGTCTTCAGCAGACAAGATTTACAATCTTCCCCCCAATAGGTAAAGGTAAAGGTTCCCCCCGCACATTTGTGCAGTCGTGGCCGACTCTAGGGGCCGGTGCTCATCTCCGTTTGTTAGCCGAAGAGCCAGCGTTGTCCGAAGACGCTTCCACGGTCATGTGGCCGCATGACGCGCATGGAATGCTGTTACCTACCCACCAAAGTGGTACCTATTCATCTACTTGCATTTGCATGCTTTTGAATTGCTAGGTTGGCAAGAGCTGGAGCTAGTGCAGGAGCTCACTCCATCATGCAGGACTAGGGATTCGAACCTCCGAACTTGCGAACTTCTGATCAACAAGCCTGGCGTCTTACCCGCTGAGCCACCACGCCCCTATCCCCCCAATACTTACATTAAAATATTTTCAACTTCTTTTAACACTAAGGATTTACATAAACATTTACATATCTTATAGACATGGGAAAGGGGTGGAAAGCTATAAAAAAATAAGACAATTGTGGGAAGCCACATATAGTATGTGAACGTAAGCAACATGCACTAAGAAAATATTGGTTCCCATAGCTTTATATTGAACCCATCTGCTATGAAGATCTGATCATTCTTAAGTTAGTAGGTATCTTAATTTATCAAAGATTTGCAACTTTGGTCACAACCCTAGGATGATAGTAATTTGGAGATTTCCACAGTCTCATGACATTTCTTTTCAAATATGAATTTTAGCGTTTGTGTGTGTGTGTGTGTGTGTGTGTGTTAAAATACTGCTATCATCAGCCATTCTTTTTTTTAATGCTCAAGGCATCAATGTTTGCTCAACAATCTAAATTGTACATTGGGAAGAGTTCTTTGAGATGCATTACTCTTCAGTGATATAAATCAGGAGCCCTCATCAAGTAAATATAGGCAGGACCATAAAGAAAAGCCTTTACAAAGACTTGTCCCCCCAAATGGACACATTTTTACTAATCAATGCTGAGGCCCATGACAGATCCTAATCAGTTTTTCCCTCGTGCATCACACCAAACATAAAAAGCACTCAAAAGGGTCTTAAGGCTGGTAAAGGTAGAGTCAGCTAAAGGAAGTGGGACATTTAAGTGTAAGGTTCAGCAGCTCTTGTAACATCAAGTCCTATGCAGTCTTCTAATACTTGAAGGGTTGTCACAGGAAAGAGTGTGAACTTTTTCTCCATAAGGGCTGAAGGGTAGGATAAGAGCCAATGGGTGGAAGCTTTACAGAGAGAGATCCAAATTTGAAATAAGGAGGAATTTCCTGACCGTGTGAGCTATTAAGCACCGGAACAGCCTGGTTCCTGGAGTCATGGGTGCCCCATCAAACAAAGGTTGGACAACCATTTATCTAGATGGTCTGAGGATTCCTGCTTTGGTCAAGGGGTTGGAGTAGAAGACCGCCAAGGTTCCTTCCAACCCTATCATTCTAGGATTCTTTGAAATTCAAGAGGCTGGAAACGTGGTTGAAAATGGGCTGGCAACCATACACTGAGCAAAGCTCAGCATCTTCTCTTATAGATAAAATGCTCCAATAGAGAAGTCAAGCCTAGGAAGAAAATTCCTATATAAGACACTTGAATTTTTATTGACTTTACAAATTAGATTATTCTTTCTGGGGTGAACAGCTGCACTTTCAGTTCAGTCACTGTCAGATGAGAGGATGTTGTAAGAAGGTAGGCTTACCTCGGTGAGTGATCTATGATAGTTCCTGAGGCTGAAAAAGCTGGATGGAAACTGTTTTGCAGTGGTTCCAATCCTTTCTGAGTAGGTGGTTCCAACCAGTATTTTATGGGGAGGAGAGGTCAAGCTCTTAGGTGCTCCAATGGGAAATTCTGTTTAACATCTACATGATGGACGCACCACACTCACCCCAGCTCCATCAAAAGTCATCAGCAAACATGACCAATGCCATCTCCATAGTGAATCCCAGCCTGAAACTCAAATGAAACAGGTCCAGATTGACTGAAATGGGGAGGGGGGGAGGGAGGGATGGGCCAACAAACACATCCTTGGACTGGATTTGTGAATAAAAGCAAAATTCAGTCCAGTGACATCGTGGATTACATCTCAGCCTCTCAGCCGTTAGGCTACAGATTTTTTTTTAAATCCTTGGCAAAGTTCCTGAGAAATTGAATATATTGGTGTGCAGGTTTGAGGAAAATATAGGATCTTCTTAGTTATTCCAGATTTTCTTTTTTGGAAGCAGGAGAGAGAGAAAGAGATCACTAAAGCTAATTTCAAGACAGCTTTTTAAAAGTCTCATTATTTACCTCCTTTATTCAGAGATTACATTAGCACAGTGCTTTCCAAACGGCCGCCGTTGGCGACACACCAGCGGTGGCAGCGCGGGGGCGCGGGGGGCGGTGCGGGCATGCACGGCGGCGGTGGTGGCGTGCATGGTGGTGGTGGCAGCGGTGGCAGCCTCGCTAAAATGCGGAAGCACTGATGGCGCGCTGCTGCCGTCGTCACTGCCGCCGCCGCCAAACACATCACCATCGCCGCCGCCGTGCACGCCCCCACAGCCGCTTCACGACACACTAAAGTGTCGCAACACACAGTTTGGAAAGCTATGCATTAGCAGAAAGGGTAGGAACATCCTAGGGTAAGAACAGAGAAAGATGTAAGGAGAATAGAAATTAATGTCTCCCTCTTTTTTTTTTTTAATTTGCTTTTAGTGCATCCGTGGCCTTTTAGAGGTCCCAATTTAGATGTCTCTGAAGTTAGGACAGAAAATGTTTTACCATCACAACCACTGTCTCTGAACCACTAGTTTTAACCTTTCTGTTTGTGCATCATATTGCATTGAGTTTCTGTTGGAAAAGCATCGGTCTGAATGCCTGGTTTAGCAAGAACGGAAAACAATGCCTTTGGTATATATCTTAACACAAGCAAGTGTACTCCGAGTAAGGCTCATAGAGTTCAACAGGAAATACTAACTCTTTTTGCTTCCATTTCATGCAGCTCTGAACATGTTAGGGAAAGGATGCAGAATGTGGTTTCTTTACCAACACTGACCATAGGAGGCCCCTGTATTGTCTACTCTACAGTAAGAAAGCAAACATGTTGTCCCTCTGTAAGTATCAGTGCAGTTTCTCCCCAGAGGGTGTGCATATGTGTTGCCTGTGTGCATGTACTGTGTCTGTGTGTCTGTGAAGGTCTGTATTTTTTTTTCTGTATGTCTGTGGGTCAAATCAGGACAGGTGCATGTGTGTTGCCTGGCATGTGCATGCGAGATGTGTGTGCGTGTTGTGCGTATGTATGATTCTGCTCTCCCCTCTGTTGCATCTATGTGTGTGCGCTGGATGTGGGTCACCTGACCAGGAGAGGGGAGGGAGCATAAGAATGGAGCAGTCAGACTCATTCCAAGTGCTGCCCAATTGCCTCTCCCAGAGAGATGACGTAGGGGAACTTTTTCTGGGATTTTTCTTTTCCCTGCAGTCTCTGGCCTGATCCAGCCCATTTGTCGATTCCATCTTTCTTTTGTTAGTTTCTCCCCCATGCCAGATTTGGTCCCATTCTTTTTTCAGGGTGTTATCCAACTGCAGGATGGATATACAGAGTCCAGAACCCTTTTACATAATTTATTTCCACCATTCCAGTGGACTGGAAGATGGAAGAGAAGCTGCATGTGGCAACTTTCCTTGGGTGGGGGTATTGTTTTAGGCCACTGGCTTCAGTGATGCAAATAATGACATCGTATGGCTAAGCTTTCAAAGAACAGTCTACTTGTGTTGGGGGGGGCATTTTATTTTTTTTCATAACTTCTAAAAAGGTAATGGTTCCCCCCGCACATTTGTGCAGTTGTGTCTGACTCTAGGGGCCGGGGCTCATCTCCGTTTGTTAGCCGAAGAGCCAGCGTTGTCCGAAGATGCTTCCGCCGTCATGTGGCCGGCATGACGCGTGCGGAACGCTGTTACCTACAAAGTGGTACCTATTCATCTACTTGCATTTGCATGCTTTCGAATTGCTAACGTCTGCATGTGTCTAAATCAGTCTGACAGCTTATACTTCTTATGTCTTTGGTTTCTTGTTATAAATCAGCAGGACATTGCACCTCCACTTGTTGATAGTTTGCTACAAAATTTCTGTGGCATGATCTCTTAGGGCCTAGGGAGCCACAAAAAGGAGGATGCATGTGGGCCACTACCAGGTGTAGACAAAAATAAACCTTTTCATGATAGTATTATGGTTAGATAGAACAGAGAGAAGGGGATGGGTGTACTGGAATTCACTAGAAACAACACTGGCTGCAGGCCTAGCGTCTCATTTCAATGGCTTTTGTGAACTTGAAACCCTTGGAGGATAAGATAAAGCAAGCGTATAATCGACATTACATGCCATAGGTAAACATGACACTCAGAAAGCATTGCCACTACTTTCCATTGTGGTCTTCAAAAATGTCCACATGTCCTAGATCTGTTTGTTGTATCCCTTTCTAATTCCACCATGAAGCAATGGATTGGTCTGCCAAACTATTAGAGCCATTTGCATTCGGCCTTGAAAATCCAAGAAACCGGGCAACAGTCGTGTCAGCACAAAAATGATATTTAAGCCAGAAGGACTGGCCAAAACACAAATCTGTTCCAGTTCCACAATGGACCACAGAAAGTGCTGTTTACACAATAAGCACCATGCCAACAAATACATTCTGAGATCAATCAAAGAGAACATCCAGGAATCCTTCTGTAGGCAAAGATGATCTAGCAAAAAGCCCCTGTGAATATTACAATCTTGTCATCAGCTAAAACAAATGCAAGAGTGGATACATCAAATGCTGATATATTGGCCACTACTTTCCATAAGCTAACTGCAATGCAAAAACAAAAAGTTATTATTCTGTGACTAACAACATAGAAGCATTTCTTAAAATATTTCCTGTCTGAATAGATGCTAAATGTTACCTGGGCTAGCAATGCTAGCTAAAGTTACAGGAGTCTTTGGAGCAAAGGAGAACTTAGTAAATAAATGAACAATCAGACAAGGAAGAAAAAAGAACCAAGTATTTATACTTTTCATTAAACAAATTTCCCTCTATATACAGTATTTATATGTGTACCTAAATGCAAAACATAGATATCAAGGTAAAATATTGCCAAGTGAAAAAATAATGCCCTCCTTTCTTCTAAATAGAGTAGCCATTTAAGCATGCAGAAAAGACAAAAAATGCAAATTAAGAAGGCATGTATTTGAGAAAAAAATATCACAATGACAATTTAAATAGCAATACCAAACGTAATGCATAGTGAGAGAGAATTCAAGTACTCATAAGGTCATATGTTAGAGCAGCGGGGTAACTGATGGATCATCCATGTTCTGGCAAAAGAATGAAATGGTGAAGCTTTCAAGATTTATTATTATTACCTATTACATATTGCAATAGAAAATAATCAAGCAGACTGAATACTTATTTGCTTTTTTATATTAGGTTTCTACATTATGCCATCCACAAATTGTTAAATATTAGTAAATGTCCATACTAAATGTTTTTTTGGTTTGGGGGTTTTGTTTTATTTTGTTTTGGTGCCTTCGAGTCAGCATTGACTCCTGGCAACTGCCTGGACAAGTCCCTGAAGATTTCTTGGCAAGATTTTGGAAGTGGTTTGCCATTGCCTCCTTCCTAGAGCTGAGAGAGAGTGACTGGCCCAAGGTCACCCAGCCGGCTTTCTTGCCTAAGGCAGGATTAGAATTCATGGTTTCCCGGTTTCCAGTCTAGTCCTTAACCACTACATCAATTTGGCTGTCAAATGTTAAATATTAACAATTATTTACATTATTAAAAACTTAATATTGTATGTCATCTATTTGAATATCTTGAAATTCAAATTTCAAAGGAGTTTACTTGGTGCAGACTAAGATCATTTCCCCAATAGTGAGTTATAGTGATATAAAGCCTGCCTTCATAACTGTTATTATGGCACGATGATGGTTAGATGACTCTAGGGGGCTTTCTCTACCTGCACCTTACCACAGCGCAGACATGACCCAAGTAATGTCTTTTTTCTGCCATGTCCCCAGGTGTTCTTTTCATCTGGTCACCAGTCATATCAGTGGCAGCTTTAAGTTCCCCTTAGCTGTGCTGGTGTTAAAGTACCGGTTTCCCCTTTAACAGGCAGAAAGCTGTAGTAATTTTACCACAGGTCCAATCTGTCACATTCTCACCAACCAGTCATAATTAGATGGTCCCTTGAAATGGGATCAGCCCAACATTTACAGGCTACTTCAAGCTGGTGTTGACATGCCCTTTCCCACTGGTCCCTGGTCCCTGTCCTCCAGGGCGCTTCTACTCCGGGCAGTGAGAGAGCCCAGTTCTTTCCTTTTACTGCCAGGTCTTTGATCTGATCTTTAACGTGGAGATCTGGATCAGTCGAAACAGCAGCTGGATGGGGGTGGGGTGAAGTAAGGAAGAGAGAGATGGTTTTGTTTCTACTGCTTCATGGTACAACCCCTTCTCCCCATCCCATGCTTGTCACCTGCTGTTCAGGCAGGTTTTGGTTACCTACCCATCCTCAAAAGCTTCCTGAAAAAGAGGTGACAGGCACAGGAGATTGCACGAGCCAACTCTCTCTCCTACTTCATGGCAGAATGTCTATCAGCTGTCAGATTTCTTAAAAACCATTTTTAAAATTAGTTCACCAGACAGCTGATAGGCACTATGGAAGGGCTCCAGGGTGAAGCGGGAGGAAGCTTTCCCAATGCACCTCAAAACACTGCTCTGTGACCTGTCAGTTCTTTGAATCCGCTCACCCCCTTCTGCTAGTGCTCCCAGCCCCAGCAACTGATCTTGAGGCTGAGTGATGAGGCAGGCAACATGGGGAGGTGGCAGCGTCTTCAAAGTCTCCAGTTTTCTCATCCTACAGAGCATTTGATCTGTAGGATGGGAGACCTGGTGGGTCAAGCGTCCCTCTTCACCTGCCACCTCTCCAGCCTCAGCAACCGATTCCCAGCCTGGGAAAGGAAGCAAGGAGGCAAGTTCTGAGAGATGGATAAACCTATGCTCACCCAGGCAGAGAGCGAGCTCAGGTTTAGCTCTTTCAACTTGCCCTCCCCCTTTCACTGGGCAGGTAAAAGAGAGGCAAGCTCGGACAGAGAGCTAAAATCGCAGGTCTAGCCACCTGTCAAAGCCATCAATATTCCCAGCCGGGCTGTGACGGGCAGATGGTTGTCCCATCAGCTGGAGATATTGAGAAGTGGTGGGAGGCCTTCCTTTACAGGAAATGAGGACACCATCTTCCAGCTGCTAGCCAAAACAAAAGCACTAGGACTGGCAACAGCAGAAATCTGTTTATTTTCTGCTGGTTCCCAGATGGGTGGAGAGCACTAAGTTCTGGGGAAGAGCCCTAGAAGATGCTGCAATTCACTAATAGGGAACCTGCCAAAGCACACTAACTTTAGAATATGTCTGAACCCAGGACCTTTTCTGTGTAAATCCTGCATGTTACCACTAAGCTATGATGCTTCACAAAGCAGATGTAGATTACAGATCATATTATCACAAGGATGTCTTCAAGAGAGATCATAATCCCCAGATTCTCAGCTTTTATTTCATAAAAGCAACTCTCCAGCCTTCTAGAACAGGTCTGCACAAGGGCCACACTGACAAATTTAAAAATATTCGTGGGCCACAAAGGAATCGCTGGCGCGCTGTTCAGTGGCTGGCAGTGCAGTGTCAGCAAGAGAACTGGTGGGGCTGGTGAGGCCTGGGGGCATCGGAGGCACTCAGCAGTGTCTTTCTGGGCAGTGGTGGTGGATGCTTCCTCGCAGCAGCAACATTTAGTAGTGGAGAATTTATTGAGGTTTTTTTTAAAAAAACAACAACAGCAGGCTGCACAAGTCTGCTTGGTGGGCAGCATATGGACCATAGGCTATACGTTGACCAGGCCTGTTCTAGAAGCTGAGGTAGAAGGCAAAGCGTGTCATTGTTCTGTTCATTTTGTACTCAATATTTGCTCTTGCTTTTCAGTGTTTTTAGACAATGCATGAACAGTCGTAACTATGATTGACTCTAGAAGTTCTCAGAGAAAGGAAGCCCTTAAAAAAACATCTTTCTACCTCAATTAAAAAATCCAGGCTTTTGGTTTAGCTATGATTGAGCAGCAGCCCATCTACCTAGAAACTAAAGACAAATGTAAAGACAAAGGTTACCAAATCTATAACTCACTTCTTAATGAATTTTTAAACATTTCCAAATGTATCCTGCCAATGCATGCAGGTAAATCTATCCATATACTGTACATACGTTGCAAAAAATGGGTTAACAGTTATGAGTTAACGGCAGCTTTGCAAGGTAACCCAATATTTTTCAGTCCATTTTTGGAAACATGATTGGGAAGGGGGAATGAATGGTGTATAACAACTAGGGATGTGACAAAGTCATTGGTCTGGGAGTGGAGCATTCCAGAAAACTATGGAATGTTACATTTTTCTCTGGATGATGCCACTCTGGGGAGCAGTTCTGTGGTCTCCAGAAGTAATTTCTCCAAAACAGAAGTAGTTGGAGGTGATATGGGGTGGTCCATCCATGAAACATTTGGAGCAACAGACTACCCCATAAAAACATAGTAATCTAACTGTGATGTAACTAAGACATGTGTCACCATGACCAGATTTAACATCTTCATAAATAACCTCAGTCAAAGAACAGATCAAACATTTATCATAGATCATGTGACTGCGTAGTTATCGTTGAATCACTTTTGTGCAAGAAAAACAAAAATAAAGATTTGCTGATGTAACAGTACCACATCCATTACAGCACATTATGAAGAATGTGATGTTCTATCCTTAATTTTCATGTTTGCATATAAGAGTATTAGATGCTAGTTCGGCCTCTTATCATACAGTACTGAGCACATAAGAAAGAATTCTCACTAGTTCCTCATTCCATGTATCGTATTTCTGCTCTGTTCTGTCTCACTAATGGATCCTTCACTTTGTACATCTCAACCTAATTATTTTGCAAAGATCTGAGTAATATTCTGCTACTATCAAGAATTTATTTGGAAGCAGAGCATAGCTGTCAGAAGAGAGAAAGTAATGTTGAGCCACTAAAACTTGTCCATCTCTTTTTAGCATTACATTCTTTCATGATTTAAGTATTTGAAAGTACATCTGGTCATAGCTTCAGAGGCAGGTCTATTAAGGAGAAGAGACTCACAGTTATTATATTAGCAAGAACATGTATCACTCCCCATTTGTAGTTTCATTATATTCTTAGCAGGAAGAATCATCTGCTCTTTTCTCAAAAGAGAATTATTGGGTTATGAAGCCAGCTTATATTCACAATACTGTCAGACTCTCATCCCAAATACAAGATACATGGGATATATTCATCTCAGGCATACAGTCTGCATCTTTACAAGGGAGAGGTGCACACTCTGGGTCACACACAGAATCAGATTTCTCCCAGCTGATTTCTCTCAGTTGGAGAAGGAAACTATTGAACTTTTGAGAACAAAGGCCAAAGTTGGGTATGGGGGAAAGGACATAAACAGTATCTTTCTCTTGAACCCCTGATTAAAGTTTAGAGTCTACAAGAAGGTGGAAAAGTCCAGGAAAGGAAGCTAAAGACCTTTGCTTCAGGAATCTGTTTATCTCTAAGGAATAGATAGATAAGTCTATCCAGAAAACTCTGTTAGAATTTTTAGCTTTATTTTTTGTATAGTATTAATTAAGCCTTATTGTCCTTTGTGCTTATTTTGTAAAGTAAGGAATTCTGTGTAACCTTAGTCTTTCTATTCCTATCTCGGGCTCTGTCTAAGAAGATTTATTCTTTGCTCACTTTTTTCTGAACTGTAATATAATCAAGCAGCAATTTCTCTCTTCCAAACTCATTAATTGTAGCAGACTAACACCATCTTGTGATCTGTCTGGATTATTGCATATATTTTTGTAAGTATCTTTTTAAAGTAAATACTATAGCACCACATATGTCATAACTTTTCTTTTTAAAAAGTTTGACTTTGTTTATCTCTTGTGATATTAGACCAGTCTCCCCAAAGGGGTAAGGAATGGCTGAAACCCCTAATTACCTCCATTTATGCTACAAGGCAAAGAGGTTGCTTTAGAAAAAATATTTAATTTCTTTCATATGTTTACCTTTTCAGCAGCAGAAAGGCAGTATAGGATATGAGAGCCCAATCTCTCACACACAGGGGTTGGGGGAGGACACCAAGTGAGGTACCCCCAAGAAGGTAGGTAGTAGAAACTGGAATCACCAAGCTACTACCCCAAGGCAGGAAGTGGGGCCAGAGTGTAAGGCTCCAGAGGGCTTCTGAGAGAGGAGGTTTGAGATCTCCAGCCTTCTACCAGGTGCAACTACAGTTAGTATAGCTAACTACTGTGAGTTTAGTTTCTCTTTTACTGTTTTATATACACGTTTTCCACCCAAATACACACGAAATGCCATTAACTGCATTGCTGCATTGCTATCACCTATTCTGGAATGCAAGCACCAATAGCTTTTATGTACCTAAAGCACTGCATAAAGTAAAGGAATACACACACACACACACACACACACATATATATATATATATATATATATAGTATTTATATTTAAATCCATCCTACTCAGCACCCAACTATTGAGAAGGGCTTCTGTTAATCAACTGCAAACATTTTACAAACTATATAATCCTTCCAGTAAACTTAGCAGTTTACAAACTGATGTGGCAGATAGGAAACAAAGCAGAGACAAACAACATCTTGTTTCTGTTTCTCTTCTCTTTATCTCCATCTTTTTTATATTGTCCACAATAAATAACCTGAATCATCAGGAGATTTTTGTGGTTATACAACAGCTGGAGTCACCACTTAATTTCCTTCTAGGCATCTGGTAGAGGAAGCAGAATTCTGGAAAAAGACCTCAGGGTACAGGACCACCTAAGTTTTGCAACACAAGTTTTCCTACCAAAAGAACATGGTCCACCTGCTTTTTTTTTCTTTGTTACAAAAAAAAAAGGCAAATGCAAGAGATTACAAAAAGAGAAAATGGACTGCTCAGACAACCGATGTAAGGGTTGTCTATAAATTCTAGATCCAATGTAACCTCAATCTAAACAAGAGACATACTTTTAAGATTACCTTTGTATATATCCATCATTGGTCAAAATCTATATTCCTCTTTATCTGTCGCTTCTCTTTCTCCCCACCACCACCACTCCTCCTCCTCCTCCTCCTCCTCCTCCTCCTCCTCCTCCTCCTCCTTATTGAAAGGATAGTTACAACACTCTAATTTAAACCAAAACTCAGAGTTTAAAAACCTAGAGTTACACATGATGGATGTGGTACATATTAACTTGGAATTCCATTACACTCAAATGGCGAACTTCCAAAATACCTTCATCATGAAAAGTAAAAATTCTATGAATGTTTGAATGACACAACTACAGCCAATGGATTAAGATCCTGAGAATTTTAAGTGTTTCAGAAGTGGCTCATTTAAATCAAAGCAATGTGACTTTTTTTAAAAAAAATGAAGACCACAGTCTGGCAAGTGAGATGGGTTAGCTTCAGAGCAACTAACTAAAATCACTGGACAAAAAGCAAAGTTTCTCCATTTAGTAGAACCCATATGGAATGCAAAGGCAGAAAACTGGAAGACACGCATTTATATTATTTTTTGTATTAAAGAATAAGAAAAGCAAATGAAAGAATGGCGTAAAGAAATCGGGAGAAGTAAATATAAACTAGGACAATTAAAAACATCTTTAGACCAAATAATCCATTTAATATAGACTAATAATAGAGAATCAAGTGAGAATGGGCCAAACAAAACTGAAAATGATGAACGGGGAAAAAAAGAATGAGTTGGACTTGGCATAAGGTAAAGGTTCCCTCCGCACATTTCGGCAGTTGTGTCTGACTCTAGGGGCCGGTGCTCATCTCCATTTGTTAGCTGAAGAGCCAGCGCTGTCCGAAGACGCTTCCGCAGTCATGTGGCCGGCATGACGCACGCAGAACGCTGTTACCTTCCCACCGAAGTGGTACCTATTAATTAGGCTGACCATACGTCCCATTTTGAATGGGACAGTCCCATTATTTTAACATTTTTGAACCATACCGTCTTTTTGAAAAAAATCTCGGTTTTGTCCCGTTTTCGGAGGCAGCCCGGAAAAGGAAGCCCTCCCATCAGTGCGCGGCAAAGGAGGGCACAAAGAGGCGGGCCGTGACACACAAACGCAGCCCGGCGGGCGGCAAGGGGTGGCGTGGTGCATCTGAAGCCCTCCAGCATGGCCGGCTCCTGCCTCTCCTGTGCGGTGGTAGTGGTGGTGGCGGTGGCAGCAGCAACTCTCCTCCCTCCCTCAGCCAAGCCCGAAGGGGCTGGGGCAGTGGTGGGCCTCCGTCCTCAGCAGGAGCCGGCCGTGCTGGGGGGTTTCAGCCACACCACTCCGCCCCTCGCTACCTGCTGAAGCCCCCTAGGGTGGCCAGCTCCTGCCGAGGGCAGTCTGTCCTGTGAGTGTGTGTGTGTGCATCTGATCGGGCTTGGTCGAGGGAGGAGAGTTGTCGCCGCCACTGCTGCCGAGCAGGAGAAGCAGGAGCCGGCCACACTGGGGGGCCTCAGCCACACCACTCTGTTCCTTGCTGCCCGCTGAAGTCCCCCAGGGCGGCCGGCTCCTGCTTCTCCTGCTCGGCGGCCTGACAACTCTCCTCCCTCAGCCAAGCCCAATCAGATGCACACACACACACTCACACACTCACAGGACAGACTGCCCTGGGAGAGAGAGAGGGAGCTACTTGTGGCAAGAAAAATACAGGATTTGTTTTTCACAAGGGAAAAGGGAAACCCTTGTTTGAGCTGTTACAGTTAATAGCTGTCGCTCCTCTGAGACCAGGGCTGAAGCTTCAGCCCAGTGTCTATGAAGGTTCTCAGTCATCCAGGTGGAATTGTCTGTAGCTTGAATCATGTCAACTGGATTTCTATTTTCTCAGTGGAAACGTTTCGCTCCTTATCCAAGGAGCTTCTTCAGTCTGAGCAAAGTTGGTAAGGGAATCCCTTACCAACTTTGCTCAGACTGAAGAAGCTCCTTGGATAAGGAGCGAAACGTTTCCACTGAGAAAATAGAAATCCAGTTGACATGATTCAAGCTACAGACTTCAGCCCAGTGTTTGTTTCACGTTGAAATTGGAACACTCCATTTTCTTCCATTTGACAAACTGATGTCTAACCTATCCGTGTTGTGGGGAAGCCAAAATATGAAGTACATTGGCACAGACTTGAGAAGTCAGCGTTGTATTCGTGGCTGAAACATTTTTTCAGGGTTATATTCCTGGCTGAAACATTAGGATGCATTTTTGATCTACCCAAGCTAACCTGCAGCCCTGGGATACCCAGGTGGTCCCTCATCCAAGAACAGACCAGGAGAGCTGTGCAGCTCTTTGGATTTAAGCACAAAAAAGTGCTTCCAAGTGAGCAGGAATGCTCATGTAGCACCTGTCATCCTAGATGTGTGTTTCTTATCACAAAGATGCCAAAGTAATAAAATGTAAGTCATGATGTCACAGTGCAAGCTACACTATTTTGTAGTTGGGTTGTAATGTTGCACACATGTATATTTGGGGTGGAGTTTGTGTCCACAACACAGGTGTCATGGAGTGTGAGAAGTTTTATGATTAGGTATTGAAAGACCGAAATTTGCTGCATAAGATTATTTCATTGGAGAAATATTGATGGTATGATTGTGGTGAAATACAGTCCCCCTCTACGTGTACCTAAATGTTTGTATGAGTTCTGTCACTGAAGAATAATTGTCAGCTCAATATGTTAATGTAATAAAACTTTTTCATTTTAATGAAAACAAAAATCTTTTTATATAAACAGTAATCTGTTTAAGCAAGGGTACCCAACCTTTTTGGCACGAGGGACCGGTTTTGTGGAAGACAATTTTTCCACGGACGGGGGGGGGGGGAGGTTTGCAGGCGGGAGCCAATTGCGCGGACTGGGGGGCAGAGTTTGCAGGCAGGAGCCAATTGCGCAGATCGGGGGCGGGGTTTGCAGGCAGGAGCCAATTGCATGGACCAGGGGGCGGGGTTTGCAGGCGGGAGCCAATCGCACGGACTGGGGGGCGGGGTTTGGAGACCGGCATGGCATGGCAGCATAAAATCCCATCCCATTTGCCATCCCACTGTCCCATTTTTGTCTCAAGGAAATATGGTCAGCCTACTATTAATCTACTTCAATTTGCATGCTTTTGAATTGCTAGGTTGGCAAGAGATGGGGCGAGTGCGGGAGCTCACTCCGCGTGCATACAGAACTACTAAAAAAAACAAAAACAAAAAACAGCCTGTGTGTCCATTACATCTAAATGTAGCAACAGTGAATATGTACATCAACCTCTTTCTTTGCCTCCTCAATTTCCCAATCCATCCAAAAGGCTGTAAATAGGGAAAGTCACGCAGCACTCGGGTCTCGAACTGCCGACCTTCCGATCGACAAGCCTGGTGTCTTAACCACTGAGCCATCGTGCCCCCTCTTCAATTATGTATACCCTCATAAATCCCCCATTTATGCAAGATCTGATAAAAAGTTTCAAGTAAGGAGAGATATTTATATCTGTCTAAAAGTTATATATAACTTGAACAGCCATGAGCTGACAATATACAAAGTCTTATTTCTGAAAATAATGTTAGCTATCTTTTTAAGACATTTAATTTAAAATATAAGTATTCCATTATATCTATTTTGAGTAGATATTTCTGATGATTCTGCTTTGGGGCAGATAATGAAATGAAAAGTGATCTCCAAAAGTGATTTCAATGGGATAAGAATTTCTATGAACAAACAGATGGAGTTGCCATGGGAAGCCCCCTCAGCCCAGTTATAGCGAACTTCTACATGGAACATTTCGAAAAACAGGCTTTAGAATTGGCACCCCATACACCAACAGTCTGGTACCGATTCATGGATGACACCTTCACCATTTGGAGTCATGGGGAAGAAGAATTAGAGAAATTACTGAACCACCTCAACAACATTCACCCGAATATACAATTCACCATGGAAAAAGAAATGGAAGGCAAGCTACCATTTTTAGATGTTATGGTCATACGCAAACCGGACCTGCAATTAGGACCCAAAATCTACAGAAAACCCACCCACACAGATCGGTATCTACACAAAAATTCCAATCACCACCCACGACAAAAAAGAGGCATCATCAAAACACTAGTGGATCCCGCAAATCAGAACTGTGAAGCTCAATTTCTCAATTCTGAACTCAACCATTTGGATTGCTCCCTACATGAGAATGGTTACTCCAAGAATGAAATCAGGAGAGCTATCAAACCGAAAAAACAGCACTCAACTGAAGAAAAACAGCCCCCCACAAGCAAAATATTTCTGCGCTACATTAAAGGAGTCATGGACAGCATGGAAAAACTAATGAAAAAACATAACCTCCGAACAGTCTTCAAACCCACCAGAAAAATACAACAAATGTTAAAATCAGCAGAAGACAAAAGGGACCCCCTCACCACTGCAGGAGTTTACCACATACCCTGCAGCTGTGGACAAGTATACATTGGGACCACAAAATGCAGCATCCACACCAGGATAAAAGAACATGAAAGACACTGCAGACTACAGCAACCTGAAAAATCTGCAATAGCTGAACATGTTCTCAAGCAAACTGGTCACCAAATCTTATTTGAAAACACAGAAATACTGGACAACACCAACAGCCACTACGTTAGACTATACAGGGAAGCCATTGAAATACATAAACACCAACACAGTTTCAATAAAAAAAGAAGAAAGCCTAAAGATCAGCAAAACCTGGCTGCCAGTCCTGAAAAACACAGCTTGCAAAAGGTCAACGAACTCTACACAACCACAGAAATATACAAACAACTCACACAATAGATGTGCTAATCCCACACACGACAGCACCACACCCCCTAATCACCACAAAGAATCCTCTCCTAATCTCTTGTAAATGACCCACAGAAGACACACACCCTCTCAGCAGCTATAAACACCGGCAGGAACACACACTCTCCACTTGGGCACAGAGAGAATCTTCTAGCTATGCTCCTGTCCTCTGAAGATGCCAGCCACAGCTACTGGTGAAACATTAGGAACCAAAACTGCTAGAACACGGCCACACAGCCCGGAAAACCCACAACAACCATTGATCTCCAAATGTTTCAAATAAGTAGAAGACCTGTCTTAGGCAAATGTGCAAATGAAAACATTGCAAAACTGCTGAATGTTCAGGTATTCATGGAAAGCTTACCGAACTAAACAGCCCAGAAGTCTCTCTTAAAGAATAGCGCAACAGCAACAGTACAAAGTTTTATGTTAGCCAGATATAACCAGCACTACCTGATCACTCAGATATGCAGTGATGTTATCCATGTACACAATCTGAAAAACTTATCTTAGAAAATCTCCTATAAGTACTGAAAGATGGGAAGAGCACACAATGAGATGCATCTAAAATACGAAAGAATGTACATGAAAAATCCATGACTTCTCAGTGTGGCTGATTCAAAATATGAAACCTTCTGTCCTCTAGGTCTCCTGCCCTCCCTCGCAACCTTTCAGTACATACAATGGGTAAGGCACAAGTTCCTGCTTAAAACCTGAGCCTGTCCATTCTAAAGGGAAGAAAGCCATCCTTCAGCATGTGAAAGATGACTAAATAAAGGACAAGATGAGCATTAAGCAAGACAAATACATGGAAAATGCCTTGGTGTAATAAGCAATGATTCAGTAACTCTCATTAGCCTGCAGGTACAACTCTGATGGAAACTAAAACAATGGTATCTGTAGATTTCATAAGGATTACACAAATTTATGATTCATTAAAGGAATCTCTGTAGCCATGGTATCATGTCAAACTTTGATTGCCTGCTCCTCGTGTAAGGTGTTATTTATTCCTCTCTCTTTTTGTACATAACACATATTTGTAAAAGATAACCATCTTAATTTATTTGATCTATAGCAATCTGATCTGAAGAAATATTCTGTAGCAAGTCATTGTTTCTATGCTTTGTCATAACACATTAAGTTGTATCAAAAAAAATGCACACTGTCATATTGCCAGGACTTAAATCTTTATCCAACTGTCTTCAGCAATAGACAGAAAATATCTTCATGTTACTGACTGGCCAAGTTCTCACATCAAGGGAGAATATAGATTACTGGTTGGTTTATTCAACAGACCATGGCTAAATAAATATGGTTTATCACAGTACATGAACTAAGTCATAAATACATGAAGAGCTGATGCTTCCATTCTTAGAGTTACACTCCCTGAAATATTTCAAATCATTACAAGATGGTAAAAGAAGACATCTTCCCTGAAGCAGCAATGATTTCTGAGCAATATCTCCATTACCTCTGTTAGATTTTGCCAATCTTTGTAACATCCATTTAGAACCATGCTTAATGGATGGAATGGATTGTCAGGTTCTGATATTGTAATGCTTTAGAAAGTTTGCAACCCTAACCTTTGGACACTTTTAAGGTGAAACCCTTTTTTTATTTACACTTGTTTGACATGTTTGTCTGAATGTTTAAGACATCAATAAAATAAACAATACATATTTAGAACAAGCAAGTGCTAGCACACATTCCATTTTATACTGACTATGGACAGTCATGATTTCCTGAAAGCCATCTGAGCTAATCACAAGTCTATACAGTCTGCATCCAATGAACAGACACAACAGATTTATGACACATGTGAGAATGTAGGAGGTACAGAGAACCTGATCAATCAGCACTATCCATTCTACTAGCAAGACAGAAAATTGGATCCAATCCTATACATTGCTTTTGGAGCAATGATGTCTTTAAAATGTTAACATGTGCACATATTCTCTTCATATCTCAATCTTTCACTAAGCAGTTTTCCATATTTCACATTTGGATCTAATAATCTCCTTTTGCACATGGTAGCCTTCACACTACGCCTACATAGATGCTATACATGCATTACATTCTTAGCTGACATGAATTTACACATTCTCTTGATCTTTACAGTAGATCAGCATGATTTACTGTATACTAGAGAGAATTCTGGTAATCAAAATTAGCAGACCAGATTTCAAAACACACGAAACTGATGATCCAATGCTACCATAACTAACACATTAAAAGCAATTGTATTTATCCAATTCTTGTATAGGCAGCTATGATGGTTGGGGCCTTCAGAACTGTGCGTCATTATCTCATCTCTTTCCACTGCCTTTCAATTCTGCCTTTCTGGGTGTGGGACTAGACCCATTGGAACAAAAGACTGTATCAGTTATGGCTAATGTGATAATTTGCGTACCAGGATATGGAATTCTTGGCACAGTGAGATGAAGAGGAGTATGCATTTCCACTACGCCCAGCCTAAATATACCACAATGACTCCACCTCATTTCCTCAGTAATGTATCACCCCTTCTACTGCCACCTGGAAGAAGTTAAACACTTCAAGAGTTACTCTGGAGATGTCCAGGCCACAACATGCCATATAACCTTCACACTTTGACTGCTAAATAAAACATAACCACAGAATGCACACAGGATGTTTGATATTCATTCTGCACTAAACAGTGGTTAAAGAGTGGGTGAGCTATTGGCTGACTGACTACAGCCTTTTCAACAATAAGTAAGAAATTTGGTGTGTCTGGCCAACATGTCAGTGCTAACTAAAAAAGATGATAGACAACCACAACTTGATGATAATGTCTAACCACTCAGTGACGATAATGAAGGCTTTTTTTAACCTGTAGACAAACAGATAAATATATCACAATGATAAAGCTTTAATCAATTTCAAATAATCTCATTTCTGATATCCCATTGTTATTTAAATAAATTTAAATAAATTTCTAACAGCACCATAAACCTAGAAATGTTTCACTTTTAAATTAAGAAAAAAAATTCTACAAGTTCATTGTTCACAAACTTAGGTTTGTGTTTAATATATATTTATTCTAATATGTGTTTCTTCTTTCTCATTCTTTGTTCAGTTTTTTGGTTTGTGTTTTTTCCAGTTTTCATGTTTGCATCTACTTAATGCTTTTCTTCTTTTGACTGTGTTTTTTAAATTAAAAAATAAAAACCTAGGATTGTTAATATGCTGTGATGAATATTTGAGAAACTGAAAAGTGTATTGTATTTATTTTAAAGGCTCCATATGACAGAGGTTAGTTGTTCAAGCAACATCATAGACAGAAACTTACAAATCAACATCAGCAGAAAAGCAAACAAGAACATAAAATATCACTATTAAATATAGTAATTAGTTAAATGTCTGAGCAAATGAAAAACCATTGTTATGGCTGAAACTTTCCAAACTTTTATTTATTTATTTATTTATTTATTTATTTATTTATTATTTATTTAAATTTGTATTACCACCCATCTCCTCCAACCAGGGAACTCTGAACTTTAGGTGCCAATTCTTATATTTCCTTTGTCATGATCACTACCTGGTTAATGTCTTGCAATAAACTTATGAAGATTATCCCAATACATTGGCCAGTACATAGGCTTCAAGCCATAGGAGTTTTCAAAGGTCAGAAAAGACTTTGAAATTAGTTCATAAATAGACATGAAGTCAATGAAGCTGCTTTAAAATCCATTTGTTGTGTTC
The DNA here is from genome assembly GCA_023362775.1 of Charina bottae. Taxonomy (NCBI): domain Eukaryota; kingdom Metazoa; phylum Chordata; class Lepidosauria; order Squamata; family Charinaidae; genus Charina; species Charina bottae. The sequence continues at coordinate 1,368,461 of JALMGJ010000063.1, read as the reverse complement.
CAGTTGAAAAAATCAGATCAATATTTTCTTCCTGCATTTTGCACCAATTGTACTTTAGAAGTAATCTTCACAGGAAAGCTCACATATGGGGTACTCATCAGAATGGTCTAATCTGGATGTTAGCCTGGTATAACTTTGGAAACATATCCAGGCAATCTTTGAAAAGAAAAACCTATAACTGCCACATGTCACCAGCTACCCATCTGCCTTTCGCTGAACTTGATCTTCATCAAATGCTGTGGACTTCAGGATTTATTATTTGGCAGGGTATTAAATTAACCAAGATTTTTCATTTGAATTATTTCTAATAGTAGAGTGAGATTAAAAGATTATTGTTAAGAATCCAGTCTTTAAGGTGTCTTGAGAATGCCAATAACTTGCTTGTACCTCCTGGTTGGTGGGGTGCAGGAGACAGTAGATTTTAGATTAAAGATCCTACTGTGCATAGAAATGGCTGAACATGTTTTGGGGAAAACTGGGCATTGGTTATCCTTGTGGCATTTTGCCCAAAATATGCCAAAAAACCCCAACTGTTGTTATGTCCTTATAGTTAGCAGGGAATGCTGTATGTGGTATGGATACAAGAAAGATTGATCACCAAGTCTCCTTTTTCCTTGTCTTACAAAAAAAGTCTTATGTGAAAGCCTCAACTGAACAAAACCATAATAGGAGGCAAAGATCAACATTAATAGGTCCCATTGGTGACAGCCATGGTATATGGAAGATTGCAGAGGTGTACATAATAAAAATCATGAATGAGATGGAAGAAGAAACTTTGTGTGTTTGTAAAAGTAATAAAAAGAATTCCATCTAGCGGGGTCCAGGAGGCGTGCCTTCTCTGCGATAGCGCCCGCCCTGTGGAATATCTTGCCCCCGGAGGTGAGGCAGGCGCCCTCCCTCCTGGCTTTCCGGAAGCCTTTAAAAACTTGGTTCTGCCGCCTGGCTTGGGACAAAGGAAGTGATAGTTCCTCCTGGGGGTGGTTAACTTAGTAATAACCTCCTTTTATGATCTTACCATCCTCTGGATTTTTATATTTCTATTTATTATGATATTGTATTTTAACAATTTATAGCTTTTTAAATTTTTAATATTTATTGTAAACCGCCCAGAGTCTACTGCGGTAGAGATGGGCGGTGATAAATTTGATTAATAAATAAATAAATAAATAAATAAATAAATAGGACAAGGATGTAATAGAGTAGAATGAAGTTACTATGACTTTGTGTAGTTGATAATACATGCATGAAAGTGAAGATGTAATTTTAATTATGAATGAAAGGACTAAAATGTACTGCATGTCAGGATGTATGAACTAGTATCATCTGGATTGCTGTGGGTGCATATGAAACTAAGCAGGAATTCATAGCAGCCATAGTTGCATGTCACACTCCAGTGAATGGTGTTAGAAGAAGAAAGAAAGAAATGAAAGCAATTAAAGTAAAAATAGAACAACTGCAGGAAAAAAGGTATATGTCTTGATTGAAAAAGTACTAAAGATTAACCTTCCAACAGAATGAAGTGTAAGTGGATGGGACGTTGCTTTGAACAGAGTGAAAAGTATCGTTATAAAGTGCCATAGAAATGTATGGAATTATAACAATGGAAAAAGATGTTTGGTAAAATAACGAAATGAATTTTCTCTTTTACTGTATATGGGAATCTGTACTGTATTGATATAACTAAATTATCTTTGAAGACAATTCTTTATCTCAAGAATCTAAACAAGAAGTCAACTTCAACCAGTTGCTGGAAGACTAGCAGGCTTCCTTGTGCAGCTGGTTGGCCACTGTGATAACAGACTGCTGGATTAATGGGCCAGAGGTTCAGTCCAGCAGGGCACTATTTATGTTGTTATGTTCTTGTGGTGGATCAATGCAAGCTCTTCTGAACTTGTTATAAAGCTATTGCCCTCAAAATTCTTGCAGATACTATACTTCTGTAATATAAATAAAATAAAATAAAACCACTAATGAGCAGCTACTACTCAGAGGTCCTGTTATAATTGTGGGTTCTATGGAAGACATATGTTTGAGTAAAAACTATTGAGAATCTACCGGAAATCCATCAGATGGTTATTCAGCTTTTCAGTTACTCCTAAACAGTTCCAGATTAAAATTAAGCAAACAGCAGCCAAGGGCTACAGATCAAATGGCTTGTCTCCAGGATCATTTGCTAAGCATACTTATATCATCCAGTTTGAGCTTAAATTTGCAGCAAGCCTGACCCCTGGAGTATGAAGGCCCTAAACTTAATAAACCAAATTGCTCTAGAGTAACAACTGAAATAACGTAACAGAAAAATGGCAGCTTCCTTCTTTGATCATGGCTCAACTGGGATTGATTTCACACTGTGATTGAATTAATAACAGTTGCGCCCTAAACTAGACTGTTCAGGGTTAGATAATCAGCTTGGCATTCCTGAAATTATTTTCTGTTGTGTGTAAACATGTTGCTTGTATAAATGGTATGACAATTTATACAATGATACTATGTCGTAAAATTAACACAATATTAAACATACTAAACAAATGGGTCTGATTTATGTAGAAAGTTAGCCCAAGTATTGCATAGAGCTGGATAAAGGGGGAGAAAACCTTGTAAAGGAAATGTTGATTCTGACATTATATAACAACATCAAAAGAGGTAACAATGATAAAACATTTAAATAATTCAAACTAGAATTGACACTTGGCTATTATGTTAGAGGATTGACCAATAAAATCATTTTTAGCAGGTAGCCAAAAGTGAAATATAAAATTTCAGAGTTTGTCCTGGACTTCCAGATTCAAATTCTTTGAAGCAAAAAGTCCACAACTTGCAAGAGTGAAATGATCATTTTGATTTTATATATACACAAAATCCTAAAGGGGCATGATGGCTCAGTGGTTAAGACGCCAGGCTTGTCGATCGGAAGGTCAGCAGTTCGAGACCTGAGCGCTGCGTGACAGAGTGAGCTCCCGCACTTGCCCCAGCTCTTGCCAAACTAGCAATTCGAAAGCATGCAAATGCAAGTAGATAAATAGGTACCACTTTGGTGGGATGGTAACAGTGTTCCGCATGCATCATGCCGGCCACATGACCGCAGAAACGTCTTCGGACAGCGCTGGCTCTTCGGCTAAGAAATGGAGATGAGCACCACCCCCTAGGGTCGGACACAACTATGCAGGGGAAAACCTTTAACCTATTTATTTATTTATTTATTATTTTTTATTAATTAAATTTCTATGACCGCCCATCTCCCCCTCACGGAGGGACTCTGGGCGGTTCACAACCACAACGTCATTAAAATACAATAAAAAACAACAATAAAAATATAAATAATCCAAGTGGCAGATGCTTCTTACAGTGAAGCTAAACATATTTAAAATATTTGATTAACCTATACAAAAAATCTAGTCATCAGTATACCATTTCAGAGTTCTCCTGACAATCTTTCTCTCAAGAAATTAGAAGGCTTCTTATATAGCCTTCTGTACAGCTTCTCACTCGCTGGATCGTCACCTTGTTGTGGCGAGTGGGCTTGTGTGTTCCCAATGAACCCTGTGAGCGAAGCCGTCGGGAGTCATGTACTCCTGGTAGGGTCACCCATGGCGGTAAGGTCCAGGGGGAGGAACCAGACAAAGAACGATCCAAGAAAGTCCTCAACGGCAGAACAGGCGGAAGGTAACAAGGTGTATTGTTACAACGGCTGCAAAGGCGGATGAAGGCTGCAGCAGACAAAAGGTCACCAATCGTCATGGTATCCATGCCATTGGATTAGAGCCTTTTTCTGTGAAGGTTGTGTGCTGATCATTGTGCACCAATCTCCACACATAAAACAAATTCACGCACAGGTGTCTTCCAACCACACCAAACCCAAAACAACCAAAAGTCCCATGGCGATTGACGAATGGCAACGGGGGCAGGACCGTGAAATCCGGAAGCTCCTAGTCATGGACCAGCACATGGGCGGTGGATAAGGATTCAGTCGCCCTGACTCAAGGATCGAGGCAATTGAGTAGTTCGGCAGCTGTATCCACGACTGAGCAGCCCTATTTAGGATCCACTCTGCTCATCCCATATGGGGAGGGGGCTAGAAAAGGTGCCCTAAACATAGTCTGCCTCATTTTCTCCCTGACTGGATTACCGCGACCAGTGGGGTCACCATCTAGCGGTCGTAAAAAACACATGAATTTTGGAACATGGAATATACGGACACTGCAAGACAATATGGATAGTGAACGACCTGAACGTAGGACTGCCATTATTGCAAGGGAGCTGAGACGTTTTAATATTGATATAGCAGCACTCCAAGAAACTCGAAGAGCAGGAGAAGGACAGTTGAAGGAAGAAAAAGGAGGTTATACCTTCTTTTGGAAAGGACTGCCTGAACAAGAACGACGAATACATGGGGTAGGCTTTGCTATCAAAAACGACCTTGTGAAGCTCTTGTCAGAAGTTCCCACTGGGATTAACGAACGACTCTCAACTCTCCGAATAAAACTCGCCAAAAACTAACAGGCAACTATCCTAAGTGCTTACGCACCAACACTAGATGCAGATGAGGATATCAAGGAAAAATTTTATACCCAGCTGGACACCATCTTATCAGAGATACCAAAGGAGGATAAAATTATCCTCCTGGGCGATTTCAATGCAAGAGTTGGGCGTGACTTTGATTTGTGGCCAGGGATCATTGGGAAAGAAGGAGTTGACAACAGCAACACGAATGGAATCTTACTTCTGACTAAATGTGCAGAGCATAACCTTGTCATTAATAACACACTCTTTTGCCAGAAAAATAAATTTAAAACATCATGGAAGCACCCACGGTCAAAGCACTGGCATCTTTTAGATTATGTAATTGTCTGTGCTAGAGATCGCCGTGATGTACTTCTCACCAGAGCCATGACGAGCGCCGATGACTACTGGACAGACCATCGATTAATTCGATCCACGATGGCCATAAAGACTGTCCCTCATCGTAGGCTCCAAGGAAGAAAACCAAGGCGTAAAATGAATACACTGGCCCTTCAAGATTCTATTAAACGAGCTTGCTTTCAATCAACTCTCAAGGAACATCTGCCTATGGAACTTCCTGAAAATGTTGAGGAACACTGGACTAAATTGAAGACTTCTATTATTTCAGCCTGTGAACAAACTATCGGATACCAGACTAAGAGACATCAGGACTGGTTTGATGAGAATGATAGTGAGATTGAACATATTATTGACAAGAAAAGGAAAGCCTTCCAGATATGGCAAAAAGATATTAACTGTGCCGTTAAGAAAAAAATCTACGCCAGTGCAAAGGCAGAAGTCCAAAGAAGAACTAGAGAACTTAAGAACATATGGTGGATAAAAAAAGCCCAAGAAACCCAACATTTTGCAGATGCTCATGATGCATGGGGCTTTTTTAATGCCATAAAGGCCATCTATGGACCAACAAACCATGGTACAAATCCCTTACGCTCAGTAGATGGTGCTAAACTTCTAAAGGACAAAGAGTCTATTGCACTGCGCTGGAAAGAGCATTACTACAATCTCCTTAATTGTCACTCTACTGTGGCTGATGAAGTCTTCTTGCAAATCCCGCAAAAACAAATAAGAAATGAGCTTGCAGTACCCCCTAGTTTGGAGGAAGTCAGTAAAGCCACTAAACAAATGAAAAATAACAAAGCTAGTGGACCTGATGGGATTCCTGCTGAAGTCTTTAAAGAAGGCGGGCCTGAACTTACACAACAACTTCATAAGCTCATTGAAAAAATCTGGATGAGGGAGGAGATTCCAGCAGACTTTAGGGATGCCATAATTATCACTCTCTTTAAAAAGGGTGATAGAACAGACTGTGGAAACTATCGAGGCATCTCCCTTCTAGCCACAGCAGGCAAAATCCTGGCAAAGATCATCACAAACCATCTCCTATCTGTATCAGAAGACATCCTCCCTGAAACGCAAAATGGCTTCCGCCCTTCCAGGGGAACAGTGGATATGATCTTCACTGCACGACAGCTTCAAGAAAAATGCAAGGAGCAAAACCGCCCTCTGTACATGCCGTTTATTGATCTGACTAAAGCTTTTGATACTGTAAATCGTACTGCTCTCTGGACCATCCTTCTGAAAATCGGATGCCCTGATAAATTTGTGAACATCTTGCAGTTACTCCATGACGACATGATGGCAACAATCCTGAATAACAATGGCTCTCAAAGCGATCCATTTAAAGTGGAATCCGGCGTTAAACAGGGATGTGTTATTGCTCCAACCTTATTTGCTATCTTCATCGCTATGATTATACACCTTGTTGAAGAGAAACTTCCTACTGGTGTAGAAATTATATATCGAACAGATGGAAAGCTTTTTAATCTTAGTAGGCTGAAAGCAAAAAATAAGGTAATTGCAACTTGTTATAGAACTTCAATATGCTGATGATAACGTAGTCTGTGCACACTCCGAGGAAGATCTTCAAACTATCCTAAATATCTTTGCAGAAGCATATGAAAAGTTCGGCCTCTCGATTAACATTAAAAAAACCAAAGTGCTTTACCAGCAAGTTCGAACCAATCCCTCTGCAGCGCCATCAATCCAGCTTAAAGTTCTGTCACTAGAAAATGTCGACCACTTTTCTTATCTCGGCAGCCATCTATCTACAAAAGCCGACATCGACGCTGAAATTCAGCATCGCCTGAGCTCTGCGAGTGTAGCTTTCTCCCGAATGAAGCGTAGAGTGTTTGAGGATCGGGACATTCGCAGGGAGACCAAAATGCTTGTTTACAAAGCCATTGTACTACCAACCCTTCTGTATGCCTGTGAAACATGGACCCTCTACAAACGCCACCTCCAACTTCTTGAAAGATTCCATCAACGCTGCCTCCGAAAAATTCTACAAATTACTTGGGAAGATAGGCAGACTAATGTTAGCGTATTAGAAGAAGCGAAAACCACCAGCATTGAAACAATGATCATCCAACATCAACTTCGCTGGACCGGCCATGTTGTTCGAATGCCTGACCATCGTCTTCCAAAGCAGCTACTTTACTCCCAACTTAAGAATGGAAAACGGAATATTGGTGGACAGCAAAAGAGATTCAAAGATACTCTCAAAGCTAATTTAAAAAAATGTAATATCAGCATTGAGAACTGGGAAGCCCTAACTCATGAGCGTTTCAATTGGAGGTCATCCTTTATTAATGGCGCTATGGACTTTGAAGAAGCACGAGTACAGGGCGAAAGGGAGAAAAGAGCTAAAAGGAAGGCACATCAGGCGAACCCCTCATCATGACCGTCTCCCACCCGGAAACCTATGCCCTCATTGTGGGAGGTTGTGCGGATCCAGAATTGGCCTTTATAGTCACTTACGGATCCACCGTTAAAATTTTACCTTTGGAAGACAATCGTACTCAGCTACGAGTGATCGCCAATGATGAATGATGTACAGCTTAGAGCAATACCACTTCTAAGTCTGCATTTCTTAGCATACTTACTCACTGAGATATACTTCACATCTCTAACAAATGATTTCCTAATCCACAGCTTTCCAAACTGTGTGTCGTGACACAAAAGTGTGTCGCCTGCAGGGCCCAGGTGTGTCACGTCAAAACCCGGAAGCGCTGATGGTGCACCGCCGCCACGCACATCTGCGCACAGCGGTGGGCCATCAGCGCTTCCGGGTTTTCGCATGGCACATAAGGACACTGCCACCACTGCGGTGCGTGAAAATTTGAAAGTGGCGGCAGCGGCGCTTCCAGGTTTTTGCACTCCGCCACAGCAGTGGCGCTTCTGGGTTTTTGCGTGTGCCGCCGTTGGTGTGTTGCCGCGGGAAAACTTTGGAAAGCCCTGTCCTAATCATTAAAATGCTTCTGGGCTAGAAACAGCAGAGGGCTTGAATTTGAGTAGACAGTGTCTTGTAACGTTTTAGTGATTCTAACACTCTTCAGATTACAACACTTCTCTAATTTGAAATATTACAGGAGAGATAAGTGTCAAGATAAATGTGAAACACTTTTTAATTTTTTCTGAATTAGTTGTTTTAAATTGCTTTGTTTGTTTTTGTGGAAACCACCAGGAATCACACTGGAATGTAGTGGTATATAAAAATAAATACATAAATATTGTGGCATTTTTTATTTCTATATAATATTCAGAGTTCCATCTGTTGACTCTTTTTAAAAAACTTTTCTTTATCAGTAGGAGCACAGGCCAAAGCAAACACTGCTTGAACTGAAATGTGGACTGAATTTTCCCTGCAAGAATCAAATCTGAATTGTAAATCTGTGGACTTTAACTTGAATAAACTCAAAAAATAATGTAAGGGTTCCATGGTCGGTTCAGCTAGAAGGAATGGGCTTCATATTCTCACTGACCAAATCAGTGTCATACATTTTATTTATTTATTTTTAGATTTTTTTATCCCGCCTTTATTATTGTCCAAAAAGCAGTTTATGATTTGTAACAGCACAGTTTACGCTAAACACAACTAAAAAGTAACATGAAAAATAAATCAGCATCCTTTCTTTGTCCTTGCAACTGTTGGAGGCCAACCACCCACTTTTGAGGCTGTGACAAGGGCTTTATGGCATGCTGCCCTCTCAAAGGGAAGCATTTCTACTCCTGAGTGTATCCTTCCTCCATTGTTACTGCCAACAGTAATGCCCAGTGGCCACTCTATCCTTCTATCAGTTTGCCTCTCCAATTTTGTCCAGTTTAGATAGACCTTGCAAGTTGTTGTCCTGATGGATCTCAAGCTCTACCCATATTCCTCTGCTCCCTTTCATTTCCTTTCTCCTTTCCCAAATCCCTTGAGGTCCTTGCTCTAAGTAAAAACAGCAATGTCTAGCCAACTGTTCCCTCTTTCTTAGCCTTCTGTTTCTTTAGCTATACACTGCTGTCCAGAATCAGGGTTTCTTGTGTCCAACCCACAGACCTGCCAATAAAAAAAGAGTAGAGTTTGGACCATGACGATGACACTGTGTTTCAATAAAATTCACGTACTGATGATCCCTGCCTGAAGGATTGAGAAATATTAATATTTCTAAGAAAGAAGGTATTTTTGCAAAACCAGACAGATGGGGTTTCCTTACTCTTCCAGGTCCAAATGCAGGATTCACCTCTCTTCAAGAAAATAGTGCTCCTGTGCAACAGTGCCTTTTAGGAAATGGGATGACAGCTTCCTTTAAGGCTTGCTGCTGCCTGGAAGAAAAACTCTTTGGGCAGTGCTTACTTGCTTCTTCTGCTATGTACCTAAGGAATGGAATCGCTGGAGAATAAGCTTCTCTCCTTTGTGAGGATAGGGAAGAAACTGTCAGAAATGGAACTTGCAAGGATTTGTGCTTATCGCCCAGACAGAAATGGGAAATGGAAGATAAATTTAGCATCACACACCAGGGAAATAAAATAGAAGTACACTCAAATTTGGTCACTTCCTCCAAGCCTTTGGTTGATGTATGCTGGCATCTCTAGAATATTTAGGGAAAGGGTTGTGCCATTTCTCTGAACCTATGGAGAGCTGGATTAGCATGAACAATTATTTAATTTAGGACATGTCAGAACAACTACCACCAGCCTCTTCCCTCTTGCTTTCTGGTGCACTTTCACACCATTACACAAGTGTCTTCATGGCTGCTCCAGGAAATTTTTGTTGCATATATTTTTTATGTCTTAAAGAAATATGGAAGGCTAGTTTTAAAAAGTCAGGCCTCAAAAAACTTTTTTCCTGTTTGGGCTCAGGAGCACATGTTCACCCCCCTTCCTCAGGAATGTTAATTTACCTTTTGGAGCCAGCTAGACTGATAGTTCTGACCAATCAGAATTACCTGTTTGAGCTTTGCCCATATTGGGAATCTGTTGCCTAGGTGTTTTGGTCGCATGCTTAAATCCTATCCATTCAGGTGCTGCTCAAGTTAAGGTTTAAAATGTAAATGCCTTTTGTTCTCTCTACTCTGCTCTGCTCATTGTGTTTCTAAAATGTAAATAGCTTATGTTAATCAGCCATGTGCTCTTCGGCTGAAGAAGAAGATTCAAGGTTTGTTCCTGTGTTCTTTGTTTTTAAATAAAGCAACATTTTTACTACAAGCTTGTCTCTTGGAGTTTCCATAACTCTGATCACAAATTTTATAAAACAATAATAATTTTGGAGGATGAGGAAAAGGGAGGAAGAAAGGGCCATCTGGATGGCCAATGGTGAAGTAGGGAAATTGGCCCCTAGGCCAGCCTCCTTGTTTTCTCACTGCATTTTCTTTCACAATGAGGAAAACAAGTGAGTTATGAAGGTTGAATGCCTTTCAGGTGAGGAACTAGACAAGGGTAAGGAAGCAAGGTATCAAAGCATCACTGTAGAGGGGTGTAATGGCATGTGGGAGACAGGAGAAACAGCTGCAGACCAGACAACCACCATGTAAAAGATAACTCAGTCTGGGGGGGGGGGAAGGATGGGAAGCCTTTCAGGAGGGACCCTCCTTAGTTTTCCAGAGAGTAAAAAGGAGAGGCGGGGAGAAATACTTTCAGTCTTGCAAGATTCTGTTAACATAATCTTACAATGAAGACAGAGTTAGTACTCATAGTTGTGCTTCTTGTCTGGACTACCTCAAAGAACTAACAAGGGGAAGAAATTCTAGGAACTGGAAAGCAGGATTAAGCCAAATTCTGGCCAATGGGAAGCGATCCTTCCTACAAGTCCAGTGGAGCTATTGCAAAACTACTCCTGGAATATTTCTTCTGGAGCAGGAGGTGAGCTGAAAATTAATTGACTCAGCTTCCTAGAACCTAAGGTGTCATGAGGACGTGGGGATCAGTCTCAGATTATTTTCATTCCCAAATGCAAAAGGGTTCTGAACAGTAAGATAATCATAGGCTGACCATACGTCCCGTCTTGAACAGGACAGTCCTGTTTTTTAAACAATTCCCGACTCTCCCGTCGTTTTAATAAAAATGTCCATTTTGTCCCGTTCTCAATGAGAGAGCGTCCACCCGCCCCGTTTGCCGGGGCGCCGCAGGGACCGTGCTGCCAGTGAGGCTTTGTTAGATGGAGAGCGTGCTTCCGTGCGTGCACATGCACGCATGCACGCCCACTTTGTCCGGTGAGCCGTGGGTAAGTTAGGGTCCCGTTTTTGTCTCAAGGAAATATGGTCAGCCTAGATAATCAGCTATGTTCGCACAACTTGGTTAGTTAAATCATGATTACCAAATTAACCTAACTGCCCAGATTTGTGCAACACACTTAAACATTAACTCATCACATTGGCTGGGCTCACAAATTTGCCAACCACATTTTAGCTTGGTGAACCCAGCTATTCCCAGGAGAACAATTTTGGAATGCTAATTCTAACACAGTGCCTGAGCCTCAGGCATTATTTGTAATTTCAAGACCTGTATCGTTGATTGTGCCCATACTGGTTAGCATTCTGAATAAGCCAGAAATTTATTATTTTACCATCTGCTTTGGAGAAGATGAGAATAGAAAATGCATTTTACCTTCTCCCGTCCTTGATATTAAAGCTTGCGCCTGAGTTACAGCACAAAAATAATCCACACTAACAATTACAATGCAAAGGTATAGATTCTATACATTCCAATTGTGATATTTTGCTGCAACAAAGTGTCACTTTGTTGAAGATATGCACTAGCACAGCATTTTACTGACAACCTCTTGAATCAATGAAAATAAGAATTCTAAAAATATTTGAAACCACAGTAATCCCAGGAATTTAAAGAAGGTAGCATTACACAGACTATTAACTTTTTGGCATCTGCAGACCTAACTTGAGTTGTCATCTTTGCTTGACCCTGAAACAACTTTCTCCATCATTGTTGCCAAAATGTCAGCACTGAATATCCATGCCTGTCTTTTCCTTCCAGGAATGAAGGGAGGAGCTTTCAAAACTGACTGGTAGACATCAAGATGCAAAAGATTTGGAGAATCTGAGAAGCTATTCTTTCAGAAGAAACCACTCTCCATGACGGGTAGATGTAGATATATGATAACTTTTCTGCTTACCTTTGTTTTCTCAAAAAATCTGTGTGATTTTCTTTCAGAGGGATGTTTAAAGTAACCAGCTGGATAGTCATTCGTAAGGGATAGAATGCCTTACCACAGGATCATTGTTTTGACAATTAACTCAAAGAATGCCTAATTTTACAACATTCTTAGAAGTGTACCAAAGTGAAAAACACCATTTCTCATATTTTTCACTCATCTAGAATTGACTGTACCTCAGAGGTAAATGGGTGTGGGTCGGGGAAGAACAAATAAAAGAATCAGAACAGGCACAATGTAGTTGTTCCAGATTTAGGGGCAGGGGGAAGGGAATTTGGGGAAATTAAGAATGGTTATCAGCATATCTCCATTTTAAGCCTGTTTCCTCATTGAAGGCTACCCACTGTGGTGGTGAGCAAATGAAGCCTGTACAGTAAATCAGTTTGCAGCCACAATACATCTATTATGCAATCTTCTTTTTAAACTGATTAAGATATTTAAATATTATGTCTGAATTTCTTTAAAAAATATTTTGGTACCATTACCTGAAGATGATTTATTCAAAAACAGACCCAAAAGACATCATATGTAATTTCGGGTGGGAAAATTCAGAAATTAATCAAAAGTACTCTACTGAGTTCAGTGGGACTTATTCCCCTTGGCTGATTTTTCAATGAATTCAAAAGAATCTGGAAGAAGGGCTGATTCACAAAACAATTCTTGAATTACAGGACCAATGTAATATATGTTGGTTGAAAAACTATTTCTCTCCAACATACAGTTTTATCAAGGCAGCATTTGACACTATCCAGATGAAAAATACAGCTATGTTACTACCTGTGTAATTCAGTTCAGTCTTTCTTCAACTGAATGGGGAAACTCTAGTACAGGTAGTCCTCACTTACCGACCACTCATTCAGCGAATGTTTGAAGTTGCAACGGTGCTGAACGAGTGGTACTTACGACTGGTCCTTGAAGTTCCGGCTGTCGTACCACCCCTACAGTCATGTGATTGTGATCTGGGCACTTGGCAACCAGCTTGCACTTATGATGGTTTCCGCACCTCATGGTCATGTGATCACTATTTGCAACCTTCCCTGCCAGCTTCCCACAAGCAAAGTCAATGGGAAGCCGGCAGGGAAGCTTGCAAGTCACTCAGGTATGTCTCCCCCACCCAGCAGCAGCCACCCCCTGGGCCTGAAATCACTTGTGCACACTGATGCACCCTCCCACACACCCTCCCCCACCAGACAGCAGCCATCCCTGGGCCTGAAATCACTTGCACGTGCTGCTGCAACCACCCACACACCCTCCCCCTGACTTTGGTTGTTGGAAGGTGGCAGGAAGTTTGCAAGGAGGTCTTCACTTAATGACCCACAATTTTCACTTAATGATGGCAATGGGGACTGACAGGATTGCCATCGCTAAGCATCGCCCTTTACAACTGCATCACTTAGTGATAGAAATTCTGGTCCCAATTACCATCGTTAAGCGAGGACTACCTGTAACTTCTACTATATACTATCTTCTGAGAGTCAGCAAGATGCAAGATAAGATTAAACAAGAGCAAGAATAAGACAACAAGAAACAAACAAAACAAAACAAAAACCATACTGCACTATTGAATGACTTTCACTGATTATTTTTACTATTGCTTCCAAACAGGTGCTAGAGAAAATTCACACGAGAAACCTATTGTTTCTGCAGATTAGGCCCTAATATTTTGCGATCCATAACTCTAAAATAGAGAAGGCCAAGGCAAGATTATGTCAGCTAAGATTCTGGGCAAAACAAATCATTTGGGGAACCTCATTGGTACATCTCTTTCCATGTGATAGACATCAATCTACTCTGAAAAAACAAAAAGACCAAGATCTGAGACAGTGTGGACTGTCAATACCAGCCCTACTTGCTTTAAGCCTAGAAAATATCCTGGTAGAACTTCAGCAGAGGTTATGGGACTTAGACATATAGTTAGACAGAGCCAAACTTTCCTATCTCTCTTACAGATGAATTGCTCTCTCCCCTTGGACACTCCCCAATTACTTTTATAAGATTCTGTACATCCCACATAGAAGGGTCTTCTCCCTAACCCATATAGATGGTCTCCCTACTAGGGTGACAGCTGGTCAATATGCCAACCTTCCATATGAAGATTGAGTCTGTATTTGCTCAAACCTACAGGGTGAGTCTGAAAAGGGTGTGGTGGCTCAGTGGGTAAGACGCCAGGCTTGTCGATCGGAAGATCACAAGTTTGGAGGTTCGAATCCCTAGCCCCGTGTGACGGAGTGAGCTCCCGCACTAGCCCTAGCTCTTGCCAACCTAGCAATTCGAAAGCATGCAAATGCAAGTAGATTAATAGGTACCACTTCGGTGGGTAGGTAACATGACGCATGCGTCATGCCAGCCACATGACCGTGGAAGCATCTTCGGACAACGCTGGCTCTTTGGCTAACAAATGGAGATGAGCACCGGCCCCTAGAGTCAGACACGACTGCACAAATGTGCGGGGGGGGGGACCTTTACCTTTTTACAGGGTGAGTCTGGTTCACATACCCTTTTAAAGTGCCCACTGTACTCTCATTGGCGATCAGAGCTAATACACCCACTCTTGAATCTGATAAACTCCACTCATGATGAGGAGATTAAGGTATTCTTACTAAACGATCAATACCCCAGGGTTTCAAAGTCAGTAGCAAACTTTTTATTTATAGCCTTAGCTTATAGAAACCATTTGGTGCCTTCAAAGAATTGTTAATTTTATAGGGTTTCTTCCTCTTATACAGCCCGCCTTATGGAATATCTTGCCCGCGGAGGTGAGACTGGCCCCCTCCCTTCTGGCCTTTCGGAAGGCCCTTAAGACCTGGCTCTGCCACCTGGCCTGGGACGACGGAGGTGGTAGTGCCTCCTGGGGTTGGCTGGCCCCGTAGCCCCATGATCCATTCTGTGGGTCCTAATCCATCTTGGATTTTATTTTATTTATTTTATGATTGTGAGATATTTTGTATAGTTTTTAAATTCTATTTATTGTAACCCGCCCAGAGTCCCTTGCATGGGAGATGGGCGGGGAATAAATTTGAAAAATAAATAAGTATGTATGTATGTATGTATGGCCATGTATGTATGTATTAATGGTGTGCTGTATTTTAAATTTTTGTGATTTGGTCTTGGACTATAAATAAACAAACAGAGGAGGTCACACAAAAGTTCAGGCTGCCCTGGACAGGTCATATTCATTTCCTAACCACTGGGCAAAGTTTTCTTAAAAGACCTATGATTAAAAGTCTGGATACTGTATTCATTTGCACATTTCTATACACTGCTTGAGCTAAAACTCCAATGCATATGTATAATGCTCTGGATCACCAAGTATTCCTTAAATAAAATGGCATTTGTCAAGAGGAGATATATGATGCATTATATGGCAGTGTTCTAAGATTTTCCTGAATTAGCTACAGCTGGCTAGAGCAAAGGCCAAAAGTTTCTTGTCCCAGAAAAACATCAGGGTTGAAAACCTGTTTAGTGGATATTACCCCTTTCCTTTGGCTCAGTTTTCCCAAGTTGCTTTCAGAATCCTATCAGGCCCATTATGTGATATTGTTCTATAAAGAACAGTTTCTACTTGAGGGCCAGAAGGCCAGAGCAAAAACTAGCAGAACTTACTAGAATCTTGAGAGAATCCACCTATCAAAGACAGGAATACAGAAGGATGGTGTGGGAGACTTCTTTTTCAAACGGATAACCAGAAAGCTTCTAAGCATATGATCAACCCAAAATGGGCACTGGGATAGGGTAAGGTTGGAGCACAAGGATCGTATGGATTGATTGATTGGAGATGGTGGGTCAGGGGACTTCCGGTGGAAATATGGCGGACTGAGCAGCTGTGCCCGCGAGCTCCGTGGGCAGAACTTGCATCGTGGCATTTTTTGGGGGCTCAGGCTGGTTCTCCTGTAGCCCAGAGCTTTTTTCCAGATTAAGGAAAAAGCTTGGAATCGACCCATTTGTCCTCCGAACGACGAGTTGTATCCAGGAGATTGTGGACAGCGTGCACAATTGACAGGGAAGACTTCGCCGGGAGGCTGGGATTTCATCATTTCTGAGCCACGCTGCAGTCCCTTAAAGGGACAGTAAGTCCTGCCTTCCCCTTTCTTAATCACCCAATTTAATTTTTTAAGTTTTATACCCTAAGAGAGGCTTTCTTCAGTAAAAAGAAATAGACTCTCTTGGTGCTTATCATTATTTCTGGAATACTTTTAAAAATCTTTTTAAGTTTTGGCTTGTTTTCTCATTTAAAAATTAAGGAAAACTGAAAACAAATAATTGCTTTCCTGTTATTGTTTTCATATTGAATTTGAAGGATTGAATATTTTCCTACACGTTGGATTTCTTGTTTTTTCATTCTTAGTTTTTTGTTCACTTTCCTTGAGATCTGCTTGTTAGAGTATTTCTTTTTGTTTCAATTTCATGTGGAAACTTTGTATCAACTTATTAACTTGTTAACTCCTTTATACTGTGAGTTAAGTAGCTAGGGGGTGCCATAATCTACTGCCTGAAAAATGGAAGATTTTAAAGATATTTTTTTGGAGTTTCATTGTTTGCTTAAGCAGTCCTTTAAAGAGACCCTTTCAGAGTACAGTCAAGTTATTCTGCAGAATATACAGGATATTGGGGAAGAGATCATTTCTAAACTGTGTCATCTGGCTGAAGATGGTATAGAGGAAGATGAAGATTTTGGCAAAGAGGGAGATGCTTTTGTGGTCAGTGATATTGAAGCTATGCCAGGCGAAGACTACATGGTATTGAAGGGGTTACAACGACAGTCTGAACTGCAGATTATAAAGAGAGTTGTTTTTCTGGAAAATTGTTATGTCTTTCTGAAGGATTGTTATGGGAAAGAAGAAAATATGTTATGTTGGAAGTTTTTTGCCGAGAGGTTTGGGTTTTAAAGGGGGGCAGTTGAGCTATTTGATTTTTATAAGAAAAATGCCTTGGGTATAATTGGGAGATATGGAACTGTCTTAGTTTATTTTGTTTGTTTGTTTGTTTGTTTGTTTGTTACATTTATATCCCGCCCATCTCCCCCACAAGGAGGGACCCTGGGCGGTTCACAACAAATTTAAAAGAGTTAAAACAATAAATATCAATAATAAACACTATAAAATTACATATATATATATGTAATATATTACATATATATATATATATATATATATATATATGTATGTATGTATGTATGTATGTATGTATGTTTTATTTATATATATATATGTATGTATGTATGTATGTATGTTACCCTACTTCAATATATATATTGAAGTAGGGTAAAAATTTAAGAATGTATAACTAGACTGATGATGTGGTTATGATGATTTTGTTTTCTTTTAATGACTTGTATTAAGATATATTGGCATTGTTTTAAGATCTGTTTAATTTGCAAGATTTATTAGATATTTATAAGATATAATAATAATTGTTTGATTTTTAGGTTTAATAGAGTTAAGATTATTGTAGTATTATTAATCATAAAAGCAGACAATTTATATGTATTTATGATTTTCATTATAGTGGACAGAAATATAGAGAATAGTGATAGGAAGGAAATAACTAAATGGATGTTGTCTTATAGGGGAAGGAAGTTGATTTAGAAATTTACATACATACATACATACATACACATACATACATACATACATTTTCTTTATATAAAGGGAAGGAGCAATTGCATTAGTGATTTGTATATGTGCTAATGGAAAGATTTATAGAAATGATGTGATCTTGGTTTGATATAGAGTAAGAGACTGATGGAGAAATTGCTGTATATTCTTGATGTTGAAAGTCGGAAGTCATCTTTGTATGTAATCTTCAAAATTCTTTTTTCTTGTGTTTTACACTTTTTAGTTTTTTTATTTTTGTAGTTTTCTTTGTTTTGTTGTGTAGTTTTTATCTTTGTCTTAAACTTAATAAAATCCTTTTTTTAAAAAAAAAGGAGATGATGGGTCAGGCACCTGGTTGTTTTGCTTTTTGCTTTTATCATTGTTGTGAGCTGCCCAGAGTTGTGTTTTACAAGACGTGTGGTCATATAAATCTTTTAATTAATTGATTGATTGATTAAATATGCTTTCAGGACCAGCACGTATCTCACAATCATCATTAGGTATGTTCGCTGCCTTGAGTTATTTATAAAAATAATAAAGGCGGGTTAAAATTAAATAAATAAATAAATAAATAAATATTCATCAACCCACTCCTGGTTTTTCCCAAGTTTACTCTGTTTCAGCAACCTACTTTTGTTTGGAATTGTACAAATAATAAATAAATGTTATCCAGCAAGCATTACTACTGTTATTAAGCATTTAGAAGTCAGACATTCTTGTCATCTACTTCAAATTATCCATAAGATCCCAATGTACATTGCTGCCCATCCCTATCCTATATTTAGGAGTAACATAGGGGATCAGAACTCTTTAATTTCAGCATTTTCTTTAAACACTCCATCTGGAGCTCTGTTATCCTAATGCTGAATCCATCTCTAAGGAAACACCACTGAGCTACATAGCAGAGCAATTGGTGAGGTGACTGTCTGTTTTGAGAAGGTTTTGCTGACTGGTTGGTGGGGATGTGGTTCACCGGAATAATCCATAACGTTACCCAAAAATTGGCATCAACTAACCATTGTTATCCATGAAAATATGCAACTAATTTTGGGGGGGGGGGGAAGTGAGGGGAGGAATGAAAAAAGACTTTCAACTTAAAACACCAAAATAATATTCCTAGGTTATGTTTCTGTAAAAGAAGAAATTCTTTGGTATGGTTCATTTATTTTTTGCAACCTTGTGAACCACAAAGCATTTTCATTGTGTTTTCGGATCTGAATAGCACATTTGGCTTACTGCTGGCATCTCTCAGTCGGAAGGTTTTCAAAGGTTTGATGGATTTTAAGGTCTCTAGAACTACTCTGGGTATAAGATTTTGGGTCCTTCCCCTCCCACACACCTCAATCATGCCTCCTACAAGAGAAACTTTGAAAAAACATACAACAGTACTCATTAGAAAGTGGGACAAACTTTCAAGCAAGCCTCAGCAGCATTAACTTTGAGAAAATAGCATGAAGTACCAGGCCTGGTTGGTATTTGTTAACCATTTTGACCAACCCTTCAAAACCTTGTTTGTTCATGTCAAATAAAATAACACATTTTAGTGGTTAACCCTATTGCCGCCGCCTCCACAATTCTTTGGGAGGAATGTCTGATGCATAAGAACTTTAGGAATGTTACAATTGTTGTAACTGTCTGTTATAAATTTCTTTAACCATTTGCTGGTCATCACAAGAATTATTGGGGATTTTCCTTTACACGTGTATAATAGGACATCCAAGCTACTATTTTCTAATAAGAAATGACTGCAACTCCTTTTCATTCAAGGTCATTTGCTATGACTACCTTCCACTGGCTTTGGAGCATCAACACCAGACTTCTGGGTACAAAAATATTTGAGCAATACAGTCTTCTGAATGTTGATACACACCGCGGGGACTAATGTATGACTTGCAACATAATTATCCTTAGGATTTCACAGGATTCTGAATTTTGTGATTACAGTAGGTACATCAACTGTAAATGCTGAATACTGAAATTCATTTTCAGATATTAAATCCAAGCCAGCTATTGACCATCCATATGGTTGCACACCCTAATGGGGAAAAGGGAAAGCAGTAATAGGGTTGGGGAGAAAAAGTATTAACATTCTGTACAAATGCTATCCATAGGGGAAAACACTTATTCTGCTAGATGGCATGAGTGGATGAGTGGGTACAAGATGAGAAATTACAAGAAAAAGTGTTTGGGCTGTTTCGAAATCCAAGAATGAATGAGACTGGCAATTGTTTGGGGATTATCTGCTTAGAAAAAAAGATCTGTTTCAAATATGTGGTTCAAGCATAAGTCTATGTGGTAGAAGTAAGAGTGGCTTAGAAGAAACACGACAGCTTTAGGAATAGGCAAATCAGGCAACCGATGGTGCCCCCAATTTTGCCATAGCTTCAGTAAAAAAAGAAAAAGGAAACTTAGGATAAATAGTTTGCCAGCCAGCTCCATTTAGCTAGTAAAAGGTAAAGGTTCCCCCCGCACATTCGTGCAGTCGTGTCCGACTCTAGGGGCCGGTGCTCATCTTCGTTTCTTAGCCGAAGAGCCATTGCTGTCCGAAGACGCTTCCGCTGTCATGTGGCCGGCATGACGCACGCAGAATGCTGTTACCATCCCACCGAAGTGGTACCTATTCATCTACTTGCATTTGCATGCTTTCGAATTGCTAGGTTGGCAAGAGCTGGGGCGAGTGCGGGAGCTCACTCCGTCACACGGGGCTAGGGTCTCGAACCTCCAAACTTGAAATCTTCCAATCGACAAGCCTGGCATCTTACCCGCGGAGCCACCACGCCCCTCTGCCTTAGCTAGGCATGATGGCATTTGATGTAGCCTATTTTTTGTTGGTAAATTTTCAATTTTTTTTCCCCCAGAACATCCGGAAGGAATCACATTATCTGTCTAGGACAACCAGAGAATGAGAAGCACAAAGGCTGTGAGATTCTTTAAATAAACGTATTAACATCACTGATATTCAAAAAAGGGAAACTACAGTTTCCAACAAACAATAATTCAATGATGCAGGTGCAGGGCCTTCCGCTGAAGCTACTGAGCATAACTGTAGTCCTGAAGATGAAAATGATATGGCACAGCTATGTCAGCCTGAAGAAAGTTCATCTGACAGTGAACCTGTTAAGACCACATTAACTCCAGGCTCTGTAAGCTTCCTTGAGCTCATCCTGAATGAACTCTCAGGATATAAATCTAATACATAAAACAAATTATTATATTTATTAGATTAGAGTATTAGATTGTTTATAATACATAAATAAACAAATCTAATACATTAAAAATTATCCAAAACTGAGAAAAAATAATTCATGATGAAGATAAAGAAATGTATCCAAATGGCAGTTTTATATCAGTTAGTTC